>OV815285.1:20364563-21044008 GCA_929108145.2 Limnephilus rhombicus
TGCGAACACCTGTGATACTTGATCGGCTAATGAATCGGTGATACTCCTCGTTTTATTCTGCCTTTCACTTAAAAAGTGTCTGCGAGTTTTTTTGCTTCGAGTTTGGTGAGTAACTTATCTAAAACCCAAATTTGGGTAGCTATCGCTCGGGTAGTTAAGATATGTAATATATCCGGTTTAGTCATAGGAGACAATATTGTCCCAGCTGACACCCAGGTCTCATAGAAATAATTTTTTCAATTTGAGGTACCGCCACACCGGGAATCATTTATTGAATAACCAACAGCTCTGCCAAAGGTCAACCCAATTGATTCGCTACGTTTGGTAACTTAGCAGGGGTGCCCGGGTTCATGCGGTGAGGTTTTTCCAGATCTCTGCTGCGTGGTGGGCAGGATCGAGAGAGACTGATTGAGGGAGGTATTTTATCCTCTCCAGCCAGAATCTTACGACCCAACGCCTTGCACTGCAGTTGAAGGGATGGATTCACACGTCCTATTCATACTGGACACACTGACCCTTAAATTCCTACCCAAACCTCATCCCTGTTCCCTTCCCAGAATTTCCTTCATTCCCGTCCTTAAAAAGACCCTCCACACAGCATCTCCTAAGATGAAATAGCCTGTGTGGGGATAATTTAAAAATAAAAGTGAGAAATATGACCTAAAGGGTATTGGATAGAAAAAAAAACACGCTTAATATTCAAATACAAAAATTACCAACAAAATAATTAAAATATACACCTTTGTGAAACCAAAGTTTCCGGCCGCAATTTGAAAAAAACATTTGTGAAAATTCGTGAATTTAAAAAAATACATTTTTACATGAAAAATAAGGTTTATAATTCATTTGTCTAATAAAATATACATAGCTATTTATTTTTTTTCGTTATCAGTATTTTTACTTCGAAAAACGTTAAGTGAGGCATTATTAAAACTTTTTCTGATAACAAAATTTGAATACGTATTTCATCAACTTTCAAAAACTGTTTTTAGTTTTCGGATACCTTCACAAATATTCCATTTATTTGGATGTTATTGCAAAGCGGAAAACCTTTTGTCAAAATACGCCCAATTTTTTAAGGGATATACAGACATTTGGCAGCCTTTTTGGGATGCCAAGCTCTCCCAGAATTGATTGATTGACGCGCTTGGCTGTCCATGGATTTAATTAAAATATATTTACCAATTCTGTGAAACAAAATAAAAGTTCTACCTACGCCCGTGAAATACGAGACGTGAAAGAAAAGTAGTGTTGTGATTCCGGTCAGGTGCGTCAGACAAATGAAATGTGGGTAGAAACATTCCCACAGAAGAACTTATTCTACCTGAAATACAGCCCCCGGAGAGCTTCCTAAGCTGTGCTTTATACGTTTCCTCGTAACTTAAATTATCTGTATTGACAGAAGAAGGAAACGCCGAAAACATCTATGAATATAAAAAAAGATTGTCCCGTTGTGTGTTTATTTTTTAAACAATTTTTTCAGAGATTTTTTAAGTTTTATACACCTTATCCTCACCATCTTTTTCCATGATTTTTTCACTTCTTGATGAAATTTTGCACACTTGACGTTCGAAATAAGAGGAAAAAAATTAATGTCTACATCTGATTTCGAAAAACTCTGTGTGAAGCCCGAGCAACCCCGGGGAATTCAGCCAAATTTTGATTTTAATTTGCTTTAAAAACATTGTTTTAAATACACTATTCTAATTGGAATGTACATGAGACATCTAGAAAAAAAATTGGATTTTGATTAAAAAAGTTAAATTCTCCGTTTCGTGAAAATTTCAACATTACGTCTGACCACAAATTGATTATGAGATGCACGAAAATTTTCTTAACATTTCTAAGAAAACTTTTCCGGATAATTGGTTTTTTGTAGAAGCCAAAATATTTATATTAATTTATTTATAGAAACGATGACCATTTTATGGTATGAGGAAGGGAATTTCTGCAAAGTTAATTCGGCTGATGTGGGTGGGGTGTTTCCCGACTATGTAAGTGCCAAAGAGATCAACGATGCTATTTCTTCGGAGCTTTGAAATTCCATTGAAATTCCGGTATAACAACGACATCATTAGCACCTAAAACCTATGTTCTAAAGATTCCAATAAGTTTTTTTCCAATACGTAGGATAATGGGTTTTTTCAAGTATTTTGAAGTATCACACCAGAGAGTTGACTGCCAAATTCAACAGTGAGCACTTTCAATTTGCAAGGGTCGGAAGTTGTGCACTTTTAAAGAATCTGCGGGCTCTATACAGTACTCCCAACTTATGAGAGGCTAACGTGACGCTGGCTTCGATGGAGTCCCATGCCCGAACTGGTCACTTAGATTTATACCAAGGATGTCAATGGAAGGCATGTCGGGAATAATATTTTAACTTTTTTTTTATTCGTTACAGAGCGGTGAAAAAACAAACCGTTCAACATCGCATATAGTATATAATAGAAATACAAGTAAACATCGCCAGTCAAAGATGTTTTTGCAAAATATTATATTTGCGGTACACAGAATTCCAAGAATTGAAATACAAAAACATCAATTTTAAGACCCAGAAGGTTTCGCGTTCCACTGAACAAAGAATATCCCCAGAGAAGCAAATAATTGGGAATACGGGTAATGGAATTGGATAACAGATAGAGGAGGTTTTGAAATCAAGAAATTATTTGTGGAAACACGCATTCGATTGTAAGCACAAAATTTGTGGGATACAAAAGTCTCTACGAATGTCGGATTACTAGCAGAAGTTGATAACTTACATTTTGGAGTTTCTAAGATATCGGTCTGGAATATAGCTCCCAACACTTTTACATGCACCGAAAACGAGGACGTCTGCCCATCAGAACGCGCCAATAAGCAGAGTTATTATTTAAATGCTTAACGATTCTGCATTTACCATGGTCATTTTAAATGTCAGTTACAGCAAACCATCTTTCAGCGCATGTCACAAAATTCTCCATGATATATTGGTCCAATGAGTAAATATAATGTCAAATATATTTAATTTATGAACCATCACAAAAAAAGTATTTCTTCGGGTTGAAATTTAAATTTACATGTAAGAAATTTCTGTTAAAAACGTTAATCAGTCGTTTGTTATTTGAATTTACGCCCATCCAAATGCGTTTTTTATAATTTTTATTTTATATTTAATCATTTTTCTATTGTAAAATATATTTTTTAACCTAATTATCATTAACTCACAAATATTTTCCAAAGCTGTGTCTAAAATCATGAAAACTGATGTTTTTAAATACATACCTTTATTTAATAATTTAAATCATAAACAGGGCAGCACAGGTTAGTGCTAAATATTTGCCATATATCTTCTGAATATAAAAAAAAAATATTTTTCTGCTTGGATTTAGTATTTTGACCTCAAATCCAAAATTAAGTTTTGCATGAAGAGGGATGCGCAGCCGTTCCCTTTAAATACGAAATTTTCGTCTTCTGAAGAAAAATGTTCTGACGTCTCAACCAAAACCAGACAAGGATGTAAAATACCCAAAGCCTGCATTTAATTTTATGTAGATGGCGGTAAATAATTTAGAATTGATGTTCTTTCTCTTTGGCCAATACTTGCGGGGGAGGTACTGTAAGTGTTTGTATTTCGTATTCTGACATTGGAGGGGACCCCACCATTTCCCCAACGGCATTATAAGGAAACATACAGTTTTCTCCTTCACCGCACACGTCAAGACTCTACTTTTTTATTGAACGAAGCTACATTTATTTGAACGACTCTAGACCCTCCAATGTCCATGCATACGGGATTAGTAAGCAGTATGCAAGTACTTACATTAACATTTTACAAAAGATAAATAGAAGTAGCAGCCTGTGGAATAATTCTTCTGAAATATCGTATTGTGACAAATATTCCGACGTCTCAAACCAATACTATTAGGGATTTTCATTACAATGCGCTGGTAATTTTAAATAATGCATTATTATTAATAGCCGACTCAAAATTCCAACATTAAGGAAAGTAAATCTTTAATAAACATTGTTATAATGTTTAGGGTAAGCATCTGCACGTGGTAGAACCACAATTTGAAAATGGGTGTAAATGCCGAAACAGCTGTTACGGTCAAACGGATTGGAGACACAACCCTAATAATTTTTGTTAGTTCAAAACTCATATTTTAATCATTTCCGGCGATTCGTAACTATAATAATTTTTAAATTCCATGCCGCACAAGGGATGCGAGTTATATTTTTTTAGATTAATAAAAACAGTACCTGATCATTAATATATTTTAGTACCTCTTCTTCTTTGTGTGCCGTATCAGGTCCCCCCGACGTTGGCGATCGTTCTTGAAAATGTCTCTCTGTCTTGCGCTGCCCGGAATAGCTCCTCAACACTTCTAATGCCGGTCCACTCTCGTATATTACGCAGCCAAGACATTTGTCTCCTACCAGGTATTTTACGTACAACGATTTTAAAACTTTATATCCCGTTTTTCTACTATAAACTTAGCGGTGAGCACCAGATTTTATATTTCTAGACGATGAATTAATAACTTCGGGAGACAACATAGAGACGAATTTTAAATATTTGTAACACGTTCTTTAGAATTAATTAAAATGAACGCGGCGGAAAGGTCCAATTTCCAGGTCTGCTAGGGTGAATTCGACAGTACGTTCGTCCAATAAGCCGTGACGCGGCGTATATTTGTTTACACGCTTTCTTCACTAACGTCCTTAAGATTCTCTCATTATTTTTCTTCATCTTCTTTTCTTTGATACGGAAAATTCGACAGTAGTTCTGGCCAATACACGGGTCGCGAGTCGCAATTTGTATACAAGGCTTCTTTACTTACGTCGTTCCTTTAAAATGTAAAAATTCCTTTGAAATCATAAGATTTGTAAGTATGTACTTAAATAGATGCTTACTTAATTATAAATCATAAACATTTTTTTTTATTATTTCAAATAAGGTATTATAAATTTTTTTCAAACAAAAATCAACGATGACAATTCTTTTTTAATCTTTCTTCAGGCCGATAGATACCAGAAACGCAACGCCATCTAATGGTTGGTTACCCAACCTTTATAACCAACGCCATCTGTTAATTTGCATACAAATCAAATCCACACCGCCCGCTCGCCAGCCCGCTCCCTTTATAGGTAAATTATATATTTCAACCAATTTAAACAAAATCTTGACAAATTATACACCTTAACCTTCCTCAAAAATCACTCTATCTATCTGTGAAAACTATCATGAAAATCCGTTAATTAGTTTTTGAGTTTATCGCGAACATACAGACAGACAGACGCGTCGGAGGACTTTAATTTATAATACGTAGAGAAGATTTCACAAAGTGAACACAAAAAACAAAGCGTACATAAAATTTCGTTAAAAAGTAAACACCTTGTAGTTACGACATAATATTGTATTTCTGAACACTTAATTGCTCGTTAAGTGCTTACGAGAGATGGGAAGGCTGAAAGAGATATTGAAAGAAGGGTGAATGCCGGTAACTCCATTAATGGTGGACTGAATGCCGTTGGCGCTAATAAAAAAACTGTCAAAAAAAGCGAAGCTAGCAGTCCACAATGGAGTCCTGGTACCTACCCTGATGAATGGCAGTGAGGCATGGAACTGGCAGAGGAAGGATGAAAGTAAACTGAATGCTGTTGAAATGAGATCCCTGAGACGTATGTGTGGTAAAACAATGTATGATCGTGTGAGAAATGTGGATATCCGCAAAGAATGTAAGGTTGATGTAGAGTAAGATTAAGAAAGGGACCCTCAGATGGTTTGGGCATGTAGAGCAAATGAACGAAGGAAGTAGTGTAAGAAGAATATACGACGCGAATGTGAATGGTAGAAGAAGTTGGGGACGCCCAAGAAAGACATGGTACGATCAAGTGAATCAGATACCTGAGTCGGGTCATGTCAAAAGTCAGAATAATAGAAGAGAATGTATGAGACGATGTATGAATGTGAGTGAGGCAAAGAGTGTGTGCCAAGACCGAGTTGTTTGGCGGTCCATCCTCTCTGCCTACCCCTGCGGGGAAACGGCGTGATGGTTAGTTAGTTAGTTAATTGCTCGTGAAGGTGTTAAAGTGTGATAAATTGTTTCTTTAATCCGATATTTAAATATAAAAAACAACAATATTATAATTGTTTCTTTAATCCGATATTTAAATATAAAAAACAACAATAATACTTCTTGGCAGTCAAACGTCAAAAATTATCTCCAGTTCAAATAATAAAATAAACTTACATACAGTAAATCTGAACACCAAAACTATACACGAGATTAAAAAGTGTAACTTTAGTTAAGTAAAGTGTTAAAATCTCCGTTTTAGTGTATATTACCAATAAAACAAAAACAAAAACCATACCGTGCAAACGTCAAAACATTATTTCCAGTTCAAATATTAAAACTTACTTAATCTGAACACTAAAACTGTACACCAGATTAAACAGTGCTAACTTTAGTTAAGTAAAGTGTTAAAATCTTATTTTTTAGTGTTTATCACCAATAAAACAAAAACAATACACTTCTTGACAGGTACAGTACCTACGAACTACCTATCTGAAACTTGTGACAGTGAAGCTCAACCAGTGGCTCTGAAATAAAGTTTTAAATTTTATTTAACAAAAACTTTATAAAAATTAAAAACTTAATTTTCGCAATGGACGTCCAGTCATTTATCGCCAATGCAGAAAGGGCGGTCAACGCAATTAACAGGGTACTTCTTGACCCCAGCAATAAATTTAACAAGGACCAAATTGCAAAAATCACTCCGATATCATGCGAAATCTTAGCCGCAATTGGCAGCATGTCGGCAGCGGTAGCTGCCAAAACTGGCAGCTTAGAAGGTGAACTGCAGGCGTACAAAGAAATGCTAAAAAATACTCCACCTCAAAACACGTCACCCGTGAACAATGTAACCGACATCTGTGAGATGCTAACTGAGTTGGAGGAAAGGAAGTCTAGATCTAAGAACATTATACTATTTAACATCCCCGAGAGCAATTCCCAGTCAACTGCAACGAGAATCACCGAAGATATACAAAAGGTTTCATCTTCCCTGGAGGGTTTCGAAAACACCTTTAATCCCAATGAGATCAAGATCCACCGTTTGGGAATCAAGAAACCTGACCAAATCAGGCCCATTAAGATCGAATTCAAAGATTCAACAACTTCCAAATCCATTCTGATGAACAGAACAAAGTTGAAGAACGGTGTAAAAGCAGCAAATGACCTCACTAGTCTCCAAAGAAATGAACTTGCTCTTTTACGAAGTGAACTAGAATCGAGACTAAAAAACGGCGAAACCAACATTACTATTAAATATGTCAATTCAATACCAAAAATCGTTAAGGCTCAAACAAAAAACTATCAAAATCCAGCACACTGAACCTTTACTATCAAAATGTACGTGGACTGCGAACAAAACTAGATAACTTCAGAATTTGTATACCATCAGTGATATGTGAAGCCGTGGTACTGACTGAAACGTGGTTAGATCCGTCCATCAACTCTTCCGAACTAGGATTATCATCATATAATGTTTACAGGAATGACAGAAATCTTGCTACCAGTTCTAAATCAAGAGGAGGTGGTGTACTCGTCGCAATTAAAAAGAGATTTACTTCAAGGAAATTAAACACAAAAAACAGTAACGTTGAACAATTGTTTATATTGGTGAAATGTAAAAGTGAGAAAATAATAATTAGTTCTGTATACATACCCCCCTCGGCCAACATTGTTGTCTTCAAAAACCATTATGAAGACGTAGAAATAATTAAAACAAAATATCCTGATGCCAAATTTATAGCCGTGGGTGATTACAATCTTCCAAATGTAAATTGGAATTTGCACGACCCCGAATTGTCAAATACTTGTAATACAACTATCTCGGAAAGTGAAAGAGTAATACTCGACATGTCAATATATTTAAACTTAACTCAACATAATCTTGTCAGAAATATTAACAATCGTGTTCTGGATCTCGTATTCTTCAATTCTCAATGTATCAAAGTGAGTAAGGCCATAGAAGTTGTCATACCCCCTGACGTCCATCATCCTCCACTAAATATTTGTATAACAAACTTTGGCGAAAAAACTCTGAAATCTACGAGATCATGCTATAATTTCAGAAAGGCAGATTATTCGGGTATGTGTGACTCTCTTGCATTGGTTGACTGGTCTTTCTTAGATAGTGATGATTTAAATCATAATACTGAACAGTTCTACTTAATTCTCAGTAATCATATAAATCGCTTTGTCCCTTACACTCAATATAAGGAATCTAAATATCCAGTATGGTTTAATGAAGATTTGATTAATTTAATTAGACGTAAAAAAACAGCTCACAAACTGTATAAGGATCACGGAACATCGAAGTTGTATATAGAATTCTCTAAAATTAGGAGTGATTGTAATAAACTATCAAGGGCGTGTTATAACGACTATATTAAGCAGACAGAGAATGACATTTTTAATAATATAAAACGTTTTTGGCGATTCAGTAAAACATTAAGAAGTGGTGACTCTGATATACCAAATACTATGTATTTTGAAGACAGAAAGGCTGATGGCATCAAAAATATTGTTGATCTTTTTGCAGACTTCTTCAAGAACGTTTACGATAAAAGTCAACCCAATCAGTTCTCCTTACCTAACTATACTCCCAGTTTCAATATAAACCTGTCACATGTGCACATTGAACTAAACGAAATTATAAAACAAATTAAACTGCTAGATCCCAATAAAAATGCCGGTCCTGACAACATTCCACCATTACTCTTACAGAAGTGTGTCACCGTTCTCGCTTATCCCCTGTACATACTATTTAGTCATTCTTTGTCGAAAGGTATATTTCCTGATCTATGGAAACATAGTTATATAACACCTATCTTCAAAAAAGGGGATAAAAACGAAGTAACTAATTATAGACCTATATGCATACTGTCAACAATTCCAAAACTGTTTGAAAAACTGATTCTGGATAAAATAACTAGCTCATTTAAAGAAAGTATATGTCCTGAACAGCATGGTTTTATAACCGGTAAATCAACACTAACTAACCACATTCTGTATCAAAATTTCATTTCCAATGCAATGGCGAAGAAGCTTCAAGTTGACTCAATCTACACAGACTTCAGCAAGGCGTTCGACAAGGTTTGTCACGCTATTCTTGTAGAAAAACTGTTTAAAGCTGGAGTTCGTGGAAATATGTTGCATTGGTTTATAAGCTATCTTTCAAACAGAAAACTTAGTGTAAAATTAAATGGGGAATCATCATATGTTTTTTTTGCATCCAGTGGTGTTCCGCAAGGTTCCCATATCGGACCTATATTATTTATCTTTTTTGTGAATGACATTTGTAATATATTTAAAGATATCGACGTACTTATGTTCGCAGATGATTTGAAACTTTATAAAGCAATTCGAAGCCTGGACGACTGTTATATTCTCTCAGCAAACTTGTCCAAATTAGTCGAGTGGTGTAGCGATAACAAGCTATACCTTAATGTTAATAAATGCATAACAATGAGATTTTTTAAAATAAAAAATCCAATTCTTTTTAATTACACAATCAATAACTTCATTCTCGAATCTGTTTCCGAAATTAATGACTTAGGTGTTACTTTCGACACCAAACTTAGCTTCATACCACACATTGAAAATATCTCAAAGAAGGGTTTAAAAATGTTAGGTTTTGTACTAAGAGTGGCTAAAGATTTTACCGAAGTTAAAACATTAAAACTTCTATACATATCACTAGTGAGGAGTCAGGTTGAATATAACTCAACTGTATGGTCTCCTCACTATGACGTGCATTCTCAAACAATAGAAAGAATACAAAAAAAATTCCTAAGCTTTTTAAATTATAAACTAAAAATACCAAAAGAACAATTGAACTACACTTATCTATTGCGATTATCTAATCTATTAAACTTGAGTGATAGAAGAAATATTTTCGATCTAGTTTTTTTATTTAAAATCTTACGTAATACAATTGACAGCCCTGAATTCTTGGCGCTCATAAATTTTAATGTGCCGGCGAGAAACACAAGGTCAGTACTACCATTTTACTGTGGTAATACTACGACCAGGGCACAATTCAATATACCACTACACAGAATCCAACACTTGGGCAATATGTATTCGCACATAGATGTATGGAATATGTCACTGACACAATTTAAAAATGAAATAATGAAATCATTTATCCGTGATACAAGTACTCACTAAGGAATTCTTTGGTAAATTTAATAAACTTCTCGTTCATCGACAAATTTGCTAAACTATCTCTACCTATCCTATTAATGTAATTAAATGTAATGTCTTAGTAAAATCATTGTAATATGTATTATAAACCATCATAACCTGTAGTATTATTTAGTTATATTTAAAAAAATATATATATTTAATTTTCACTATAATATTAAAATCCAAATTGGAGTTCTGAACCCCTGCAACTTGCAGAGGTACTGGAGGTACCATCGATGTAGCGGTTTGCCACTTTGCGAAACTAATACTTACGTTTTATTAGACATGGTTAATGTTGCAATTTTGTAAACCTCTGATCACCTTACTTTAAAATTTTTGTTGTTTGTATTTTTATATCATGTATGCATTTTTTTATCGTAACTTATCGTAATTATATCTTACTGTAATTTCAGTTTTTGTTGCTTATATTTCTATTTAACTAATGTACTTTTTTATTTTTATTGTAATTTTATTTATATTATTTCCTTCTCATGTTAAAGATGTACTGCCTTATGTATTTATGTAAAAGCCCTCTGGGCGTATAATAAAACAAATAAATAAATAAATGATTAGGTTGAGATAATTGTGATAAATGTGATTGTTGTCTTTTTGATTACAATTTATGTCCGTGGTGGGTTGAAGACTAGTGTGTAATGTGTAATGCGTGAGACGTGGACGGCGTTTTGTCTATGCAAACGTATCTATACCTCTATTTCGACTATGGATTTTAACACGTGTAAATATTTATCTTATATTAATAAATAAAACAAAGTCGGGTTAGTTACACAATTTTTATGATCTTTGATTTGTTGGATTTGTCTAGACCGATTTTTATGATCTTTGATTTGTTGAATTTGTCTCCGTCCCGAATAGCAATTATTCAAACACCGAAAAAATTAACGAAAAAATAAATTATGAAGAAAATTCTTTTCCTCATACATTTAGTATGGTACGAATTCTCATCTTTTGAAAGAGTGCAGGAATATTGTGATAAGTATAATATTGAGTGGTGAGTGAATTCCAAAAATTCAAAAACGTCAATTGTCAATGCGCTGATTGTTTTGCTTTTGTTCTTAAATATTTATTTATTTTATTTTAAATGCACATTTACAGTTATACATGACCAATAATAAACATACATTTTTATTTTTTTATTAAGTAATAATAGTTTTTTAAATTGATGAATATTTAGTTTAAAAATATCTATATCAGGGGGCAGGAAATTTAGTAAAAGAATCATTTTTCCGAGCGGCATTACTAATGATAAGTTAGTTCTGCATCTCGGAACAACAAAAGTTCTGTGTTTGCGCGCTCTTGTGAAGTTGTCGGGGACATAAAACTCAAATTTTTGTAATATATCGGGAATACAGATGTTACCGTTAAAAGTTTATATGCTGTTGTCAGCAAAGCAGTTTTCCTTCTTTCGGCGAGGCTATTAATACCCAGCATGCCGGACAAAAAGGCTGTTGGATATAACCAGGGATAATATCCGAAGTCTCTATATATAATATATAATGCTGCCCCTCTTTCTTACACTCTTAATGTCAACAGTCCAAAATGGGACAAACGGTGAACGTATGTCTGCACCCCTCCAGGAAAAATACAATAATTATAATAAATCTCCCTCACACGTATAAAGAAAATGAAACGCAATTCCAAGGTAAGAAAATCACAAAAATTATAAATACGTACACAACGCCATCTCTGATACTGACAAAAATAAAACACGGACAGTTGCGCATCAATAATTGCTTCATTGTGTTATTTTCAACATAATAAAAATAAAATTTTATTCAGCTAATAAGTTAACACAACAGTTACTGATCCTGAAGCGATACGAAGTTCGCCGGGTCAGCTAGTTTTAAATATAATACAGATATTAAAGTGCGTGCAAAGTTTTTCGATCGGGCAATAAGTTGCTTTTGTAATGTTATGAACATAACTATGTTTCCACTGCTTTAGAGTGAACGTATTACGAGGTGAAAGTTTCGAAAAGATCCAATAAAAAATGCTAATTTCGGTTGTAAGTGCTCAACATTATTCACATTAATGAATTTAAATTTACTTTGTTTTTTTTGTGATTATCGTTGGGACTATCTTTTTTTTTTTTTGTTTTTTTTTTTATTAAGGAGGAAATACAGATATTAATTTCTATTAACAAGAATATACAAACAACAACTAGAGAAGTCACCTGCATCCAAACTATTTCTCACGAATTGACTTACAGCAGATAAAAACATGTACAAATATTTTTCTTGTAATTAGGGAAGAGAGGAATATACATAAGAATAATATTTTATAAATACAGAGATGAGAGAAATGCGCAATATCCCTATAAAAATTTACAAATTATTTAAAAAAAAAATTAGATGGTAAGAGAAAAAAAATATATATATAGATAAAAAATAATGTTTTACAGAAATTAAAAAAAAGAAAAATACTTAAAATTATAAACGAAATGTATGTCTAAGTTGTTGTACTTTGGAGGAACACAGCCTTCAATTTTCTACTAAAAGTACTGCATGTGTAAAAAAATAAGTCAGAATCCTTGAGATTTTGATTAATTAAACGATTCGCACATTCTTCTGATAGGATCCCTGACATCAGCATTTGTACGCGTCCAGCTTATGTCCTGCTAATTGTTCAGACAAACGATTAAGTATTTTTTAAATTTAATAATTCTGTGTGAAATGTGTATTTATTTTGTTCAAATATTAAACAAAAGTTTTCAAGTTTACAATTCGGAAAGTATATTTCTGATCGACTCTCTATTTTTTCACCAAAGATGTACCCAATTATATTACAAAGTAAATATTTGTTTTTGAAAGGCAATGTTTCTGGTGAAAATATTTTATAAATGCTTTTAGCTTCACAAATCCTACAATTACAATATACCGTGGACAGACCGCGGTATATTGTAATTGTATTTAAACCTTCACTAGCACAGGCTATTAATATTATGTATGTAAAAGAATAGTGTGTAGGTAATATCTCCTAAATAGGAGTTAAAATATTTAATTTTACAATTTCACTACAGATCCAGAACATCCATAAAATATACAACTGTTAAATAAAACTGTTAACATTAAGAAAATTATTTGTATATGTAATACAAATCTTTGTGCTAACAAACTCGATAAACTCGTACATACAAACTCAAAATTCTTTAAAACTAAGTACGCACACTTCTCACGATAATTTACTTTTAAACAACTTACTAAAATCAATTAATCAACCAAAGTTAGCAATCCATTGGTTACGAGGGGGTAATTTGTATAATTTCCTTTCAGACAACATTAAAAATTGCACAGTCTAGATACATTGAAAAAATCATTTTAATGCTCAATCAACAAAAAATAAACGTGAATATATAATTATATTAAATGTACTTAGCTCATTTATTTCTAGATAAATAAGTAAAAGTATAGTTTAATTTTTTCTGGAATTTTTTTTTAAGTGTTTAAATGGTTTGATAGTGTCCAAGCCTCTTAATTACCTGTAAATTGCCATAGAAAACACACTGCATCTGTGAATGTGTCACTGTGTGATCACAAGGCCACTTTAGGACACTGGGGACATTATAAAAGGAACATAACTTATAAAAGGGTTATCATCACAAAACGCATGTCTTAAGGCAGTAACGCTATGATGTAAACTGACGAATAAATAACTATATATTGCAGATCAAAATATGTGGTGATTGAAGACGGTAAGAGGGGGGTTAAAATAGTATTCGTAAAAATACACGGTGTCTCGTGCACGCTACGGAATATTTCAATGCGGATGTAATAAAAGAGACGCATTTATATTTATTCAAACACGAATGTTCATGTAAATGATGGAATTTTATGGCGATGGCGATTACAAGCGAAATTTTACTAAATTGGGTTGCATTGAAAAGGTTGTGTTATTATTATAACTTAATTTCAGAGGCGGGTTTGGGTACCGCCGCCCCGGGAACCATTTATTAGATAACCAACCGCCCGGGTTTATCGGGTGTCATTGTCTAGATGTTGGCGGCGAATGTGTTTGCTCACCTATTGCGTGGCGGGCTGGATTGGGAGACTGGTTGCGGTAGACCCAACCTAGCTCTCTACAGCCGAACTCTCTTGACCCAGCGCATTGCATCTCAGTGGTAGAGATGAATGCATACGTCCGTCTTTCCTGGATACATTTCTCAGATTTCTACCCATCCCTCGTAACTTTTTCCTTCCCAGAACTTCATTTCCTTCCTTTCTAAAAAGACCTTCGACACAGCATCCCCAAAAATGGCATAGGCCAGAGGATTTTTTTTCCTTGGGCCTCCTGTGTAGAGCTAATGTAAAAAAAATAATTTGAATAAATTAAACTATCACTGAAAAAGATGATAATAGATAATACTATTAAATCTATAAGAAACAGGAAATAAAAAGGTAACGGTCGCAACTGGGAATCGAACCCAGGATCTCGTCTTACCAGGGTATATACGATACATACGCCTTAACCAACTCGACCATTGAGACGTCAACCTCAACTTTTACTAGTTAATAAAGGGTGTTTCTTTTAGAGGTATACAAATTCAAAATGAGAAAAAAACACATTAAAATAATGTTAATGTCTATGATATTGGCTTTATTTAATAGATAATTGTATGACAATATTGATATGATTTCGGGCATATGAGCGCCACGGCTAGCTCGAATGAAGCGCAATCGTGAAGTCCAATTTTCGACAACTTTATCGAGCAACTGGGGCCATATATCGGCAATACAATACAATACACATTTTCCTAAACATATACAAAATACAACAAATGAAAACAATATACTTTGCTACATGTCAGTCTAAAATAGAATATGGAATAATTGCTTGGGGAGGAGCAACAAACTCAGCAATCGAACGCCTGGAAATTGCGCAGAAAACGATCTTAAAGGTAATACTTAAAAACATAGACTTACTGATACAGACCAAATATTCAACCGTTGTGACGTACTAGACATATGACAATTATCCGTTAAATCGCTACTAAATTACATCATTGACCAAAAAAACAATCTGCAACAAACACAAAATATTACGAACAGACCAGTTAGACAAGCATACAAAGAAAATTTAAAAACTCCGACGGTTAATACAAGCTTTGGACAAAGACACTATCAATATCATGCTATAAAATCATTAAACAGTCAAACACTTGAAAATAAAATTGAGGAAAACAAAAATAAATTCCAACACAAAATTACAAAATGGATTAAAGACCAAAATAGACAATACGACCAAAATATCATAGCATAAAATAATAAAACATACAAGTAACACACAAAACCAATATAAAACACAATCACCCACAAACACATCGTTTTAAACCTTATATAATATTATTTATTTTTAATTTTACGTTAATTTTAAATCTCTAATTTTTAAGTTTAATTTATCTTAATCGTTTTTTTTTTCTTTACTTTTTTTTCTTTTTGTCACCAATATTATATATATATATATACACCTATATTATATGTATTGTGTATAATTAATGTATTGTGTATTATATTTATATGTATTGTGTATAATTTTGTATATGAAATGGAGGCCTCAGCACGGGTAAACCACCCAGTGAGGCCAACATCATTGAATTACGTATAAAATGTAAATATATTGCATCAAATAAATAATAATAATAATAACACGACGAATGTTGACTTCCAAATGGTCAACGTCTCTGGGTTATCAGCATAGACTAGCGACTTCACATACCCCCAAAGAAAGTAATCTAATGGTGTAAGATCACAAGATCGTGGAGTTCGCAGGTCCATTACGTGAAATTGTGCGCTCACCAAATGTTTCCCGCAATAAATTAATGGTGGCACCCGTCGTGTTTTACACAATGTTTCAAAATTTGCACAATTTGCAACCGCTGTTCTGATGACTTCACTCTTTTTATGGTGAAATGGCACAACGTTCTGACTACACATCAACTGTCAACTATTAAATTGACAGTCTGTAGAAACAATGCTGCCAGTTTATAAACTAAACCTCTAAAAAAAGGCTTTATACATTATAATGACAATTACTGGTCGGCGTAAATGATTTCAGGACATTAAATCGTTGTTAGGAAGTACCTATGTCGATATGATTCAGTTTGAATAGGCCACTTGCATTACTTTTTTTTTTAAATCCGGTTTAGACAAATATTCTAAGAGATTCCGTATTTTTTTATTAATCGTATTTTTGAAACCCTGGGAATTTTTTGAAAATTTCAATCCGAAAAATCAGACCATTTTTTATAAACCGGAAAGACGGGACACAATTACATAGCCGAAAATCATTTAAAAAAAAATGTTTTCCACACGAATGGCACAGGAGAATAACGAGGCATACCAAAAATATTACATGTCATAAATATTTTTTTCCTTGATCCATCTTATTGATCATAAATCATTATAATGTACAACGTATATATTACTAAATCCAATGTAATATACTTGTACTTGTAAATTATAATAATAATAAGAATATTATAAAATTTGATTTTGTTAAAATCAGCACCATAAACATTAAACCTCTAAAACACGCACCGACTTCTAATATGTACGGGGTTCTCTTCAGAACATCTGTCAAAAAGTCAACCCAAATGATAAGTTCGCAGAGAAAAAACAATAAATCTAGTGAACGAATTCAAAAATTCGCCTGAAATCAAAGTGATGCCATATTAAAAAAATAAATCAGTGTGGAATTTACAAAATTAATAGGAACATTTTCGGACACGAGACATTTTCATTTAGTGACGTCAATGGTTTTATTTATTTAAAAATAAAAAAAAACTGTACATTTCTAAAAAAAATTACTAACATTTTCGCAATATTAATAAAAAGATCTATGCACACGATTTTTTCCAAGTCGTTTTGAATTCAATGCAAGTGGCCTATTATGTCTTGCGAACGAAATCGTCGAATAATCACGATCATTCAAAAACAAAAAATCTTAGGGCAACAATTAAAATTATTATTCTTTGCACACTTGAATGGATTTGAATGGTAGTTGTTAATATTTTCGCGTTTTGTTGATCTTTTGCCCGGGTTACACGTGTTGAGTGATAGGTATCTAGGTATTATTTTTTATCAAAAGGTAAGCCCAAAAATAATTCTTCAAAAAGAAGATAAAAAGAAATTCTGACGAGAGGTCTGACGTGAATGGTGAGGTAAATATGATTTTTTCCCCAAAGAGTGAATAAGATTTTCTCCCTTTGTTACGTGAGCAAAATTATTATTTTCGTTTTAATTAACGAGCTTTATCTAGTATTAAGCATTTAGAATTGAGAATGGCAAGTGCTTTATTAGTTGGGAGATTAAAAAGACCGAGAAAGCAGGGGCGTGCCTTGACATCTGACATTATTAATACCGTAGTGACTGTACGGTTAAAATTTAATTCGTTTTTTTATTTTTTTATTTAATTTAAATTATTTCCGAATACAACACTGACGCCATAAAACCATATGTAAACGTTAAGTTTGTGACTTAAGCTACTATCGTAATAGAACTAAATTAAAGCAATTAGATAATAATGCTAAAAGATGACGCCACTTACGTTAACAGCCAGCATGAGGAACGTCGGCTGGCAGGCATAAGTACTCTAGGATTTGCATAAAGTTCTCTCAGGATGATCACACATCGCTTACAACACAACATAAACATACTCCAAGACTTTTATAATAAATGGCGTATAGACGTGAACCCTTCAAAGAGCGCTGCTATTTTCTTCTTGGAAACTCACATGGCACACACACATCAAACTTACAATTAAAAAAACCAAAAACGCTGCTGCATCCCTTTACCCGCTTTTACATTATAATAGTCAAACGTCACTACAGAACAAAATTCTTATTTACAAATCAAAATTGCGACCCATCATGACTTACGCCGCCCCAATTTGGGCCACAAGCAATACTTAGAGTCTAGAAACCTTCCAAAATGTCTTGCTTAGAAGATTCACCAAAAGCCCTTGGTTCGTCCGAAATAGCATTTTTAATTCAGGCACGAAAATCCGTCCACTTAAAAAACACATAATAGATCCAGTCAAAACATTTTTCTCCAAACTTGCTTCAAATCCAAACCCAAGCATCTCATGTCTCGGGCAATCAAGTTCCCATGAAAATCTCCTTCACCGCCTGCCCATATCCATCCTTCATCCACATTGATGCGCGGGTTATAATAAAATTTACCTTTGTTTTCTTATATAAAAAATAAATAAATATTTATAACCATAAAAAAAATTATAAATGTCCTTCATCTTGCCCAAGGTAGCCCGAACATCGGGCAAAAAAAAAATCCATCAGGTGACATTACTACAGTTTGCAAGACAAAGGGGTTCTCCCTGTAACTTGCCAAAAACCAATATATAATATTTTCATTAATCTCTCCAGTCTGGATATGGGTGATAGTATGTGACTAAGCCACTGTCGTGTCGCCCGCCACTCGCAGGGCCTAGCAGCCAAAACCTAATTTATTTATTTTTAAATTGGCAGTAATGACCTACATTTCCACTAAGAGTTAGATTAATGCCTCTATTTCACAGAGGTTTATAATTAAAAAAAATTATATGCTTTTACTTCTCACAGGAGTACTTGAGGAAAATAATTTTCCTCAGAGCCTATGTCATCTTCGGAGATGCTGCGTGGAGAATTTTTTGAGAAGAGAAAAGAGTTAAAATGAGTCTTGACGGGACTCGTGTTGTAGGAGGGAGGAAACAGAGAGACCGGCAGATCGTTCCACAACTGGAACTCAAGAACGAGTCGTAGAAACGAACCGTTCACATGTTGTGACAAATTTCAACCGTTTACGAATGTTGGTTTTTTGGCCACACCGTTCAGCAACTATCTTTTGACGCATATCACAAAATAGTAAAACTGCCCCCATCACCTTTTGATGCGTAATCTTCTGCATGATATATTGGTGTATAACCGTTTTAAGGAGATGGGATCAATGACGCTACTGCGGCGGAGCATCTTCTATTGGAATACCGGAATAAATAGGAGATCATTCCCACCTGAAGCCTTTCCTCTAAAGATAGGTGAATCTATCAAACGTACCTTCTTCAAATACCTTGGGGTCGCAAACAAGCAGTGGCCGCCAAATTCAAAAGAAGGGTGCTCTTACAATTTGGGTCCGGGCAGCTGTTGTGCACCAATAGAGTATGGGTCGGCAACCTTTTGTTGTAAAAAGGTCAAATATTTCATTTGGTGATAAGTGCGGGCCGCACTTGGGTCACATGTCATTACAGTAAACCTGATATTTGGTGAACAAGCAGGGGTGCCTGCGTTCATGGGATGAGGTATGTCCAGGTCTTGGCGGCGGATACGTCTGCCCACCTGCTGCGTGGTGGGCGAGATCAAGCGAGATTGGTTGAGGGAGGCCTTTTGATCTTTTCAGCCGGACTCTCTCAATTCATCGCCTTGCACTGCAGTTAAAAGGATTGATCCATACGTCTATCTCTCCTAAACCCATTAACACCCAGATTCCTGCCCACCCCTCATACCTTTTTCTTTCCCAAAAACTTCCTATACTTTCCTTCCTTAAAAAGACCCTTCACACGGCATCCCCTGAGATGACATAGGCCCTGAGTGAAATTATTCTCCTCAAGGCCTCCTGTGTGGAGCTATTTTAATAAAAAAACCTGTAATATTTGTAAACAAATATTTTAGTTTTAAAAATAAAATACATATTTTTAGGACATATATCGTAGTTAACAAAATCAATGAGATTTTTTGGTCGTATTTGTCTTGCAAGTTTTCTTATATAAACTTGCATTTTTGAAGTAGAGTCGCATAGTATCGCATCTGAAAGAGAATCCAATTACCAAGATCATTGTTTATTTTCTTGATAATTCAGAATTGAAAAAGCTTGCTCATAAATTTATGTAATAGGTACGAAACATAGCAATTATTTTCTTAGCAAATCATTTTAAGTCTTTGTAATTTTCAGAAATCAAATCCCCATAGTAATCCACGTAGTTTTTCCTTTACAAGCAATTTCATGGTATCAGTTTGCAAACCTATCACGTTGATTTGCAAATCGCTCCCCCTTTGCCTTCCCTTCGCTCCCTTTCACTCCGTTGTGTACGATATCTTCCGTCAAGTGCGTTGCGGTGAGAATCTTGCGGGCCGCACCAAGACACCTCGCGGGCCGCAGGTTGCCGACCCATGCATTAGAGTATCTGCGGGCTTTGTACAGTACGCCCAGCTTCTGAGAGGCTAACTTGACTCTGGCTTCGATGGAGCCCCCGTACCTCAGGTGGTCACTTAGAGTTACTCCAAGCATATTAATGGAATAACTGTTGGGAAGATCACTTCCGTTGAAGAAGACTAGATTGTAATGTCGGTTCCTTTTAGACGTAATCAGACATGATTGGGTCTTTGAAACATTAAATTCGACTATTCGAAATTAAATAGGGTTTCAAATGCTTTTCAATAGTGATATTAGGAATAAGGAAATACAGAGAGTAAAATTCATCTTTGCAAGCATTAATAACAAAAACGTTTTATATGAAATGCTTTCTCATTGATAATAATAATGACGGCCGGCGTAGTTCCGCGGTAAGGCTCTTGACTCGCACTCCGAAGGTCGCGGGATCGAATCCCGGCTCGGCAAATAAATTTTATTTGATTAATTTGTGTTATTTCACAATCTACTCATTTAAAATAATATATAGTATATTTGCGGCACGTTCCAGAGTGGAAGATACTATCAGTATCGCCCTGGTGTAGACCACCATTCAGAATTGAAACGTTGCTTGAAATGGCTTTAGCCGTGTTTGGTGACCAGATCTGAATAGCCAGGTACTTCCCTACATTCCTCTTCCACATCTCCTTCCCCTCCCCACTACCTTCAGCCTCACAACATACCCCAATTGGGGATGCCATAGTCCCATTGGCTCCAGACGGGAGCAGATGGGACTCTTGTACGGTATTCATGTAAAAAAAAAATAATAATAATTTATTGGATAACCAACACCTTTGCCATAGGTCACCCCAAGTGGTTCCCTACGTTTGGTGACTTAGCATGTAAGCCCGGGTTCATCAGGTGAGGTGGGTTCAGTTCTAGGCCAGATGGGGAGACGCCGGTTTGGGGAGACCTATTGCTGGTCTCTCTCGATCCATCGACTTGCACCACAGTAAAAGGATGAATTCATACGTCCGTCATTCCTGGAACTCATACTTTGTTCATTCCCAAAACTTCCTCGCCTTCATTTTTTAAAAAAGATCTTCCATACAGCAGCTTCATTGAATGTGACAATGACTTCAAGATGACTTACGCCTTGAGAGAAATAGTTTTTCTCTGTACCTCCTGTATGCGACTAATGTAAAAAAATCAGACTGTCCAGTTCACGCGCGGTAGAAGTAAAACCTTCAGTAAACAAAAGGAGACAAGAGTAGGAAGGCTACGAAGCACCGTACAAATAGGAGACTGATAGGCTACGAAGCATCGCACAAAGACGAGACCGATTAGTCTACCTCATTCTCTATTGTTTGTCTCTTTTTCGTTTCATGGAGTTTCAAATCATAACGGTGCTAAAGAAGTTTTCACTTCAAAAAAGTTGATATTCGACTCATTTCGGCAAAAGAAAACCCAGATGTAACATGTTTAGTTTGGTTTTCAAAGAACAAAATACACAGTCTTTCAGCGTGAGTTTAGAATTAACAAAAACTTTAATTTTGTTAGAAATTATTTCATTTCTATTTTTTGTTACAGACAAATAAAACCTTTCTTAATTTACAGCATTGAATATATTTAATTTAGTCAGGAAGTTTAAAATAAATTAAACAATTCGTTTAGCGACTTCCGAAATCCAACAATGGCTTCAACGTATTAAAAATTACGACGGTGCAATTGAAGAGAATGCACTCTTAATTCAAACAAAGTCCCTCTCTATTTGAACTTTACATTTGAGGGATCTACTTTATAAGTTCTTCTGGCTTTAATAGTTTTGATTGCTTTTTACGTTTGGGTGGATTTATGTTCTTCATTTCATTTAATGTAAGTTTTTATATTACTCGAAGGGTTATGTTATTATGTACTAAGCCGCACAATGCACCGCACAACTAGCAAATCAATAATTCAGCAGTCAAAGGAATATGAAAATAATGTGTATGAAATCAATTATTATTACTCATATGTACTTGTAATATTGAAATCGAGCGTCCCGATCAAAGTGTTAGACTTTTTGATGGAATCACTCAGTTTCCTATAATAACATTAAACTAGAAGTAGGAATTTATTTCAGTGCAAAAATTCTGGGACTGATAGTTATATCAAAATATGTTCTCCTCTTTGCCCAGAATACTAATGGAGGGAAATAATTATACCAATTCAGTGGAAATTTTCAATTTATCGTTAAACAAATACGAAATGTTGTTACGGAGGCAGTTCAGTTATGTATAATAAATCTTATATATAAATAATCTCGTGTCACAGTGTTTGTGGACGCACTCCTCCGATTTTTACGATTTTTTTTATGTATATTTGGTAGGTATGAGAATAGGTTTTAAAGAATATTTCATTACGCTAGGTGCCATCATTACTCATCGAACTTGCATCCATACATGCGCAAGACATTCACGAGAAGCGTCGCGCGATTTTGATATTTCATTCGGCATCATGTTCTCGCGTGAGCAAACAAACCATCGAGCTTTTTTGTTTTGATTTTCTTTTTTTCATTTTCCTACTTTAGTTGGTGTTTTTTTGTTTTTATCGGCGGTCATCATCTACAGCGCTCCATTCCTCTTTCTGTTGTAGATCCCATCCCCCCAGACTTACAATACATTCGTTATTTTTTACTTAACAACCAAAAATTAATTAGAAATAGATTAGTTTGTCGGGTCAGCTAGTACTGTATAATTTTTACTACAGGTACACATATAAAAGCCCCTAAAATGCCGTTAATAAAGGAATTAAAAAAATTCCGTTTGAAATTTGAAATACACAAGCTAAGTTAAAAATAAAAATTATTCCACGCTCCAAGAAATAACTCGCATATTTAAAAAAAGAAAGACTAATTATATTATCGATAACAAATCACTTGATAAATTCTTTTGACATTTAGCTGCAAATGATGTACTTTTTTGATGAAACTAATAAATCGCCCGTTCCCAGGCAGAGCTCGTATGCGCGTCATCATTTGTAATTTGTAATTCGTAATTTGCTTCTTATAATATTGATGGGTGGCAGTGACCATTATTAACGGGACATATCTCACGACGGGACGTTTCTCATATAATGTATTGATATGAGAAACGTACAATTAAATAGTACCTACGTACATCGATGATTAAGTTACATAATTTGAATGTGTATGCATACCTACTTTAATACGCGAGTTGGTAAAGGATTTCATAATTTTCATAATTTGTTTTTGGGGTGTTATGCCGTGTTGCGCTACCAACTTTAGCCAACCTTTTGGACAACATTGCAGTGTCCATCATCAGGGAAAATCCGGCAGAAGTGTGACGTGTGAGATTTCATAAATTTAGAAAAAATAATATATTTCGTTCTTTCTCCCTTGATAAAAGGTAACACATGGCTCGGAGATGAATTCAGTTATGTTAATATTTTCGTATTATATACTAGCAAATACGCAGCATGCGTTTCAATGCGAAGAAAAAAAAAGTTTTTGGCCCTGTGTTTCCTTTCCCTTGTGTCCCCCCTCCCCATTTCCCCTCCGCGTCCCCTTTCCCTCCCGCGTTCTCCTTTCTCTCCCATCCCGCGTTCCCCCCTTCCTTATTGCGCGTTCCCTCCCCCCTTCCTGTGTTCCCCTCCCCCATCTCGATTTCCCCATCCCCCATCCCGCTTTCCCCTTTCATCTTCCTCGTTTTACTTTCCCCTCCCCACTCCCTTCCCGCGATGCTCTTCCTCCCGGATTCCATTCCATTTCCCTCCTTGCTGTTAAACCATATGAAATACACTCATTTTTTTTTAAATCAACACAACTCGCGCGCCACCTATTGCAAACTTTTTGTACAAATTTCACCAAAGCTCACCAGTATATTCACGGGCGTGTGCACAAAACATTACCAAAGTTCATCTCAATCCAATGAATAGTACCTATAGGAAATAGTTTCATAACGTCAGAACTCATTTTTTCATCACTATTTTATTTATTCTTTAAACGCGTGGAAAATGCCTTTATTATTATTTTACCACTCTAAAATTTAAAACTAATAAAAAGCTTTTTTACCTGTATAATAATACCAGCGGGTGTAATTTAAGGCATAATATTAATGCCAAATCACTAATCCGGATTAATCTTTACGACGAATCGGTTTACATAATACAAAGTACAAAATAATATGCTTTGGATCAGTTGAAACTTTTTATACATTGAAATATATATTTTAAACATTTTAATAAATTGAAACTTTTTGGATAAATTTAAAACTTTGGAGTAGAAATAAAATAAAGTTGTTAATTAATTTATAAAAAAACAAGCGCAGATTACAAAAAAATAAGTTTTTTTATTAGAAATAACTTTGAATTATTGTTATTTATTTCTGGGGTGTTATGCCGTGTTGCGCTACCTCCTACTTTAGCCAACGTTTCGGACAACGTTACAGTGTCCATCATCAGGGCAGATGTGTAATTGTTAGAGGTGAAATGTGTGCTTATGTACTCAGAAGCGATACCGTGTCGCCAGCTCCACTCCACTACAATCTGGTATTACAGTATACTTCACAATGATTTTTTTGCGTTTAGCTTTGGTGTAGCCGTCAATTACCAGATATCAAGAACTATTGAGCCTAGCTCCGTCGTCTCTATTAATATTAATTGGGTTTTTACGGATTTCAATTGCTTCCGTAATCAGGCGTGCTCTATGGGTTTTGGGTCTTACCAGGACTTCAGGAATAAATCTAAAGTAATGACTGGTTTCGATTAAGTGCTCGGCGATTGCCGATTTGTCAGGGTGGCCGAGTTTACAAGCAGGAAAGTGTTTTGATATCCTTTTGGAGATCGTCCGCTCTTTGAATTAATATAATATTATGGCTAAAATCATCTGTGATAGTTTCCATTGGGGAAATTTATTTCTATTTTTGGTCTGTGCCTTCCTCTAAGGCTCCGCAACCGGGCTCGAAAAGACGAAGATGGAGGGATACGAAATTACGACTCGTTTAAAATAGAGCAAAAATCTCGCAAAGAGCATCTTAAGTATCATTTAATGAAATATTGTGAATTTTTTCACAAATATAATTTATAACATAATAGAAACAGACTTGTTTTTTTAAATTTTTGGAGCATACTTTGCGATTTTTTTCTATGGAGGGAATTTCATATAATTTGCGTTTCGGCGCGGGCAGCATCTAGACATTATCTCCAAAGATAACATAAATTTTTTTAAGAGCTTAAAAACTTCAAATGTTTACGGGAGATATGTAAGAAATCGGTAGAAATTCGTGTTGCGGGCCCTTAAGGGGTGTAAATCTCTCCACGTCCATGTTTAATTCCAATAATTAATGATTCCGGCACTGTACGCGAAAATCACTTCTGCCTAATTTCATCCTGACACCTCAAAATAAGTAAATCCGTTGCTGGTTCTCAAACACTTCAAATCACTAGTTATATTGCAAACAGTAATGGAGTATGTATTGTTTTTAAAATGACTTACCGTCGCGGAGGGGTTAACCCTTCTCATATAGTAAGACGCTTGAATATTAACTTTAGCATCCAGTCTTGATCTGGCTGGATAAATACAGGGAACAATGGCTTTATTCTTTGGACTGTGGCGATTTATAAAAATCAACGTATTGCGCTGTCCGCAGATAATCTATTTTCATGCTGCAATTTGGAAGGCGGGTATGTGTACCGCCGCCCAAGAAACCATTTATTGGATAACCAAAACCTCTGCCACAGATCACCCCAAGTGGTTCGCTGCATTTGGTGACTTAGCAAAGGTGCCCGGGTTTATGTGGTGAGGTTTGTCTGGGTCGTGGTGATGGATGCGTCGGCCTTCTAACTGCATGATAGTCCGGATCGGAAGGAACTAGTTGAGGGAGACCTCATAATCTCTCCAGCAGGGCTCTCTCGGAACACCGCCTTGTACCCCAGTGGGAGGGTTGAAATCATACCTCATACCTTTTTCCAGAACTTCAAATCCTCCCTTTTCTAAAATGACACTTCCACACAGCATCCCCAAGGATGACATAGCCCCTGAGGAGAATTATTTTCCTGATGGCCTCCTGTGTGGAGCTATGTAATGTTAAAAAAATATGATACGAATATTTCTTTTAGTATTAAGTCTAACACAGCCAGAGCACTCCCCGCATTAAAAAGTTCTTATAAGATTAAAAAATTTCAGTGATCTTAAAATAAGCCTTTGTAGCATGCAAAATGAAACTTTCAATAAATAAGAAAATATAATGATCTTTAAATTATTTTTTGTTTTTTTTTTTTATTTTTTTTTTTTGTTTGTACCAATTAACTTGCAGGAAGTATTTTATTTTACGGTTCAAAGTATTTACACAGTAAAGATCTTTGAGCACTCAAAACAAAAAGTTGATAAAAACAGTTTAGTTCTTAAAGTGTTTTAGCACTATAACAAGTAATAATAATACAGTTCATTGAAATAGAAAAAAAGTACTCAAGAAAAGTATCGTGGTTCATACAATATCGATAGCAGGTTTTTGAAATGCTGTAAAGGACACGAAATTTAGTTATTTATTAACGCCCTTTTTAGGGGCTTTTCTAAAAATGAGTTAAAAATTTCATTTCTCTTCGTTTTTTTCTTTCGATCGGCTTAGTCGAAATATTTCTAGGAAAATATCTAAGTGTCCTTCAAGATGCGCATTTTAAGACGATTTTTTTCTGAAAAATTAAAAATAAATTAAATTCTATTATTAAAAAAATTTACAACAAAATATTAAGAAATCTGAAATATAATTCTATTATAAAAACTCATGATTCAAGGTCTACAAAAATAGATAATATGATTTTAAGAAATATTACTTTCTTTTCGCTCTCCTGAACAATTAAAATTTTGCCCTTTACAGCATTTAATAAAATTAGTAATAGAAAAAAACATTCTAAAAACCTGAAAATTTTGTAAATGCCTGCTACAGTTTCTATTGGCAATCTGGCAACCGCCAACAATTAATTCCATTTATAGGCAGATGATTGGGATATTCACAGGTTGAAGCAGGTCGAAACATTGTGTTGATAGTTTATACACATATGTAGTGGGTACATGGTAGGCCATAAACATTTGCACTTTTGTAATCGTGCTAGCGGGGATTCTGAACGGGGGAGGAAAGCGGGATCACGTGCGTGGCTCTCGATTCTTGGAAAATTTAGTAACAACGGATCGCTTTACGGGAGAGCAACGCGCTTTCTGGGTATTTTTTTTTAAAACAATGATTTGTTCTTTTCTGTTCAACAATGATTCTATTCTGTTTTGCAAAACAATGATGCATTCATATTTCGTTCGCATCACCAATTACAGAGTATTAGTCAGTGCCCAAGTGTTAATTTAATTAAATCATAGTTTAAAGATTTCGACGAAACTGGCAGAAAAACAAACAGGACGGCCATAAAGCAAAATAAATTGGTTAAAATAATTGCCCTGAAAAACTGATCTCGCGCAGAGGAGATATCCCACGGCCTTCCCACAGCCCGGATCTAACCCCAGCTGATTTTTTTTTATGGATTTAAAAAATAAAATAAAAACAGGGTTACGAACAACCCGAAAATATTTGAAAATCTCCTACTACCACCATAGTAAATCGAAAATGTTGCTTGAGTCGTGATGGAGGACTTAGCCAGCCGAGGAATCGAACACGGTACGCCTGGGTGGGACTGATGAATGACAAATGACTGAAAAATGACATATTTCTGGTTTTCTCTGGTTATACCCTCCTAATGAATTAATGCGAAAAATACGAAGATGGTAAATTTAACACATTAAAAATCGCCTTTTGTATGAAACTGGTAAAAAAATAAGTAATTTTGGTACGTACGTAGGTACTTTAACGTATGTACGGAACGCCTGGGTGGGACCCAAACGCGATGCCCACTCAACCACTGACCTACCCATAACATTTTTAAGATCAAAGATGTGTGTATAGTTTATACGGACTTACCGAAGATTATCAGTATTGTTAGGAATTTTATTAAAGGACTTACCGAAGATTATCAGAATTCTTAGAAAAGTTATGAAAGGACTTACTGAATATTATCAGAATTCTTAGAAAAGTTATGAAAGGACCTACTGAATATTATCAGTATTGTTAGAAAAGTTATGAAAGGACTTACTGAATATTATCAGAATTCTTAGAAAAGTTATGAAAGGACCTACTGAATATTATCAGTATTGTTAGAAAAGTTATGATAGGACTTACTGAATATTATCAGAATTCTTAGAAAAGTTATGAAAGGACCTACTGAATATTATCAGTATTGTTAGAAAAGTTATGAAAGGACTTACTGAATATTATCAGAATTCTTAGAAAAGTTATGAAAGGACCTACTGAATATTATCAGTATTGTTAGAAAAGTTATGAAAGGACTTACTGAATATTATCAGAATTCTTAGAAAAGTTATGAAAGGACCTACTGAATATTATCAGTATTGTTAGAAAAGTTATGAAAGGACTTACTGAATATTATCAGTATTGTTAGAAAAGTTATGAAAGGACCTACTGAATATTATCAGTATTGTTAGAAAAGTTATGAAAGGACCTACCGAAGATTATCAGTATTGTAATGAATGTTATTAGAGAATAACAGAAAAATTTCGCAAGCTGAGTTTACCATAGACATTTATTTCATTTTTACATTTCAAAACTCAAAACTCAAGATGGATCCCCAGAGCTACATTACCAAAGCTACGGAAGCGGTAAAACAGATGCAAAACTGTATTAATGATACTTCAACGAAACTTAGCAAGGAGCAAATGAATAAATTGAATCCAAAGACCATAACTATATTAGGTGTAATTAGCGAAATGGCGGCAAAAATGGCTGAAATAACTGGTGAAAATAGAATTTTAAGGGAAAACAACTATCGTGATGAGCATCACTCGAAAATTGAATCTGAAAATTTTCCCCGATTACCTCCTATTACTAGGAATAATGCTCCTCCTGGACCTGCCAGACCTTCAGTTATAATCCATCAGTCAACTGATACCCCGTCCACCTCCGAGTCGACCCTAAAATCACTAAAAAATGCAGTCAATCCCAGTGAACTGGGCATCCGTGTCACTGGAATGAGGGAATTAAAAAGTGGCGATGTCTTAGTACACCCTAGTACTTCTGCTGAGGCAGATAAACTTGCGAATGCTCCAGCGCTAAACAAAGCGGGACTTAAAGCAACTATTGCTCCAAATCGCCTCCCACGGATCGCCATTCACAACCTCCCTCAAGATATTTCGGCAGATGAAATCATAAGTGCCGTTCATCATCAATCTTCCAATGATACCGGTCTGTCTTTACAAAATTTAAAAGAGAACATGTCCTTTTCTCATAAATCTGGCCCTCGCACTGGAAGCTGCATCCATATTTTTAGAGTCCCGTCATCTGTGCGTCACTCTCTAATATCTCGCACCAAACTTGCTATAGACTGGCAGCTTCACCGCGTGAGAGACTGGGTAGATAGCTTGAAATGTGGCCATTGTCAACTATATGGCCACACAGCTTCCAAGTGCCAAGCAGACTCACCCACCTGTCCCCACTGCGCCAAAGTTGGCCACAACCGTGATGCCTGCCCCAAAAAGGAAAAATCTCCAGTATGTGCCACCTGCACCTTCTTCAGAAAACCGGCTTCCCACAAAACTGGAGCTCAAGACTGCCCCGCCCGCCAAGCTGCTGAAAGACGTGAACTTTCTCGGATAAATTTTTTAGGTTGAACTTGAATAATCGTTCTGAGAAAAATTCCTTCTCAATGTATTATCAAAACGTTCGTGGCCTAAATACGAAACTGAACACTATTCGCTGTAACGTCAGTGTATGTAATTACGACTTTATATTTTTAACCGAAACATGGCTGTCTGAAAATATCTCATCTGCTGAACTTGGATTTTTTGACTACAACGTTTTCCGCAGTGACCGTTCTACTTCTTCTGTTAAGTGTAAAGGTGGTGGAGTGATGATATGCGTAAACAAAAAATACCCCTGCCATATTATAGAAACATTTACCAATGTTTCTGATCAATTGTTCCTGTGTGTTCTACTTGGTACCAAAAAGCTTGTACTTGGTTGTGTTTACATTCCTCCCTCCTCTTCGGTAGAAGTCTATAAGTCGCATACTGCTTCAATTGAACATGTGTCTAGAAACGCTGATTCCCTATTTATTTGTGGCGATTATAATTTACCTTAAATATTGTGGCTGAATGACGATCAAGGTGTCAAAACTCCTTCTAGTAATCTTTCTCCACAAGCTGTTGAAATTGTAATTTTTTTGCCTATTTGAATATGTTTCAAGTAAATCCAGTCACTAACTATCTAGGCTCTTGCCTGGATTTGATTTTCACTAGCATACCAAATGTCATAGTAAGTGAAGCTGATGTCTCTTTGTTACCTTTGGATAAATATCATCCATCTCTCTCTATTAAAATTACACATTTTTTCAAATTTGATTCCTTGAAACCAAATGTCTCTTATCACTACAAATATCTTAACGGCAACTATTTTAATATGAACAAATATCTATCCCAGATTGATTGGTCGACACTATTTTTAAATTCTGATATTAATGACGCTGTACTTAAATTTAATGAATGTGTATCACATGCTGTAGAATTGTTTGTTCCTAAGGGGTGTTACTCTCAACCTAAGTTTCCAAATTGGTTTAGCACGAAACTTAAACAGTTAATAATTGAAAAAAAGAAGACTCATAAATTATTTAAAGACACTGGGAACTTAAGCTTTTATCATAAATTTTCTCAATTAAGGGAACTGTCCAAAATCGAATCGGCCAAATGTTATAAATATTTTGTAGAAGTTACAAAGACAAAGTTACTGCAAAATCCTAAACAATTTTGGCAATTTGTTGCGCAAAAGCGTACTGATAATGATCTTCCTTCAAGTATGTATTATTATGAAACTCATGCTACTAAAGGCCATGATATCGCCAACCTTTTTGCCAAACACTTCTCCTCTGTATATTCTGATGCATCGTGCAACATCCCTCCACTTAACTATGACCATAATATTGATCTAAATGATTGCCAAATTACACTTAAGGAGGTTTACCAATCCTTAAATAATCTCTCTAACAAAAAAAGTACCGGACCTGATGGCATTCCAGAAATCTTGCTAAAAGAATGTAAATATACACTATCTAACCCAATTTGTATGTTGTACAACTTGTCACTTTCATCTGGAACATTTGCTGACTCATGGAAAATTTCATATATTCGACCCATTTTTAAGTCCGGAAACAAGTCGAATATTGGAAATTACAGACCGATATCAATTATATCTAATATTCCAAAAATATTTGAGTCGACAATTACAAAGAAAATTACTCCTGTTTTCAAAAGTGTTCTAATTGAGGAACAGCATGGATTTAGATCGGCGAAATCTACAACAACAAATTTACTTTCCTTTACAAGTACCATTGTGAAAGCCTTAGAAGATAACACTCAGGTTGATTTTCTATACACTGACTTCTCCAAAGCCTTTGACAAAGTTAATCACTGTATTCTCATGGCCAAACTTTATGCTATAGGCATTAAAAACCCTTTGTTATCATTCTTTCACTCTTACTTGACAGATAGAAAACAAAGGGTTAAAATAAATAACTTTGAATCCTTTAACATTGATGTAACTTCCGGCGTTCCCCAAGGAGCCCATTTGGCCCCGCTTCTTTTTAACCTTTTTATTAATGATATCACAAAAGTTTTTTCTCACACACGTTTCTGGCTATTTGCTGATGATAATAAGATTCTTAAGATTATTAAATCCCACCTTGACTGTTTACTATTTCAACTTGATATTGATTCATTTAACGATTGGTGCAAAATTAACTGCATGGAACTTAATGTTGATAAATGCAAAATTTTGTCCTTTTATAGAACCAAAAAACCTATTCAGTTTGATTATAAACTAAATAGTGTTTGTCTATCTACTGTCACATCTATCAAGGACCTTGGGGTCACTCTAGACTGCAAACTTTCTTTCCGTGATCACATAAATAATATCGTAAATAAATCACTTAAACAACTCGGCTTCATTCATAGAATTACCTCTGACTTCAAACATATAAGTACACTTAAAACTCTTTACTGTTCGCTGGTTCGCCCTCACCTTGAATATGCTAGTGTCATTTGGTCTCCTTTCTACGCTGTCCACATTTGTCACATCGAATCCGTACAACATCGTTTCCTAAGAGGAATTGCTTGGAGGTTGGGTCTTGAAAGAGGCAAGTACTCATATGATGAAATTGAACACATTTTAAACATGCCTTCTTTAGAAAAACGTAGAAAGGACTCTGATCTAATTTGCATATTTAAAATTATCAACAGTATTACAGATACACCTGCATTGTTACAACTCATCCAGTTTAACATCCCTTCCCGTAGGCTTCGAAATAATGAATTGCTGTTCCTCAATCAACATTCTACTAATTACGGATACCATTCTCCCTTATCCAGAATGTCGAGACGTTGAATGTTGTCAACGCAAGACAAAGCATTGATTTTTTTGGTGTAAAACTAAATGACTTTCGGCAGTCGTTACGCAATATTGAAATGCTTCTTCATGCTTTGACTTGTAGTGTCTCTATATGTACTTTTTATATTTTATATTGTCATTGCTATTAATTTTTATGTGCTCTCCCTTCACTGTCATCTCTGTTTTTTTTTTTTTTTTTTTATTCGTGTTATTATTATGTTTTTAATGGACTGTTGTCCGTAAAATAATAAATAAATAAATAAATTATAGGACTTACCGAAGATTATCAGTATTGTTAGGAAAATTATGAAAGGACCTACCGAAGATTATCAGTATTGTTAGGAAAGTTGTTAAAAAACTCACCGAAGATTATTAGTATTTTATTATCTTATATTTTTGGTCGGAGGAGACCCTATTTTATTCACCAAATATTTTCGAGCGTTGAGATATCATGAACGAGTCAAATCATTTTTGCCCGGAATTTAATATTAAATACAACTATTTTCAGTACACAGAATTCACCAATAATGCTTAACAGCTTTTGATTTTTTTTCCAAATATCACAAAAGTTTGACATTATTTCATTTGATTAAGATAAATAGTTCTGACTCCCTGCTGAAGCTGGATAATAAACGAGTAGATACTTAAAAAAGAGATAAAACTGTACAAGTTTTCCAAAGATTGATTATCAACACTTTCCACGAAAGTGCGCATATTTTCTTTTATTTCAGTTTTTGTCGCATAACTTCATTCTGCAGAACGACCGTACTGTTTTTCTTGGCAAATGTCCAAACCGCTTGCAATGCAAGAAATCGTTATTGATATCGTTAGGATATTCAAAGCAGTGTTTTCAGTTTTAATAAACATTTCCAACACTCGCCTGATGAAAATTAAGTCAATAATCACCAGCATTAGTTGAATGATTATTATTATAGTATTCACAAATAGGAATGGAGCAGATGGCTCGGGATGTACGTGAAACTTGTGAAAATGAAAATAGATTAAATGCAGTGGTACCTATTTATTTACTAATCTTATATTCGGGAGTCGGTTATGGGTACGTACCCCCCCCCCCGATATTAAAAATATTCAAAAATTAAATTTTTGGGCATTATTAACCAATTTCAAACCTAAAATCAACTTCAAAAATACCTTTAAAAAAAAGTTAGTATGGATATCAAACGAACCTATTTATAGTCGATTTTTTGTACTTGCACGCTGGTTGGTTTTATTCTTAGTGCTTGGTGCACTTGAAAAAATATGTTTGATACTTTTATTACATCCTCTATGGATACCTCAGTTATTTCACATCCGGGGAAACTTAGTTATATTTTGTGTAATTAGTTATAACGTATTTTCCCTAAACCGACTGTATACGTGTATATTGTGTATAAGTTTTCCGGGGGGCCAACTGACGGAGGATCAAATGTCATGAAACCGATTTTGACGTCAAATATCTTCATTACGCCATTTACTCAGTAAAAAAAAAGTTTTGCTATTGGCGGTATTTTTTATCGGAATAATATGTTATTTGAGGTTCTAATATAAAACATCTTTCACAAACTAAAAACTAATAATTTTCAACTTGAATATGATGATCAATCAACTGTCTAATCGTTGAATGCTGACGCACTACGTCAATAGAGTTTAGGTGATTGAAAAAGTTTTGTCAAAAATTACGTTAAGTTTAAAGTTTTGATGGCAATCTTCTGAGCTTTTAATTTAGAAATTTATATCGCCGACTGTTGCTACGCAATTGCAAAAGTGACTCACTCTTTCGAAGCGTGATTTCACAACTTGGGAAGCGGGTATGGGTACCGCTGCCTCAAGAACCAATTAATGGATAACCTACACCCCTGCCATAGCCATGCCACACCCTCAGCAGAAAGGGTGCCGGGTTCATAGGGTGAGGTTTGTAAAGGTCTTGGCGGCGATTCTCTGGGCCCACCTACTGCGTGGCCTCGTGGACTCTTTCGACCCATTCGTGAACCCTCATAATTTTTTTAAATTTTTTTACAAAGGCTTCGCCTTACTACACATTTCGAGGGAGGCAGATAACTTACTAGCAATTAAATTAATGCAGTTTTATTTATACCTACAGTCAAACGGAGACTACGTTTAGAACAGCTATCGTACTTGAGTAGCATAATGATGTCAATAATTTGAGATTTATGAACCACGAAAGAATGTGATTAGCAATTAGTAATAAGTACGCGCTGGGAAAGAGTAGGTGTCATTTCAAAATATATATTCCTACTAACCCTTCGACGAAATCGAGTGATGCCTAGTTAGGTCGGTAATTAAAAAATATGTATGTAGATAAATAATTGTCCAATTGGTGATTTTGTCAGTAACAGACAAAAATAATGGATACAAAATGGATAGTATCTACAAAAAAATTATATTGTGGTTGCAAAAATTATTTATTTTTTACATTAGCTCCACACAGGAGGCCGATTCGTTTTTGGGGATACTGTGTGGGGGGATGCTGTGTGAGGGATCTTTTTATGGAAAGGGAGGATTATTCTATCGGTAATATAAAATTGTATAATGGCTTCTATTATAAATGTCAACAGACGTGAAATTTCCCACCCACATAAATGCCACAACTCTCTAGCACTTAAGTTTCTGAAGAATCTGGACAGATCTAGATTTAAAGTTCTGTCCCAGAAGTTTTGTTTCTCCCAGTCTTAATAAAAATGGGACTGAATGAAATATTTATACTTTATTATTATTCTAGATAAAACCTTAAGAGCGTAGCAGCCCTTTGAATATTTTCAAAATCGGTGATTTTAGTTTCGCACATTCACGTAACGTCGCCCATGTCGTTTCTTGAATTTGGAAACGTAAAATCCTCGACGAATCTGTAAATAATTTCATAACGCCTCTTCTAATCTAATTCCGCGGCATTTGTTCCTCGCGTCAAGTCGTAAGGCGTCGACTTTACCGTGAAACTCATGTGTAATTATGTTCACAAAAGAAGCACCGTTCTCAGGGGTATAAAATCAGTTTTATTAGAGTTTTGGCACAAAGGAATATATTTCAATGGAAATTATGTCTTTTTCATCTCAAAGTATGTATTTAAACGATTAAAACGTATTTTGCGGTTAGTAAATACTACTTAGATGAATCGAAATATTTTTTTTTTATTGATTATCACAAAGAAAAAAATATTTTTGTCTTTGATTTTCTTTGACAACTTCACATATTTATCGTGCATAATATAAGGGTTGAATAGACGATTATGTAGGTACTTTTATTAGTACATTTTTTTTAAACTTTTTATTTATTTATTTAATATTTGTATGTTTTTACAATGAATATAAAAATAGCCGTTTCGCACCATAAAGAGACAAGGATCTTGTGGTTGGTGAAGGAAATCATACTTATTTATAAGTTATTATGTAAGTAATTAAATGATAAAATATTTCAAACAATAATAAAAAGATAAGTAAGAAAAACATAAGAAAAATTCCATATTATGTTTAAATATATTATAACACAATAATATATATGCATGGTGTCCGGGTAACTAGTAGTGGATTCAAGCGGGAAACTGGTTACTGTGTGGAAGATGTATTTTTTTTTATTTGAACTTTCGTTTTCGAACTAATCGAGTTCGAAGACTAAGGACGAGTTGTTTTAAAAAAATTGAACAATTCATAAAATATTTTAAGATAATATTCACGTTTTTTGTAAGTTCTACACAAGTTCTGTTATTATAACATTATAAACCAGTTGCTTCATAAAAATGAAATATCACAGAACTTGAATAAAACTTTCACAGAACTCGAAAATTTACTTCAAATATTTGATGAATTGTTCTTTTTTTTTTTAAACCCATCATAAATTTTTAAGGATATTTTTTTTTCAATCGGTTACTTGTGCGTTACTTCCAGATCAGACAGCCTGGCTATTCAGATCTAGTCACCAAACACGGCTAAGGCCACAGCAAGCAACGTTTCAATCCTGAATGGTGGTCTAATATTTTTAAATTTCTAACCGACAGTTGATCCGCCCACAATTGCCTCCCCCGAAATGATATTTACTATAAAATAATATATATTTTTTTGCTTTATTTACCAATTTCGAACTTAAAATCGACTTCAAAAATACCCCTAATATTAAGTTTATATGAATATCATACGAATTTATACACAGTAAAGATTTTTTGTAAACATGTGCTGGTGTAAGGGTATATATTAGTACACATGTGCTGGGTAAGAGTATATATTAGGTCCTTACATATGAAATTGGCGTTTTGCCGTACTGGCAAATTGATCTCAAATATCTTCTCTTTGGTTAGGAATTCCAAATTCAAATTTATACAGCTATTTACTCATGTATTTGTGTTTTGAAAATTATAATTAATTTGTTTTTCCTTAATTGTTTTTATCTTTGCGTCAATTAGTTTACAAAATGGAAAACTTGAAATATCGCATTATTTACGAGTACGAGTTCCACCGTGGCAGCTCGAAGGATTAATGATGTATATGGCGACGGTGCCGCAAAAGAAAACACAGTGCGTTTTTGGTTCCAACGTTTTCGTTCTGGAAATTTCGACCTGCAAAACAAGCCCCATGGACGGCCGAAGACCAAAGTTGATAATGAAGAATTGAAGGCTATTGTGGAAGCGGATCCATCGCAAACCACGTCCGAGTTACCTTCAAACTGCGGTGTTAGTGATAAAACTGTTTTAATCCACTTGAAGCAACTTGGGAAGGTGAAGAAGCTTGAAAGGTGGGTACCTCACGAATTGAGTGAAGCAAATCAACAAACGCGCGATGACTGCTGCGTTGCATTACTCAACCCGCACGATAAGGAAGGGATTTTAAATCGAATCATTACCTGTGATGAATAGTGGATCCTGTACAATAATCGAAAGCGCTCATCGCAATGGCTGAATCCTGCCGAACCAGCCAAACCATGCCCCAAGCGAAAATTGACTCCAAAAAAGTTACTTGTGAGCGTTTTGTGGACTAGTGCTGGTGTCGTTCATTACAGCTTTCTTAAATCTGGCCAGACGATTACGGCAGATGTCTATCTATTATCAGCAACTACAAAACATGATGGAAAAACTAGCTGCTAAACAACCGAGCCTGGTTAATCGCTCTAGGCCACTGCTGCTTCATGACAATGCTAGACCACATACAGCACAACAGACGGCTACCAAATAAGATGAGCTTCAATCGGAACATCTAAGACATCCACCGTACTCTCCGGACCTTGCCCCAACAGATTACCATTTTTTTCGAAATTTGGATAACTTCTTGCAAGGGAAAAAATTCAACTCCGATGGGGCAGTCCAAACCGCCTTCAAAGATTTTATTGATTCGATGAACTACCTATGAGATGGCAAAAGTGTATAGATAGCAATGATACATACTTTGATTAAATAAATATATTATATTTAAAAAAAATCGAGTTTATGTTCCTCCCATACAAAACGCCAATTTCATATGTAAGGAACTAATATATAGTCAAGTATGTTTTTCGTTGAATGAAAATATGTTTTCATTTGAATGAAAATATGTTTTATTCTTTGTTATTCGGCAGTCCATCCTCACTGCTCATCCCTTCGGGGTCACTTAGTTATATTTTGTCTAATAAGGTATACCGTATTTTCCCTAAGCCGATTGCATATTGTAAGTATGCAGAGGAATGCAATTGTCGGCGGATCATCTGTCATGGGACCCGCAAATATACCTTAGAATATTTAAAAATTAGTTAATTGTGGAATAACACAAATCAATCAAATAAAATTTAACGCTAGTCGAGAGCCTTACCAAAAATGACAAAACTAGTAATGAAAGAAATATTTTATAAATAAATATTTCTAAAAGTGAACAAAACTAGGATGTAAGTAATAATTTTTATGTTAATAATTTAACGAAATTACGTTAAGATATTTTTAAAATATAATATGTATATAATATAATATTAAATGTTTATGTTGAATATCCCTGAAGCCAACGTTGACCGAACTCGCCCGTGCAAATATTGTGGATGGTAAATTAAGGAACATTGGTAAAAAAGTCAATTTAATAATTCTCACAATGTTTTCAGGTGTAGTAAATGATTGATCTTTTTGGTGATTCTGTTTTTACTTAAATTACGCGGGAGAGCGTCGCGAACGACTGTCTTGAGCGGACCATTCCCGCGGAGTGAAGTTAAATGAACAAAGTGGTATTTTTATATACTTAGGAATATCAACATAAATCAAGTAAATCATTGGAATTTCATATATTTTTTTAAATTGACTTATTTAAAATACTGTTTTATTGGATGATATTTTAATTTTATGAACTTACCTGTTTTTTGGTACATTAAAACGATTTTAAAGTTGACTGATTTATGCCGTTTTTTCAATAATATCACATCGTAATTTAGGTAAAAAGGCTCTTTAATTAAAAAAAGTAAAAATAAACGGGCATAGATTGAGATGTTTTCTATCTAAAAATATTTTTTTTCTTTTTTTTCTTTCTTGTATATGACCACATAAGAAAAATATTTGCAGGTTGATTGAGATTTGTTGAAAACAGCTATTTTTAAATCAGTTATAAAATAAGAAAAATATTTTTTGATAAAATATAATTTTATTTTGAAGGACAGAGCGTGAATGTAACTATCATTCTTTTTGTTTACCTTTTTTTTTGTTTGTACATTTATGAACGTAGGCGACTTTGAAAACGCACAAAAACCATTAAATATTGAAAAATCCCTCGTGCCCTATTAATAAGAATGACGGAGAAAATAAACCTCAAGAGAATGACAGGAATTATCTATTCTTTGAATTATATTTTCCCCTAGGTGGTGAAAATGAATAAAAGTTAGCGAATTAAATGAACTAGGGGTACCTAAAGTGACACTTGCTGAGCACTGAAGAGAGAAACTAGTAGAATTTTGTTGTGAGCGTGTCAACAGAAATGAATTGAGTTCTTCCTTATATCTGGTGAAATTCACCACTCGGTTCATGTAGTGCTAAAAATATATGCCATCAAGTGACCAGTGGCGGCTCGTGACTTTGGGGTGTGCGAGACCGCTAATATTAAATTAAATGGCATTATTGGTGTGGTTTTAGGCGGCTTTGTTTTTTTTCAAAAATTCGGTTTTTATAAAGATTTCCAGGAAATCAGTACAGCGCACTGCAAAACTGAAATTGACTGAAAAATGTCTTATAAAGAACTTTCGTCAATCATGTTAAATTTGTCAACTTCACAAAGTACACTCAAAGTCACGAGCCACCATTGACATTCACCATTATGATCAGATGTGAACGTATCTTTTCCTAATATTTCTTTTTCGATTGAGCTTTCTATTATTGTAGTCATTTATGAAAAATTACTTGTAGTTATACTCCTATCAGTAAAATTACAAATTAATTAAATTTAAAAAAAAAAACAAATAGTAAAATATCAAATAAATTTAATTAAAAAAACTAATTAATTAAATTTAAAAAAACTAATAGTAAAATCTCAAATAAATTTAATTAAAAATTTAAACAAGGTAAAAATATAAATAGAATATTAAATGAAATGAGAGGAAAAAAAATTAAGTATGTTTGAAAAAATTGAAGATCAAACGGTAATATTAATTTGATCACATGTCGTACTTCTTTTATCAAAATACTTTCTTGCAGAGATAAACTACATAATTGGCCAGTCCATTGCCTTTTTTATTTGTTTATTTGTAAACTGAAAACTTGTTTTCTTTCAATCGACGTAGGATTATCGCGTCTAGGTATTTTATTTTCAGTGTACCTTGGGTAGTGAAATGTTTGGGATGCTTTTGGGTTCTGTTCTTACCATTAAAATATTATGCCTCATTTCAATCGGACAATGGTAATAATATGACGAATGGGAGAACCCAGATTTTTCACTTGTAAAGAATGATCGTGGTTATAAATTTCAACAATGGACGTAATATTTTTTACTGGAGTGGAAAGTTCTTTCAGTAAAAAACCCTATCCAGAATTGCCAAAATTTGAATAAAGCATTTTTAAAACTTAATTTTTAAAAACATTTATGTATAGTAGAAACGATATCATATTTTCATAATTTTATTATTATTTAAATTATTATCCATAAAGCAGAAAAAAAATAATGTAGTATGTGATATGTCACACCTCTAATTTGCATTTTTTTAGGACATTGCATGATACAGAAAAATTAATTAAATTGTGCACTTTGTCCCCCGGACACCTTGTATAAAAATGAACGTTTCTTTGTTTGTCCTTTATACGTTCCTGTACCATTCGTCCGATTGCGATAAAACTTTGATGAGTTGTTGAACGTACAACCGCGAAGGTTTCCAAATATAATCGTGAGCTCTGGCGTTATGAATGTTATGTAAATAGGTGGGGTGCGTGTTGTTTGAAAGAGGAGTTCATTTCAGAAAGTTTAGCTGCAGGAAGGGAAAGCATAATGGGGAGGGAAACCGGTAGAGGGGGGGGATCGAAGAAGAAGGGGTGGGGTTCTCTGGAGGGGAGAAAAGGAGGAAGGAAGGCGGGGAAGATGGAAGGAAAAAAAGGGCAGGAACGGGGACGCATGGGAAAGGACACGCAGGGAAAAGGTAACGAAGGGGTGAGGTGCGAGGGAAAGGCAGATGTAAGGATTGCAAAGAGACATATTAGTGGTAGGAGATACCACGGGGAAAGCCTTTTCCAACAGCATCCTCAAAGATGTCATCGGCCATGAGAGATTTTTTTCTTCATGGCTTCTTGTTTTGAAAATATTAAGAAATATATCTACCAATAAACTAATAAAAATCATTTAAGTGAAACATTTGGTTTGTTAATTTTGAATATGTCAAACCAATATACTTTGACACGCCAGAAAAAGTTTAAACAATAGTAGAAAAATAAAATCAATAGCGATTTTTAAAAATTCAGTTCAAAATCAAGAGCAAATAATTTAATTTTAAGCTTCAAAATATGGTTGCGAGAGTTTTCAAAATAGCAGATTTTTATTTTCGAACACCGCAGGCAAATTGAGGAAAATTTTCACAAATTTTCACAAAGAGAAAAATTACAAAAACCTTTTTATTCGTATGACGGTTTTAAATGAATATTAAATTTACTTTGTTATAATAATATTTAAATACAAACTCAATTAACTATAAGAAAACTTAATTCAGTTGTGAAAAATCCTCTTTTTAAAGAAGTCTAAAATAGCGAATTTTTCCAAAAAGAAAATATTTACATACTTACAGGTACTTGAAAAAAATAGGAACCCCAATATTTTAGCTCTACAATAAAATTATTGTTTTTAATAAAAACTGAAAATTACATAATGATTAATTTTTTAAAGTATCTAATTCCCTGAAAAAATTATTAAATTTTCTTTTGTTCATACAAAGCAATCACTTTGTGATGTGTCATCATAATTTAAAATAAAGCAATAATTTTAATTGTTCATATTTATTTATGCCGACCGGGTTTTGCTACTAATATAGCTTCTTCAGGGCAGTAAATACTCTACAGTATAATACAGAAGAGTTAATATACTGCCCTGAAGAAGCCACAGCAGCTAGCGAAACGCGGTCGGCATTAAGTATGTATAAAATATAAAAGTGATTTTTACTAATTCATTGTTTTAATTTTTAAAAACTACGTTCTATACGTACATACAAAAATTTAAATTAAATTTTAAATAAACCTAGGTAATAATTGTGAAAGAAATCAAAATAAAATAAGACTTTTTTTATATATTACTGGGGATATTGTTTTTTTTATATTATGCGATACTTAGATCAGATACTTAAAAATAAGATAAGAATGGATCTTTTACATTTTATGCCTACCTAGTTATTTTACTTTAATGCAGGTACGAAGATATAGCACTTTTATATTTAGCATTTTCTATGACACATAAACAGGTAAATATACTGATTTTTTACCCCTCCAAATTTTCGAGAATATTCGCTTTTGGTGTCTTTAACAAAATGACATTTTAAGAAAACTTTTTTGTTATTACCGCTTCACAATTAAAGCTCTATAAATGAAACATTTCTGAACGTAGCCAAATAGTAAAAACTGTTTTAGAAAGATTACAAATTAGGCTTTCAAATTATTATATTACTAATAAAGATTAGCATTTGTAAATATTAAAATTTAGAACGCAAACATTAAAAATAGGTAAAAATGACTCACGTGATGTTTTTATGCGAAAACGGTACTAAAATCACAGATTATATAAACAGTAATACTTATTCTATTCTATATATGTGTAATAAACACTTTTGTCACCTCACTTTTTTATCATTTCATATAAAAATATTTAATAAAAACTTAAAATGTGGAGCGCGGTGGAGCTGCCGGTGGCAAATTTGTGCGGGTAAATATTTTTGTCAACTACACGACTGACAGCTGATTCCTGTTATGTATTTCCATAGACAACTTGATAGAGATGTGCAGCTTTATCTACTATCGACCTTTTATTTTTTGTTTTAGCGGTGTAACTAAAACAATAACGGAGTTAGAACGATTTCTATGGAAACACACGCGCTAACGTATAAACACGCTTATTGTACTTGACTGCTGTCCTATTTTTAACGTTTATATCTGCTTACGTTATCTGAATCAGCCATTTCGTCGATACCTATATAGAAAATAAGAAAAATGAAAAACTCAATGTTTTTTATCATTATCGGTCTTTGTGAAAACGCTCCTCAATTACATTTTTGATGTGTGATATTTAATGTTGAAATAATATAAACATGCACGTTTTATTCCTGTAATGATAATTTTTATTTAACAGAAACGCGAAAATTTTTCAAGTCGTTAAAATGTGTTAGCAACGATTTTCATAATATCCTGAATGAGTGGGCGAAAGGTGATAACAAAATTTCATATCTTGTAAATCATATTCATTAATAGCCAAAACATGTCCGTTATGATGAGGTTCAAATAATTTTTTTGTTATGCATACATTATGCAATAATATTTCATAAAAAACTTTGGTATGAAATTTCAATGACCTCAAGTTTCATTTGTGTTCGTCGGAGAAAAAGTTGGATTTTTTTTTAGTTCTTTACCAGAAATCTTTGTTAAAATGATAAATGTTTTGAAATTATAACGAAATGTTCAATAAAATGCATTTATGTAAGGTTGTGGTTCCAAATTTTTCTTAGTAGGTATACGTTATTAATTTATTACTGAATTATTTTATTTGAAACGTCCGAAAACACTTTACATGCAATGTAGAAGGTACATCTTTTTTTATCGAAAATTACAACAAAAATATTATACAAAATATAAGTAACATAAAATAAAACAGTCAACAAAATATAGGTGATATAAAATATAAAAGTTAACAAAATGTTGGCAGGTAATATAAACTATAAATTTGTCACACAAAAATAGAAAATCTGCCAATATCCTCCAAATCAATGATAATTTTAATTAAAAAATGTACTAAATTATTGCTAACAGAAAGCAAGTTAAAGACTAGTTAGAAATAAATGGAAACAAATCAACTTATTTAGTCAATAGGCCAATCGTAAAATCAGGCAGATCGTGATACGCCTCAGGCACTTTACGATCCGCCGCCATTTCACGATGGGGCAGATCATGATGTGGCTAGGCGCATCATGATCTACCTGATTTTACGATCGGCCTACGACATATTCACCACTAAATAAGTGGTGAATACGTCGTAAATAAATCTTATTGTATCGAGTAAATAAATAAAAAATACCAACGAAACCAATGAAATATTAATATTATCTTTAGAACCAATGAAATTATGGAACTGTTGGTTTCGAAACATGTTGATAATTTTGATTAAATAAGTGGTGTAGATGTCGCAGGCAAATTATGCGTCTGAGGCACTTCACAATCTGCCGCCAGGCACTTCACGAAGTAGCTAGGCGCTTCCTGATTTTACAATCGGCCATCGACATATATAAAGTAATTTGTTTTCATTTAATTAAAATGCCGCCATAAAGTGAAATTATGATTACAGAAGAAGTAGTTAGAAATAGTTGACAAGTATGGAGTTTGCAGTTTGCCAAGTTCAAATTATTAGCAAATACATCCGTGTTGGTTAAAAATTTGTTTCCAATACTATGTAAAAGTTGTATTGGGGAATACAAACTATAGTTGGAATGAGCGAGCTCTATATATTATAAAATGATAATTTTTGTCTAGTCGTTCGAATAGGTAGGTGTAATTTATTCAATGCAGTAAGTAGTTCATAACAATCATTCATTAACAATCGAATTTAATTCGATCGAATTTAATCGAAGTTTAACAATTTTTTTTTTTTTTTTTCTTTCGTATGGTGGGGGGTCAGAGGGGGACATCTAGGTCTGCGAGCCAGTCTAGGGCCTCAGGCGTTGCCCTGTGGACCTCATCAATCCCGCCGGGGAATGAATGGAGCGGGCATTCGTTGACCACATGTTCGGTGGTCTGCACCGCACCGCATTCACACGTCGCCGACTCTTTAAGGCCCCATCTATGCATCATATGAGCACAACGGCTATGGGAGCACCTTATCCTATTGATGGCAGTCCAGAGTTTGCGAGGCAATGAGAACCCAGGCTGTCTCTCAGTGGGGTCTTGCACGAGATGGGCGTTTTTGACGTTGGCTGATTGCCACTCAAGCTTCCACCTATCTTCTGGGGTTAGAGGTGTTCGAAGGAGTCTTTCTCCTTCCGTCCAGAAGGGTTTTCGAGACTTTAAGCGGCATGCCGGGTGAGAAACGACATCATCGTGCAAGGGTATTTCGCTTTTTTGCAGCGCCTTCTTGTATTCCCTCAGTGTTGCAATCTCTCGCCTGATATTTGGCGGGGTTATATTTGCAAGTACGGGGAGCCAAGGAAGAGGAGTCGATTTTAAGGTTCCGCTGATGGTTCGCATTGTGGCATTAAGCTGAACGTCAACCATGGAAGTGTGGGCGCTTCTGGCCCATACTGGAGCACAGTATTCAGCTGCTGAGAAAACCAGGGCAATGGATGCCGTTCTGAGCGTGTTGGCGTCGCATCCCCAGCTAGTACCAGCCAGCTTATTGACTAAGTTTAGTCTTGTCCTGGTTTTTTTGCCCACTGTTTCCATGTGTTTCCGGTAATTCAAGCTCCTGTCCAAAGTTACTCCAAGATAGCGGGGATGGGGGTCATGGTAAATATTTTTTCCATCAAACTGAACACAGAGTTTTGCGTTTGCCTGTGAATTACTGAGATGGAAAGCTGTCACAACTGTTTTCGACCCATTCGGCTTTAGTCGCCAATTGAGGAAAAATTCTTCCATAGCCTTGAGGTCAGAATTAAGGATCTCTTCTGCTGCATTGAGGGTTTTGGCTTGGACTGTGATGGCGAAGTCATCTGCGTAAGCAAATTTTCTGCCTTCAGTGTGAGGAAGATCTCGTGTATAGATGTTGAAGAGCGATGGGGCCAGTACTGAGCCTTGGGCAAGGCCATTATTCAGGTGCATTTTTTTGCTTTTTAGCCCTCCTAGAAAAACCCTGAAAGTACGGCCAGTTAGTAGTTGCTCAATAAGTCGTACTGTGTTGCCATCCTCTATGGTGTCGTAGAGCTTGACAAGGAGGCCTTTGTGCCACACCGTGTCGTAAGCCGCAGAGAGATCAATGAACGCTGCCGCAGTCTTAAGCCGTTTCTGGAATCCAGATTCGATGTGTGTTGTCAGAGCTAGCACCTGGTCACAGCAGTTACGGCCTGGTCTGAAGCCAGCTTGCTCTTGTGGAACCACTTTCTCCAGAATTGGGGTAAGTCTGCGGAGCACCACTCGCAATTTTATTAAAATGGTTAGATAGTTTTATTTCCGTCTCTTTTCTTAAGTTCAAATATTAAAATATTCATTAACGACAGGTACCTAATTTATGTGATCTAAAGGAGCGTTAAGCTTAAAAGTTACGACATGATTTTAATCAATTTTATTAAATTTATATCAATGAAACCCATTTATTAGGTAATGAATGATAAATCAAGTATCATTAAATTGAATGAATTCGACCAATTACGAGTACTTCAGCATATTAATCAATTGATTCAAATAGATTTAATAAGGGTTTTCGGTGATCCACAATCCAAAATATTCATTGCTCCTTTGATGTCGTTATTTCAATGTGAATAAAATTGCGTTAGTGTTTTTTTAATGTTTCTGTTTATGTTATGTTCCCTTCAATGAAGTTCTAAGCCGGAAAAATGAAAAATTTAACCGAAATGACAATATTCATTCAGGGGCGATGAGACAAAATGCAATGGGAAATTTTAATCTAAGAAGTATTTTGGAATTGTAGGAAAAATTAATGCATGATTGGACATATTCAACAAAAGCCAATTTTATTACTAGTCTGAAGGAGTTTGGGCACAAATGAATTTTTTTCCAAATTCTTAGGTTAATCATCACCGTGGACAAATAAGTTATAAACGTCGGAGCATTTAATTGGGTTCTGACAGTTGATCTGCTGACAATTGGCCCCAAGCGTACTCATATACAATGCGCGGTCCGTTTAGAGAAAATACGGTATACCTAATTACACAAAATATAACTAAGTGATCCCGAAGGGATGTGCAGAGAGTATTTTTTTATTTTATTTATTTATTTAATTGAATATAATAACATGTAATACAATATAAGCTATGGGTAGTCCCACAAAGCTGTGACAGATCAGCTTGTCTGTAGGTTCTACCATTTAATATTATTACATAACACACATTAGCCTAGGTTACAATATTAATACCTAATAAAAGATTTAGGATAGATAAATATGTTGTTCATTTATTAACCACTTTTTTGCCAGTTTAAGGCAGGGTTCCTCATTATTTTTTAAATTAATGTTTTGATTTAACACATTGTAAATCAAGGGTATCATATATTTAAGCGTTCTGCTACCATACTTACTTGATATTCCTGGTATTTTTAGGCCTTTGTTTTCGGTAAATTTTGTTGTGTGACTATGCGCCAATAAATTTTTATACGTGCTTTCTCCCGAATTATCCATAATTATAATGTACCAGAGAAGCCCTTTAATTGGAAGTAGGCCCTCAGACCCATACAGTAATTTTCATTTGTTTCTTTGTTTGTAAATGCTAAGTTTAACAATTTTGTTAATTATAGCAGTTTGTAAATTTTGAATGTATTTAATATTAATTTTACTCGAGTGTCCCCAAGTTCGAATTCCATATCTAAGTATGGATTCGACCATAGAATGATATATAAGTTTGAGAGTGCATCGAGGTAACACAAATTTTAATTTATAAAAATTACTCGCCAAACATCGGAGCTGGTTACAAATTTTGATCACTTGTTTATCCCATTTAAAGTTATTATCTATGATTATGCCAAGGTAAGTATATTAATTTGTAAAATCAATTTTTTCACAGTAGCAAATGTTATCAATTTTTTTATGTATGCATTCAAAATTATGTGCATGTGCATGTAAAAATATTTATTTATATCATTATTTTAAAATTACATTTGATTACAGTATTGCCCATCTCACTAGGTGTGAAACGCCTGTGTTGAGATGGCAATTTACAAAGTGGTTGCTATCTAGGTTTTGTTTGCATAATATTACAACGACAGTTAAATAAAATAAAATCAGTATTATTTTTACATTAAACAATTCAAGTATGAATGTAGAAGATTAAGATAAAATAATTTTGAAGCAATTAAAAATCAATTTAACAAAAAGTCATATTGATAAATGATACTAAGAAGGCAAGTGAAACTTAGTCAAATGTAAATATATGAAGTACTTAGAGTACATATATATACATGCAGTAGGCATAAATGTAAGTATGTTATGAAATACTCGTGATAGATGTTTATTGAAACTTTTGGTTAACGTGTTTCTGTCAGTATGAAACATATTTTCATTTAAATGCATCAAGGCAAAAAATCTGCTTCTTTATGTATTGTGCATACCACCGCATAAATACAAAAAATCGATTGTGTATAAATTCGATTAACATTCATACCAAATTATTTTGAAGGGGAATTTTGAAGTCGATTTTACATTTGAAATGGGTAAATGATAACAATAAGATATATAATTTTACAGTAAATACCATTTTGGGGGCCAAATGTCGGCGGATCAACTGTTGGGTCACCGTTTTATTGGGACCACGTTTCAACGAGCATATTTAAAAAAAAAAAATCTGTTCAGAATATTTCGATTAAAAAATGTTTTCATTAGTAACGAGTATCACTTTTTGCACCCATGTAATGAAAAATATATGTAAAATAAATATTTCATTCTGTAAATCTCTGAATTTTATTACACCTAACGATTTTTTTTAATTACACCAAATGAATTTTATTATAACTAGGAACAGATGATTTTTTTTTTCATGAAAATGATCAAATTATATTTTTCTCTCACATTGTATTGCGTATTATTTTTCTACTCACCGTTTTTCCGAAGATGTTGGTAGAAATTTAAAAAAGCCTACAGGAGAATTGATGATTTATTTTTCCGGTTCTGCGATGAATAAATTAATACTTGTTATGTAGATTTTTTAAATTTATTTAATTATTCAGTTGGCAGGCATTGTTTGTCCGCTGTTATTGGAAAACTTTTCCTGATTAATATTTAAAAGAAGAACAGAATTTAAGAATTAGAGAATGTGAAGAAAGGTTTTATTTTTAAACTTTTTGCAGACTTATGAATCCATTAAAACTCTTTATTTTAACATTTTTAATAACGTTTGAACAGTTTTTACTTTGAAAAAATATATTCTTGTTAGCGAGATATAAAATCTGGGAATATAATTCAACATTTCCTACAGAAATTTCGAACGATCAGAAGCCAGAAGCGATCAGACCAATTGTCAGAAAGGTGTTTGATTTTAGATTTTCACGGCCAAAAAAAAGTATTATCGTTATTTATTTTTAGAGTGTTTTGCCGTGTTGCGGTTTCCTTCTTTAGCCAACGTTTTGAACAGCGTTAAAGCGTTTATCAAGAGGATGAACGAAATTTGCCCGCTAAAGAAGGAGGTAGCGCAACAAGGCATAACACCCCGAAAATAAATAAAAAAAACAATTGTCAGAAGTTCAAAAGGTTAATCCTTATTATTATGCAGTTTTTTTTTATTTTTTATTATTATCTTCGTTCATTGTTCTAATTTAAGTTATAAAAATACATCTTTTAACGAACGATGTTATTTTTTTAAAAGCAAAAATTTAAGAAATATTTTTTGCAGATAAAAAATAAATATATTTTAAACAAAATATTTGAATGCGACCTCGGAAAGTTAATATAGAATTTGTGAATTTAGGGATCATTATTTAAAATGTTTTTTATGCACCTGTTCAATTTTGAATTAATTTACTATCCAAACAACAAAAAAACCATTCATAAAGAATTTCTTAAAAAACTTCCTACAAACCGATAGAACTTTTCGTTAGTTCGTAAATTTTCGTTAGAATCCGTTAGACTAACGAGCTTCCGTTAAAGCGACCAGCCGGCACACCGTTATAACGGCAACTGAGCTTGCAAAATCTGCGAGCTTTCAAACAACCAAGGGAAAAGCTTTCTCAATCAAGTAAGCGGATGTTAAATAAGCTTCCGAACATAAAGGGATGTTTCTATCCAACCGCTATTCATCTATTTGTGAACAAACTTTAAGTTACTTGTTTACTTTGGAAATTTCGTCGAACTTTCTCTTTTGACGTTTCGGCCAGTTTCGGAATATTTCGGGAAAACTAATATTATAATTTTATATATTGTTTTGGTTTGTTCATGATACAACTTATTCCGGTAATTTTTCGGACACGCTTAGTACGAATGTTTTTTAGAAAAAAATCTTTAGACTCTCCTTAATTACTATAAAAGACAACTTTTTGCATTTGGGGTGAAGGAAAATATTGCATTTTGGAATTACTGCGATTTCGAAAAATTACCGGAATTAGATGTATCATAAGCACACAAAATGGTAAATAATATTATAATGTACGTTTTCCCAAAATATCCTGAAACGTCATAAGAGAAAGTTCAACGAATTATTTGTCCAAAGTATAAAAGTAACTTAAAGTTTAGTCACAAATAGGTAAGAAACGGTCGGAAAGAAACTTATGCTCTGGAGCTGTTTCCTTATTACCAAAGCTGTAGTATTTACGCATTTGAATTATAAATGTATATTTTGACATATTTTCGTTTTAATCATCTTACACAGGATGTTGTAATTGTGCATTTTGTGAAGTTGGGAGTATTAAAAATGTATGTCTTTTCTTTAAGATCATCTACTCCTATATTTTCTACTCCTATATTTTCTTTCAGAAAATTAACCATTCGAATGAAAATCGTTCTTAATCAAAGATTAACATCATCAAAGCTTAAAGAAAAGTAATATGCTTTTCAAATATAGAATAAACTTTTAATCAATCCTTTACTAATAACACCTCTGATGTAAATAATCTTATTAATTATTAATCCTGACATAAGGGGTTAATTTCGGTAATACAGTAAGTTACAAGTATTTACATTATTTCTGCATAATTATTGGGCCAAAGATATCCAATGGGTGGTTTATGATAATATGAAAATTTTGTTTAACATTTGAATGTTTTTTGTGTGATGATATCAAGAAATGATGGTTTTTATGGACACGTTGGGCCATAATTACATTATTTCATGGAGAATAAGTTACGCTAATGTGTTTTAAATACAATTTGTTTTTTGACCGTCTAAATTTGACGAAATATTACTATGAAAGAATAAAGTTTTCATTATTTTCTAATTCCCGAGAAATTTTTTAAAATTTATTGTAGTCTCTGATAAATTTTTTTGTATTTTTTTTTTTAAACCAACAAGAGCAACTAAATCTTACACATGTCGTTACTGGTCGCTTCGTTGCTGGACCCTTTCTGCCCAATGATTGCTGTATTATTTTTGATTGTAATTATTTTTTATATCTTAAGTAGAAAAAAATATGGAAATAACTTTAGACCAAAATGCAATCTACATTTTTTACTTCAACTAAGCTTATAGATCACTTGTTAAAGTAACTCGCTGTCATGTCAGACAAGAGTTCCTCTTTTCTAATAAGTTATACATGACCAATGACGACCTTAAATATAATATTTACACTACTATTAAACCAAAATATTCCATATATTTAAAAGCAAATGATTTCTTTGTCAGGATAAACGTATAATTAAAATGTCGGTTTTATTTATTTTTGAGTTCTTTTTTACACAGAGTAAGGCTCTTTTATCATCTCCCTAATGAAAGAGGAGACTTTTTCTCTTTCTTTAGTACTTATGGAGTTTTCAAGAGTTTGCAGCTGATATTAAACGGCTGGGTGTTCGATTTCAAAGCAATGAAAGTAAACAATACTTTGTCGTGGATTAATATTCCTCAGGCAAAGACGATTTTCAAAACCTTTCTCGCGAAATTTGACCAAATATATTGATATAAAGGGTGATAAGGGACGTACTTAACTTACTTTCACTAGTGTTTCCTGACATATTTGAAGTAAAAAATGTTAATAAAATTTTGGTCTCCGGTGACTTTTTCGATGACTTCGAAAAAAAAACCTTTTTGTCGTCACTGGTCACTGGTTACTCAGTCGAGTAACCGCCTAACTTCTTCCCCACATCTATCTATCCAACACCTACTATTTTTTCATGTTTTAGTAGTAAAAAAAAATATATGAACATATTTTTTTAAATAATTTATTTAATTTTTACTAATATGTTTTACGTGGTATTTATATAATAATTTTACATCTCAGGTTTTTTACTTTTTTTTTACATTAACTCCACACAGGAGGCCCTGAGGAAAATAATTTCCCTCGGGGCCTATGTCATCTGGGATGCTGTAGGGAGGGTCTTTGTGAGGAAAGGAAGGAATGAACATTGGTCTTGAAGAGACCCGTGTTGTAGGAAGGAGGAAACACAGAGGCCGGCAAATCATTCCACAGCCGAGTTGTTGAACACAAGAACGAGTCGAAGAAACGACCTGTTCTCATGTGACAAATGTCAACCGTGTACAAATGTTGGGCACGCGTTTGGCATGTTTCCCGACTATGCACCGGTGCCGAAGGGATCAATGATGCTAGTTCCTCGGAGCATCTTCCATTGTAATACCGGTAGAACAAGGATAGCACTCCCACCCGACGCCTGTGCTCTAAAGATTGCAATCCGTCTGTTAAGATGGGAGAATCCATCAAACGGACCGCCCGTTTCTGCACAGATTCGAGGGTATTTTTCAGGTATTTTGGAGCTCCAGACCAAAGATGGCTGCAAAATTCAACCGTGGGGCGTACTTGTGATTTGTACAAGGTTAGCAGTTGTGTACTATTAAAGTATCTGCGGGCCCTGTACAGTACGTCCAGTTTTTGGGAGGCTAACTTTACTCTGGCTTCGATGGAGCCCCCATACCTGAGCTGGTCACTTAGGGTTACACCAAGCATATCAATGGAGGGCCTGTTCGGAAGATTGCTTCCGTTAAAGAGACTAGATTTTCATTTCGATCCCTTTTAGACGTAATCAGACAAGATTGGGTCTTTGAAACATTAAATTCAACGAGATTATTTTTACCCCAAGAGAAAACACTCTCGAGGTAACCGTCCATTCTTTGCTTCAAAGCCCTACGAGCTGTTGGAGTTTGAGAGCCCTTTGGGGGCTTGACAAAAAAAAGCTATCATGAACTGTACTGTCATCCGCATAACAGTGAATTGGTGCACATGACAAAAGGTCGTTGATGTGCAACAAAAACAAAGTCGGAGACAGAACCGATCCCTGCGGGACGCCAGCATTTATCGAGTGTGAGGAAGAGGTGAAACCATCGACTACCGTCTGAATCGACCTCTCCCTCAAGAAGTCGGCAATCCACGTACACAAGGATGCGGGAAGTCCGTAAGAATGCAGTTTGTTGACAAGTCCTCGGTGCCAAACCCGGTCAAAGGCCATGGAGATGTCCAGTGCAACCGTTTGGGTCTCACCGAAACGTTCCAGGCATCGCCCCCAAACATGCGTCGTATACGCGAGAAGATCACCGCACGAGCGGTTCCGCCGGAATCCGTATTGACGGTCGTTAATAATTTTGTTCTTCTCGAGGTATGTGAGCAGTTTGTCGTTGATCACACGTTCCATCACCTTAGTCAGAACTGATGTGATCGCTATGGGGCGGTAGTTGGCCGGGTTGGAGCGGTCACCCTTCTTTGTAATAGGATGGATAACCGCTTTTTTCCAACCAGAGGGCACAGAGCCAGTCTTCAAGGACATTTTAAAAAGCTTCGTCAAAATTGGAGCTATTTCTGCAGCGCACCTCTGCAGTACCAGGGCAGGTATTCCGTCAGGCCCACTAGCTTTATTAACATCAAGCCCTCGTAAAACATGGAGTACTTCCCGATGCCGGATCCTCAGCTTTTTCATACGAAAACCGCAGTGAGGAACCGACGTCGGGACAGCACCTTGGTCATCGAGGGTTGAGTTATCCGCAAACATTTTACCTAGTAAGTTAGCCTTTTCGGTGGCGGTGATTGCTAGTGAGCCGTCAGGTCTGGTAAGAGGTGGCAGACTGGATTTGCAGAATTTGCGATCTATTGAGCCCGCAAGCGACCAGAATTGCCTGCTGCCATGCGGGCATGCAGTCAGCTTTCTGCTGATCTGCTAGTGGTGCTGGAATTTTGACCTATTTATAATTCTCTTGGTTTCCTTTACCATTTTGTTGTAAGCTGTTCTGTCTTCGGATGTTCTAGATGTGTTGTAGGCTCGGTAAGCCGCGTTTTTTCGTCGCACTGCTTCAGCGCATTGTCGACTGAACCACGGCTTTGAGCCTGTGATGTTCTCCCTTACTCGTATAGTTGTATTTTATTCTTATATAACTCTCCTGGTCTTCGGCAAGACAGTTGTAATATTTCGTCTTTTCTCGTTTTGTTTCATTTACTCCTGGGCACTTGGCACCAGTCGTAACACTTTCGTTTTCTCTTGGCTCTGATCGATATTTAAATTCTTAAGGCTTTGCATATGTGTGGTAGGGATGGAAAATTCCTCCCCTACGACACACAAGCCTTTATGAAAATTGGACCCTTATTTCCTCTGATAACTACAGAAAGCTACTTAAAGCTCCCTTGTACTACATACCTTTAGAGATATATATACTTAACTAATTAATACGTTATTTACGACTTTGAACGTAAAAATTTTCTTATTTAGGTTGTAATTAAACTCCATCAAACGTTGTGTAATTTTTTGATTTATGATATAGGACTTTAATTACTTTCATTTTTGTGGTAACCCTTTTGATTCTAAACGGAGCGTTGAGTTTCAAACTGTATTGGTCTCTCTTTTGCAAATCTAATTTTAAGTAATTTCTCTAAATGAGCTAACTTCCCTTTGTCGTTTATTATGATTCCCTACATCCTAATGAATCCGTAAATAAACAGTACTAATCGAAACTACACATGACTAATTGAACAGAAAATTAAATATAACTCAAATGGTTAAATGTTAGTAAATTTGATTATGATTGTATCTTGTATCTGCTTGACGCCCCTCCATTTTGATTCAGCTGCTATAAGGTACATATAAAGATGGATTTAGTAGGTTAATGTAATTAGTTAATTGCATATTTGACGAACTCAGAATAACCCTTTTCTGGCAAAATTTGGCTCCTGCCTCCATCAAGTAAGCAAGGTGATCAGATTTCAACTCGAAATTCGCACAATCTTTTGGCACGGTTCGATTGATTGATACCTAAGTTATCGCGTCCCAACCGAACCTTCCTCTCGCCATCATGCACTGCCTTCAGGTCTTCACCCGAACCCAGATGCCTCCAAATTCCTACTCCTCCAAAGTTTACTATTTACATGCAATCATATACTCACGGGGTTGTGTGGAGTAACGGGTCGTGAATCCTCCCTCCACGTTCAAGAAATGAGACGAGAGTGACCCGACAGGTCTAAAGCACTAATTGTAAGTGAGTTCGTTTCATCCAATGAACAGTACATAAAAAGATATATATATATAAACATACATTTTGGGAAGGTTTATAACTTGCAATACGAAACTACTTGCATCGCATTTCAAGCTCGGATCTCTCCCAAAGAATTCTGCGAAATTCTAAGATTGATACCGAATACATACGTAAGAATAGTGGGTAATATAAATAGATACTAGTAAATTAAGATCTTATCTGGCGATGTGTTCTGGAGATTCGCCAAAACTCCAAGCTTTTGTTTGGTTTTTTGACGGTTTTATTTGAGAGACACGTCATCTCTATTGTTCGGTTAATGGTCCTTGTTATAGAAGCGACCACTGCCTTCTGTTGGTTGAACTGTATTTTTTTTTTCTTTCCCTCCCCTCCAAGGTTCAACTTTTGATAAATTCTTACTATCCCGTGATTCTCAATTGATTCATGTAAATCTTCACTACACCTTATTAAGCTATCCCGTGATTTATCAACTGCTTCATGTAAATCTTTAATACACCTTATTAAGCTATCCCGTGATTTATCAACTGCTTCATGTAATTCTTCAATACACCTTATTTGATTTGCTATAATAAATCTGTTTATTTTCAATTGTTTAGTTCTATAGATATCTCTTTACGTTCAAATTAAAGATTGAGTTTAATTTTTTTTTTTTTTTGTTTCCCAAAATTGCGCAATATCATAATTTTATCCCGTTCCTAGAAGTTAATACCTACGTACGATATCCACTAATCAAGGTCATTTTTTTTTCTTCCTTTTAACGTATTCGAACTAGTATCCCAGTGACCGACTTATTTTGTAAACAATTTGAATTATGTAAACATTCCCAACGGCCTCGTGACCTAGATTCAAAGCGTGTGATGTGTGTTTACTTTTAGACATTCCCGAAGACGTATGCGATGGCTCTAATTTTTTTCTTTGTTTGATAATGACCTACTTTGCGCAATTGTCTAGTCTGATACCCGATAAGTATAGTAATTATTGTATACATATATATTCAATTATATATATATACTTTGTCTCAATAAATAATTAATAATACTGGTATATACTACTATATTATGATTTAAATAATTTCCAATATCATAACTTATTTCAAATGTTCTGGATTTTCTGAAGTTATATTAATACATATATTAAATTAAATACAAAACATTGACTTGGAAATTTATCACACATAACAACTTTTAATAGCTATTGATGAATTCAGAGGTAGGAATCGATACCTTTTTTTTTTCTTTTTATATAAGTGTTTTTCTTTTTGATTAAATTTTTCTTGGGAACAATAGAAATTATATATATATATATATATATATATATATATATATATATATAAATATATATATATATATAATTTCTATTGTTCCCAAGAAAAATTAATCAAAAAGAAAAACACTTATATAAAAAGAAAAAAAAAAGGTATCGATTCCTACCTCTGAATTCATCAATAGCTATTAAAAGTAGTTATGTGTGATAAATTTCCAAGTCAATGTTTTGTAATATATATATATATATATAAAATATACCTATTATATTTATAATATTTTAATAAAGTTACATATCACATATTAAGCGAGTAATATTTTGTTATAATAATTAATTCAAATACCAACGGTTGCCGCATTCCGCTTTCTCCTTGGAATCTGGAAAATGTTTGTATTGGGAAAAACTTACCCCTACAAGATTTTCCGACCGGGTTCTTCACGGTTAAACCTTGCTGCAATTTTCCTAAATTAATTTTCATTGTTCTAAATTTAAATAAATTTTTTTGACTTCAATTTTTTTTTTTTGTTTAATCTAATTAATTTAAATGGTGTATAAACTCTATCGTTCTAAACTGTATTTTATTTCAAAACTCGTTGGTTAAATAACACTTAAAATGATAGTTACTTCACGATTAATTTCGAGATGGTAAATTGTTGTTAAATTAAATTTTTATCCCTCCGAACTTTTATGTATTCATAAAATATTATTTTGTTTTATTATTAGTATTTAAGATAATTAATTTTAATATTTATTATTTGTAAGAACACTTTTCACTTAGATTGGACACACGTATTTAATAATAACTTCTTCACACTTAATTATAAATTTTTATCCCTCCGAACTTTTATGTATTAATAAAATATTATTTTGTTTTATTATTATTATTTTAGATAATTAATTTAAATATTTATTATTTATTAGAACACTTTTCACTTAGATTGGACACACGTATTTAATTATAACTTCTTCACACTTAATTATCACATCACTTCAGTTATTTATTTCACTGATATTAGACGCGAAATTTCTAAGTTTAAAAATACAATATTAAGTGATTATAAAATCCGAATTTTCCACTAAACAAATTGTATTTATCACGAGCACTTTTATTTTTCACAAGTTATTAATGCGTTGACTTTATTTTTATTTTCACTGAATTTAACTGCAAAGTATTTTTTTTTGTAGATCACTGGCTTGAATGTGAAATTTTACTTTTGTGAAGTCTCATAATAATTATCACTTAGAATCTTTCAACTTTAAATTACCAAACGTTTCGTCACGTCTCGCGAACCTTTAACCCTTTCAACCACGACCGTAGACTCCCTCCAACTGGCATTTGTCTCGTCTTTTATATCCCTCTCAGGTCCAAAAGAGCGTATCTGAATTTCCTGTAATAAACCAATCTAATTTCTATCAACTCGTAATTTCTTGAAATTTCCTCATTATTGTCGAATGCTGTCCATTAGTCCCTTCCGCGATTGTACCTTTGATTCTTGTCTCGTACTTTCATACTTACAAGACCTGGATTCAGTAAGATCATGTTAAATCGCCCTAACTTCCTTTGTCTACATGTTCATACAAAATTAGCTTGAATTTAATAATTTTAAAGTTCTATTTTCATCTATTTCGCAACATGTCCATGCGTACGGCATCTACCATATGTTCCAAATCTGTCCCCAAATTCTCCTATCAGAGATATCTTCATGTCGAAGTCTTTCTTGCAAATTGTTCATTTTTATTTTATTATTTTTCCTCGAGTTTTTCTGTATTCTATATGAACCTTTCCATTTAAAACCGAATTTTCTCTATTTACGTCGTATATTTGAATTTTCCAATTTTTTCTCGAATTTTTTTTTATTCACGACACTCTTTCCATGAATTTCCTTATTTATTCTCACGCTTTTGTTCATATCTCTATAAATTTTTACATTTCAAGCCGTATTTATTTTATTCACTGTTAATCTAAGATTTCCTTTGTTTTTCTCTGTCGTATCTACTCTCCCATCGTTTCACTGTACCCTACTTACATAAACATATCGTTTTTTTTATATTTGCTGCCTCTTGGAAAATTTCATTTTCTATTTGTTATTAATAAATATATCATTTTTAACATTTTTATAGGAGATACCCCCACTTCGGCCATTAAATTTCTGTCATTTTTATTACTTCATAGAGAACGTCCCCAAAATTTCGTCTCTCTCTTACCCAGAATCCCATAAACTATATGCTTTGACAGTTGTATACGTTAATATCTGTACCCACCTCGCAATAAATTCTCTTTTATTTCAGTGACGTTGATTTTTATGTGAATTCTATAATCTAAATATTTCGTAAGACCAACGTTAATCTTTATAGCCCTTTTAACGACTAATTGCTTTAATCTAAACAATTTTCATGTTCGAATATTCCTTGTTTATCACAACAAAATACATGTGAGATCGACAACCATTGTAATGTCTCATTTTTCCCTGCAGTCGCGTGCTATGTTACACTATAATCTCCATTTTAATTACGTAAAATGACTCCTTTTCCTGAGTTAAATCTATCGCAATGTTTTCAGCATTTCCCACTCCCCTCTGTACTGTACTCTATTTTCCTCTCAAACACTTGTTACTGCACTAAACCTCTGAAATGTCCCCTCGTACACTCTTTATAACTCTCATTTTTTTTTAAAGTTTTCTCCCTAAATCTTTCATCGTAATATCCTCGCTCCGTCTAGAATTGATAACAATAATTTTCCATTGTTTTTTCAACATTTCCATTTTCTTTAGCACGTTTTCCCTCGAATCGATCATCTCCGGTCGTCACAAACAATCGTATTATAGATGGAAATCTCTTTAACATCTTCCAACACGTTTTCGTCACTTGCTATTCAATTTTTCACGTAAACTTTTCCATCGTTGTTTACATGTATCTTTTTTTTCATCTTTAATTTCTCCATATTATCTCGAAATCTACGATCCCTTACCTCTTAATTTACCCTTATGTTTAGTTTCAAACGCTTGTTCAATGTGCTTATGTCCCTGAATCAGCTATTGCTTCCCATGGAGTTTATTCACCTCTCGGTCCGATGAGAACGAAAGGATAATTAATTACATTCTTAATTGCCGAGTCCAAGGGTCGATCCTTTGTTCCCCGTTGGTGTACGCCCTTCCGTTTATTAATTGGTTTGTTCAATATTTTATTGTTTTTGCTGCAATCCAATTGGCTGTCAAGATATCACGGCTTAAAAAAAATTGGGAAGTCCCTGTCCCTGATTATTTGTTGATACCATCTGTGATTTTTTAATCAATACTCGTCTCACTTTGTCTAATTATAGATCCCTACCGTAAATATGAATTCACTTTACTCTGATCCGATAGATGTCGTAGGTGTGTCCGTTTTATAAGTAATTGATATTTTCTTTTTAAATTAAAGTGGGAAGCTACGATATTTTCTAATTTTCACTGTTGATCAATGCAATACATCACAAGCCTACACCAGTTTTCTTAACAGTAGATTGGATGAAGCCATCCATCGCGGATGTGATGACTTCACCAATTTCCTGGGCACATTTTGAGGGATCCGAAGTCCGAAAACAGACAGCTGACCACGGAAAAGCATTAAAATGTGCCCGCAGACCGAACCAATCTGCTGACCTATAGTGCCACACTTTTTTCTTCAGCCTCTCGTTAGGTGGTCTGAAGTTTACAGGGGTTGATGTCGTCACCAGGCAGTGGTCGGACGATCCTAAAGGCGCTGTGACTTCAATCCTGTAACCGTGTGGCACAGTAGTTAAAAATAGATCTAACAGATTGGAACGGTGAGTCTGGACATCAGGAACCCTTGTAGGCTCCTGAACCATTTGCTCCAATCCGTAGAAAGGGCAAAGGATAATTACTACCCTTTCATTGAAAGCATTTGCTTGTGTATGGAAGTTAAATGTTATTATTTAGTACTTAAATAATTCATTGTACATAATACATGTGAGCTTCAGTATTTATTTTGATAATAGTGTGTATTTAAAAAAGAAAGAATGTTATGGAAAACTAAGGATATTTGTAAGATTAATTAAGTGACAGTAGTTTTTTCTTAAGAATATTTTTAAAATGTCTCTTGATCTCTATCGTATTGATCTACAGTATTCGGGTTTTATCATAAAAGCTTCTGATTTCTTCTGGTAGACGATTGAAAAAAGTTCTTCCCTGGTAAGTGATGCTGTGCAAAAGACGTATTTAGTTTTGGGCATAGAAAAACATGCTTAAGTCGAGTTCTGCTTTCATTTAAAAATGGATATTTATCTTTTTTCTTTTATAATTTGAATTAATTAATTTTTAATACATAAATTTTTATATGGGGGTACTTGAAATTCTTCAAAAAGGCGTCCAAGTATTTTTTAATATAATTTTAATGATTGTTCTTTGTACAATTTCTATTGAAAGAAGGTTACATTTATACGCGGATCCCCAACTAATAATAGCGTTTTGTAAAGTGGATTGAACTAAGGCATAGTAGATTAAATATAGATTTTATATGGACAGAAAATTTCTAATTCTTAAAAATGTATAAGTTTATTAATTTTCTAATTTTGTTTACTACCTGACATATTTGTTCCTTCCATTTCAGATTATCAAAAATGTCACCGGAGACCAAAATTTCAATTATATTTATTTACTCCGAATAATTTCAGAAACCACTGATCCTATATTTGGTAACCGCGGTCAAATTATTAATAAAATATGGCAAGTTAGGAAAACTAAAAAAAAAGATGAAAGTGCACACTAATATAAAATACGTAAAATACGAAGTTACTCTCGTTAATGTGAAAGTACATCGCATTAATTAACTACCTGCATATTTTTTTTGCATTCATACAATTTGCAGGAATTTTGCATTTATTTAACTACATCATTCTTTTTTATATCTCTTTTTCAACTATTTTATTTTATTAACGCCGTTTTATATAAACGTTTATATGAAAGCAATGTTACTAGTTAGTAGCAATTATTGTAATAAACAAAAATGAATAACATAAAAAATAAGAGAGGGACAAAATGAAACAAATAAATTAAAATAAAGAGTATGCACTATTATATATTAATGGTATCATTGATTTAGTTCAAAAGAAACACTGGAATACTGTATTATCTCCAAATGTATAAAATTACACTGGATTTAACAGAGGTCTGCCCACCAAAGTTTTCGACCAAACATTAGTTTAACCTATTTTCATATTTGAGTCTGCAATTATCCAGTGCTTGGTCTTGAATCAAAGCTAACAGCATAAATTAAATGTAAATTTTGTTGGAAGGTATCGAAGTAAATATTATTCTTAGTAAATTTGACCATTATTTGAGTGTTAGTTTCCTAGTGGTTGGGCATTTAATCAATACATAGCTACAGTTTCCTACATGCATCTCTATACATCATAGACCCTGTGCTTGTTAGTATTGTCACATGTTCCTTCCTCCCCATCACTATATACCTGTCATTTTATATTACCCACATCAGTCATCACATCATTACTCATAATTCTCCACATAAACATTTATATTCCGATACCGCTTAAAGCCTACCACATCCGCAAACTGAATCCCAAAATACCGCAAGCAGAGTATCGCAACAACATTAGTTATACAAGTGCATGAAACCCGCCAAGATAGAAGTAAGTGCCAGCGCAGTAAGTCATTTTTTTCCTTTCCTTTGTGTACAATCTCTATACTTGTACAGTGATCTTTCACACGCATTTCACAACATTCAAGGTCCTTCGATATCCGCAGCCGCATAAAAAACACCTCACCTAATAAGTATTTGATTTGCCATACAAGGCAAGGTGATGATGTAGTAAATTGGTTTTATTCAAATATTATAAGGTGAAATCCCGAACGATCGTTCCTTAATTAATTGTGTTATTTATTTCTTCCAGTTCCGAATTGATTTCACACAAAACTTGCACAAATAGATCGAATCAATCCTAGGCAGTTTTTTTACTATTTTCTCAATAGATCGCTGCCAGCCGCGTCAGTTGTGATTAGATGTGAGTGGTTTGGTTTATTTATGAGTTAAACCGTCAGCAATTCGAACACGGCGCACAGTGGAGCCAAATACCTCATTTCGATACAATAAACAAAAAAAATAAAAAAGTAGCTTTATTTGTTGGAAAGTTAAGTACCCCTGTAGTTTACGCATATTGGCATAGCATACAGACGCGACGGACCCAACCTCTCTACATGTAATCGCTCTCAGTCCTGGCCTATCAGTCGTGAATAATAGATCCCCATTAAATGAGCAAGCGACAACCGTAAGTATATACATTTATTTCGTAAGATACCTTATAACAACTGTTGGGACACCTGGCTGAGGTGCCTACTTTCTGCTATCGGACTAGCTCATTCGGTCAGCAGAGCGCTAGGGACTTTCATCACCAGGGTGGTAGGTTCTCTTAGGCGCATGGGAGGAATTCCTGGAATAAAGTCTACCTACGTACCTTGTCAGGGCAATGAAACATCAGCTGCAGTAAACATGGTTTGTATTAGAGGGAACTGTTTAAATACAACGGGGGTTCATTTACAGTCAATAATAGAGCACAGGTAGAATTAATAGCCTATCTATTCCGGGGTCATAGCTTAACAATCTCTCTCTATCGAGTCTCTCTGAGACCGATCATAATTACGCGTAAATTGGGAGGGACACACGGCAAAAAGGGAAATTAGCGGTTCAGGTACTCACAACAGCCGGGGCAGGTGTCTTGAGGGCAGCAAGAAGAGAGGTATCCAGGCGGAGCTGGTACTCTCCACAGGTTTTTACAGGCGAAACGGGACATCGCGTCTCCGTTAGAAGTTTCTCGAACAAAAGTGCCGGAACGATCGGCGACAGAGCGGGCGCTCTCAACCAGGGGTTACAGGGGAGTGGCAGTTGCTGGCCGTTGTCGGCCAGCCGCCGCGAGCGTGCCGTGCGCGGGCGCGGGGAAGGGGGCTGGCGCGGTGCACGGGCAGGGGTGTAGCGTAGTAATTTGTAGGGGTGTATTCCGGCGCATCGTAACACAACCTTAAAAGTGATTATGGATCCATCATGTTCAGGTATTTAACTTGTTTTTTTTACATTATACTTTTAACAGCATTAGTTGTACTTATGTATGAAATCGTACATCAATTAAATTCAAAAATGTGTTCTTGATTAGCTATTTTAATTTACGAATCACTTTTTAAATTTTGTACATTTTTTAAATTTTAGGCCATCCTCTTACAAATAAATCCAAAATTTCTGAATTTATCCAAAAACGAAAAATTGGTTTTAAACGGGCTAAAAATACCTTTCTTAATTTTATCATTAGATTAATTTTTTTAATGCAACATACAATTGACAGAAGTGGCGCAATCAGCAGGAACCAAGGATTAAAAAAAAAAACATGTGTCATCATTCCCGAAAATGTAGCCCAGAAAATTCCAATGCTGATTCTTTCTATTTATTGTTACCTCTAAATTTATGAATTGTCTTCAATTTCACTACCAGAGTCACCTTCGATTAACCAATTTTCTATTGTAAATGCAATTAACACTAATCATGTCAAAAATCCCAATAATAATAAACAAGTGCAAAAAAAAATAATTACCTTTAATACTAACACTTTGTAAGTCGGCAAAGACAAGAGACTGCGAGACGGGTGACCGCTATCCACCGCGTCGCAGGGGACGTTGAGGTAAGAGCGCCAGTGCCAGTCGTAACGGTGGTACGATTTGAAATTAGAACGAAAAAACTGTGGAAGTGCGGCCTCCCAGGCGATGATTAGTACTCTAGGGTTAAGTGCGCGTGTATATGACAATAAAACAAGTGAATAAAAAATAAGTAAAAGTTTTTTGACTCTTAATCGCACCTCGCACACACGTAGCAAAGTCTGAGCATGTCCTTAATATGGGTGAGAATAGATTGACTATGAAAGTTTTTCGGAATTGTTGAAATTAAAAATGTCTTAATCAGTAGTACCTAGTTATCGATTTCATTCATGGTCTAAAAAGATTTTTAATCAATACTTAGTAAACGATTTCATGGTCTAACATAATTTTTTTTTTATGAATGGTTTTGTCACGTTTTCTCTTCCTTTTATTCGTGGCCTGAAACTTCGAAAGTAACAGAACATGCAACGCCTGCAATTTGTATACTGACAGTACTACAGTATATTTTGCCGATGTCAGGATTATCGTGTTTGAAGATGACAATTTGAAAAAGCATAATGGCATAGAAAAAGTAAAAAACTGGTTAGATACCAACCTCTTCATTCTTAATTATGACACATCTCCTCACAGAAATGGTATTTTCAAATGATATTAAGTACTTAGGGTGTTATTACTGGAAGTTGAACATCAATTCAACAACATAAAGACTCATTATTACGTACTCAGATTATAGTACATCTTTCTTTCTCTCTTTTACTAATTAATTTAATTTCACCTGTTATACAAATTTCTTGACGCCAGAGCCCACGTGTATATTTAGAAAACTTTGCCGGCGGGCGGACAACAACTCACCAATGTTTCATCGGAATCGGATGAATAATATACGAAATAATTTCTTAACGCCAGGCTCCACACCGGAGTTTCTCAGGAAAATAATTTCCTTCAGGGCCTTTGTCATCTTAAGGTATTCTGTTTGGATAGTCTTTTTGTGGAAAGGAAGGACTGAACCTGGGTCTTGAATAATTCCTCGTTGTAGGAGGGAGAACACAGAGGCTTAACGATGTTTTTTTTTTAAATCTAAATATATCAACAAAAAAAACGAGTATGCTTTAGACCACACGACTGAAGTAAAACTTCTGCTCCATATATATGATAGGACTCTCTTTTGCTCCTATAATGTGATACAGACAATAGGCCTGCACTGTGTCTTAGATATACGAAACATAACGGGCTATAAGAGAAAGAGAGGAAGAAAATGTTTGCTCGTACCTCTCTCTCTTGCCCCTACAGTAGTATACGAAGCGTGACTCTCTCTGTTTCTATCTTCACCAAATTATATCTCCCTCTCAACTACCGTTCACCTCGTTTTTCGTAACGCTACCGTCACGCATTCGCCAGATTACTCCCCAAGTCAAGCGTGCGTAAAGAAGTTTAACTTCAAAAATCAAAATCATTCATACGATTGCGATGAAACTTTGGAGATTGAATGGTTCCTTTACAATAGTGAGCTCTATCGTTATGAAATTATGCATTGCTAACAATGCGTTGCCAAACCGTTTATCCGATTGCGATGAAACGTAGGTGGGTTGTTGTGAGCACGCCCGCGAATGTTTCTATATATTTACCGGTGAGCTCTGACATTATGAAATTTATATAAAAAAATTGTAATAGGTGGCACGCGAGCTGTTTGAAAGCAAAATGTATCGGGACTGAATGTATGGAATGCGGGAGGGTGGATGGGAACACTGGAGGGGCGTTGGCTGGTGAGGGAAAGGAGAAACGAGAGAGAAAGGGAAGGCGGAATGGGAATGGGACGAATGGAAAAGGACAGGCAGGGAGAAACAATTTCACTTTGAATTGCTATTTCAACGCACGCCGGGAACTCGCTAGTTTTGAAAAAAAAATGCATTTTACTTTCGTTTTTTGTGTTCTCAAACAATCAGTAGGTACATATATAAAATGAATGTAAACAGTTTACATTGCTTTATAAGAAATTACAATTAAAATTACTATGGGGTTTAATAATTTACGATTATACAACGGATTATGTTACAACTTGTCTGCATATTTTGTAAATATTAAAACAGCTACACAAATTACTTACTCCGAGTTTTAAAAAAATCTCACTCATTTAGTGAGTGGGTAACTCAAAAAAGGATATTATCTTATCACCATAAATTTTAAAGTAAAATTGGACCCAAAACGGGATCACTTAAGTCATCAGGCACTTAAAACTTTATTCGTTCATATGAATATGGTTCATATACCAGTCGTCTATAGATTATTAGGTACTTGTTGTAAGCGAAGGACAACCTTTTTTAATACAAGTGTTCTACAAAATAAAGAACGTGACTTTGTAACTGATTTTTTTTAAAATATTTCATTTATCTAGTGTAAAACTGTCCTAAACGACAAACGGTCTCCAGAAGAGTATTCGATAAGCGTTTTCACTAAGTAAAAAACTAACCCAAACGGTTTTTTTTCTCTATAATTTTCATTTTCTCATAATGGGATACTCATATGGGAACCATTTATTGGATTTACCAACACCTCTGCCTCAGGTCACGCCAAGATCAAGATCCTCCACACACCATCCCATTAGATCAGAAAGGCCTTAATGGAAATTATTTTCCAAGTGTAAAAAAATCTGTGGAAGAACTGGCCCCTAGTCTGAGGGACATCATCATTGGCAAATAATTGGATTTTCACCTAGAAAAAAAATCTGTGTTGGAGACCTTGCGTGAAATTACCCGGAAAATGGAATCAAATCTCAGCTAGGATGTCAGGTATCGATAAGAAACCTTTCAGAGGTTTATATACCATAAGCAATAGCGCCATAACCCTCGGAGAACTGAGACTGCAAGCTCAAGTCCTACAGGCTGCGCCAGTTTTATGTGAACGGATTTTGATAATAAATACACATTCGTGAAAACAAAACACTCTGTCTTTATTTATATCTTAATATTCTATTTACAAAATAAGTAACAGTAGGTAAGTAAAGGATTTTAAAGCAAAGTCAAAAGATGGAGATAATCATAATAAAATTGAAGTGAAGTCAAGTCAATACCTCGCTCAAAGTCTTATAATATTGACTAAAAACTCTTGTGATCAGGATGGCTCAAAATTACTCTGATGACTTACGTGAAGGAGCGACCCTATATACTACCGACATCTGTCGGATAATTCAATATTATCATACTCTATGATCTCCCTACACTGCAGCCATCGATGTCTCGTAGCTCGAATTATCACATGTATTATTACCACTGTCGAGGGATATGGTCTTGACTCGCAGTCCGAAAGCCGTGGGATCACATCCCGGCGTGCGCAAATAAATTTCATTTGAGTAATTTATATGATTTCACAATTGGTTAATTTAAAAATAATATATACTATGGGCAGTCAAAAAGTAATGCCTCCTATTTTTATCTCCTTTAATTGTCGAGATATAAAAAAAGGAATTGCATGTTTTGAAAACTACACTATTGACGATTTATTTGTTACTTTTCAATATAATCCATTTCCACAGCTTTGGCCCGTCTTTTAACAAAGGCATTTATCACAGTGTTATTAAAAGCAAGGTCCCAATCCAGAACACAATCGCCATAACTTTCCCGGCCGATCACACAGTTTTGATTTTTTTTTGTCCTTGGTGAGTTTGTGTGACGCAATTCCATTGACTGCCTCTTTGATTCAGGATCAAAAAAATGAATCCATATTTTGTCTCCGGTCACAATTTTTTTCGGAAACTACTCGCTGCAAGTGTTGTGGGCTATTGTTTTTCTTCTTCTTTACTCTGGCCCGTTAACTTTCTTAGTACCCACCTCGCACAATTTTTTTTTTAATAATCAGTTGTTGAATAATCATCAGCACACTGTTTTTACTGATGGAAAGAATACGACATCTGTAGTTATCTGGGATCACCACGAATGATGTTATCAACTAGCTCAATGTTGCGTGCACTCACTTTTGCGTCAACCAGCTTTTCTGACGTCCACTGTTGCATCATACATCAATACACATTTCATGAATGCATGGGCGTTTCACCTTCTACAGTGAAGAATCATTCACAGAACGCTGTCTAATACGAACATCGATGTCGGCCATTTTGCAAGCGCCTGCAGTGCTGCCACCTGTTGACGCAAAGAGTTACTACTGCAGCAGGTTGTAGAAGAAGGTTTGAGGAATTGCACCAAATTCAAAATTTTCACTTAACAAACTTCATTTAAGTACAAAAATAAAGGAGGCATTACTTTTTGACTGCCCCTAATAGTATATTTCCAGTTCCAGAGTGGAAGATACCCGGTATCGCCCTTTTTTTACGTGAGTACCGCACAAGAGTCCCAACTGCTCCCGTCTGGATCCAGTGGGACTATGGCATCTCCAATTGGCGTATGTTGTGAGGCTGAAGGCAGTGGGAAGGGGAAGGAGATAGGGAAGAGAAAGGTGGGGAAGTACCTGGCTATTCAGATCTGGTCACCAAACACCGCTGAAGCCAATTCAAACAACGTTTCAATTCTGAATGGTGGTCTTACACCAGGGCGATACTGAGAATATCTTCCGCCCTGGGGTAAGACCACCATTAAGAATCGAAACGTTGCTTGAAATGGCTTTAGCTGTGTTTGGTGACCAGACTGAATCGCCAGGTACTTCCCCACCTTCCTTCTCAAAACTTACTCCAATTGGGAATATTATAGTGTGACTGACTCCAGACGGGAGCAGCTGGGACTCTTGTGAAATATATATTTTTTTTTTACAGAGCGTGCAATTCACACGCGGTAGAAGTGAAATTTTCAGATGACTAAAATAGATAAGATAATTATTTATTCCGTATTTTGCTGTCGAATTCTAGCGCAAATTTTCCTATACATTTAATATTTGTGTTTTCTTCTTCGGAGTCTCTATATGGCGCTTTCTTTTCTTTGTCAGTTCATTTTGGAGTGGTTTGAAGATTGGATATAGATTTTACAAAACAAAAATTATTTGGATTTGGTAGTATCTATTTGACCCTTGTTTCGCCGGATGTCTGGCCGCTGAGGTTCGTCAGGCGCTTTGTATTATATTGAAACCGAGTACCCGTGAATAAATAAATATTTTACTGCTAGCTCATTCTCTCACTGGCTAAATCTTATAGATGCATGTACGTGTTTGTATCTTTTTAGTGTGGCTCGTTTCCATTTCACCGAGTTTCAAATCACAAAGTGGTGCAAAAAGTTTTGACTTAAAAAAATGAATGATTTATTATAGTATTCGCTGGTTTGTCATCGCTTCACAGAAGCAGTATCATGATTTTATGATATATTAATCGGTCCCTCGGGCCACTTTAGGATATCGGAGAACCGCTTAGCGTCGAACATCCACTCAAACGTACGTACCTACTATACATTCCGTTCATCTGTAATATTCCTAGGTTTGAGAAGCTGCTATGCAGATTCGAAGATCTTGGGGCTTAAGTTGACCCAGGTTTGCAATGGGATTACATCTTGGATTGGACGGAACTAGAGAGGGGCAATGGTTTTGTGACTCGATAAAAATGAGTAAATTTTTGAAATCTTACATATTTTACAAATGCGTTTAGGATTATTTCATGTATTGTTTTAACTTATCTGTGGAACTAATCTCCTGCTGACAAGTAGCTTAGCGGGTATAAATTCCCATTTTATGTAGCTTTTATACAATAACCAGCAGATCCGGCCACACGTTGCTGTGGCTAACGAAACACAACGCCATTACCCGACCTTTATAAAATCCACACCACCCGCTTGCCAGCTGCCCGTTGCCCGCTGCCTGAATTGAATATTTGAATTTCTCGGCTTTTTTCTACTGTAATAAGCATGTATTATACATATAAACCTTCCGCTTGAATCACTCTATCTGTTGGTGAAAACCGCATGAAAATCTATTCCGCAGTTTAAAAGATCTAAGCGCACATACATTTTGAGCGACTTCATTTTAAAGATATAGCCAAAGTATTCAAATACAAAAGAGATATGCTATGGTGTCCGCGCAACTGTCGGCGGACTACGCCCTAATAAGAGTATTTTGCATACAAAAATAATTTGTTCATTTCGTTGATTTTTTAAGAATGTGCATTAGTATTGATTAACAATATTGTTTGAACACGGAAAGAATGCGTTCATTTAGTTTAACGTTCGTTTGGTTTATTTGTTAATTATTCATTCATTTAGTTTATTTGTTAATTGATAGACAATATCGGTGACATCCGGAAGCGCAGTCCCACATAGTAAAAACTGCAGATAGCACATCTACTTATATTTCAATTTTAATATCTTTGGATATGGCAGACCCGGTGTCATGAAGTACTTTCTTGAATTATAACTTCCCACCCCTATATGATTATTTCCGTCATCAGGTACTAAATATTTAATATTAGTTGTCAAAAGCTTGTAATATTGGCTAGATCTTCTGATTGGCTAAGAATTCGGTGGGAGGGGCGAGACGGTCAGCCAGGGGGCTGCGATCTGCGGGCTTCTGCCCGAGTTCTTTTGGTTTTAGGTTCGCTACGGGTCGGTCCTCGCATCTTTGCGGGTAGAATAGTTTTGGCTTTTAGTTCCAACGTTTTTTGGAACACGTAATTTAAAATATAGTTAAATTTTATATATCTAAATCAACTCAGTGGTGTTTCCGGACGAGGTTCTCTGCCCAGATGAAACCCGAGACGGGGTAACGTACGTACAACTTATATAATTATGTGTTATCATTCAACCCTTTTATTATATTTTAGAATCATTAACCTTGAGTTCACAAAGAGATTAAAAGCTTTTCCTAGAAGCGTCGAGTCATTAATAAATTCACAAATTATTTAAAAGCGACAAGAGATCTTCTTATTTATTAAACCCTATCTTTATTCAATAAATGAAGCGACGATCGTTTTGAATCAGATCCGATCGAATTGAGAACACAATATCCCTGAGAGGAGCTAGCCGAAGGTTTGTATCATAATTTTGTTTTTGTAAGTATTTAAATTGAACCATTGTTGTTGTGTCTTGAACATTGTGGTGTTATTTATTATTCATTTGTTATAAGTTCGTAATCAGGCGGTTCGAGCCCGTCGTTACGCAACACTGTCGCCTTTCAACGTGGGGCTAGATTTGGTTCATTATGATTTGTCGCTTTCCTTGATTTTTTCATTAACTCCATGCTGTTTTTCGTGATGTATGTATAAATATGTAAATAATAATAATTTTTTCCCCTTTAAATGTATAGCTTAATAAGTGATTGTGAATAGTATTAAAAAGTTCAAGCGTGTTTTCAAACGCCGCCATTTTGATCCACGTGTTTTTTCAACCGCCGGTATATCAAGTGTTCGAGAAGTATTTAAAAAAGTTCACGCGTGTTTTAAGGATCTGCCATCTTGTCGGCCGCATCTCCGGATTAAAAAACTATCACGTGTTTTTGACGGTTTAAATCAAGTTTTTTGTCGTTAACAGCCACCATTTTGGAAGCATCTCGTATCGCCACGTGTTTTCGACCGTTTAAATCAAGTTTTTTGTCGTTAACAGCCACCATTTTGGAAGCATCTCAAATCACCACGTGTTTTTGACCGTTAAATATTTAGTCATGCCGTATTTTGAAAAGATTCGTTTTGTTTTACGCGATTCTTGAAACAAAATGGTTTTCGAAATCTCAGAATTAGATACCTCAGATTAAAATCTGCTAACGTAGGTAAATGCATTGAAGGTACGGTATGCCGGCTCAAAAGGGAGATTGTGAAAGTCGAGTAAAACCACAATTCGGAATCTAAGCCTTGCTTGAAATGGCTTTAGCCATATTTGGTGACTGCATATTGTGATCTTCTGCTAAAAAACGGCGTTGTAGTTATTTGTTAGTTAGTTCTTTAACAAATTTTCCTTTAGTAAGTGCCGCTCGCATAGCACGCCAATTTAAATTGTGTGACCTCAAGTTTAGTTTGGTTGACATAGGTTTTAAATATATTTTAATAATTTGAAATCGACGTAATTTACTTGCAATGATAGAGTTTAAAAATTCTACAAAAAGCCTTCAACCGCGGTAAACGGTCGGAAGCAGGTACCTAGGGTCGACGCCGACGGGTCCATTTTTACGACCGAGCACCGGATGGGATCTATTGTCTTGACAAATGCACTGTTAGGCATAAACCTTTTTTTTCATAGGCAAAGAATTTATTTCAAATATCTGAAAGTACCTACCTAGTAGATGCGATTATTTTTAGAATAACGGTCATTAGTTTGAAACAGAAATTGACCAGTCTCAGAGTGTGTTGAGACCATATTTTAGCGTTATTTTCGTTGAAACGAGCTGATGATATAGAGTGGTAAAATAGTATTTACCTATTTAAAAATAGATTTTTAACAGTTAAAATAACGACAGCAATAAAAATCTAATCGAGTTCAATTCTCGTGATTTACCAGTGAGATATAATTTTTATTGTTCAATGATACCGCCTTCCTTATGGGATATAAATACCTACCAGTTCGAATCTGGAATGATAATAATGCAACGCACTCCGACGTAATTACCTTACTTCAAAATTCAGTCCCGGGTTCGATTCCTTGCGAAGTTATATATCTCCGTAACCATACCGATCTCTCTATCGAAGAGTAGAAACCTATTAACGATTAGATAAATATGTTTGTGCCAATGATATCTTAGGGGATGCTGTGTGGAGGGCCCTTTAAAGAAAGGAAGGAGAGGAAGGAAAGAGGGATGAGGGGCGGATATAAATTTAGTGGTCAGTGTCCAGGAGTGACAGACATAGGAATTCCTTTCTCCAAATTACGGTTCGACGGCAGGTAGTCAGTCCGATTTTACCCCATATGGACTCAGGCACTCGTAGCGAATGAAGCATCACCCAAGTGTAGCGAATCCCTTAAGAGGATTACCTATAACTGAGGCGCTGATTATACGATAAATAGTTTCCGGGGCAGCGGTACCCATGCCCGCAACCCCAAATTGATACGACAACGAAGTCTATGAAAACGGAAGTACGATAGCTATTTTTTTTAAATAGATGGATATAATCGGCATTTGTTAATATTAATGTATAGGTATTACTATTAATTAATTATTTTACGGAGAAGTGATAGTGGGTTCGATTATTACTTTTGGTTTTCAAGATTTTGCTCAGGATAGAACAAGTGTCTAGATTTATTCAACTAACGGTGTAGACTGATTGCATAGAAATCAATAGATGTTAATTAAAATGAATGTTATTATTTGAAATAATAAGGATAAGGAGCGAACTTAATTACAGATATTTGATAAGTTGATAGAAGAAGATCAAGATGGAATGCAACTAGAATGTTGGCCCATACCAATTAGAAAGTAGTTATTCAAAGAAAATCAAGATGGAATCCATCTTAGCCAAGTGAAAAATTATTTCTTCAAGTAATTTTGAAAAATATTTGTTTGAGTAGAGTTTCGCGCTGAGCGACGGACGTGAATCATGTTTTGATTGATTTATCATTTAAATGGTTTCATAGGAACCGGAGAAATCAACTTATTGTGAAAATTAGATATGAAATTGACACGACACCCTTCCACGCATACCTACACTCATCGTGCTGTTTTTGAAAGGACGCTTTTGATACAGTGCGTACATACACGTACATAACAATCGCTTCGGAGTAATTAACCGAATGTGATAACCACTAACATTCGCCACTCACACATACACTAACCTTGACACTGTTTTCGAAGGGGCCCATTCGAAAGCAGTGTGTACACACCCTACAGTATGGCCACTTCGGAGTAATTAACCGGAGGCGGCTAGATACACACTACACTTGTATTTTATAACTATTCATGTACATCATTCGACATTCGTATTGTATTTCGTACATAACTAGCCTCTGCTTGCTATTAATTTTCACCTCTCTTTTAAGCTCGAGAATGAAGGTCGTTGGTGATTAATAATTGCGATTTGATGGTTTGCTCGTTCTGGGAAAAAACTAGCTGACGCCCCGCGGCACAGCCCGCGTAAATGAAGTGGAAAAGCTATACTGTTTTATGATATATTTCAACACTTTTGTCCCTGACTTCTGAATTATTATTTCATTATTATTATTGTTGTCATCATTAAAAAAATACTATAATGCGCTGACTAAAATAACTTTAAATTATTGTTGTCATCATTAAAAAAATACTATAATGCGCTGACTACAATAACTTCAAATATTGCCTTAATACATCGACGACAATTATATTACAGTGAATGTGATAAAACCTGATGTATTATTAATGTGTTTTCTTGAAATTTTGAATGGTCCTGAATTATAGGACGCTGTTTGAATGGTCCTGAATTATAGGACGCTGTTTGAATGGTCCTGAATTATAGGACGCTGTTTGAATGGTCCTGAATTATAGGACGCTGTTTGAATGGTCCTGAATTATAGGATGCTATTTGAATGGTCCTGAATTATAGGATGCTGTATGGGTGATCCTGAATTGAATTGATGCAGGACGCTGCTTGGGTCTTTAAAGGACTCTGATTTTTGTTGTCTGTTTTATTATCTGTTTTGTTTTAATATGTCGTTAACCAGTAATCCGTACTGTTAAAAAGTGGATACTGACTTCACTGAGCCATTACCCGTTCGTTAAAAGGGGGTTAAATATGCTTTTTGTTCTACGATATGTCAATACATATATCACGACATCTAATGTGGAGTTACCTTACGCTTTGATCTCTTGTTGCTTATACAATTACTGTTCGGATAATTTTGTTTACTCTATGTGCCTTGATGCCTAAGTGTTTGTACCTTTCTAATAATTTTGTTATTTTGTTCCATGTTGACATCTCTCTCCTGCTGAGGATCCTGACTATTCCTCTAGACGCCCTGATGGACATTACACACTGACTTGCGCTACCAAGGAAGTTGCGTATATCAAAGTTCCTGCCAAGCCACTTCGACGTGTTGATTTTGCTGTCTATTTGATATTTTATATAAATTGTAAACTATATAACTTATTGTAAACTGTACAACTTTTTGCCTAGGTTTTAATGCTGAATTTCTATGTGAACGATTTTTTTTTTGTAAAGTTTATCGAGGGGATTCTTTGAAGGGTTTAGATTCAAAAAACCTTCGTTACAACGGCGGTTTTTTCCTGGTGTTTTCGGGGATGTGTCATGAAGTACTTTCTTGAATTATAACTTCCCACCCCTTTATGATTATTTCCGTCATCAGGTACTAAATATTGAATATTAGTTTTCAAAAGCTTGCAACATTGGCTAGATCTTCTGATTGGCTAAGAATTCGGTGGGAGGGACGAGACGGTCAGCCAGGGGGCTGCGATCTGCGGGCTTCTGCCCAAGTTCTTCTAGTTTTAGGTTCGCTACGGGTCGGTCCTCGCATCTTTGCGGGTAGAATAGTTTTGGCTTTTAGTTTCAACGTTTTTTGGAACACGTAATTTAAAATATACTTAAATTTTATATATCTAAATCAACTCAGTGGTGTTTCCGGACGAGGTTCTCTGCCCAGATGAAACCCGAGACGGGGTAACGTACGTACAACTCATATAATTATGTGTTATCATTCAACCCTTTTATTATATTTTAGAATCATTAACCTTGAATTCACAAAGAGATTAAAAGCTTTTCCTAGAAGCGTCGAGTCATTAATAAATTTACAAATTATTTAAAAGCGACAAGAGATCTTTTAATTTATTAAACCCTATCTTTATTCAATAAATGAAGCGACGATCGTTTTGAATCAGATCCGATCGAATTGAGAACACAATATCCCTAAGGTTTGTATCACAATTTGGTTTTTGTAAGTATTTAAATTGAACCATTGTTGTTGTGTCTTGAACATTGTGGTGTTATTTATTATTAATTTGTTATAAGTTCGTAATCAGGCGGTTCGAGCCCGTCGTTACGCAACACCGGCCACACGTTGCTGTGGCTAACGAAACACAACGCCATTACCCAACCATTATAAAATCCACACCACCCGCTTGCCAGCTGCCCGCTGCCTGAATTAAATATTTGAATTTCTCGACTTTTCTCTACGATAATAAGCATGTTTTTATACATATAAACCTTTCTCTTGAATCACTCTATCTATTGGTGAAAATCGCATGAGTATCCGCTGCGCAGTTTAAAAGATCTATGCGCACATACATTTTCAGAGTGACTTCATCAAATAAAATAATCAAATCAAATACGTACTTACTCTAGAACATCTATTTTCCAATTTGTTCCTTAGAACGAATTTCAAAAGTGACTATAGTACGGCCCGCCAGCCGTTTTAAATCGCACAAAAATAGGTTTTCTTTTAATTTCTCGGCTTTTCTCTAATATAATTTACATGTATTATACATTCGAGAAAACCGTATGAAAATCCGTTGCGTAGTTTAAAAAATTAACGCGCACATACATTTTATATTATGTAATGATGATAATATATATTTTTTAAATTAATTGAGTTTAATTGCTATGAGAATACCCAACATTGTTTAGCCGCTAAAACCTGTTTCAAAACCAAAGTTATCTACATAAAAATACAAATTATAGACGCTGAAAATTAAAAAATATATAAGAATAGACAAATCAGTACCTATAGGCAAAAAATAATGAGGTATATAAATGTAACAACGGTTATATAGAAGTAGCATAATATACTCACACTGTCAAACATTTCAATAATTTAGGTCAATCAATAATTAAGAAAATCATTGGATACGAGCCATAAAATATGTGGCGGCCACTTGTGCCGCATGAATTGCGCCGCCACTGAACTCCGATAGAACACACTGGAAACTACGAAATACCTACAGTCAGTTTCTATGGCCGCGCCGCCTCGTAAATAATAATTCCGCCACTTACGCGAAAGGCCAAGAACGTGTGGCTGTACCTTACAAGTGCCCACAGAAGGTTCGAGCGATTTCTCAGCTTTGCGTGAATTCACCCAGCCTTGTCTACCGTGAGAGTAATTACTCGCCGCGAGTATATGAGTACCAGTTCAGTCTTCATTCAAGGTTCGACATTTACACATCGGGCAGTGATACAACTAAGTGCAGTGTAGTAACTCTCTACCTGCCCTCGCGGGGCAATAGCCCGCGCAGTCAACCGCGAGTGAACAACATTTGTCCAGTGTGACACCAGGAACATTTCCAGCACCTTCGAGGCCTCCATCTCCAACTACCATCTCGACATGAGATGTCAAGTAACCAGCAACCGGCAACAAGCCAGCAACCACAACTAGCAACCACAACCGGCAACGAGCCAGCAACCGGCAACAAACCAGCAACCACAACCAGCAACCACAACCGGCAACGAGCCAGCACCACAACCGGCAACGAGCCAGCACCACAACCGGCAACAAGCCAGCAACCAGCAACCGGCAACGAGCCAGCACCAACAACCGGCAACGAGCCAGCAACCAGCATCCTCATCGCCTCTCAAGGTTTTTTCCTGCGTCACGTGTGTGTATCGACTCTTAGGCCATACAGCCGCCATACCTCGTCAACACGACGACGGTCGACCGCCTGGACCAAGGTCACTTCTACACTGCCATGGTGTAGAGCAACACGCCGGCTCCCTGAAGACCAGTGATCTTCACCGCCGTAGTCTCCTGACCTTCTTCACTCATCATCACGCAGCAGCATCACTAACGGCACCACTCCACTCCGCTCCGCTTCGACCTCGCTACGTAGCGCAACAATAAAGACTGACTCACTACACTGACCGACGCCTTTCATTGCCGATACGGACCGCTCCCTCAAATATATTTAAATACATTTGGGCATTAGTCTCATTTAAATTAATAATTTATGCTATGGGACCATGGGGGCGCCATCTATGGTGGTTGTATTATGTTGAATTTTCCTATGTGACATTGAAATTCACTGAATTCAGGCACTTTCTGACCTCTGTGGGGCAGGCAATTACTTTTGACGTGAGTGTTGGTTGAAGCCAATAGATGTCAGTTCTTATCAAAATTAACCCATAATTAAATTATTGTTGTGAGTTTTTGGCACGTACTATTAATTTTGCAAATTAATATTCATTGTGTGAACTTTCTTCCTGTGATAAACATCTATTGAGATTGCACAAAATTGCAAAACTGCCTTGGCAAAATCAATATACGAAGGAAACTAGTGTCGTTTGTCTGGACATCGTGTGGAGAGCTGCATTATCTGTGTGAGTATTTGTTTGTTTTCAATGAGGATTTTGGAATTGCTGTATAATCTGTTTTGTGTCACATAGGGAAGAGTTCATCTTTCATTAATTACATAGGGTAGTATTCCTTCGTGTCTGGGGCTATTTACACGCCCCTACATATTTAATGGTCACTTCGTAGCCTGGATTATTCATTCATACATACATTCAATTCTAGATTATTATATTACATGGACGTTTGGATTTACGTATTTTTTTGGTAAATTTGAAGTACCTCTCATTTTTGAGAACTATGGCTGGTCTTGTTTTTTTCTTTTGAATGATATATTTGATGTTCGCAGAATTGTCGCAATTTTGGATAATTAATCGCAACATTATTATTATTAATTAATTATTAACATTGTAACATTATTATAAAATTTTGTGGTAATCTTTTCGCATATATAAAAAATGCCAATAATTACGGAGGAGGGTGCTGATGAAGTTCAAGAAAGATCGCTTATTCCTTTAACCGCAAAAAAAGGAAAATCTTTTTTTTCGTATGAACGATCTGTATAATTTAACAAAGAACATATCTAATTTTGAGTCTAGAAATAACGAAGTGTATATGGCTCAGTCAGAGATGATTGATCAAATGCGAAGTCAATTTGAAAATATTATAAATACGTCACAAAATAATTCGCGGGAGCCGTGTATGATCAATCTTCCTCCAATAGAGATGATAATAATGATGAGCCAATTAGATTGGCAAGAACTTTGTAGCTTTAACACTGTTAATGAGGCGCTACACTATTTTTATACATGTATATATAATTTATTTGACGCTTGCTTCCCTAGGAAACCTCCCAACAATGGTCGACGTAGATATCCGAAGTGGTTCTCTAGAGATACCATCGTGAACATTGAGATGAAACATGCTCACCATAAAAAATGGAAAGCTACTGGTAATCAAAGTGAATATGAAAAGTTTAGTAAACTCAGAACAATTGTTAAACGAAATGTTCATATAGCATTCCGTAATTATGTTAAATCTAAGGAGAGTAATATCAAACATGATCCCAATACATTTTGGAACTACGTCAAATGACTACGCAAGGATGGTGGTATAACAGACATCATGATGCATGGTGATCGAGAAGTTAGAGGAGCGGATATAGCCAATGCATTCGCAAATCATTTCCAATCAGTGTATAGTAATGAACCTCCATTGCTAAATCCCACTGCTGCTGCCAACATGAATGTGAAGGGAGCCCAAAACATTGACATAAGTCATATAGATGAATCAGATGTTAAATCTTTGATAAAAAAAATGAAACATACAAATTCGCTTGGGCCAGATTTTCTACCAGTCTTTTTTTTAAAAGGATGTGTTGAATTTTTAAAACTGCCTTTGAGTTTTATATTCAACCTCTCTTTAGAAACTGGTGTATTTCCTGATTACTGGAAAATCTCAAAAATTTGTCCTATTTTCAAAAATGGATCAAGGACATCCGTTGAAAACTATAGACCGGTGTCAATACTTTCTGCCCCAAATAAGTTATTTGAATCGATACTTCATAAACACTTGCAGTTTCAAGTAGAGCCGTTCTTAATATCGGAACAGCATGGGTTTAGAAAAGGCCGATCAACTGACACCAATCTATTGGTATTCACAGATTATGTTTCCAAATCTTTAGATAAAGGCTACCAAGTAGATTGCTCGTACAATGATTTCTCAAAGGCATTTGAGACCGTAAACCATGATATCTTATTAAAGAAATTGTCAACGATAGGTTTTTCTTTCCGGTTTCTTATATTCTATGCCAGCTATTTTACTGAAAGAAAACAATTTGTATCACATGGAATATTCTTATCAAAATTATTTCTTGTTTTCTCAGGAGTACCTCAGGGCTCTAATTTAGGACCACTTCTCTTTTTGATTTTTATTAATGATGTAACGGAAATTATTCTGCATTCCAGGTCACTTCTTTTCGCAGATGATCTAAAACTTTTCTTGGAAATACAAACTTTAGAAGACTGCATTCGACTCCAATCAGACATTGATAGAATTGTTGACTGGAGTAAACGGAATCAGATTGAATTCAATATCTCTAAATGTTTCATTCTCTCTTTCACAAGAGCGTATCATACCTGGTTTTACCGGTATACTATGAGGGCTCTAAATTTAAAACATGTCTCCACTATGAAAGATCTTGGTATTTTGTTTGATAGTAGGTTAACTTTTCATGATCATATCATAATGACGTGTAGTACGTCACTGAGAATGTTGGGTTTCATCCTACGCACTGCGAGAAACTTCAGAGACACCCGGGTTCTCACAGTACTATACAATGCTTTGGTTAAGAGTAGGCTTGAGAGTGGGTCGGTGATTTGGAGTCCACACCAAGTAAAGTATTCTCTCATGTTGGAGAGAGTTCAGAAGAAATTTCTGAGATTTCTTTACCTGGGGAAATATGGCTACTATCCGTGGCTCTACCCTACCCACTTTCTCTTGGGCATGCTCGGTATGAACCTTCTACGGGTCAGAAGGGATGTGCTTATTGTAACATATTTCTTCAGACTGATTCGTGGAAGGTTCGAAAACTCGGCTATCATGGAGAGCATTAGTTTCTATGTTCCCGATGGTTATCTCCGTCATCGACAGCATAGACTGTTTTATCTCCCGGCTTGCAGAACTAACTTGCCAATGGTTATGCCAGTCGGGAGAGCAATCTCGCTGTTGAACAGAATTAATTCAGATATCGACATATTTAGCGTCAGTGAAGCTGCCTTTAAAAGGCAAGCTCAATTAATACTTATATAGTTTTTTTTTCTTTTTTGCCTACCATTTATATATTTAATTTAATGTTTAAGGTAATACTGTTAATTTTTTTTTTAAAACGCATTAAAATTTTAAATTTTGTAATGTTTTTAAAGAATAAATAAATTGAATTGAATTGAATTGAATTGAATAGATCTTCCAACCTTCGATGGTAAAAATAAAAGCTGGCCGAAATTTTTTGAGTCATTTAAAGCCAATATCCATAATAATAGACAGCTAACTGACTCGCAGCGTGTGCAGTACTTAGTCGGAAAACTCACACACGGGGCGTCGAACGTAACCGCAGGCATTGTGCCTACGGGTGATACATATCAGATCATTTGGGAGAGTTTAGTTAAAAAATTTAAAAATAAACGTACACTAGGAACACATTATTTAAATAATTTTTTCGATGCGAAAAACTGCACGAATACGTTTGCCAGCCTCAATTCTTTCATTGAAAGATATTCTTCGACAGTGTCTGCATTAAAGCATTGAAGTACCCACCACTGTCCCACCCCGGTATAGGCAACTTATGGTCGCCCCTTCGGAGTTCTCGCAAGAATCTAATTTTTTTGAATAAACGGCTCTACATTTAATGTAACGAATCTAGACCTTCAATACTGTGTTAGGTGGCGGTATGCGGGCGCGCCTACAGGACTGTACTGTAATGGTCAATCTCTACAATTCTAAAGCCCATGGAGGTGTCAATGCAAAAGCAGTGAGCCTCATGGACAGTCAAACAAGTTGTTAGTAACATCAACAAAAAAAAAGATTTTAGAACGAACGAGTAACTCGCATGGTGTCGTAAATAAAACGCATCCTTTTTCGTCCTCCCGATCAAATAATACTAAATCGTTCATCGCGAGTAATGCGAATATTCCGCGCTTTCCTGCTCCGCCGAAAGGTTGCATTCTGTGTAACAAAACTGATCATTTAGTCAACGTTTGCTCAAAGTTTAAATATATGAGTACCCCACAGGCTCGATTTGAATTTATAAAATCGAAACATGCCTGTATAAATTGCCTTAGTGGTTCACATACAATCAAGTCTTGCAAATCGGGGTTAGTTTGTGATTTGTGCAATAAACGTCATTATACATTCTTACATTTCGGCAGTGTGAATAATACGAAAACCAATACTCATGTACATACGTCGCAAGTACTTACCAGTGAAGAACCATCTTTCCCCCCTCCAGTATCATCCAGCATCAATGGAACTGGTATTTGTGATATGCAAGTGGAGGGGACCGCGAATGTCAATCTTTCGTGTTCACTTTCTGCCAAAGTAGCACCGAACTCTTCTATTTTACTTTCGACCGCACAAGTATACGCGAAGCTTAAAAACGGAAATAAAGTTATTGTTGGGTGCCTAATTGATAATGGCTCTCAAAATAATTTGATTACGGTCGATTGTTGTAAGACGCTAAATTTGCCAATAATTCCTTTGAGTAATTCATTTGTCAAAGAAATTGGATCAACGTCTCGACCAATTTTCGGTTACCTTTATTTGGACATTGAGTCCCGCGTATACCCAGAAAATAAATATAATATACATGCGCTTGTCGTTGACAGTATCACCGACCAATTACCTAATCACTATATAGCCAAGGGTGACATGAGGTATTTAGAGGGCATACCTCTCACAGACTTAACGTGGAATATTCCTGGATGCGTGGATGTCGTCATAGGTGCACAACTGTTCCCATATATTTATTTAGGGAACAGGGTTGAATCGGGTACTAGTGCACCCCCCGCGTTATCGACCGCTTTCGGTTTCGTGTTGATGGGTGATTACCCCAATAATGTGCTCAACACAAACACATCATTTTCGGCACTCGCATTGAATGATTTAGTGCAAAAATTTTGGCTGTTAGAAGAGATACCTAATATAAAATTTCTAAGTCCGGAGGAGACAGAATGTGAGAATCTCTTTACTTCATCGATTTCTCGCACTGATGATGGTAGATATTCTGTTGCTTTACCTTTCTGTAAAGATCCAAGACAATTGGGTAATTCTCGTACTGCTGCCCAACGCCGATTTTTTGCATTGGAGCAAGAATTTAAACATTCCCCTGCTTTGCAGGAGAATTACAACAAGGTTATCAGTGAATATATTGAAAATAATTAACTATCAGAAGTCTCAGAGTCGGATATCACAGAAGATGGATATTACATCCCACTTCATGCTGTCACTCGTCCAGACAAACCAATGCCTCGTATTGTGGTCGATGCTAGTGCTAAAACACACACAGGGCTGTCACTGAATGACATTATTCATACTGGTCCCAATTTGCAAGCCGATTTGTTTCTGCTTTTGCTTGACTTTCGTCTTTTTCCCATCGCTATGACTGCGCATATAAAGCAAATGTATTTACAGATTGAAGTTTCTAGCAAGCATCGTAGATACCTGAGGATCTTATTTCGATTCTCGAATAATGATCTCAAACGAACTTTTCATTTCAATCGAGTTCCTTTCGGCTTGACGGCAAGTCCATACTTAGCAATGCGGACGGTTCGCCAGTTGGCCCAGGATATGAGACCACATTACCCGGAGTCCAAGCTGTATATGGACGACCTGGTCTATTTTATTGCAGATGCGCCCAGCGCCATACGTCTTTCTCGAGAATTAATCTCGTTATTTAAGTCCGGTGCCTTTGATTTAGTAAAATGGACTAGTAATTCTCAAGTTATACTTGAGAACCTCCCGGATTCTCACCGCAGCCCAGTGGACTTCACTGTTGGTTCTAACAATACCTGTAAGGTGTTGGTCCTTTCGTGGGAACCAGCTGATGACAGTTTCTTCTTTACGACATCTTATGTTCAGGAGAAGTACACAAAGCGGAGCATACTCTCCATAGTCGCCCGCTTATTTGATGTCCTCGGCTTGGTCGCCCCTGTTATTCTGTACGCTAAATTACTTATCAAAGAGCTATGGCTGTGCAACATTGGTTGGGATGATACACCCCCTGATAGCGTTATTCATCGGTTTTCGGCGCTTACACAGGAATTTCCTCTAATTTCAATGATGAAAATCCCTCGCCATGTTGGTGTCCTGAAAGACAGTACGGTTCTCGTTGTTGCTTTCTGCGATGCAAGCATGAATGGTTACGGCTGTGTGATTTATTTGCATACCACTGATCTGTTTGGGAAAATTACAGTAAGATTGTTGTGCGCAAAATCAAAGGTTTCTCCCACCAAGGTGACGACCCTCGCTCGTTTGGAGCTCTGTGCCGCAGTATTGATGTCCAAATTAATACCGACGGTTCAAGATAATTATTCTGAGCGTCTTCCTATTGCAGAAACATATGAGTTTTCCGATTCTACCATTGCGCTCTCTTAGATAAATTCTTCACCGCATCGCTGGTCGGTGTTTGTTAGTAATCGCGTGGCTCAGTGCCAAGAAAATTTGTATCCAGAGAACTTTTACCACGTTGCTGGTAGTGAAAACTCGAGCGACAGCCTTTCTCGTGGCATGCTTCCTTCCCAACTCGTTTCACATGATTTATGGTGGAACGGCCCATCATGGATTCGCAACCCACCTTTGGAATAGCCATTAAAACCGTTTCACCCTACCAATACTGGTGTAATGCCTGAACACAAAGCTAATGTGCTCACTGCAACATTTCATGGTGAAAAATCGGTCCTGAGTGAACTGGTTCAGCGTATATCCACTTGGGATAAACTACTAAGGATTGTCGTTTATGTCCTCCGATTCATAAAAAAGATATCACTTTCCTCTGGAATGGTCAATAATCTTATGACTGCTGAAAAGGCTGTGATTCGTGCGGTGCAGAGTATTCATTTTGCAGGAGATATTGCTGCACACCAGAAAGGCAAATTTCATTCCAAAAGGCTTCAGAGTTTATCTCTATTTCTTGATGGAGATAATCTGTTACGTATTGGGGGGCGGCTTTCTAAATCGGATTTACCTTTTGAGGTTAAACATCCGGTTTTACTTCCCAAACATGACTTCGTTGTTGATCTGATCATCGCTCACTTTCATGTCGTGAACTGTCATACATGCCCAGGACTTCTTATGTCTATCTTACGCGTTACTTAATAGCGTTGATATATTGGATATTAGATGCTAGGACTGTTATTAGGGCGATGGTGCGGAAATGCAATTGTTGCTTCCGCTTAAATCCATCTCATCCTACACCGAAGATGGCAGATTTACCGTCATATCGGGTTGCAGAAGCAAAGGCCTTCGTACATACCGGTGTAGATTACGCAGGTCCCCTCCGTATTAAGTTGACTCATCGGAGAGGACAAAATTCTCAAAAGGCATATATCTGTCTATTCGTATGCCTTGTGACCAAGGCTATTCATATTGAGTTGGTCTCTGACTTAACTTCAATTGCTTTCCTGGCTGCTTTCAACCGTTTTATTTCTCGGCGTGGCCCGGTAACATGCTTGTATTCAGAAAATAGTACTAATTTTGTGGGTGCAAAGGCACAATTAGATGACCTCTACAAGTTTTTGGTTGAATCTGAATATGAGCCCTCCTTAAAGCGCAAACTCGCTAAGCGTCATATAGAGTGGAAAATGATTCCACCACGCGCGCCTCATTTTGGGGGTATGTGGGAGTCTAACATAAAGAGCATGAAGATACACTTGTACCGTGTGATTGGAACTCAGCTTCTCACCTATGAGGAGTTACAGACTATGCGAGTTCAAATTGAGTGCATAATGAATTCGCGTCCACTTACATTTATGTCTTCTGACCCTTATCCAGAAGTCCTTACGCTATTGCAGTACTATTGCAGTACTTGCCTGCTTCTGTCCTAGCAGACGGTAAAATCAATTTGACTCAGCGTAAGCAATTATTGGACAGCATGGTTCAGTCCTTCTGGAAGAAGTGGCGTTCAGAGTATCTGCACACCTTGCAAGTCAGGCAGAAGTGGACTACTTCTGATCATCCGATTGATATCGGAACTGTCGTACTAGTGGGATAGGAAGATTCCCCTCCGATAAATTTGCCTTTAGGCGTAATAACTGAAATCCATCCCGGAATGCAAAAAATTGTTCGCGTTGCGACGGTAAAGACACGAGTTGGTTCTTTTAAACGTCCGGTTGTCAAATTATATCCCATTCCAACGCAATAATTTTATATTTTATCTATATTTTGTTTATTTTTTATTTTTTGTATTCTTAGTCATTGCTTCAATGATCTCTGACTCAGACATGACATTACTTAATATCCGTTATCTTGGTCAGTTGAACTTTATTACATTATATGTTTAGTTGTTTTTCTTTATTTTGTGAGATTCTGCAAATATCCAAAGCGTGTCATTCCTGAATGTTACCGGTGAATTCAGTCGCTTTATTTTTATTTGATTTCTTGTATCATTCGTATTTTTATACTCTTCTTTCTTTTGTAAGTTCTACGAACTTCCAAGGCGGGGAATATGGATACGCGCCATAAAATATATTTAAATACATTTGGGCATTAGTCTCATTTGAATTAATAATTTATGCTATGGGACCATGGGGGCGCCATCTATGGTGGTTGTATTATATTGAATTTCCCTATGCGACATTGAAATTCAGTGAATTCAGGCACTTTCTCACCTCTGTGGGGCAGGCAATTACTTTCGACGTGATGTTGGTTGAAGCCAATATATGTCAGTCCTAATCAAAATTAACCCATAATTAAATTATTGTTGTGAGTTTTTGGCACGTACTATTAATTTTGCAAATTAATATTCATTGTGTGAACTTTCTTCCTATGATAAACATCTGTTGAGATTGTACAAAATTGCAAAACTGCCTTGGCAAAATCAATATACGAAGGAAACTTGTATCGTTTGTCTGGACATCGTGTGGAGAGCTGCATTCTCTGAGTATTTGTTTGTTTTCACTGAGAATTTTGGAATTGCTGTATAATCTGTTTTGTGTCACATAGGGAAGAGTTCATTTTTAATTAATTACATATGGTAGTATTCCCTCGTGTCTGGGGCTATTTACACGCCCCTACAATCATCTTTTTTTTGTGTGTTTCATGCCGTATTCCGCTACCTTTTTCCATTCAGGGGGCCCTGAGGAAAATATTTTCCCTAAGGGCCTGTGTCGTCTTTGGGGATGCTGTGTGGAGGGTATTTTAAAGGAAAGTAAGGAGAGGAAGTTCTGAGAATAATAAGATATGAAGGGTGGGCAGTAATCTAGGGGTCAGTAGGTCCAGGAATGACGGATGTGTGAATCCATCTCTCCCGCTGCGATGCGAGGCGATGTTCCAAAAGACTTCTGCTTGAGAGGTCACAAGGTCTTTCTCATACAGTCTCTCCCGATCCGGTCTGCCACGCAGCTGGTGGGCGAAAATTTCTGTCACCAAGAGCCGCTCAAACCTCACCCCATGAACCCGGGCTCCCCTGCGTTGAATGCTTCTATCCTATTAGTTTGACGTTCATATCTATAAGATATGAAGTGGAAGTATAAGATAAGATACGAAGTAAGATACGAAGGTGGAAGAAATACTATTTTCTTATTATCTTTGTGCAGGTATCTAAAAAAAACTTTGACATTTTTTTATACCTGCCATTTTTTCATGATCATTTTATCTTACATTCTAAGTATGTACCTATGTTTAAAGTAAGATATTTGTTTCTACATAATTAGTAGAGTCTAGAAAGTAACAAAATCGATGCTTAATAAAATAATCCAATTATTATTATTATTAGGTTTGTAGATGTTTCCGAATTAACGACTGAGATTTGTTCTTCGCCGTAATTACATTTTTTTATTACGGCATTAACAGATAAATTACCTGAACGTGAGACGGAAATCAGGTAAAATTTATGTATTTTTCACCGCAAACAATTCTGTGGGAAATGGGAAAATATGATTACGTATTTTTATTTTTGACGGCCTACGTAGTCTAGGGCTCTCAACTAGCAATATGAAGGTCGCGGGTTCAAATCCCGCGCGTGCGCAAGTAAATTTTATTTGATTGAATGGTGTTAATTCACAATTAAATAATTTAAAATAAAATGAGGTATATTTGCGACACGTTCCAGTCGGGAAGCTACTTTAAGTATCACTCTGGTGTAAGACCACCAATCAGAATTGAAACATTGCTTGAAACGGGCTTAGCTGTGTTTGGTGATCAGTTCTGAACAGCCGGGTATTTCCCCATCTTCCTCCTTGCCATCTCCTTCCCCTCATCACTACCTTCAGCTTAACAATATAACTCAATTTGGGGATGCCATAATCTCACGGGCTCTCGACGGTAAGGACGAGCTGCGAGTCTTGTGTCATATTCACATATTTTTTTAACATTTATGTAGGTGTTTAACGGGTGGGGGAACAAATCCATGATTGTATATCCCACGAAGTCGGCTACATTCGTATCTAGCTATTGTTTGTAAAAAACAGCCTACGGTTTTGAATGGTTTGTCTGGCAAAGCAGGGTTTGTCTAGCGGGCTTGTGTATTTTTATTTTATTTATTTTTTTTTATAATTATTAAGTTAAAAGAAACATAAAATTTCGCTTTCTTAACTTAAATACAGAGCATATAGAGTACAGTAGTAAGAAGTAATATTTTTAATTTCGTTCCAACATTTTGAGTTTAAATAGTTTTTTTTAAAGGTTTTTATGTTATTTTCCGTTTTTAGGCTATCTGGAAGGAGATTATATATATGAACTCCCTCGTGACCAATACTTCTCTTGCCACTTTCAGTCTTGACAGTATTTGTGTACAATTTATTGTGTTGTCTAGTATAATGTTCGTGTACTTGTGATGTTTTTATAAATGTTGTGTTTGTGTGTAAAAGTCCATTTTGTATTTTGTAGATTAAAAGACATATGTTATATTCGTACAATGTTCTTATTTTCAAAAGGTTCATTTCCTGGTATAGTTTTTTGGTGGGAGTGTCTGGGTTATAGTTGAAGAGTTTTTTAATAACTTTGTTCTGTATTATTTGTAAGTCGTTTAAGTACGTAATGTATGTGTTTCCCCATATTTCTATTAAATAATTTAGGTGGGACTGGATTAAGCTAAAGTATAAGCCCCTCTTTACCTCTGTTGGTAGAAGATGAGCAATTCTACCAAATACACCAATTAATGGGATGATTTTTGTTTTTAGTTTTTCTACGTGTTGTTTAAATGTTAAATGTTTATCAATATAATATAAGCCCAGGTATTTTTCGCTATCTAGGATATGTAGGTCTCTTTCTTCTATTTGTAATAGTTTATGCGATGGTATTATTCTTTTAGGTGAGCTTAAGATCATGGTGGATCTGGCAAAGCAGGGTTTGTCTAGCGAGATTGTGTATGTTATCTTTACTTTAAAAAACAGCCTACGTTTTTGAATGGTTTGTCTGGCAAAGCAGGGTTTGTCTAGCGGGATTGTGTATGTTATCTTTACTTTAAAAATCAGCCTACGTTTTTGAATGGTTTGTCTGGCCAAGCAGGGTTTGTCTAGCGGGATTGTGTATGTTATCTTTACTTTAAAAATCAGCCTACGTTTTTGAATGGTTTGTCTGGCAAAGCAGGGTTTGTCTAGCGGAATTGTGTATGTTATCTTTACTTTAAAAAACAGCCTACGTTTTTGAATGGTTTGTCTGGCAAAGCAGGGTTTGTCTAGCGGGCTTGTGTATGTTATCTTTACTTTAAAAAACAGCCTACGTTTTTTAATGGTTTGTCTGGCAAAGCAGGGTTTGTCTAGCGAGATTGTGTATGTTATCTTTACTTTAAAAAACAGCCTACGTTTTTGAATGGTTTGTCTGGCAAAGCAGGGTTTGTCTAGCGGGATTGTGTATGTTATCTTTACTTTAAAAAACAGCCTACGTTTTTGAATGGTTTGTCTGACAAAGCAGGGTTTGTGTAGCGGGATTGTGTATGTTATCTTTACTTTAAAAAACAGCCTACGTTTTTGAATGGTTTGTCTGGCAAAGCAGGGTTTGTGTAGCGGGCTTGTGTATATTATCTTTGTTTTAAAAAACATCCCAGGATTTGAATGGTTTGTCTCCATTCCAGTGCCTGATTAGAGGTTCGTTTACATTATATTATTAATTCTGTTTTTCATAATTTCGCGCCTCATCATATATCCCACGAAGTCGGCTACCATCGTATCTAGTTTTTGTTTGTATCAGGTCAGGGATACCAACATAACAGTGACAATAATGGCGGGCGGGCTGTCGTAGTATCGGTTCGCGAAGTGAACTTTTATTTAACGAAATTGAAAATTAAAATGCATTATTTTCCGCCGGCCGTGATGCAAAAAGTTTCCATTTATAGTGATTAAGGCGAATCTAAAGTTTTTTTCTAAAAATTATTCGTAATAGCCATGGACACTAATCCCAAAAAATTACCGAAATGCAAAACGTACTGACTACAAATCAACTGTTAACTGTCAAATTGACAGTCTGTAGAAACAATGTTGCCAGTTTAAAAACCAAACCTTAAAAAAAAACACCCCAAAATATTGCTTAAAACTTAATTGACAAAATTAATAAAAGTTTAAATTAATTAACAAAATTAATAAAAGTTTTCATGAAATTCAATAAGTAGACATACCTATATAGTAGCATATATGCTTAATAATTTGAAACACATTTGGACCGTACGTTTTGTCATTTCACCATGAAAATTTGAAATGGCAAACGTACTGACTAAAAATCAACTGCCAACTGTCAAATTGACAGTCTTTAGAAACAATGTTGCCAGTTTAAAAACCAAATCTTAAAAAAAAAATCCTTTATGCATTGCTTAAAAGTTAATTAATAAAAGCTTAAATTAATAAAAGCTTAAATTAATAAAAGTTTTCATGATATTTAATAATTAGACATACCTACATAAGTAGCATATATGCTTAATAATTTCAAAAACATTTGGAAAAGTTACCGTCATTAACAAATTTCTGCAAAATACTATTTAAATTTAAGTTTCTGAACGTAGCGTTGTTGGTGTTATAAAAAACGTGGAATCAAAATGAAGCCTCCCAAAAACTGGGCGTACTGTACAGGGCCCGCAGATACTTTAATAGTACACAACTGCTAACCTTGTACAAATCACAAGTACGCCTCACGGTTGAATCTGGCAGCCATCTCTGGTCTGGAGCTCCAAAATACCTGAAAAATACCCTCGACTCTGTGCAGAAACTGGTGGTCCGTTTGATAGATTCTCCCATCTTAACAGACGGATTGCAATCTTTAGAGCACAGGCGTCGGGTGGGAATGCTATCCTTGTTCTACCGGTATTACAATGGAAGATGCTCCGAAGAACTAGCATCATTGATCCCTTCGGCACCGGTGCATAATCGGGAAACACGCCAAACGCGTGCTCAACATTTGTATACGGTTGACATTTGTCACATGAGAACGGGTCGTCTCTTCGACTCGTTCTTGTGTTCAACAGCTCGGCTGTGGAATGATTTGCCGGCCTCTGTGTGTCCTCCTTCCTACAACATGGGTCTCTTCAAGACCAATGTTCATTCCTTCCTCTCCTCAAAAAGACCCTCCACACAGCATCCCAGATAACATAGGCCCTGAGGGAAATTATTTTCCTCAGGGCCTCCTGTGTGGAGTTAATGTAAAAAAAAAAAGTCCGACGGAAAATACCAATTTCCACTTAAACTTCAGTGAATTTCACCATAAACTAAAAAAAACTAAGCGCAAGTAATTCTGGAAGGTACATTTATGGAAATGCAGTTTGCCATAAGTCAGTTTTGCTAATAGCTAATTGATAAATCTTGCAATTAAGAACTCGTGATTGTAATAAAATCTCTGATAAATGTATAAATAATCCGGCTTTGACCGAGTTTAAAATTTTTTGAATACTTTTTAAAAAAGTGTTAACCAATAAGTGGAATTGAAAAATATACATTTATTTTTATTTTTACCTTAATGAGTAAAATCTCAAAATGTAATTTTTAATTAAATGAAGGCAATATTAGCAAAACTCAATCGAAAATCTGAAAACAGAAAATAAAAAAATCAGAAAAAGATATGGTCACATCTAGGACTCGATCCAGGACCTATACCTTGCCGTGGCAGAGCTATATCAACTGAGCTAATGTATCCTTTTCCGATTCGGTCATATTTAACTGTATCATTCTTCGACTACTATCAGACAGTATTAATACCGTAGCGTCTGCGTGGTTGAATTTCAGAACCCAGCTACGAGTGCATGTCGGACGCCACGCCATAAATAACATCTGTGTTCGTAGAATTTCACACAAAGCTACTATAAGAATTTGGTTTCGAATTCAAGAATTCGACACAAAATGTCACTACTTCCGTCAGCAGGTCGGACGCCGACGTCTCCCTCCTAGGTATAACTGCTACGAATTTGTGAATATGTTGTATCTCTCCGAATACGAAAAGATTGACGGTAATACATGTTGTATCAAGTGGCTATATATTACATATACCTAACGTCATCGCTCTGTCCCTGTTACTTCGTCCCGGTGACTAGCTACAGTGGATCCGAGGAACGGGCTGTTTTTGGAATCAGTTCGAATTGAATCTATAAAATGGTCAACAACACTAACTGGGCGAAGCCGAACCAAAAGTCGCCAACAGGGCCTGGCAGTAAAACCTGCGGAGCGGCTTTTTTACAGCTAGTCAGAATTATCTTCATTTTCTCAATGCATATTTTTATTCGCTGATATCTTTATGTGCGATTGTAAGATTCAAACCCGAACTAATGCTATTTAGGTAGTGTCTTGGATAAATTTTTATCCATCTTTATTTTTAATGTGCGACATCAGTTGATTTTTCTGCAAATCTTGGCATCCATCATTATCTCTTCTATTAATTTGACTGTTGAAATTACTCATCGTTATTATTTGGTTTTAACTTATCGTAAATTTATAGAATGTCGTGATACTGTGATAGAATCGAGCGATAGATTGCATGAGAAACTAATATAATTCATGTTATACTCATTTTGGGAGGCGTGTATGGGTATTGCCGCCACTGGAATCATTTATTGGATAATCAAAACCCCTGACATAGGTCACCCCAAGTGGTTTGCTACGTTTAGCAGCAGTGCCCGGGTTCATGGGTTGAGGTTTGTTTAGGTCTTGGTGTTTGAGTTTGAACACCTATTGATCGGTTGAAGGAGACTTTTTGACCTTCTCATTCTCGAGCTGGACTCTATCAACTCATCGCCTTGCATTGTAATGAGAACGTCATTACAATACATTCATACGTCCGTAACTCCTGGAAATATTGACCCCAGATTCATTCTCACCCGTCATAAATGTTCATTCTCAGAAATAACTTTCTTTACTTCCCATAATTAGAATCGCACCCTGAAAATCAAACTGTACACATTAGTATTATAAAATATCTTGGTATAATTATCGATAATAACATCAAATGGAAAAGTCAAATAAATTACACATTAGACAGAATGAGAAAACTGATCTGTATATTTTTTGGACTAAGAAATACTTTATCATTAAAAATACTAAAAGATATTTATTATGCACTTGAGCACTCTGTACTATAATATGGAGTCGTGGCATGGGGGGTGCATGTAAATCATCCCTACTCCCATTGGAAACAATTCAAAAAATATTAATAAAAATCATCTTAAAAAAGCCCTATTACTACCCAACTGTAACGGACGTGTTACGTACCCTCGTTTGTTTTTTCGGCAAAAGTCATCGCTGGGGGCATCCTCTACATTTAGTGGTCATTTCTTGGAAATTTCCTCCGAAATTTCTGGCCACTAAGCTCGTTAGTACCATGCCGCCAGCGACGATCTTTTCGCCGGAAATATTTATGTAAAAATGTTATCATTTATTATCCTTTTTTCATTATGTACAATGCCCCGGTGCAACAAATAAATACTTGCGTGCTAAGGTTGCCACCGGGAGAAATTTTTAACTTCATTGTTATGTTATTATGTCAAAACTTTCGCACGTTTCGCCTGCGAGCCAGACCTGCCAAAGGGGCCATAACTTTCGCACGTTTCGCCTGCGAGCCAGACCTGGCAAAGGGGCCATAACTTTCGCACGTTTCGCCTGCGAGCCAGACCTGCCAAAGGGGCCATAACTTTAAAAAATATATGTTTTTTGACTTAATCAAACTCTCACAACCCGCAGGACGATGAAATTAACACATTTCATTCCAGAGTCCTGCCGGGCATTCAGGGAAAGAGATTTTAAGCCTCTAACCCTTAAACTCGCAACACTAGGGCATTTTTTAACTCAGACAAAAATTCCTTACAAAATCCGTTTTTTCCCATTTTAAAAATCCAGGGACCTCGCAAGACAATGAAACAAACAGATTTCAGTAGCTAGTCTTGCGAGGGACCTGGGAAAAATAGTAGATTCCTTATACAAACTTCTCACAATTAGCCAAAACAAAAAAACCTAGAATAAACTGTAAAATTACCAGAAACTCACCAAACTAAAAATCTAGGGATAAATATTACCCCCCCAAATATGTTAACACTAAAACATGTACACATATATTCCAAATGTAACCTACATAATTATTTATAAAACGCAATTTTAAGTGACCACTTTTACGGGCGGCACCGGCAAAATAAGGTGTGACGGAAACGCCGCCCTACTTATAAATACGGGCAAGGTTTAACCCCCCACCACAAAAATGTACCACGTGGGCACCTTTTACCCCAAATTTGGGTATAAAAGGACCCACCCTTTTCAAAATAAATCTGTTCACATCTCTACTTGATAAACTCGTGTTTTATTCTTCGGAAGTTTCTTATCAACCAGCTGCCTCCCGCCGACTTCTGCCTGTCTTCAGTCCTGGTGCCTACCTCCTCCAGACCAGCCGGCCCTACTTTGGCAACCGCCAGGCGCCAGGCTCAGGCAGAAGCATCGGCACATCCAGTGTCCTTTACACATCAGGCACTGGGTGCTAGGGAGGTCAGCCTTTATTATTTTTCATCACCCCATCATTCTGACGTGCACTAAGACCGCCCCTTTTTTACAGTTCTTGTGAAGACGCTGATACGTCTGTTACAAGTGGTCCTTCGAGCCGGATCAGCTGCACGCCTGATGCCACGTCACGTCTGAGATACCTTGCCTGACGCCACGCTGGACTCTACGCCTAACGCTACACCAGACGCCACGCCTAACGCCACGCCTGATGCTACGCTACGCCTGACGCCACGCCTGATGCCACGCCTGATGCCATTCCTCATGCCAGGACTGACGCCACGCTTCATGCCAGGACTGAAGCCACGCTTCATGCCAGGACTGACGCCACGCCCCATGCCAGGGCTGACGCCACGCCTGATGCCACACCTGATGCCACATCACGCCTGATGCCACGTCACGCCTGATGCCATGCATACCCACGCTCGTGACACGCCTAGCTCTACAACTGAGATGGCGCGCTCAACAGAAGAGAGCCACAACGAGCAAGCACTGCCCTCTACATGTATTGAGGACATGGTGCGACAACTACGACGAGAGCTGAAACCCTGCAACCACAACAGCACGGAGCAAAAGGGCCGGCACGAAATGGTGCGACAGAGCCCGCTCTACCTCATCCTACAGGACTGACACAGCATGGAGCAAAAGGGCCGGCACAAAATGGTGCGACAGGGCCCGCTCTACCTCATCCTGCAGGACTGACACCGCGTGGAGCAAAAGGGCCGGCACAAAAAAGTGCGACAGGGCCCGCTCCACCGCATGCTGCTTCAGGGTTGGCACAACCCGGTGATGCTTCAGGGCTGGCACGTGAGAGCCGAGCCCCGCAGCCAAGCAGCCAAGGATGTCCAACATGGACGCTGCCTGGACCTTCCGGCCCCGTACCGCCCGTACCTCTTGACAACCAGAGGCAACGTGTCGCCGTACGTGAGATGCCCGTTGGACCTGTACCTCTGGTGGACCAGAGGTACGCATCGCCGGCGCAGCCAGGGCCTGGAGGCCCTCTGCCGCCGCCCCCTCACTATAATGGCAGTCCAACATGGATGCTGCCTGGACCTTCCGGCCCGGTACCGCCCGTACCTCTTGACAACCAGAGGCAACGTGTCGCCGTACGTGAGATGCCCGTTGGACCTGTACCTCTGGTGGACCAGAGGTACGCATCGCCGGCGCAGCCAGGGCCTGAAGGCCCTCCGCCGCCGCCCCCTCACTACAAAGGCAGCCCAACATGGATGCTGCCTGGACCTTCCGGCCCCGTACCGCCCGTACCTCTGGTGGACCAGAGGCACCGTATCGCCGTACGTAAGACGCCCGTTGGACCTGTACCTCTGGTGGACCAGAGGTACGCATCGTTGGCGCAGCCAGGGCCTGGAGGCCCTCTGCCACCGCCCCCCTTACTACCACGTTGGGGGACCAGCTTCGTACGTCCAGTGGACATATCCTGGGCCATCGCAGCCAGTACCGCTGCACGAACAGCAGTACCAACTAGCAGCAGCAGCAGCAGCTCCTGCCCAACCTGGTCCTGCCGGCCCCGTACCGCCCGTACCTCTTGACAACCAGAGGCAACGTGTCGCCGTACGTGAGACGCCCGTTGGACCTGTACCTCTGGTGGACCAGAGGTATGCATCGCTGGCGCAGCCAGGACCTGAAGGCCCTCCGCCGCCGCCCCCTCACTACAAAGGCAGTCCAACATGGATGCTGCCTGGACCTTCCGGCCCGGTACCACCCGTACCTCTTGACAACCAGAGGCAACGTGTCGCCGTACGTGAGATGCCCGTTGGACCTGTACCTCTGGTGGACCAGAGGTACGCATCGCCGGCGCAGCCAGGGCCTGAAGGCCCTTCGCCGCCGCCCCCTCACTACAATGGCAGCCCAACATGGATGCTGCCTGGACCTTCCGGCCCCGTACCGCCCGGTACCTCTGGTGGACCAGAGGCATCGTGTCGCCGTACGAGAGACGCCCGTTGGACCTGTACCTCTGGTGGACCAGAGGTACGCATCGCCGGCGCAGCCAGGGCCTGAAGGCCCTCCGCCGCCGCCCCCTCACTACAAAGGCAGCCCAACATGGATGCTGCCTGGACCTTCCGGCCCCGTACCGCCCGTACCTCTGGTGGACCAGAGGCATCGTGTCACCGTACGAGAGACGCCCGTTGGACCTGTACCTCTGGTGGACCAGAGGTACGCATCGCTGGCGCAGCCAGGGCCTGTAGGCCCTCCGCCGCCGCCCCCTCATCACAATGAGGGTCAAGGATGGATGCAGCATGGACCTTCCGGCCCCGTACCACCCGTACCTCTGGTGGACCAGAGGCATCGTGTCGCCGTACGTGAGACGCCCGTTGGACCTGTACCTCTGGTGGACCAGAGGTACGCATCGCCGGCGCAGCCAGGACCTGAAGGCCCTCTGCCGCCGCCCCCTCACTACAATGGCAGTCCAACATGGATGCTGCCTGGACCTTCCGGCCCGGTACCACCCGTACCTCTTGACAACCAGAGGCAACGTGTCGCCGTACGTGAGACGCCCGTTGGACTTGTACCTCTGGTGAACCAGAGGTACGCATCACCGGCGCAGCCAGGGCCTGAAGGCCCTCTGCCGCCGCCCCTTCACTACAAAGGCAGCCCAACATGGATGCTGCCTGGACCTTCCGGCCCCGTACCGCCCGTACCTCTGGTGGACCAGAGGCATCGTGTCGCCGTACGAAAGACGCCCGTTGGACCTGTACCTCTGGTAGACCAGAGGTACGCATCGCTGGCGCAGCCAGGGCCTGAAGGCCCTCCGCTGCCGCCCCCTCAGCACAATGAGGGTCAAGGATGGATGCTGCCTGGACCTTCCGGCCCCGTACCGCCCGTACCTCTGGTGGACCAGAGGCATCGTGTCGCCGTACGTGAGACGCCCGTTGGACCTGTACCTCTGGTGGACCAGAGGTACGCATCGTTGGCGCAGCCAGGGCCTGGAGGCCCTCTGCCACCGCATTCCACTACCACATTAGTGGTGCTCCTCACCGGCGCAGCGAAGACGAGCCCGCCCTGCCCCAGCAGTACCGCTGTCACATCAGTGGTGCTCCTCACCGGCGCAGTGAAGACGAGCCCGCCCTGCCCCAGCAGTACCTCTGTCACATCAGTAGTGCTCCTCGTCGGCACGGCAAAAACGAGCCCGCCCTGCCCCAGCAATCCCACTGTCAAAAAAGTGGCGCTCTTCACACGGGGGGAGTCATTCAACCCCATCAAAGGTGAAAAATTGCTGCCTTTCATGGACCCCGTGATGCTCCACATCAACCGACCGCGCGGCCAAGTCCTTGACGACACCCCCGCTGCAGATGGCCAAGTAAGGACCGCCCGAATCCAGACGAGCCCCGCAGTCCACGTCCGACCTGCCGTGAAGCTCGCTGGGATCCTGTTGTTCCCGCCTACCGATGCAGCTTCGCCTACTCATCCTTCAAACACGTCCTGATGACTAGTGCAGCCAAGCTGCACGAGGGGAGTGTAACGGACGTGTTACGTACCTTCGTTTGTTTTTTCGGCAAAAGTCATCGCTGGGGGCATCCTCTACATTTAGTGGTCATTTCTTGGAAATTTCCTCCGAAATTTCTGGCCACTAAGCTCTTTAGTACCATGCCGCCAGCGACGATTTTTTCGCCGGAAATATTTATGTAAAAATGTTATCATTTATTATCCTTTTTTCATTATGTACAATGCCCCGGTGCAACAAATAAATACTTGCGTGCTAAGGTTGCCACCGGGAGACATTTTTAACTTCATTGTTATGTTATTATGTCAAAACTTTCGCACGTTTCGCCTGCGAGCCAGACCTGCCAAAGGGGCCATAACTTTCGCACGTTTCGCCTGCGAGCCAGACCTGCCAAAGGGGCCATAACTTTAAAAAATATATGTTTTTTGAATTAATCAAACTCTCACAACCCGCAGGACGATGAAATTAACACATTTTATTCCAGAGTCCTGCCGGGCATTCAGGGAAAGAGATTTTAAGCCTCTAACCCTTAAACTCGCAACACTAGAGCATTTTTTAACTCAGACAAAGGACTTCCTCAAATTCCTTACAAAATCCGTTTTTTCCCATTTTAAAAATCCAAGGACCTCGCAAGACGATGAAACAAACAGGTTTCAGTAGCTAGTTTTGCGAGGGACCTGGGAAAAATAGTAGATTCCTTATACAAACTTCTCACAATTAGCCAAAACAAAAAAACCTAGAATAAACTGTAAAATTACCAGAAACTCACCAAACTTAAAATCTAGGGATAAATATAACCCCCCCAAATATGTTTACACTAAAACATGTACACATATATTCCAAATGTAACCTACATAATTATTTATAAAACGCAATTTTAAGTGACCACTTTTACGGGCGGCACCGGCAAAATAAGGTGTGACGGAAACGCCGCCCTATTTATACATACGGGCAAGGTTTAACCCCCCACCACAAAAATGTACCACGTGGGCACCTTTTACCCCAAATTTGGGTATAAAAGGACCCACCCTTTTCAAAATAAATCTGTTCACATCTCTACAACAAAACTTGTCTTTATTCTTCGGAAGTTTATTACTCTTTCCTACCTCTGGAAATCTTCCACCTGCTGCCTCCTGCTGAAGTTCTGCCTGAACGAGTACCTGGTGCCTACCGCTGCAGTCAGCCCTAACTCTGGGCACTGCCAAGGCACCGCTCAGGCAGAAACTAGGCGCATCCAGGACCATTACCACTGGATGTAGGGAGGCCAGCCAACTCTAACCATCATCATCAGCGTGTACCTCTGGAAGGCGTGCACGAGACCGCTCCCTTTTTTATAGTTCTTGTGAAGACGCTGATACGTCTGTTACACCAACTATAAATGTTTTTCAAGATTTCCCGGTTCCCCCACTTATAAAAAATTATGACCAAATTGCACTACTACAAATACATAAAGATTTCTTTAGTGAAAATAATTTACCACAATTAAATATTAGCAAAAGAATAATATCTGTTGGAGGACTGCGCCACCAGTACGAACCATAACAGCACAGCATCACTATATATATATATTCAAGGGTATAAAATTATTTAATAAATTCCCCCTTGATATACAATCGGAAGAAAACTACGATAAATATTTAAAAAAAATAAATTAAAATACTCTACTACCACCTCATAACTTTACTTATTGTTTAGAAATATGTTTTTTCCTTATCAATTCTTTGAATAATTTATTAACTAACCTATATTTTATTCCTTTTATCTGTATTTTCTCATAAAATCAATAATATTTTTTATTAAATTACTAATTTTTTTTGTTTAATTTAAACAAATGTAAAAATATTTAGTTGTCCTTTCTTAAACACAAGCTGCTGCTTTATTAGGAGAGTGATTGAAATATTGATGGTTATATTATGTTGTAAAATTGTAACCTTGTTATATGTTTCAATAAAAAAAAATAATTATAAAATAAAAAATAAATACAAAGATCCTCCATACAGCATCAGTTAATGAAAAAAAAAAGTTGAAATTTTAAATAGAATTTCGGCTTCCTATATTAATATAACGAAAACTTTTTACAAAAATTCTTAAATCTACTCGTTGTTTTCTGTGTGACTTCCAATATTCTGGAGATATTATCGTTCAATTGTTATTGTGTTTAGTTCGTAGAACTCTGTTCCAAAGTAAATCAAATGTATTAACGTTATTGTTCCCAATTATTATAATTTTATGATAGTTACAGCTGTTTCGGCGTTCAAAGCAATTATCAAAACTGATATAATTTCCCCTTATCTCCTATTTATATTTGTACGATCTTTTACATTATCAGATATTATCATTAAAAAACAGATTTACTTAGATGTTTAACGCCCTTACCGTTATTTTTTTTATTTCGCTTCTTGTAATGAAGAAACACGTCTTATTTGTTTTATAATGACGTGAATACTAACCACTAGGACCCATACGCTTGTTTTCACGATAATATAGCATTACTGGACGACATATGTGTAATGTATGAGGAGTACCTGATTTATTAAGACCCTCCGCGTAGAATGCCGAAAGATGACATTGGCTCTGAGAGAAATTATTTTCCTCATGGCCTCCTGTGTGGAGTTAATACACTCGTAAATATTTATAGTTTTTTGAACTTATAGTTTATGGAGGTTTTTTTGCTTTTATTACTGCATCCAAAAATGCACTCAGTAAATTAGACAAAATTCAATCTAAGTCTAAATAATAACTGGAGCGATGCAATCGTCGCCCATCAATTCCCTTCAAGTAGAATGTTCTGATCCTCCCCTTTATTTAAGGCGTCAACTATTTGCTGACAAATTTGTACTTAAATGTTTAAATTCTAAATGTCATCAGGTTATTCCCAGAGTATCGTTGTTCAATGACTCAACACATTCATCTACAATCAGAGCTTGAAATAAACCTCTCCCTGCCATCTGCAAAAATTTTCGCTCTCTCTCAGAGCTTCAAATTATCAAAAATGATCTTCTTCCTTTGTACAAATTAAAATATAGTCACGTCATCCTATCCCCAACGATTTTAGAAGGGATCGGCATCCTTAAAAGTCATTCCAATCTCCCAGCCCATACTGTCAATAATATGTTCAATGACATTATTTCTTCTAAATGGCCCAACTCTTCTCTTTTATTTACTGATGGCTCCAAATCTCCGGACTCTCCTAACTGTGGTATTGGTATTAAAGTTTACCACAATAATTCTAATGAAAGAATATTTTATTCAATTTCAAACCAATTTTCAACATTTTCTGCCGAGTGCATTGCGATTATTGAATCTCTCAAATATATAATAAAAAATAATTTTGAACATTCTCTTGTTCTCTCTGACTCTCTCAGATGATCACTTTGTATGTCTTATTCGAGTACTGATAACCTCCATTCAAAGCTCTGGAAAAACTGTCACTCTGATTTGGATTCCTGGACATGTTGGCATAGTGGGTAACGATATTGCTGATTCCTTGGCAAAACAAGGAGCGTCTAACCCTACCGTTACCCTCGTAAACCATATTCCCCTGTCTGATATTTTTTCCATCATCAAAGATAGATCCCGCAATGTTTGGACAGAGTATTGGAACATTGCTAGTCAATCCAAGGGTGCCCGCTACGCCTCAATTCAAAGAACTATCCCATCAAAACCGTGGTTTCAAAAATTCCCCCATTTTTCCAAAAAAGAAATTTCCTTACTTATTTGAATGAGAATCGGACATTGTTCCGTTCCTTCTCACCTTTTTAAAATTCATGTGCTTAACTCCCCTGATTGTACGTTCTGTGGTCTAGATGTGGGAACTTTAGATCACATATTTTTTGGTTGTCCCTCTCTAAATAAATATCCACTCTTCTATCAAGCATTATCTAAAATTGCCTCTCCTCCATTCAACATTTCATCTTTTCTAAGTCTGAACTCGACTCCAATCTTCCACATAATTCTGAAATTTGCTCATTTAAATAAAATTAATATATAAATTCACCTTTCCTTTCTCTATAATTTTAAATGATGGCCTAGAACACCCTTGAAGGGTGAAAGCCAGAAATAATTGAAAAAAAAACCCTTCAATACAACTTGGTGTAATCGACCCAAGAAGGTATCAACCAGTCTATTATTATTTGGTCATTAATGAAACAATACGGTGATTGACATACTAATTAAGTCTTGACGAGGGCTGCTAACAGCTGCTCCTGTTTACTGTAACCAAACATAAATCTACAGGGTCGAAAAATCCTTTGAACTTTTTCGACGTCTAGGAAAAAGGTGTGAAAACGCAGACATCCATGTTTTGATAGGATTTTATATTATGATATAGCGAGTTTTCGGCATGCGTTGCAATGCCAATTAAATAAAGAAATAGTTTTTCCCTGCGTGTCTTTTTCCATACGTCCCCGTTTCCCTTCCGCCTGCCCTTCTCCTCTCGCGTCCCCTTCCATTTTTCGAACCCCCTCCACCTTTTCCGTCTCACACCCTACACTCTCCCGCTTTCCCCGTCACCCATTGCACTTTATTTGTGCAAATTTCTTAACGCTAACCAGGCCATATATCGAAACGGGCGTGCGTGTGCACAACAAATCACCAAAGCTTTATCGAAATCGGATAAATAATTAGGGAAAAAATTTCATAACGCCAGAACTCACTATTAAACATAGAAATTATATTATACATCGCGGGCACAAAATTTCATTTTGTGCCCGCGATGTTAATAACAAAACAAAATTTCATAGCAATCGGATAAACGGTTAAGGTCGAGACAGACAAACGCAAGAAAGGAAACACTATTAACAAACATTCATTTTTATACATATAGATTGATACGTGATTTACCAAAAAAGTAGATTGAACAATATCAGTCCGATTGGTACCACAGAGCCTAAGAAAAGGTGAACCTAAATATAGTCCTACCCTTGCATTGTGCTCACAATCTTGGTGATTTTTCATAATTAAATGATTGTTTTGAATTTCTTGCTTTAACTCAATCGACCTCAGACTAGTCTACAAACTTACCATAAATTCAAAAATTTCGATTCATTCGATGCTATATAGGTCCTGAGAAAAACACGTAGGTACTCTTTCCAAAACCGAGGTTCGCATTTTCCCGAAAATTTGTTGTTTTTTCCAAAGAAACTTCGAACTGTAAAACTTAGAACAAATCCATAGTTTCGGTTCATTTGGCACAACAGAGGTCGAGAAAAACACATATACTTTCCGCCCAAGGCTCCCATTTTTCCCGTAAATTTGGTGAACAGAGTGCAGTTTCTAGGCGGAGAAAAGGTGACTAGAAGAAAGTAAAGCACGCAGTACATTTATTGTGCCACTAAACGAGGCCACCGGTTGTCTCGAAGATTTTTATCTCACTGGTGCATGTCATTTTCATCTGAGAATGTATCTAGGTAGGTATGTAGGTACCTACTTAGTGAGCGCATAGGCTGTATCTAGAAGGTGAATGGATAGCCTCTACCAGTAATTAAAATGTCAGAAGTAAATAATCAACTTTTTAACACTTATCATTAATCCGTATTCTTCATTAATATTTTAGCGTTATTAAAGAAAATAGCATGTAGCAAAATGACAAAACATGTTAGAAAAGAGTTAACAGTTTTAAAAATTCATCATTGTAACACCTGGATGAATGACTAATTAAATGTTAATCTGTAAAGAATTTAAGATAAATTTAAATTCACTTGCGTGATTATTATGAGAAACAAGTCGGTATGTCAAATTACAATGTATGTAATTATGAATCATTGGGCGCCATAAGATAAACGTAACCAACCAAGGTAAAACCAAGCAAACTATACCACGCGTTTTACTTAAGTCACCATTCCAAACCACCTCCCGGAGAAACCACCCGCGAAACCTTTCCCTGAGACATGTAATTGTAATCTTTAGAATTTTTATTTATATTTCAAGTAATAATTTATTTTATGTATTTATTTACACTGGTTGAATATTTATTTTGCTATCCATATTATTAGAAGTGTTTTTTTTCCGTGTAAATTTACATGTGTTTAACCAAAACCTCCCAGATCGCAAGGCCGGTACACTCAATCCAATCGGCCTCTTAACTCACACTAGAGAGACTCAGACTAGTGGGAGAACCTTCAAAAACATACTTTTATTAAACCCAAAAATTTTGGGGATAATAAAAGTTAAGAGGCTGTTTTTTTAGTGTAAGGTTTTGGTTTAAATTGGTTAAATGACAACACAACAAAGTGGCATTTAAACTCCCTTTTGAAACGTAATTAAAATAGCCCATAACCTTACCTACCTCGTATTTAACCTAGTTGTTTGACAGAAGGAGTTATGAAGTGTCACTTTTTAAGTTGTCCGGCTACCGTTTAACTAGTGCGATTTGCTTTGTAACTTATTTTACATATCAATACAATTTAGGTTCTTGCTCTACCAATGTTACCATAACATATACTTATATTCAACACACTGTATTATATAAATGTCACGTAAAAACCCACAAGGGCTTAAATAAATAAATAAATTATGAACGAGAGTACAACAGGGATTTAGAATTACAAAATGCTACACACAAGCAATGTAATGTGGATAGTTACGATTCCTATAATCAAATAATTTACGATATAACTAATCCGTTAATAACTAAGATTTTTTTAAATTTAAAAAAATAAATGACATTCTCCATATCATCATGGCTCGTCACGTGACTTACCTTTGAGCGTGTGACATTTGAACATAATTTCTCATAAACCAGTTTGCCGCCTTTATTTAATAATCAGGCGTAATGTGATTATTTCAAGTAGGTAATCGTAATCACGTATTTCAAACCAAGTTACCTACCTAGCAAATTGTCTTGAACTTTAAGTGGAGTAATTCTGAAAAGTGTACATTTTAACAGGCGATTCAATGTACACGTTGGCAGATTTATATATATTTATGTATACCCGCGCCGCAGGTTTTCACTGCTAGGCCCTGCGGGCGGCTTTTGGTTTGGCTTCGCCCAGTTAGAGTTGGTGACCATTTTAAAGATCCAATACGAACTGATTCCAAAAACAGCCCGTTCCTCGGATCCACTGCAGCTAGTTACCGGGACAAAGTAACTGAGACAGAGCAATGACGTCATATGTAGTACCTATATAGCCACTTGATACAACATGTATTACCGTCAATTTGTTCATATCCGGAGAGATACCACATATTCACAAATTCGTAGCAGTTATACCTAGGGGGAGACGTCCCCGTCGGACCTGCTGAGGGAAGTAGCAACATCTTGTGTCGAATTCTTGAACTCGAAACCGAGTTATAACCGTATGTTGTGTGAAATTTCACGTACGCAGACGTTATTTGTGGCTCATAGCTTAGTTCTGAAATTCAACCATGCAGACGCTACGGTATTAATACTGTTCGATGAGTATTTTGAGTGTATATTATATTCATATCAAACCCCTTCCCCCCACCGCCTACATCCTTCCCCTTTCCCCTTCCTTCCCTCCCCCCTCTCCCTCCTCTAACCCCCCTCCCCCCACCCTCCTCCCCTTCCCCTGTCCACCTCCACCAACATCCTCCCAACACCCCCTCCCCCCCTCCCCACTCCCTCATCTCACCTCTCGCATTCCTCACATTCATTCCCGATACATTCAGTTTTCAAACTGCTCGCGTGCCACCTATTATAATTTTTTATACAAATTTCATAATGCCAGAACTCAACGGTAGTTTTATACAAAATAACGTACAAAAAAAAAAGAATTATTTTTACAAAATATATAAAATAAAACGCAGTAAATATGAAAAAGTCTTATTCTTTTATTAAATTCAAAATTAAGTTTTGTTCGAAATAGCTTGCTCAACCGTTTTTCAAGGTACCTATATCTGCATCAACTGTGAACACAGCGGTAATATTATTACGCATTGCATATATTTCAATATCTTTTGTATACATAACGCCCATTAATAAATTGTTAATAATATTGCAATCTATCTATACACAATATCATGTCACTGTGTGATTGTTTTTTAAAATTGCCTATGCCAGCTGGTAATGACTTTCAACTATTGTATAAACAATACCTAATATTCTAGAATGATTTGACGGCTGTAAGCTTTAATGAATATAATAAATCAACTGTCATTAAAATAATACAAAGCAACTCAAATTACAACCACACTGTCCTATTAATTGATTTTTGATCAATGGAGACATGTAGAATAGAGTTAATGGTAATGTATATCGTTAATGCAGTAATACCGTATTTAACGAAGTATTTTTTTTTTAATCGACTTCAAATGATAATAATTATACCTACTATTGAATGTAGGTTGAACGGACAACTCAGAATGAACTCAACTCAAAACCTTCTTTGAAAAGTCATTGAAAGTGAAGAAAAAAAACTAATAACTGATTAAATAGATTACGTTAGGTTAGGTTGTGGGCTATTTTTCAATATTAGCACCGTTGTGATTTGAAACTCGAAAAACGAAAACGAGTGACACTAAAGAGAGACAAACACATACATATATTCGCAGGGTTTCCCAAACTTTTTCTGTAATGCAACACTTAGCAAACCCGTAAATTTTCACGGAGCACTTGGCTAATTTTTTTATGTTGGGTAATTAATTCCTAATTGTAGAAATTTAAAAAAAAGTTATTGAACACATTATTTATTAAGTCTATTAGACTTTCGATATTAGATTGATAACGATTTTATTTTCCACAAACTAATTTCACACGATTTTTTCACCAAAATTTACGGCACAATGCGTATTTATAGTTGTACTGATTGCCAACAAGCGTGTAGTAAGATTTTTTTTTAATTATTTTCTTTCAGGTTAAGTCGATTTCGAAAAAAATATGGTTTGGCTGCAAACACTTGCAAACACGTTGGTATTCTTTCCACATCGCACAGATGTTCATATTATTGATTCTTATCACAGTATTACACAGAAAAGTAATAAATTTCACAGATTTTTTTAAGTAAGTAAAATGAAGATTTACTGCGATAAAATAAACGGCTCTTTCAACTTCCATAAAGCTTAGTCTCTTTACCTGGAAGGGTCTAGTACCTAAATTCAATAATGTGATATTTACTTTCTTGTATTTAATTTATTGTAAATAATATGAGTAGTGTTGAAATATGAATATGTGCATATTATATTAATTGAAATTCTTCCGACAAGTTGTGGCGGTAACCCTATTCCATATGTTCCTCGGAACACAGTTTGGGAAACCCTGATCTATAGGATTTAGCCTTTAAGAGAGAATGAGAAAGCAATACAATATTTATAATTCACGGATACTCGGTTCCAATATAATACGATAAATCCACAGTCCTACGCAAATCTCATTTAGCGTAGTGGTATAAGGTGCCTGACAAACCTTTGCAGACATTTAGCGGGCCAAGAATCAAATCCTTCGAAATCCAAAAAAATAAATTATTTTTTTAAATAAAAATCCAAACTTCAAATCACTCCAAAATGAACAGGCAAAAAAAAACACAAAAGAAAGTTACATCTAGCACATCCGAAGAAGAAAACACAAATACAAATAATATGACCAAATGTATAGGAAAAGATTCTTTGGAATTCGACGACAAAAATATGGAAAAAATCATCCTTCAAATTGATAATTCGTAGTCTTTCCACTCTTGTCTACTTTAGTTTTCTGAAGGTCACACTTCTACCGCGTGTGAATTCCACACTCTCGTTTTTTGTTCATAGCTTTCAATGACTTTTGAAAGAGGTGTCGAGTCGAGTTGATTCTGAGTTGTTCTTGGAACCGAATGTAGTTGATACAATTTAATGGAAGCACCTTTCCCTCTAAAGACTACATGGAAATGCTATTGAAGTAAGTATATCAGACCGGCTCAAGTATCGGGGCTCCTTAGAAACCCGAGTAAATCTGGTTTCCAAGAAACTGGGTGTCTTGTATAGAGCTGACAGAATCTTCAGCTGCTAACCCTATACAAATCTCGAGTACACTCAAATTTGAATTTTGGAGAATCTGGGCTGGAGCCCACTTGATATACCTACTTGATTCTGTGCAAAAGAGGGCGGTCCGTCTGTTTGACAATACGTTAACAGACTGACTGCCATCACTAATGGGCACGCTGAGCTTGTTCTACGTGTATTTTAATGGAGCCTGCTCCAAGGAACTAGCAGCACCGGTGCACGTGCGTGAAGGGGAACACCCGTTCTCAGTTGATGTTGGCTTCAGGAGAACGATTCATTTCTTCAACACGTTGATGTGGAACAAGCATCCGGCATCTGTTTTTCCTGTGTCCCTTTTTTAAGACCCGCTTTAATAAATCCCTTCCCCCAGCTCCTGCCTCAACCCGCCTCACTCTAGGTGGCGACATAATACCTCCGCCTTTACACTGTACAGTAGGGTGTGTCAATTATTTCAACTTTTGAATTCAGAAACGCCCGGGTCTCAAAAGTTGCGTGCAAAGAAATGAGAACTGCATTGAATTTTTTTTTAAATGGTTATTAGCCCGCTAAAATGCATTGAAAATCAGAAAACCATTTTTTTTATAATTTTTAATAATTTTTTTTTTCAGTAATTTAACTTTTTAACGTTTGTTTATTATAAAAAAATGCGTATAACTGACAAAAATGAAAAAAAAATTCAAGTTTATGAATACAAGTAAGTCAAGAAGAATTCTGATTTTATCCAGAAAAAGTGTTATTTTCCCCTTTTATATTTTTAACCAACACATCACATCTGTAAAAATTTTTTTGGGTTCTTTGTATTGCAGTTATGGAATGAAATATATAATACATGAACCCTTTGTAATATTTAAATAAATGAAGATAATATAAGCGAAACTCAATCGAAAATCTGGAAACAGAAAAATCAGAAAAACATATTGACACCTCTGGGACTCGAACCCAGGACCTCTTGCTTTCCGGGCAAACGCGCTAACCACTGCGCCACGGTGTCGATATGAAATTCGGTCATGTTTAACTATACCATACTTCGACTAAGAACCACCTACATTATCTTCATTTTCTTTAACGCATATATTATTGGCAACTATCTTTATGTATGATTGCAAGATTCAAACCCGAACTAAATGCTCTCTAGATAGTGTCTGGATAAATATTTATCCATTTTATTTAATATGCGACATCTATCGACTTTTCTGCAAGTCTAGGATGAATATTTTATTTTTAATTTTTAACTTTATGAGTAAAACCTCAAATTGTAATATTTAAATAAATGAAGATAATATAAGCGAAACTCAATCGAAAATCTGGAAACAGAAAAATCAGAAAAACATATTATATATATTTTTTTTTTACTTTTTATAACTCTGTAATATACCTATTTGTAATAATAAAAAAAAAAACAAAAAAAAAATAAATAAATAAAAAAAAAATTTAAAAAAAAATAAAAAAATTATAATGCCATCTCTGATACTGACAAAAACAAAACACGGACAGTTGCGCATCGATAATTGCTTCATTGTGTAATTTTTAACGTAATAAAAAAAAATAATAATTTAGCTTATAAGTTAACACAACAGTAATTGACTCTGAGTTCTGAGGCGTTGCGAAGTTCACCGGGTCAGCCAGTAATATAATAAAACAAATATGGAACTTATTTCCACTTTAATTTTTTTTTACCGTAACCGGTTTCAGCTTGTTTAAGCCATCTTCAGACTGTTACAAATTATTCTTAATCTACGGGTTAAATACATAACATTTTATGAGAGGGGTGAGGGGGTGGTCTACCAAGATTTTATTTAATTATATGGGTTTTCTTACATTTGTTACTAAGTTGTCTTAACTGTCGAATTTCTAATTATTTTGGTTATTCCCAGTAGGCTTAATTACCTCGGGTTTGTGGCTTACTTTGATATTCTTTGAGGAATACCTGACAATGTTATTGCTGTCATGTCTATTCTTAATCGAAATCATTGTTGATTTATTTTAGTAATTTGTACATTAAATTTACAATAAATTAAAATATTCCATTTTGCGTACTATATTTTTTTCCAGTTTGATGACGCTCCTACAATAAATCTTGAACCTTCCATTTGGTGCGGACTTTTAAAGTTTCTGGTAGCGTGTTATAAAACTTCATCCCTCCGTACAGTAAACTATTCTGCATATCGTCGCTTAAGTTCTAATACCGCGGAAGTCAAAAATAACAACTTTTCAGGAGAGCAAAAAAACCGTGCCTTTTTATATATTGCGATCAAAGTGCATATTATGTTTTTTAATGAAAATTTATAAAAGAAAGGTTTTTTTAAGATTTTTGTAACGGTGGTTATAAAATATTATTATTTGGTTTATTTTTTTGACATACGCGGTGTTACCACATTGTAATACACAAAATGGGAAGACTTATAAATACTGCGTAACTATCTTTAAATACTTATTTCAAATTAAATTAAAATAACGGGTAGACTTACACCTCATAAAAAAATTACAAAACATAAAACATACTTCTACAACTTTCTTAACAGATCTTCTTAACTTTTCGTTTTAAATAATTAACAAATTAACTGTTTTTTAACCTTGATACTTATTGATAATTGAACATCAGTATCACTTAAATGCGAAATCAGTACTACCTTATGAACATAAATTATCAAAAATAACAAAAATACAATATAAATTAATCGTCATAAAATGAAGTAAAGTATCGTGAAAATTGTGACAGTCAGGAGAGATAACTGACTTTAGTTCTTGAAGATTTTTCCATTTAGATTCATTATAAAGCTTTGACCTCGGGCCTGGTCTTGTCTTTTTTATTTTTGGCTCTTCTGGGCAAATTCTTATAGACATCTTGAAAGCTTAACTTATAGTTAATAAGGCCATTAGGGTTATACTTTTTTTGGCTGGAATAAGCTTAAATTCTTTTCCTTAAAATTGTAGTCAAAGGACCATCGACTGACGGGTTCTTTATTTACTGAATTACACTTATCACAATAAATTTTGAAAAGATGATTCTTGTTTTCGGTGATAGGCTCTAAATATTCTCTAGAAGAGGTCTCTAGAGCTCTACAGTAGTGAGAAGGTATTTTTGGCAACTATTTAGAAAGTCTTTCAGAAAAGCTATCTCATCTTTCTTTGAGTGTCCTTCTAAAACCTTATGAGTAAATTCGGGTTTCTTTGCCATTCCAAGCTCAGATGTCAATAGCCAATAGAGTACTGTCCATTCTTTGATACCAAACGTATTAAAAAAGTATGCTTGCACACTTAAACACGTCCATTATTTGCAGTTTCTAATAAATACTATTAATAAATAATCTAGGCGTAGATCACTACGCCAAAGTAATTGGAGAATAAGGTATTCTGTTCCTCGTCTGGTATTGTATCACAAGCACGAAGCTTTGATTTCTTACAAAACTCGAAAGTACATCGAGGGCCAATTATTCGGGCTGGCCTAATAGTACCATGTAATACCCTAAAATTTAGGCCATTGCTATCTCGCCGATACCCTAAATATTCTTTTCCTTCCATTCTAAGTTTCTTGCTTTTATTTTTACGACGATATTCCTTTGTCCTTTTATTTTAGCCTGATTTCCTTGCACGTCCTTGCGTTATGTCTGTGAATGTTCTTATTGTATATTATTTTATTTGATAAGTATTTTGGTAACAGGTTGTTTATCATTTTATAAATATCATCGTTTTGAACGTTAGCATCGGTTTCACAGTAAGCCAATTTAGTTCTATTATTCTCATTGCCCTATTTTGGAGAATTTTAAACTTATTTAGTTCTCGTTCGTTACACAGGAAAATAATAGTTGAGCAGTAGTTAATAAAACTAAGAGCAATAATTGAGTTGTGAATAGTGATTGAAGTTCTTGGATGATATATAATATTTATAATTGCATAAAGTTTTATTATATTTATGGTGATACGGAATTTTTGATTGATGAATTGTTTTTTAAGGGGACACATACTTTACATTGGAGTAGGGATAATCTTATAATGGTCATTATCTAAACAAAACACACTTTTTACTTTATACTTTACTACCACTAGGTGTGGGACAGTTAGGGGCATTTGAGTGGTTACTCAGCTCAGTGAACATTGACAATATATGGAAGAATTTGTTTATTTTTTGATTTTAATAAAAAAATGAAAAAAGACCAATATTGTCACAGGGGACCAACATTTTATTATCATTTTTTACTCCAAATAAAGTCAGGAATCACTAGTTAAGTATGTCAAGTACATCTCTTAACGTTTATAACGTTTCAACTTCTAGACCTCAAACCTAAATCGACCACTGAAATTGATTATTTTATTCAATTCAAGAAAGAATTTGATATTAAAAAATGTTTGATCATATTCATAAGACAGAAGAAAAAAATGCATTCCTCGGCCATACTTCTATTAGTTTATCTCTTGAATAGATTGAAAAGATTTGAACAAGAAAGGACTAATCATTTTAAGTCCATTTATTCAAAAGATATTTGATCGATCGTGATACAAAGTAGGCCGGTAATTGCCATACTGGCAAGTGTTTCACAATCAACTGTGAAATAATTAAGAGTTCTGTTTCACGAATCAATTGTTCTCCAAATCTTTATCGTGCGAGTGTCATTATATTATGTTCGTGGGTACATGTGTGATATAGGTACACTTCTTCTATAAGTAGGTACCTACCAATCAAGTAACCTATGGAACCAGAAAAAGCTTGAGGTGAGGCTACGCATTTGTAAGGTTGAAACAATTGGACTTGTCTCAGAAAGTTCCGGTTTCGATGCGAAGTGCAACAATAAAAGTTTAAGTCAAAAAATTTTCTATTTCTTTATATTATAAAGCTAGATTTTTTAACTCAATCTCAATTATACACCAGTTGTGCGTTAATGCCATACATTCAAGTCCCCATTTATGAATACACCAATATTACAGTGATGTATAAATTTATAGATTTTCTTCCTTTTAATGCACAAGTACTTTTATGAAAATAATTTTTCGCATGTAAAACAATCATTTTCTTTTTGGTTTTGAAGAGTTTTACTTTCAATTTACATTTGTAACTTAAATTTTTTTCTGATTCCGATTTCGATAACTCCGTGTCATTCACTAACAAACTTTGGATGTGTCAAAACCGGTATTAGAAAAATTAAAGTTTTAGTAACAAATGTACATGGAAATTAAATTCTTCAAAACTAAACGTCTAGAAATTGTTACATAGGTAATGTCCAAAAATTATTTTCCTCAACAAAAATGATTAATTTATATCAATTGACCCCGGTTAGGCTTATTACAGTACTGGTAGGTAGTTGGCCCCTGAAAAATATATTTCTTGCCTTGGTTTAGTTCTGTTTATTTGCAACAGAGTGTCAGGTTACGCGTGATTGGTTTGGTTTATTTATGGATTACGTGCGACTTCTTGATTGAGCACCGCTGGGAGGGGCGAATTTCAATCGTTTCGTCAAATAATAGATTTGGATGTTTTATAAATAGTAAAATGTTTGTTTAACCAGTGAATTAATAGAGTAAATGATCTTTCTTATTTTGATTGATAATTTTGGAAGATTCTGAGTAATTTCCTATAGTGACCGACCGAAGATTCGGTTGCAGTTTCGGCAAACAAATCTGGTTTCGGCAACAGTTTCGGTTACAGCAGAAAATCTGCCGAAACTTCGGCCCCACCGAACCTCCGCGTTTGTGAATTATCGGACGTCGTTCGGCTGATTTCGGGTGAGTTCATGGCTCGTGTGTCACCCGCCAACATCAGCTGAGTTTGCTGGCCGGTCCGGTGTGATTGTGTTGCAATTTATTGTTTTTTATTTCATTTAACACGTGAAATAAGAATGTTGTGATTGTAAACGCAACTAAAATGAAAGTTCTCAATTAATTTGGGAGGCGGGAATGGGTACCGCCGCCCCGGGAACCTTTATTGGATAACCAACACCTCTGCCGTAGGTCAGCCCAAGTGGTTCGCTACGTTTGGTGATTAGCAGGGGTGCCCGGGTTTATGGGGTAAGGTTTATCTTGGTCTTGGAGGCGGATAACCAGGACACACTGAACGCCAGAACCCTTTTCCTTCCCAGAACTCTTCTCTCCTTTCTGTCCTTAAAAAACCCTCCACACAGCATCCCCAAAGATGACATAGGCCCTGAAGGAAATTATTTTTCTCAGGGCCTCCTCATGTAAAAAAAATGAGGTTCTTCTTTTATAATGTAGGTGTTGATAATTGACAAATGTTTGTTCCAAGAAGTAGTTGACAAGTTTGTTAATTTGTAGAGTTTTTGTTTGTTTTGCAGCAGTAATATCAAAAAAAAAATCTAATATTTCAATTACTGTTTTTTTATTATTTCATTTAACACGTGTTATAAGAATGTTGTGATTGTAAACGCAATTAAAATGAAAATACTCAATTAATGAGGTCCTTCCTTTAAAATGAAAGTGTTGATTATGGATTATTTTTTTTTCTAACGTGTTTTGTTAATTTTTATAATTTTTGTTTGTTTTATAGCAGTAATATATACCTATTTTTTTTTCACAAACTTCAATTTTTTTGGAAATTTCATAATTCTTAGCTGTCTGTAAAAGTGTAAAAAATAAGCCAAATTTCAGTAAACAATAGATTTTGTTATGTACGATCGTGTCCAAACATAGTAGTAGATTAATTACATTATCCGCATAAATCCGCAGTGGAAAAAATATTATTTTGGCTTCTGGATTTTATTTAATGTTTTATTTATTTTTAAATCTGATAATATATTTGTATTCCTGCTGCCACTTTCAAGATAGGCGGAAACTGTTGCGTATACCTACAATGATGGAGGACTTAGCTGGCAGAGGATTGAAAGCGCGACGCCTAGTTGGGAACCCAAGGCATTTGTCGACTAACTAAACCAGTACATTCAACGTTGTTCATTTTAACTAGGAAGGGTAATGATGACACAAGGATTTAAAGATAAATATAACATCAAGTATTTTATACGCTTTTTTACAGATACTTACAAATTTAAATAAATACAGACAGTCAACAAACACAAATTCAATAAATAATATAGTGACACGAATATGTAGAAAGAAAATAGGGGTGATTAAGAAATTAGAAGGAAAGAATAAGGTACCTACAGATTTTATCGCAGAATGCAAACAGTCTAATGTTTATAATACACGGATATAAACAAAACAAAAATACTGTATCAGGTATATTCCTGTAATCTAATTTTAAGAAGGAAAGGTGGAGGTAGTATTTACCAAGAGTAAGAATGTCCCAAACCGTTTGAGTAGGACATGTGAGAGACGGCAGGAGCTGCAGAATAGGCGACTCCTAAAAGAGCATGACCACCGGCAACCTTGGCAATTGGGGCAGAGTACGCAAGAGGAGCATGGGCAACTGGGGCAGAGTAAGCCAAAGGAGCGTGGGCTACTGGGGCAGAGTAAGTCAAAGGAGCGTGGGCTACTGGGGCAGAATAAGTCAAAGGAGCGTGGGCTAATGGCGCAGAGTAAGTCAAAGGAGCGTGAGCTACTGGGGCAGAGTAAGCCAAAGGAGCGTGGGCAACTGGAGCAGAGTAAGTCAAAGGAGCGTGAGCTACAGGGGCAGAGTAAGCGAGAGGACCGTGAGAAACTGGTGCTGCGTAGGTCAAAGCCCCGTGTGATACTGGAGCAGCATACGCCAAAGGAGCAGGGGCAGCATAGGCGACTGGTCCATGAGCCAGCTGCAGTCCAGGATTGCTGATGCGCACGTCAGACTTGCTGACGCTGGAGAACGGAGTGTCGATGGTCTTTGAGTGAGTTGACACCTGTGCGAGGTTTCCGTAGCTCCTGAAGATGTTGGAATCCTGGCTGGTGATGGTAGGCGTAAGAAGACCAGCGCTGGCAACCGCCAAGAAGCAAGACAGGACGATAAGCTAAAAATAAAATACTTTTAATTAGGTACTTGTTTTACCGCCATTACTTTACGGTTAGTCATCATTATTAATTACATTTTTACATTTGTTCCACCCAGAAGTGTACTGTGTGGAGGGTCTTTTTAAGGGAAGGAACGATAGGCAGTTCTGGGAAGGAAAAGTTTTGTGAGGTGGGTAGGAAACTGGGATCAGTGCGTCCAGGAGTAACAACGTATGAATCTATCCCTCCCACTACGGTGGAAGGCGATGTGTCAAGAGAGTCCGCCTGGAGTAATCACAGGGTCTCCCTCAACCAGTCTCTCCCAATACGGTCCGCAATGCTATAGCGGGACAGTCGCATCCGCCGCCAAGACCTGAACAAACCTAACCGCATGTATAAGTGATCAAACCAAGCTTGCCACTCGGGGCGACCTACAGCGGAGATGTTGATTATACATTAAATGGTTCCCGGGCCGGCTTTACTTATATTCCCCTCCCAAATTGAAATTACATAACTAAACAGATAGTGAGGGAAAGAACTTGATCAATGTGTCAAAGGATTTCGACATTCACTCGAAGGTCACAAAAAAAAATTTGCAAATTCTCAAACTCACAAAACGTTAAATTGAAAGCTAGCTTTAAAAGGAATAAAAATAATGACATTCCTTTATCCATCAAAGATAAAGAGAACAAATAATTTTCAGGGGACAAACAGATGAATCTGAGAAAACATGGCTCAATTATTTTTTCTTGGAATACAATAACGGCTGCTCTGGTAAATATGAAAATTTATATTTTTCTGAGTATAGGTAATAAAAAGTACGTCTTAAAGTTTTAACAAGTCCAATCTACTATTTTCTAGTCAACTAAAGAAAAAAAAACTAATTATTAATGATTCTGCGAAAGCATAATTGATTAAATATTGGTAATAATGATGTTTAGACTGATGGAAATTCGTCGGAAAAAATTCCATTTCTAGATCGTTCGAAAGACAAAGCCAATTTTTTTTAAACCTTCTCTCAGATGATATAATTAAATATATTATAAAATCTTTTCCGATTGCGTTTCACAATTTTTTAAAATCTGTGTCTTTTTCTTTGAAAAGAAAGCCATCGTGGTTCGTGGTGTTTGCAATTTGTAATGCCTGTTTTCCATTCTCTATGCGGCCGAGTTCAAACGACATAAATATTAAATAATGACGGTGTCGTTTCGCCTGCGCTCCGTCCCGTGTATTTTATTGTACCGGAGTCAAACGATGCATGCTAACCACTATCATGTAGGGAATAATAGTATGGGGTTGCTGGTAATGAGAAAAAGTACACATCACTCAACCAATAGCTCTACAAGTAATAACTGCGCGATACGAGTTTGTAGATGTAGCACTAGAAAACATCTTTAATCATGTATTTAATTATTTATTAACGAAGTTAACACAAGGATAAATGATACAGTATAGAATTAAAAAATTACGGCTTTGACAAAAATAGGGCAGAAAAACAAAAAAGATAATTTAAAATTGAGACATAAACAAGATTTTGATGAAGTTTACAACTTCTACCACATCAATACAAATATTAATTGCGTAATAACTAACAAAAATTATCCAAAATTCATGGCCCTGACTTTAGTTGACAAGTGAATGGTATCCATTATTTATGTAGTGTTGATTGAGGGAAAGCAATGTATTATTTCTACGGGAAGCGATATTGAAAGGGATGAGTTGCAAGAAAGTAGGTGAGTCAATCCGTTAATAATTTTGAAAGTGCAGAAATCTTTCCGACGTTTTCATAAAAAAAAAATTCAAGTTCACCGTACAAGTAATCGCCTCTTTCTAGCCCCAACTTCCAAGCGATTCCCCCACGATATTATTAATGTGAACAGGAATGATGGAGACCAATTAACGGCATTTCCAAGATTAGGGCGAACTAAAGAAACAGTAAAGAATTTTTAGGGTAATTTTAGATGCAGATAATTATGTTGACAATTATTGCGTACTAATTATAATTGAATTAAAATAACGTATCCCAAGGCTATAAGACTCTAAAGAGATGAACCAAAAAAGAGTTATGTGCGTAAGCGTGAGCCAAAAGTGGGCTCAATTTTCCTTAATTCTGATGAAATTGATCAAATATTTTCAAATATCTAAATTCTTTCTTGAACCGATAAATTAGTCCCTCTGAGTCTAAGAAGCTGAATAATAATTATAATTGGGTAATTTGATGGGTCAACTCAAGGGTCGAAGGATCTTAATGTACATTAACGACCACCGTTTTCTCGGTGTATAATTATTCGGAATATAGTAACAAGTTATCAGACCCAGCATTGTCATGCGATAATAGGTTCTAGAGACAACTATTTTAAAGTTCATTATCACTTAACATGCTATGTTAAATGGAGCCTTATAATTCTCGGTTGGAATATGTAGTAAAAGGATGGGGCTCAGCAGCATCTAATAAAAACAAACAACTTAAGGTAACTCAGAATTGCATCATAAAGACCATTCTAAAGGTCCCCCATAAGGACGTCAACAACAGAAAATTTTAAACAGTTTGATGTTACAAGCATACACAAAATCTATGCCAAAAACATTTTAGTACATCACCACAAAAATGATTCAGAGGCAGAACATCACATGCTCATAAAACCAGAGCCAAACAAACAGACATACTTATATACCAAAGTGTAACTCTTTATTTGGACAAAGAAGTTCTGAATTTTTAGCTACATTATGGACATTAGAAGTTTCTGGAAAACCTTATCCAAATAATGAAGTTAAATCATAGAAGTCGTTGAAAACTTATCCAAAGCATACTCCCCCTCAGAGCAGGATCTCCTAGTGAGGAGGACTACGAAAATTTTTTCTTTTTTTATATATATACCTATAATATAAAAAAGGCACTAAGTCAGATATCTGGAGATTATCTGATTAGTGCTAATGGCCTTTTCTACATAATTACAAAGAACAACAAATTTGAAAAATTATTTGGATAAACACATCAAACTACACACATGATTCAAAAGCAAAGCACTGTTAACCGCAAGCCACTTACAAATACACATTTATGTCTGATTATTTATTTGAATATTTTGTGTTCAACTTACATTGAATGCCATTTTTGATTTTGGGAGAAGCGTGCAGCTCGAAGGACCAAAAGTTAATGATGTCAGTTTCTGGTCCACCGGACTATTTATATCGTTCTGCTTTCAGGGCGGTGATATTTGTACCAAATCTGGGCCCGGGGCTGAATACTGTGATACAGTTGCAGATAACATTAAAATGGGTGACTTTTATATTTGTTACTAGTAACACACGTATAAAAGTGGACACGTTTGAACTATGTAGAGATATGTTGTTTGGGTATGAGGTAATTGGGCAATCAAACTCAGCTGTGAAAAGGTTAATATACTTGATTTTTAGATGTTGGTCATAGGTTCAGTTTCCGTTTTAGTAAAATTAATAGAAAATGTCGACTGGATAATCGCTACATCAATAATCTTTTTAACTCACAACGTCATCTGTGGGCTTTGGACCTTTGAAAATAGTATATTTACTCCTAAAAACTAAGATAAGACGACATAATTATTTTTAAATTTGGGAAACACATGCTCCCATGTTTCAGATATATTTAGTTTTTTTTTTCTCAGGAGGCCCTGAGGAAAACAATTTCCCTCAAGGCCCATGTCATCTTTGGGGATGCTGTGTAGAGGGTTTTTCCAGTAAAGGAAGGAGAGTTCTGGGAAGGAAAAGGTTTAAGGGGTGGGAAGGAATCTGGGGTTCAGTGTGTCCTGGTCATCCGCCTCCAAGACCTAGACAAACCTCACCCCATGAACCCGGGCACCCCTGCTAAATCACCAAACGTAGCGAACCACTTAGGGTGACATATGGCAGAGGTGTTGGTTGTCCAATAAAGGTTTGCGGGGCTGCGGTACCCATTCACGCCTCCCTAATTGTAAGTTCTACAATATTAGAAAATAAGCTGGCTTTAGAAAGTTTTTGTCATGGAACAGAGCCGATTTGTAAAGAGAAATTGTTTTTTAATAAAAAAACGGTGGGGGGCGAAATGGCGCAGTATATATTTTTGGGTCTTATGGACGGTAGGAGAAAAATTTCGAGTGGGGAGTGATTCAACGCGAGGTTGGAGTTGAGGCGCTTGTTTTTTAGTTGATTTTTTTGAAGTCCGTGTAGTTGAATCTTGGCTGACATCATCCGCGCTCCCCTTGAAGTTGAAGCTCGTCCGGAGATTGCCTAAACGCGTATGAGAATTGCTGGGATGCGCAGATCCAACATCCAAGGATGTCCAGACGGGATGGTGGCCGGGATTCCGTCGATGGTAGGAGTCTTGATGACCTTGATCAATGCTGCTGGTTGGAGCTGGGATATGTAGTTTGGAGGCGGCCTTTCTTGGAGCTCGTAGCTGCCTGATCGTAACAAAAAATAACAGAAATTTCTCACTCTTCTTCCACTATTTGATGAAATCATTATAAGGTATTTACGTAGATTTAATATATAATTTTCACTTTACTGCAAATGATGTAGATCGTATTTTATGTAAAGAAGGTCAAGTATGCTTTGTTCCCTTTATATATTATTTTATTTACATCACCAGATAGTAACCTTTTATCCCACTCAGGACCCTGTGAAAAGATAAGAACTCATGAAAACAGTATTTGCTATTACATAACAAAGAAAATACTCGTTACAATAATTTCAATTTGGGAGGCAGGTATAGGTACTACCGCCCCAGGAACCATTTATTGGATAACGTCTGCCGTAGGTTACCCCAAGTGGCTCAGTACGTTTGGTGACTTAGCAGGGGTGCCCGGGTTCATGGGGTGAGGTTTGTCAGAGTCTTGGCGGCGGATGCTTCTGCCCACCAGCTGCACGGCAGGCCAGAGAGAGTGATCGGGAGATACCGGCAGATCGGAAGAGAGTGGTTGAGGGAGTCCGTTTAACTTCTAAAGCCGTACTCTCTCGGAACATCGCCTTACACCGCAGTGGGAGGGATGAATTCACACGTCCGTCACTCCTGGATACACTGACCCCCCAGATTCCTAACCACGAATTTTTTTCCTCACGGTCTCCTGTGTGAAGCTATCGTTAAAAAAATACGCTATCTACAATTAAACTGTACGCATGTTTATAAAATGATTGGCGTGCAACTGGACGGGATTCACAGCAACTACATAATAACTTGCAATACGATATTTATTTTTTTAATAATTATTATTTATCCACGTACCTTACCTATCCCATCCTATCGAACCTTTTAGTACCTATCTACCATTTATGTAACAAAAGGTTGACGTTTTTCGCCCGCACGAGGACTACTTTAAGATAAGTACAGCCACGATACGTCAAAGCCTTTCCCAGTACAGCTACTCTACTTGAATTCACACTTTGATCTGGCAGGTGTGAGTACCTTCATAACTTGATTATCTCAGAACCGGGTTTTAGGGCGGCCTTGAGTCGTCTTGATTCCTCTTAATAAATTCCGATACAAATCCATCGGTTGTTTATCGTCCGAGCGATGCGTCCAACATTTTTTTGACCTTTTCAAAATGTTGGCATTTCTGAAATAATTGCAGATTCTTGTTCAACCTTTCGCGGTAATGACTAATGATACACTTATTTTCGAAGGGCCCTGAGTTCATATAACCGGCTTAAGTCTTCCATATCGCACCAGCATTTTTTAACTAATACATGTTTGTCTTATATATATATTTTACAAAAACGTGTTTTATTAACAAAAGAAATAGTATGTTTTGTAAATTAAAAGAAATAGTAAAGAAATTGTAAATATAATAACGTAAATATAATTAAACAAAAAAAAAACTATATATATCTAATGTAATGATACTGTTGAATGTGTTTACGAGCGTCGGGGTCACCAATGTTGAAAGGATTGTCTCCCGGCGCTGAGGAGCTGGTGGAGGATGCTTGACCTGTGCTCCGTCTTCTCATCAGACGAGTGTATACCAATACTTTACCATGAGAAATAGTCAGGCTCCTGGGGATCACGGTACTTTCAGGCCGCGATCCAGTGTTCAAAGATTATATTGGATGATGATTGATAACACTTTACTCTTATTTGGGTGATTTAAGATTTATTTAGGATTTAATAATTTACACGAATTAGTGTCCACGTATGAAACGGGTAGAGAGGTACAAAACGCGAACGGGCGGCTAAATCGAGTGCTGGGAACGGAATAATCTGCTCGGTCATTCTCGAGCGGTCCCGAGATGTTTTGTCGGAGAGGTGGGGGGTTGCCACACGTAAAAATGAATATAAGTGATGCCCATAATATGAAACATTCGATTACAAGAATATCGCATATAAATGTGATTTTTTTAAATCAGTTCAAATTGACTTATTATAGTGTACGTACATATATGTGTAGGCATATACAAGTATTTTTTTATGATGCAAGCCTGAGAGAAACCATATTCAGAAATATTCGAATATGGTCTCTCCCCCCCCCCTCTCCCTCTCCATTCCCCTCTTAACCCCCCCCCCCCACCCTCTAAACCCTCCCTCCACCCACTAACTCTTCCCCCCACTCAACCCTCCCCTTCCCCCCTCCCGCATTTATATGAAGTACTTCCCTAATTATTTGAATCGAATAAAGAATTACAGATATCTTACTAATCGTTCCACCTATTGCAATTTTTTTATACAAATTTCATATTGGCAGAGCTCCGAGCCTGAATATTATTCTGATGTATGAGCTATATTATTGTAAAGTTTCATTAAAATCCATTCAGTAGTTTTTGCGTGAAAAAGTAACAAAAACACATACATCCATACATCCTGTCATCAATACATTCATGCAAACTTTTGCCTTTATAATATAAGTAGGATATAATTAATAAATAGAACTATTTTTTATATTTTCAACCCATTTTTGCCCTTTCCCTCCTCCTACTAACCCTTCTCCCAACGTTAATCTATAATATTTAACTTTAGTACACACGACTAATCGTGGTGAAGAAAAAAATATTATCGAAACATGTTGATTTTTATTTAATAACATTGTGTAAACTATTATTTATACTTATACTTACATTCATTAATTACGCCATCGAAAGTAAAAACCTACCCTTATAGCCTAAGAGCCGGCGACATTAAACCTGTAATGATAGGTCTCCCAAAAATCATACACAAAAATCGTTAGGTCATTCATAGGGGTACACAAAATGGCGGTGCTGCCATTTCTGAAACCGGTCAGCACTAAAAAAAAATCATTTTGAAAAAAAAAATTTTTCAAGACTTCTGTAATCATAAGTCTCCCAAATTCTGATTGTTCCTCGAGACAGAGAAGGGGTAGGACTATACGAAAAAGCAGTGCTGCCCGTCCCCCTGATGGGCCGTCTCAGCTGTTGCCGAGAAACCAGAGACGCCTAGTACGAGGTATCTGTAATCATCGGTCTCCTCAAAAAACCAAAGCTTATCTGAAAGATCATCAAATTTTGTGAAAGAAAAACCAAAAAGTGGACAAGATGGCGGCAGCAGCGTTTGAAAGTCGCCCTCCTTTCTTATGACTTTCGTTACATAAAAGACACCTCGTACCTAGGTATCTATATTCATCGACTTCCTCAAAAAACTAAACTTATCTGAAAGATCATCAAATTTTGTGTAAGAAAAACCACTGTTGCCGTTTCCAAAAAGTGGACAAGATGGCGGCAGCAGCGTTTGAAAGTCACCCTCCGCGCAACCGAAATTGGCGTTTCAATTCGGTTTTATCCGCAATCGCCCAGTTTTTTTCGATTTGCATTATTGAAATACGCCTTCTACTATCACGAAAAATGAATTTTACGTGTCGTTGATTATTTAAATAAATGGAATTGCATATTTTATGCGATATTTTTCGTTGTTTTTTGTCAGCCGTTTTCAGCCGTTTTCGTTGTGTGATTTTATACTTTCATTGTGTGTTTTTATGTCTTTCGTTAATAAGAGACACTTCGTAACCAGGTATCTATAATCATCGGTCTCCTCAAAAAACCAAAGCTTATCTGAAAGATCATCAAATTTTGTATAAGAAAAACAACTGCTGCCGTTTCCAAAAAGTGGACAAGATGGCGGCAGCAGCGTTTGAAAGTCGCTCTCCGCGCAACCGAAATTGGCGTTTAGATTCGGTTTCATCAGCGATTGCCCGGTTTTTTTCGATACTTATTATTAAAATACGTCTTCCACTATCACGAACAATGAATTTTACGTGTTGCTGATTGTTAACATAAATGAAATCGAATATTTTATGCGATATTTTTCGATTTTTCACCCGTTTTCATTGTTTGTTTTTATACTTTCTCGTGTCTTTCGTTAATAAGAGACACTTCGTACCCAGGTTTCTATAATCATCGGTCTCCTCATAAACCAAAGCTTATCTGAAATATTATCAAATTTAATATAAGAAAAACCACTGCTGCCGTTTCCAAAAAGTGGACAAGATGGCGACAGCAGCGTTTGAAAGTCGCTTTCTGCGCAACCGAAATTCGCATTTAGATTCGGTTTCATCAGCGATCGCCTGGTTTTTTTCGATTTGTATTATTGAAATACGCCTTCCACTATCACGAACAATGAATTTTACGTGTCGTTGATTGTTTAAATAAATGGAATCGCATATTTTATGCGATATTTTTCGATTTTTCAGCCGTTTTCATTGTGTGTTTTTATACTTTCATTGTGTGTTTTTATGTCTTTCGTCAATAAGAGACACTTCGTACCCAGGTATCTATAATCATCGGTCTCCTCAAAAAACCAAAGCTTATCTGAAAGATCATCAAATTTTGTATAAGAAAAACTACTGCTGCCGTTTCCAAAAAGTGGATCTTTTATGAATTAATTTTATCTTTAATTAATTCTTATTGTGTACCTAAATAGATTCGTAGAAACAAATCGTAAGACTACCTATCAATATTGTTTTGGAATTAGAAAACTATCAACGTAGTTAAATAGGCTTTGTAAGAAAATATCTTTGTTGTCAGCATTAATTTTAAATTTAGAGATTTTGAAGACCATCTAAATTCAGGTGACCTGACAGTTGGCCCCCGAAATATGCATTTTTAATTATAATTCGGTATGGATGTCAAATAAATTTATTTATTGCGTCGATCTTTTGTACTTATACACAGGTAGATATGTACAGTGTACAGCATATTATAGACAAATAATTGTATCCTTGATTGATTTAAATGAAAATGTGTTTTATATTTTCGTTATTCGGCGGTACATCCTCTCTGCAAACTTCTTCGTGGATACTTAGTTATATTTTGTATATGTAGGTATACCGTAATTTCCCGTATTTTTCGACTATTTTTAATAAGTATACCGGGTGGGGGGGTGGGGGGGTGGGGGGGGGGGGCTGCTGTATGAGTAATAACTGTCATGGAATCAAAGTTCAATACCAACATGTTGAAAAAAAGAAGTAAATGTTCATTGAAAAAAAAAAATTGTAAGAAATGATTTATTCGGTTGGTTTACTTTCCAAAAGGATTTTCTTTGTTAGCAAATCAGAATGCAATATCTATTATATTAAAACACGGGTTGTACCATCTTAATAGTAGGTATGTTGCTGTCAAAATAGATATAATAAATGGGTAGGTAATCAAAATCAGTAAATTCGTATTAAGATGAAAACTGCAGATCCTTTGTATGTAGTGTGTCAGTTTTCGTTATCAAAACTGCCAAATAAATTTGCGAACAGAGAAAAAATGCAATATACGTTAACTGGCCAATTCCAGTTATATCACTTTACATTATTTAATAAGTGAAGCAATATGTATTCCTTTACAAAAGATATTTGACAGTTTCATCCTCAAAACTTTGGCCTCTCCAGCAAGGTTCTCTCGGAACGTAACCTTGCATTGCTATGGGAGAGATGGATTCATTCGTCCGTCATTCCTGGACACACTGATCTCCAGATTCCCACCCACCCCTCACACCTTTTCCTTCCCAGTCCTCTCCTTCCTTTCCTAAAAAACCCTTCACACAGCATCCTCGAAGGTAACATAAGCCCTGAGGGGAATTATTTTCTTAAATCTTCTTCGAGTCCTCCGTGTGGAGCTAATGTTTTAAAAAAAATATCTGTTATGTTCATACAGACATTCATTGAAGGACCCACTACTTATCCGCCCTGGTTTAGGTAACAGATGGTTACCCCTTCAAGGCTCTTGCAAGGACTCTAATTTTTTTGGTGAAAACGACTCTACATTTGATAACGAAACTAGACCTCCAATGTCCCTGCATACGTTGTTAGTAAGCAGTATGCAAGTGCTTAGCGGGAAATACAGATACAATAAGGGCTAGTATGATAAAATATAGACAAGACAATGGGACAGGTTGGTGAAAGTTCACGAGGTGGCAAGCGCTGGGTGATTGTATCCAGCGTATCCTACAAGCACCTGTTTGGGAAGAAGACACAGTAGATAAGTAATATGGTTGGGAGTCCTCTTCAATCGATTGGCAGTCCCAGCAAGAATGCGCATGACATTTGGTCTAGTCGTCAACCACACTCAGCTTCCGCGCCCCTTAGCCGGTTCCTCGGTGATGCCTCAAAGAAAAGTAAATGGGAGATTGGGGGGAAATACCCGACGACCCTAAGGAATTCAGCGTCGAGTAGCCGGAGGCAAGGCGAAGGAGAGCCGAGGTCGTCCCCCCCAAACCTAAAGCCTGCACATGTTGCTGGGGGGTGGCGCAATTAATTTTAGAGGGCACCGTGCCATCGTCAACCGACTCCTGTTGATGCAAGGACGAGGTCTAACGCACCTCCAGAAGGGGAAAAAGAAACATAACAAAATAAATAGATGCAGTTCAGTTCAGCCTTCTGAGCGAAGCAAAGTAGCATTTTGAGACTAAAAAGAAAAAAAGAACAAAGAAACCAAAACAAACTTAAACAAAAAAACAAAGTCGAGTATGTTAGTTGAATCATTAGTGTTCCTTGGAATATGAAGCTAGAAAAAAAAAGAAAATCACAAAAAATTGATGAAAAATAATGAAAACAATAAACAGGTATCTCGATAAAACATCGTTTAGCACAGCTTAGTGAAATCTAAAATAAACCATGTGAAAAGAAATAAAATAAGCAAAAAAAAGGTGAGTCACAGAAAAATAAAAGAAATATGAATAAAATGTATACAATAGAATAAGATAAAGGTACCTAAGATAGGGGTGATATTATAACAAAAAAAATATATACATATACAGATATAAAGCATAAAATATACAAATTTAGCAGTAGATGTAATAAAGTAAAGAGAATTGTTCAAACAAACAGTTCTCCCACTCGTCTTGGGAGGGGATTACTTCTTGGAAAAGAATAGAGTTCTTTTATGTTAGTCTGGGATTTATTTCATACTTCGCGTATTACAAGTGGTGACTACGATAGCCTAACTGGTAGCTGGCTAAATGAGATCTGATTGAGAGCACCTGCAGACGGCACCCCGGCCCTAGGCCCCCCTGGTGCCCAAACGCCTAACTAAACTTACTGCCACCTAGTGGACTTTCGGAACAGCTCTTAGAACTGACCTCTATGTGACAAGCTCGGAAGCTTGATTAGGTCTCTGACGTCGGAAGAGATAGACATGCCCCAAAATGAAATCCAGATATTGTACAAAAGAGCTGGAGTCAAACCACGTGACCATATTGCTGGCACCATGAGGGTTCGACAATGCTTTGAATAATCTTTGACATCATTCGGAGAACGCTGAAGAGCACCCATTAAAATAACCAGACCCTGCTCAGAAAAGGAAAGTTCGCTAAAGTAAGCCAATGGTTTGCAGCGGAGTCCATTGAAGGAAGTTTCTGCGAAGGATCAAAATATTCGTGAAAACGGTTAAAAAACCGAACCGCCTTCATACAAAACCTCCTAGATCACAATATCTACCTAGATAAAAAGTGAGTGAAGACGGTAAATTATAATATATTTGTGTACGTGTCTAACTAAATAGTGAAACAAATTAATCAATTTTGGAAAAAAACCCGATCTTTTGTTCCTCTCCCGGCTCCATAAAAAGGGGTTTTTTCTTTAAAATAAATTCAATGTAAATTTATCAAGTTCACCCTTTTATTTATTACGCTATAAGCAAATGTATAATAATAATAGATAATACATAACGCATTTCCCCTCATAAATCATATTAAATACAAAAATAAACCAAACGTCCAATATATATATAGGACTGAGTAAGTACACAAGCCGATGAATTATTCCACAGCCGAGTTGTTGAACTCAAAAACGAGTCGTAGAAGCGACCCATTCTTATGCGACAAATGTCAATCGTGCACAAATGTTGTGCGCACGTTCGTGTGTTTCCCGACTGTGCACCGATGCCGGCAGGAATTAATGACGCTAGTTTCTCGGAGCATCTTCCATTAAAATACCATTAGAACAAGGGCAGCGTTCCCACCCAACACCTTTGCTCTGAAGATGGCAATCCGTTATCAAGATAAGAGAACCTATCAAACGGACCGTTTCTGCAGTGGGTCGACGGTTTTTTCTAGTATTTTGAGGCTCCGGACCAGAGGTAGCTGCCTAATTCCAAATTCAGTAACTCCTTAAAAGATCCTTTAAAATGAAGCCATACTAAATAATGCAAAATAATACAAAATCATTTGTTTTTGTTTTGAAAATTGGATCGCTTAGAAGTATTATAGATGCTTCAATTAAATACTGCGTGTACAACATATCTTGGCCCTTAAAAATATCGGTCAATTTTTTTATACCTATAAAAATATAAAATATAAGCTCTATAAAAAACACTTTCAAGTCCAAACTCTCCTCTATTTATAAACCCCTTTTCGCATATGATTTTATTGTTTAATGTGGCAAATTCAGTTCTTTTTATAATAATCGCAAAAAAAAAATATTTACGCCCTATATTCACAAAATAAAATAAAATATGCATTTTCGCGTTGTTATTTTACAATACGGCCGGCAGTAGATGAATTTGGATTTTCAAAGTGAACTCTATGCCGTCCACCGAAGGGCTACATCACTTGTCACGCCAGTTTGTTATCAGTTCGTCCCTGGACGGATCGGGGAACGGACGTTAAGCTTCGCGTCGCTTTGTTCCGTGAAATCAATTTTAAAATTCTGTTTTATTACAATAAACAATGAGTAAAAAATGAGTTGATGATTTTTACAGGCCTTTACGAAATCAACCTTCAAAATAAAATTCTCAAATACCTTTTCCAACCTTTCCAAAAGCTTTTTATCAAGTATTTTTGAATTCCGATTTCGATTTTTTTCCCGGACTATTAGATCGCCTTAAAATGCGGTAAAAATCTCTGTAGTAGTTTGAAATGTCTCTTCACATGCATTACGCAGAGTAATAATTAAAGGTTGAGTTTGGCCTTTAAGGCGGTATCATTGTTAAGAGGTGATCTGGTTTGCATTGACCTAAATATTCGACACATGCACATTTACATTGGCGTGGTTCGCAAGATTTATTCTGTTTCACTTTTCTTGAGAGTGTTGTTTGTTTGTTCTTTTGTCGTAGGATGTTAAAGTGGATGGAGGGCTATTGACATTTTTATTGGTTACTTTATTCGGTGAGCGAAATAATAGGTATAAATATCTACATTTAAAGAAAATGCTAACACAAAACAATCATAGCTCCAACTAATATTCTATATACTCGTCATACTAGGCATTTTGACCTTTTTCATTGTCACTGTTTACGAACAATTTATAAAACAAACCCAATTCATCACCTTCGTAGTTCAGAGGTTCAAAATATTTCCGCTTTGCAATAAAATCCAAATAAATTAAAAAATTTATGAACGTATTCCAAAACTAACAACTGGTTTTGAAAGGAGATAAACACTCTTCCAAATTATATCATACGGAGTAAAAAAAGTAATTAATGATATATGTTACCTTACGTTTTTTCTAACTAAAATTATTGATAATAAAAATTTAAAAAAACATAGGCGTACCTATTTTATTAGACCGATACATTATAAACGTTTTTATCTTCTCACTTTTTTGTCGTTCAATGTAAAAATCTATATATATCTGTTTTCCTTGGTCACGTTATAACTTCAAAATGACTTTACCTATTTCATTCATCTTTCTTTTTTAAGTTTTCTTATATTTTGTAGAAGGTTCTTCGGAAAGAAAAAATAATAAAATTGTGCAGAAAATTGGATAATTTCAGAAAACTTAACGACTATTTTAACTTCGTAAGTTTAACAAAAGAATTGTCTATGGATTTTTTAAATCATATTTATTTTAAATTGGTGCCTATGGTTGACCAAATTTGATTGATTGTTCTAATAATATTTAAAAAAATTAATATTTGTAATTAATAGACAATCAAAAATGTCATTTGTCATTTGTCATATGAAATATGACATTCGTTAAAAAAAAGAACATTCCGTATTATCGTGCATCAAACTTCGACAACACGAACGTTCCGTGTTATCCGTAAGGTGGACTAACTGCACATTTACCTTTATTTTTTACACATATTTAAAAAAAAAAACCTAAGGACATTTATTTTTTTAAATTTTATCTATTGTTGAAAATGGTATGAACTAATGATATAATGAATGAGAACATTTTGTCTGATCTCTTAAAACTTTGTTATCAATTCATATATTTTTATCACTTATTATTTTCTCTGTTTATCATTTTATTTTTAAATTTTTAAATTTTATTATTTTGCTTTTACTTAGCTGTTTTGCATGACCGATATTTGCGTGTGTTATTTTTATTAAATTGTGAAATTATTAACCCCGATACAGGCGAACCCTAGTGGGGTTAATAATTACATGCTAAAAATATATGTACATAAATTGTGATAAGCAATAAATAAATAAATAAAATAAAATAAATATATGAAAAATGAAAATTGGAATATAAAAATTGTAATAGATGGCACGCAAGCTGTTTGAAAACTGAATATACTAGGACTGAATATATGGGACGCGGGAGAGGGGAGTGGGTGGGCGAAGAATGTGGAAGGGGAACGCGGGAGGGGAAGGGGATGCGAGAGGGGAACTGGGATGCAGGGGAAACGACATGCAGGGAGAAACAATTTTTTTTTTTTGAATATGGCATTGTAACGCATGCAGGCAGCCAGGAGCTAGTAATTAGTAAAAAAATCCCAAAGTTTCAAATTGCGAACCGAAACATTGATTTCATAAAGAGGTACATTTTACTTTTTTGTGGTTTATTTTGACCATCATACGTAGGTACCAAGTGTAAGAGCCTAATAGGCATATAAAATAGTAATAAATAAATAACAATGGTAATATTTTAATTATTATTTTTTTTTAATTGTTAAACTAACGTTTAAAACAAGATTTTTATGCATAGCACAAAGGGTAACAATTATTATAAGCAATAATTATCACCCTGAAACACTCATCCACATTGAAAAAATCTTCCGAGAAAAAATACATGACGCCGTGTTGAACCCGAGCCCTTCTGATTGCCGGTCAGCTGCTCTCCCAATTAAACTCCCTAAGCCGCCATAGCTCAATTGGGAGAGCAGCTGACCGGCAATCAGAAGGGCACGGGTTCAAGTCCCGTTGGCGTCATGTATTTTTTCTCGGAAGATTTTTTCAATGTGGATGAGTGTTTCAGGCTGATAATTTTTGCTTATAATAATTAAACTCCCTAAGCCGCCATAGCTCAATTGGGAGAGCAGCTGACCGGCAATCAGAAGGGCACGGGTTCAAGTCCCGTTGGCGTCATGTATTTTTTCTCGGAAGATTTTTTCAATGTGGATGAGTGTTTCAGGCTGTTAATTATTGCTTATAATAATTGTAATAATTTAACACTTGAAGCAATTCTCGAAGACTAGAATAATGAAGCATTTTTAGACATCATTTTAAATTATACATTATAAAGATTTCACTTATCCTGTGTGGGATTTGAAAGCTTTTCGACCAGCAAGCACTTAGTAAATGTATGTCATGATATATTATAATAAAACGAATATAAAACTTTATTCCACTTAATTTTATTGGACCGTAACCGGTTTCAGCTCGTCAAAGCCATCTTCAGACTGGTCATCGACTGGTTTTCGACCAGTCTGAAGATGGCTTTGACGAGCTGAAACCGGTTACGGTCCAATAAAATTAAATGGAATAAAGTTTTATATTCGTTTTATTATAATATATTATAATGGAATTCCACCATGAAATATCACTCTCAAAAATAGAAGTATGTCATGATGTGTCATAGAAATCAATGAATGTACATGATGTGTCATAGAAATCAATGAATGTACATATATATTATTGTTATGAGTCGGGTTATTATATTTCATTGTTATAAACACAAGACAAATGGATACATTAGAAATGCGTTTTAATACAACGCGTGGATAACAAATCACACATGAATAATTTATTGTTGTTGCTGGAATCTCACACCAAATAGAATTTGAGAGATTTTAAGCTCTTCCAACATTCAAAGAGCGCTTTACGAACGTTGCCTTTTAAGAGGCGCTCTTTCACCATTAAACTTTGATTAATTATTAATTATATTCTTCCCCCTGATAATCCTCTGAGTGTAAATGAGTCACAAACATAAATAATACCGGGAGTACGGAGGAAAGGAGACCAGGATTGGCCTTTGATAGTTGTTTTCTCCGCAACAGAAACCCAGAAATGGATCTTTAATCCGAGCTATGATGTAAACCAACGATAAATTGTTTAAACAAATTGAGTGTTAAAATAAGCCCATTTACTGGGCACTGAATAATCATGAAATAAAAAATATTTATTTGCGAGTATGATTGTCATCATTGTCATTATTACATAGTATAAAATGAAGTCGCTCAAAATGTATGTGCGCGTTAATCTTTTAAACTACGCAACGGATTTTCATGCAGTTTTCACCAATAGATAGAGTAATTCAAGAGGAATGTTTATATGTATTATAGTAGTATTATATGTATTATGTATTATATGTATTCATGCTTATTATAGTAGAGAAAAGCCGAGAAATTCAAATATTCAATTCAGGTAGCGGGCAGCTGGCAAGTGGGTGGTGTGGATTTTATAAATGTTGGGTAATGGCGGTGTGTTTCGTTAGCCACAGCAATGTGTGGCCGGGTCTGCTGGTTTAAAGATAATTATGAATAATTTATTTTAAATCTGATTTGGCGAACGCTTTCAGGAAGAAAAGGAAAAAAGTTATTCACAAACTGATCTTTCATAGATGGTGCAAATTTCATTATTATAGGGGTATAGGATTCAGAATTTTACAACATGCTCGAATTTTTCCCTAGTTTTATGGTATTTTTTTTTTTTTTACATGAGCTCCACACAGGAGGCGCTGAGGAAAATAATTTTCCTCAGGGCCTATGTCATCTTAGGGGATGCTGTGTGGAGGGTATTTTTAGGAAAAGGAAGGAGAGGAGAGTTCTGGGAAGGAAAAGGGTTTAAGGGGTGGGTAGAAATCTGGGGTTCAGTGTGTCTTGGTCATCCGCCTCCAAGACCTAGACAAACCTCACCCCATGAACCCGGGCACCCCTGCTGAATCACCAAACGTAGCGAACCCATTTGTAGGTGTTAATCGATAACTGATTTAATGTCACGAGGAGCCACACTGTCTGAAAATGCGTTGTGCAATTTTTATACTCATCTATTTAAATTTTACGTATATTTCTTGATTGAATTTATGTATAAATGCAGAGATTCTCGCAAGTACAATTCTGGGAGAACCTTGACCGTTCTAGAAGGAAATACAAATTATTTTATAAAATACATGTTATTAACGTAATATAACATGTAATATCTTAATAAATTACACTTGAAATGACCCTTTTCCTAAAATCATTATCATCAAACAGTATTAATAGGCTTGCGTTTGCGTGGTTGAACTTAAGAACCCACCTTCGAGTGCATGTCCGCCACCGCGCCGTACGCGCCGCACCACATAACATCTGTGTACGTGAAATTTCAAACAAAGCTTCCATTATAATTCGATGGCGCTGCTTCCGTTAACGTTAGGTCGCATGAGAACGTGCCCCCTCTAGCCCCTATGTATAAGTGTTATAATTTTGTAAATTTGAGTATCTCTACTGATTTGGAAAACTTAAGTATTACGCGGCTATTTATTACATTTGATGTCATTGCCTATTCCGGTTACTTTGTCCCGGTGACCAGCTATCACAGGATCACAGTGGATCCGAGGAACGGGTTATTTTTTAACCTACGATCTATGTCAATGTCCAGAACCACATAATTTACCGCTTTGCTAACTCGTCAAAGAAAATAACACGATATTGTGGCAAAAATAGGGATGTGAAACATAATTTTAAGTGAAAATTTATAGAATTCTCAGATTCAATCACGTTTATTGTTGAAAAAACCAACATGTTCCGTAAGCAATGCTTACTTCATGAATACCATTAACATTACAATGTAGTAAATTTATTGGGACAAACTAGAAATCTTGAAAATTAGAAAGGGCGTAAAGATGAATTTAAATATTATAAATGAAAAAAATGTATTTTTAAATTACCCGTTATCCCTTTGTAAATTATGCTATATTACCCCCTCTCCCTTCCCACTCCAGCCTATCCATTGATATCAGTCCCTGTCTATTGTTGTAATTAGTTTTAAGTAAACCCTGATAAGTTAGCCTTGCTTACGAAACATGTTGGTTTTTTAAACAATAAACGTGGAACAAAGTATTCTATTAATTTTTAATTAAAATGGTGCCACAAAATAAATTTGTTGTGTTTGAAGATCTAATTTTAAACTTTCATTCACGAAAGATGGTTTGCTGCTTATTGCCAAAAAGTTGAATATTTTAATTAATTCATAAAATCTTTACCCGAAATTACAATTAGTGACTTTATTAAATTATGTAAACAAGTCGAATTAAAGCTGATATGGCTAAATAATTTCTTAGAGAATGTTGAAGAGTTTTAATCAACCCGTAAAGACGAGCACTTTGTTACTTCGCTTTGGAAATGATCCTTGAAAAGGTTTAATTAAACTGCTGAAAAGTAATACGAGTTGAAAATAACTTTTGTGATGATTATAAATAGTGAAGGGACAACTCAGAATCAATTCAACTCAACACCTCCTTTGAAAATTCATTAAATGTGATGAAAAAAATATTGTAAGCACACATCGCTGGAAGTGTCTACTTTCTGCCACAGAACTAGCTCAGGTTATTCGTCCGGCAGAGCAGGTAGAGTCTCCCAACACCAGGGTGGTAGGTTTCCTAAGGAGCAAGTGTGGAATACCTAAAATAAAGCCATCCTAAATGTACCTTGTCAGGGCAATAAAACACCAGCTGCGGTAAACATGGTTTGTATTGTAGGGGATTGTTTAAATACAACATGGGTTCATTCACAGTAAATAATCGAGCACAGGTAAGTTAATTGCCTACCCATTCTAGGGGAAAATCTAACAAAATCTCTCTCAATCGTGCCGACTCTAGGATCGATCACAGGTACGCGTATTTATAGGGACACACGGCAAAAGAGGAATTACTTGGTCAGTACTCACAGGAGCCGGGCCCGTCGTGGAGAGGTCCCAGGAACGTGCTAGCCCAGGCTGCAGAGCGGGCTTTGCTTAGCAGGTAAGCCATGATGGGCTTGGGGGAGCACAGGGTGTGCCCTCCTAGGCGGGAGTCTCGTGCATCCTTCTCGGATCGCCGCGAAAATCCACCCGTTTTGTATCGAGTCCGAACGGAATATTCTAGAATGGCGCGTATGCACGCGTTTGAGTGACGCGGCCTTCGCCTAGGGAGGTGGGGGTTTGACTGCCGAAGCGAATGCAGGCGGCCGCCCGGCGTTGGGGAAAGGAGGTGGGGGTGGAGCTGCGCGGGAGGTGAGGGAAGCCGTTAGCGTCCGCCAGTGGTGTAGTGTGGTGGTTCGTAGGGCTGGGGGTTCGCAGAGCTGAGTTCTGCTACCTAACAATACATAAAAAATTGGATAAATATGTTACATAAGGTTAGATTATGAGCTATTTGAAATTATTTTTTTCGTTGCATTTAACCCTAGAACCGTACCCACAATATACTTTAAGTAACAGTACCCCGGAAAATGAAACATCTTTTTTTACATAAGAATAAACATTTATTAATAATCAACTTTTATGCCACTTATTTCAGTCTCACATAATACAATTAAGACTTAACAAAAGGAAGTTATCTTAACAGTTTTGACAAATCTTTTTTTGGTGCTCTAAACATATGAAAGTTTAACATTTTTTTACATCGAGTGCATGATTTACGGTCTTTTGACCTGGGACAAAATAAAAATCTTCCAGATTTTGATTCTGAAGGAACTGGAGCATCAGAAGTACTCTTTTTAAACGACTTCAAAGGGGAGGAGGTTCTCAATTGGACGGTATTTTTTTTTAATGTTAGTTTGTTACCTCAGAACTTTCGACTTGGTGAACCAATATTAATGATTCTTTTTTTATTTGAAAACTGGTGCTTTCCGTGCAGTCTCATTTCAATTTGGTCCAGTTCTGACAATGGTATCCATGAGAAAACCATATAAATCTTAAATTTGTATTAAGTATGTGCGCGGCAAATGGACGAATAACTCAATATCACGCCAACCGATTTCGATGATTCTTTTTTATTTGAAAGGATGTACTTCAAGGGTAGTTTGATAAGAGTTTGGTTAGGTTCTGATTATGGGAGCCATGACTGACGGACAGTGGCGGCGTAGGGCGACATTTCAATAAATAACTACGTACTCTTGTATCTAGTTACTTACATTATCATATTTTGAAATGCGTCGTAACTATATATATATATATTTTTTTTCGAATATAATTTCTAATTCCCTTTCTGAAACTGAAGAATCATTTTGAGAAGCTTGTATTAACAATCGAAGAGTTGTGTGATCCCAACACCGGCAAAGCAGGCGTTGAAAGAAGAAATTAGCGAAACTCAATCGAAAATCTGGAGACAGAAAAAGTTATCGGCACCTCTAAGACTTGAACCCAGGACCTTCTGCTTACATGACAACAGCTCTACTAACTGAGCTAATTAATAATTTATCCAGACACTATCTATATAGCCAAGGGCGGATTTAGGGGACGGTATTTTTATGTACTGTGGAGATTCCATCACAGTACATACTTAGAAGAAAAAAACACTTTTTTAAACATTTAATTTTTCGGTTTTTTTTACACTTACTTAAACCTTCCTATACATACTTGAACTTGTAGAAATAAACTTGAAATATGATACTTAAGTTTATTTCTAACAGTAATCGTTCATTTTTTTGCTTTTCCGCCCTTTGTGCCCACCCAGAAAAAAATCCTAACAGTAATTGTTGATTTTTTTGTGCGTCCACCCCTTGTGCCCCCCCCCCCTCCCTCAGAAAAAAATCCCAACAGTATTTGTTGATTTTTTGCCCGTCCGCCCCTTCAGCCCCCCCCCAGAAAAAAATCCTAACAGTAGTGGTTGATTTTTTTTGCCAGTCCGCCCCTTGTGCCCCCCAGATAAAAATCCCAACAGTAATTGTTGATTTTTTTGCCCGTCCGCCCCTTGTGCCCCCCCCCCCCTCCCCCCCCAGAAAAAAATTCCAACAGTATTTGTTGATGTTTTGCCCGTCCGCCCCTTCAGCCCCCCCAGATAAAAATCCCAACAGTAATTGTTGATTTTTTTGCCCGTCCGCCCCTTGTGCCCCCCCCCCTCCCCCCCAGAAAAAAATTCCAACAGTATTTGTTGATGTTTTGCCTGTCCGCCCCTTCAGCCCCCCCAGAAAAAAATCCTAACAGTAGTGGTTGATTTTTTTTGCCAGGCCGCCCCTTGTGCCCCCCCAGAAAAAAATCCCAACAGTAATTGTTGATTTTTTTGCCCGTCCGCCCCTTGTGCCCCACCAGAAAAAAATCCTGGATCCGCCCTTGTAGATAGCATTTAGTTCGGGTTTGAATCATGCAATCATATATAAGGTAGCAGCCAATAATGTGTGCGTTAAGAAAATGAAGATAAAGTTGGTAGTTCTTAGTCGAAGAATGATACAGTTAAATGTGACCGAATTGGATATAGACACCTTAGCTCAGTTGGTAGAGCTGTTTCCATGTAAACGGAAGGTTCTGCGTTCGAGTCCCAGAGGTGCACATATCTTTTTCTGTCTCCTTAATAAAACCTTATTTAAGGTCCACAATTTTTGTTCCAAGAAGTTGTTAGCAAGTTTCTTGATTTTTATATTGTTTTATAGCAGTAATATAAAAAAATATGTATTTTTCACGTACTTTATGTATTGTTTTTTTATTTCATTTAACACGTGTTAACTGTCTGCATAAGTGTAAAAAATATGCCAAATTTCAGAAAACAATAGATTTTTAACGTGCCTAAAAAAGTTTCGGTTTCGTAAGAAAGTCCTGTTTCGGTCGGACACTAAAAATAACACAACATAAAAACAAATTTTCTTTTGGCGGAATTTCTCATTTTATTCGCGGCAATTGCGGTAATTTTCAGTAAGTACCGTGAAGAAAATTGCATCAATAAACTTGACTTTTGAATTATTTTAACAGAAGGAGAAATTTCTAAACACACATATATACGAGTATATCTCGTTTTTCTTATTTCGACTATTAGTCTATTTTCCGCATGGGAGCTCAAGAAAATATATTTCTCCATGATAAAAATGCAAGTTGATAATAAAGGGATTTTTATAGCTCTCTAGTATTAAACGTTTTCTTAGGGTAATAATTTTATCTATTTTTTATCTTAAAAATTATTTTTAGCAAAAAACATAATTTTTTAACTAATAATTGGTTAAGGTCGCCCCTTCGCAGGGTCCAATATTACGTACATACTTTCTGTACCACCCTATTGAGAAATCGCAATCTGATTTTTTTTGTAAGGTTTACACAGAAGGCCCTGAGGAAAATAATTTCCCTGAGGGCCATTGTCATCTTTGGAGATGCTTTGTGGAGGGTCTTTTAATGAAATGGTAGAGAGGATGTTCTGGGAAGGTAAAAGGTACGAGGGGTATGTAGAAATCTGGGGTTCAGTGTATACAGATCCATCTGTCGCTAAGACCTAGACAAACCTCACCCCCATGGACCCGGGCACCCCTGCTAAGTCCCCAACCGTAGCGAACCACTTGTGGTGACCTATGGCAGAGGTGTTGGTTATTCAATAAATGGTTCCCGGGCGGCAGTACCCATATCCGTCTCCCAAATTGTAAATCCCCAAATTGTTGAATCGAAACGTTGCTGTGTTTGAAATCGACTCAGTTCTGTTGATGCGCCAGAATTAAATGAACCAGGTATTTTCCAATCTACCTCTTCTCATTTTCTCTTCATTTTAGCCACACAGTATCCCATCGCAATACATAATTACGTCGTAATTCCACTAAATTAATTGACATTTAGAATGTGTGTGGAAACAACGTTGTCATAGACACACTCAATTTTTTTTTAAATTTCTAGCATTAGGTACTTAATTCTGCAGAATGATAAAAGCTACCATAAATATTTATCCATGCAAACTAAAATACTTTCCATCAAGTATATTTTTTTATTTGGTTGGCACAACATTAATGTGTTCGCGGTCTTTTTACTAGAACTGTGCACTGCTCGTTCCGTTTCCAACGTTGCATATTTAATCTAAATTAAAAGATATTCCCTTTGGCAGCAATGTGCCTTTGACTCTAAACCAACAATTTAGTTTATAAATTTACTGCACCTTCTCGGTTTTATTTCCGCTGAAGTTAAACGTGCATATACTCAAAGACGTTGAATAAATTACCTCACGCCCTTGTAGAATAAAGATTATTTCTAATGAGAACTAAGTTCACGTTCGTAAAAAGTTAACCGTCTCTTTTACTTGGGTAGAATCCTCTCCCGAAGTTTACATCCGACGCGACGCCGCGCGCGTAAACCTTGCGTTGGTAAACCTTCCGCGGACCGCTCGTGTCCCCGCCCGGTGGTCCCTTTGTTGATCATTTTCAGCATTTACAATTTGGGAGGCGGGATTGGGTACCGCCGCCCCGGGAACCTTTATTGGATAACCAACACCTCTGCCATAGGTCACCCCAAGTGGTTCGCTAAGTTTGGTGATTCAGCAGGGGTGCCCGGGTTCATGGGGTGAGGTTTGTCTAAGTATTGGAGGCGGATGACGAGGACATACTGAACTCCAGATTCCTACCCACTGCTTAAACCCTTTTCCTTCCCAGAACTCTCCTCTCCTTCCTTTCCCCCCAAAAAACCCTCTACACAGCATCCCCAAAGATGAAATAGGCCCTGTGTGAAATTATTTTCCTCAGGGCCTCCTGTGTGGAGTTCATGTAAAAAAAAAAAAAAATCACCAACCTTCCAAATTATACAAACTCTGCAAAATCAACCACAACCAATGTAAAACACTTGATATGTTTTTATCAATAAATAAAGCCGTGTATCGGTACATATAGAAAACCATATATTTTTTTGAAACCCAGTCATATTTATCAACAACTCGCATTCTTAAATACAACAGCATACACGGGCGGGGGCATCACTCGATATCAAAGCGATAACGCTACTGTTGGGAAGAATATTGTATATTTATTTATTATATTTTTAATATTGCATTTATCATTTTTGCTACAAGGGGTACGCGAGTTTGGTCTCTTTCTCGAAGGGGTACCAATGAAAAACTAATTGGTAAACACTGCTCTATAGCACTATATCTTGGTATTCAATCATATTTTTGGTATTATCTCGTTTGTTATCTGTAAAAATTGCAACAAAACATCACCATATATTGATTAAGACAGTCCTATAATTGACAATAAATAGCTCTTTATTAAGGTTTTTAAGTTTAAAAGATGTTTTTGTTTTATGTAACGAATTTATTTTCCAGAAGTATTTTAATGTTTTCATATGGTTAGTCAAGGGTTGATACGTAGATATTTCATGAATTCACTATTTTTGCAATGAAAAGTTTAAATATTCCTTCAAAAATTAAGTCATATATATTGGAGTGCTGTGAAAACATCGCCTGGAGGTTAACCCCTCAGTCCTCGGGCATATTTTTTCAGAGGGTCAAAAAATTTCCATTTTTGCAAATAAAATTCAAATAAATATAAACGGAATACTTCTGAATATAACCAGAAACTAAAAACTGTTTTTGAATGGAGATGAAATACTTTATAATTAGAAAACAATATGTAGTTGTTGAAATATGTAGCGCGCCGTTTTTACGCTTGCCACTTCACCATCTCTTTTCCCCGTACAGCGCCATCCTGCTCACCCAAAACTAGGCGAACCAGGCTGCGCAGACGCCTTCTGCGCATTTCCTACTCTCGAGTCGCTACATAAACCACGCCCCGCAACAAGGAATGGCCTATATAAAGAGCTGCGAGCCCTAAATTAAACCAGTTCGTCTGTAGCTCGCTCTTGACTAGTACGCTCTCTTAGTTGCGCTTCGTCCTTTGGCACGACCCTCTAAGGCCGTGGTCGTCAAACTGCGGCCCGCGGGCCGCATGCGGCCCGCGACGGATATTTGTGCGGCCCGCACAAATATCTGGCGTTTTCTTTTTATTTATTTTTTCAAGTACAATTTATACTGTCCGTTTTTTTGCGGCCCGAACAAATATCTGCCGTTTTCTTTTTTAATATATATTTTTTTAAGTACAATTATACTAAGTATATCCGTTTTTTTGCGGCCCGCACAAATAAATATCTGCCGTTTTCTTTTTAAATATATATTTTTTCATGTATAATTATACTATCCGGTTTTGGTTTTCTTTTAAAATATATTTTTTCACGTACAATTAATTATATTATCCGTTTTTTTACAAATAATTATATTGTCGTTTGAGACTTTCAGGGGGGCGGTAGAAGACCCAGAGAAAATTAGAGAGCATAGAGATGACACGGTGAGGGTGTAGGAAGGTAAAAAAAAAATTCAAAAAAGACCAAAAAATCACGCTTATCACGTACTAATACAGCAAAATAAACCTTAATATTGGTTTATTTTTGTTATTGTATGTATTGTTATAATTTGTATCACGTGTGCGAAAATTCACACCTTTCGATAGTTTCCCGAAGTGGATGAAAATTGAACTGAAAGATTCCATTACATATACAAACAAATAATTTTTTTAATGTAATATTAAGATTTTACGTGTATTATTATTATTAAGAATTGACACTATGTCATGAACACAAGAAGGAAGGAAGTAGCAACTTGGTACTTAAATAATTGCTTTTTTAACTTGCTAAACAAAAAGGTACAACCCCCCCCCCCCCGAAATCATAAGTGTGCGGCCCGCGGTGATACCTCACATTGTCCTATGTGGCCCTTGACCAGAAAAGTGTGACGACCGCTGCTCTAAGGAGTATTCTACTACCATAAGTAAAGCACCAACCAGACCCCGACTGCTGCCTTAGTTGCGCTTCGTCCTATGGTACGACCCTCTAAGCAGAACCACAGTCAGTTTTGTTGTTCCCAAAGACTAAACAGCAAGGTTCCCTCCGATCCCTTGCTCAGTTAATTATTATTATTGTGAATTGATACATTGTGACTATTTTTACTATATGTGATCTGTGAACTTACTTTAAATAAATAACATTTTACCAACAATTGTGTTATAAATATTGATATTTTGAATGCACACATAAAAAAGTTTTAAAAATGGCTCGTTTACGTTTTATCTAACCAAAATTACTGACGAAGAAAAATCCTAAACATGTTTTATATTATAAACATACTATGAACGGTATCGTCATCTTACACCTTTGTAGTGACATGTAGAAATAATGAATAGAATATTCCCAAAGTTTCTTTTTTTTTTTAAGTTGCGATGGGAAAGTTTGGTTTCGTAAAGGTGTACATTTTAATTATTTTCTGATCAAGTTTTAGATTTGAATATAAAATTAATTGTTTTTTTTTTCTTTCCAACAGAGTTTAGATCCCATAATCCCATTTACCATGATGAAAAAATCGCATTTATTTTTCTTAAATGTTGTTAGGGAAACAACGATTTCTATAAGATCTATATGACTTGTTTACAAAAACGAACCCATTAGCATGAGGGGTTAAGTGAAAAAATGGGAATGGGAAGCAAACGTAATATTATTTTGTAGCAGCCTAAGTGCATAAAATAATATAATTTGGGATCTACGTCAGGGTAAGTTAAAGTTTAGTGTAATGTGGTAGACTCCAGCTTGAGTATCGCCCTATCGCCCCTATCGTTAAACTTTTGCGTCAGGACTGGAAAAGAAAAATACTCCCAGAACACGTAACAAAAAAGAGCACTTACTCGTAAAGTGCGCTTAAAATAATGTAAATGTTGACTGAATTGCGCATCAATTATTTAAAGTGTCTTGTTGATTTATGGTGAGGGTAAACTTGCTGTCGGATTTATAAAAAACATTCATGGAAAATTTTATTTTACAAGGTCTTTTTAATTGACGACCTCCGTAGTCCAGTGGGTAAGACTCTTGACTCATGATCCGGAGGTCGCGGGTTCGAACCCGGCATGCGCAAATAAATTTTATTTGATTAATTTGTGTTATTTCACAATTAATTCATTTAAAATAATATATAGTATATTTGCGGCATGTTCCAGAGTGGAAGATACTACTAGTATCGCCCTGGTGTAAGACCACCATTCAGAATTGAAACGTTGCTTGAAAATGGCTTTAGCCGTGTTTGGTGACCAGATCTGAATAGCCAGGTTACTTTCCAACCTTCCTCTTCCCCACCTCCTTCCCCTCACCACTACCTTCAGCCTCACAACATACCCCAATTGGGGATGCCATAGTCTTACTGGCTCCAGACGGGAGCAGTATCTTGCTTGGGCAATCATGGTGAGTTTCAGAGCATTTACAGTTCATTTTAAGATGGGAGGAACTTACAATTCAGAGGTGGTAGATAATTTTACAAAGTTATTTTGATATCAAAAATGTAAGTTTCGCAGTATTACTGATACACCTGCTTTGCTACAAGTCATCCAGTTCAACATCCCTTCCCGTAGACTCCGAAATAATGAATTGCTGTTCCGCAATCAACATTCTATTCATTATGAATACCATTCTCCCTTATCTAGAATGTCGAGACTTGTCAACCCAAGTCAAAGCATTGATTTTTTTGGTGTAAAACTAAATGACTTTTGGCAGTCGATACGCAATATTTAAATGCGTCATCATGCTTTGATTTGTAGTGTCTTCTATACGTACTTTTTACATTTTATATTGTCATTGCTATTAATTTATATATGCTTTCCCTTCACTGCCATCTCCGTTTTTTTTTATTCATGTTAATATTATTTTTTCAATCGACTATTGTCCGTAAATTAATAAATAAATAAATGTGCGTCATAAAAATAAAAGATAGATTAAGTAGAACCAATAACAAGAGAAAACAAAACACAAGGATATATAAATATGGATAATTACAAATTGAGGGAAACAAACGGAGAGAAATAGAGAGAAAAGGAGATAGGATAGAACAAAGCAAAGAAAATGATATATTTTCATTAAGGCGATCCAATAGTTCAGGAAAAAATCGAAATCGGAATTCACGCCCTTTATGGGAGGAGTTTAAAAATACTTGGGGAAAAGCTTATGGAAAGGTTGGAAAAGGTATTTGAGAATATTTTTACAGGTTGATTTCGTAAAGGCCTGTAAAAAATATTAATTCCTGTTTTACGCATTGTTAATTGTAAGAAAACTGACATTTTAAATTGATTTCCGAAACTACGTGACGCGGAGTAACACGACTTTCTCCCACGCCGGTTGGGGCGTGACTGATACGAAATTGGTGTTGCCCAGTGCATGGTTCTTGTGCCCATGCCATAAGGGTCACTTCAAGAATCCAAATTCGTAGAGTGCGGGCCGTATTGATTGATGTCAAAAATAACAACGAGAAAATGCATATTTTATTTTATTTTGTGAAGTTCGGGCGTAAATATCATTTTTTTTTGCATTATTATAAAAGAAACTAAATTTGCCACATTATACAATAAAACCAAATCCGAAAAGTGGTTTATAAATAGAAGAGTTTGGACTTGAAAGTGTTTTTTATAGACCTTATACTTTATTTTTTTAAAGGCTTATTAAAAGACTTGTTTAAAACATGACCGATATTTAAGGGCCAAGGTATGTTCTAGACACAGTATATAATTAAAGCATCTATAATACTTCTAAGCTATCAAATTTTCAAAACAAAAACATCTGATTTTGTATGATTTTGCATTATTTAGTATGGTTTCATCTTAAGCATACTAAAAATATATTTTAAAGCATTACTTTGAAATTTTTTACAATGCAGAATTTTTTGTAAATATATATTTTTTTTTTTTATTTTTTTTTTTTTAATTTTTTTTTTGTACATACAATAATGACATTACGTTTTTCAGATACATTTTTTATATAACGTGATTCACCTTTTTTTAGAGCATGCTCGTGTAAAAAAGGTGGAGCAGCGTGTGTGAAAAACTATTTAACATATTTTTGTAGAATTATAATATATTTTTTATATATTTATATATATATATATATATATATATATATATATATATATATATATATATATATATAAATATATATATATATATATATATACATATATATGTACATATATATATACATATATATATAATACATATACATATTCAAAACAAGATATATGAAATAGAATAGAAAAAAAGTTAACAGTATAAAAAAGAAGAAGAAGAGAAAGAGGAAGAGAGAAACGAGAAAAGAATATAAAAGTAAATGGATTTCCAAAATCAATTGTCGAGAGACATTCTATTGTATTATTAAATAGAATTATTGTAATATGCTAATGATTTAGTGTTTTTATAGAACTTTTGAATTTTTTATAATTAATTTCCAATCTTAAGTTAAGGGGTAACTGGTTAAACCACTTGACACCAATATATTTATAAAAATGTTGGGCTGTAGTGGTATTACAACGCGGTATAGTTATAGAGCCAAGAATACTTGGTCTTTTGCTGTTTGAAATAGATAATGAGTTATCATTGTTGAAACAATCTTTGTGGATTTGTAAAAGTGTAAATTTTTTATAAATATTGTGTAGTGAAAGGACTTTAAATTCTTGAAATAATCTTATGGTGGGGAAGTCATATGGTTTTTTTAGAATTATTTTTATTAATAATTTTTGGATGATTTCTAAAGGCATGAGAGAAGTTTTGAATGCACCACCCCAACCAAGAATTCCATATTGTAATACAGATTGGATCAGTGAGAAATAGATAGTTCTTAATAGTTTAAAATTTAAAATGTTTCGTATTCTAAGAAAAATGTACATTAATTTTCTTAATCTTTCTACTGTTGCATTGATTTGTATTTTCCACTTTAAATTGCTATCTATAATTACACCGAGGTATTTTATATTAGTTTTAACAGTGAGTACAGAGCAGTCAGGTTTACATAAATTTGTGTTTCTATTGCAATTGTATGAATGTATACTTATCTTTAAATTTTCAGGGAATGCATGTTTATTAATGGTGAACGGTTTTCCGTATTAAGTGACAGCAAGTTTGAATCGAACCATTTTTTTAGGATGTTTAAGTCTAATTCTGCTGTTTTCTGGGTTTCATTCCAAGTTAAACCCTCAGTTAGAATTGCTGTGTCGTCTGCATATGAAATGAGTTTAGATTTGATGTTAAGTTTAAACATATCGTTGACATACCCCAATTGGGGATGCCATAGTCTCACTGGCTCCAGACGGGAGCAGTTGAGATTCTTGTGCGGTATTCGCTGTAAAAAAAAAAAAAAAAAACATAAATGATAAAAAGAATTGGCCCCAGTACAGTTCCCTGCGGGATGCCAAAATTCGTGGTCTGAGAATCGCTCATAAGGCCCTTTAATTTAACAAATTGCTCTCTATTAAATAGATAATTTTTGATCCAAGTTAAAGCATTGTCAGTTATACCAATTTTCGTTAGTTTAGAGATAAGGTTAGAGTGCGATATACTGTCAAATGCTTTTCTTAAGTCAACAAATGTTCCAATACATTTTTTTTTACTATCTAAAGATTTATAAATTTTAGATGTTAAATCATCGATAGCATCTCGAGTGCTCAAATTTTCTCTAAAACCATATTGATGTGCATTTAATATATTATTTTCTTTCACAAATTTAAATATTTGTTTTTTTACAACTTTTTCAAATATTAAAGAGTAGAGAAAGTGAAGTAGAGAAATTGGCCTATAGTTACTGCTAAGACAGGGGTCCCCAGATTTAAAAATTGGGGTAATAATAGTTTTTTTGTAATTTAAAGGAAAGTTGCCATTAACAAAACTTGTATTTATGATGTGTGCCAAAGGTTTGCAAAGTGAGTCAGAATTTCTTTTAAGTATTTCTACAGAAATATTGTCATAACCAGGGGAAGAATTTCCTTTTAATTCATTAATAGTATCTTTGATTTCATCAGAGTTAGTTCGTTGAAATTGTGTTAGTATGTTACAAGGAATGAAAGGTGTTGGTAGATTATAATTATCATTATCTCTGTTTTTTATTTTAATTGCTAATTTTTCACCAACTGACCCAAAATAATTGTTTAAGATATTTGCACATTTCAATGGATCTGTGTTGACATTGTAAATTGTGTTATCAATATCTGAGATTTTATTTACATTTGAATTTTTAGGTTTTTTATTGATCATTTCAATAATAGTTTGCCACACCTTTTTATTGTTGTTACCAGCAATATTGATTTTATCTTTAAAGAAATCTTCTTTTGTTTTCCGGATTATGTAACATAATTTATTTCTAAAATTTTTAAAATATTCGCGTAGTTTATTGTTTTCAGGAAACTTTTTTAGCTCTTTATAAATTTTTTCTTTATGCCTTATTGATATGATAATTCCTTGTGTAATCCACGGTTTTAATTTTTTAAATTTAGTCTTTGGAAAGTTTGTTACAAAGGAAGAGGAGGATTGGATATGCATATTCAAAGTCAATTCAAAATTCCGTGAACATAAATCAGTATTGTTAGACGATAGTACAGTTTCCCAATTTTCATTTTCAAGATGTTGTTGTAATTTTTCATAATTAATTAGAGTTATTGGTAAGTTATAGCGACAATAATTATTCTTATTTATTTTATCAGTTTTAATAGCTACAATGCATGTGTGATGATCAGTAATATTATTTTTACAAATTACAGATTTTATTTTATCAGTTTCATTAGTATTGCACCAAATATGGTCAATACAAGATGGCCTTTGTCCAAAACATTCTCTTGTATATTTTTTTATACATGGTTTGAAATTGAGTTCTGATAAAGTGTTAATATATTCAGTTTTTTCCTTATTACTGTTGTTTTCTAAATCATCAGATATGTCGATATTAATATCTCCTACAATAAGTGCATTATGAAACCGGTTTGTATTTATAAAAGTTTTCAGGTTTTCTGTAAAATTATTAATGTTTGAGCTGTGAGTTCTATATAATGCAATTATATCATAAAAAATATTTTTATATTGATTTTAATATGTAGACAATTAACAAGTTCGATAAATATTTCATTAACAGAAACATCGTTATAAATACATTTTATGGGAGCGAATTATAAAGTGTTGTAGGTTCTAACATAATTTTTAGCTTTTTGAAGTGAAACTCCTTTAGCCCCATTGTGATTTGAAATTCGGATGAAATGGAAGTGCGTCATTAAATTTATTATTTGACGGATCCTCGGTTCTAATATAATGCGCTAAATTCACGGCTACGCGCTAGCCTCCGATAGCGTAGCGGCGTAAAGCGCGTGACAAATCTCAACGGCCACAGACATCCAGCGAATGGAGGTTCGAATCCTATGAAATTCAAAAAAATAAACAGTTTTATATTACTAAAATCGATATCCAATCTTCAAACCACTTTAAAATAAACAGGCAAAAGAAAGCGACATCTAGCGATTTTTAACTCAGAACGAGATATCAGATGTGAAGTTAGAGCCTGTCCAACCAAAGTGACCAAAATGAGTACTTTCAACAACAAATTTGTAAGTACTTCCAACATTTTTATGGCACAGCTTTTATGAACATATTTACAAGACCTAAGAGACCTAATCTGGGACCTGTTTTGGAATAGTATTATAAAACATGAATAATATTTAATGTTCATCAAAACTAAAATCATAAAAAAATTCTGAAAATATTGTAACTTGTGATGTGCGACTAGGGTTGCCATATCAAAAATTTGGCAACCAGGACAAGACGCGTGAAAACCCCGGATTTTAGAGCCCAAATGTCAACAGGTTTTTTAAACATATTCAGTTTAATAAAAAAACAGTTGAAAATGTCATAAATTACCATTTTATTTATTTTCAGACCTTAAAATTAAATTTAGTCATATTTTATCATCATTTTAAATGTACCTTACAAAACAGAATCTTATTACAGTTTGTTACAAATTGTTTAAATAATCAGTTTGAATTTTTTATTCTTAAAATAAAACCCAAACTAATAATATACTCTGTTATGAAAACAAAACCTTATTTAAATATTAAACCTAACAAAATTCAATTAAATTTTTAAAGAAAAATCTTAAAAGTACTGAGACCATTTTAGTATTCAGTCTTACAATTTCGGAGGTAACTCTTTAACTCAATAATAATTATCTTTTTTAAATTTTTATCAGCAGCCATTTAAACAAAATATCTCTTATCAAAATATGAATTAAATTCAGTCTTCTTAAATCTTGTAGTCAGTGTTGTTAAAGTGAGTTACCATAATGTCCTCAAAAACAGGAGATTTACATCATCAGCTGTTCTTGGCCCATAAAGGCTCTCATGACTTCCCCTTTAAGAATGTGAATAGTTGCAGTCAGGACACGAAAAAGGTTTCACTCCACTGTGAATCAGCGAGTGCGTTCTTGGACATCCCTTTTGAGAACATGAATAGTTGCAGTCGGGACACGAAAAGGGTTTTTGTCTTATATGGGTTAACATGTTATTTTTAGATGTCCCTTGCAATAACATGAATAGTGGCAATCGGGAAATGAAAAAGATTTTTCTCCTCTGCGGGAAAATATGTGACGTTTTAGTTGCTATTTTGTATAACATGTATATTTGCAGCCGGGACACGAATAAGGTTTTTATCCACTGCGGGAAAACTTGCGATTTTTTTAGATTTATCTTCGTATTTCATGCATAGTTACACTCAGAACATGAAAAAGGTTTTTCTCCACTGTGAATCGTGCTGTGGATTTTTAAATCTCCCTTTTGAGAACTTGAATAACTGCATTCGGGACAAGAAATTGTTTTTATCCGCTGTAGGTAAACATGTGATTTTTTGGTGCCTCTTTGTAGAACATGAATAGTTGCAGTAGAAACATGTAAAAGGTTTTATGTCACTATTAGTCAGCAAATGATTTCTAAGAAATTCCTTTGTACAACATGAATAATTACAGTCGCGACATGAAAAAGTTTTTCTTCACACAAGTCAGCAAGTGACTTCTTAGATAGCTCTTTTGAGAACACGAATATTGGCAGTCAGGACATGAAAAAGATTTATCACTTCTGTGAATCATACTGTGGGTTCTTAAATCTTCCTTTTGAGAACTTGTATAACTGCATTCGGGACAAGAAAATGTTTTTGTGCGCTGTGGGTAAGCTTGCGGTTTTTTTTAGTGCCTCTTTGTAGAACATGAAGAGTCCCAGTATAAACATGTAAAAGGTTTAATGTCACTGTGAGTCGGCAAATCATTTCTAAGAAGTTCATTCGTACAACATGAATAATTGCAGTCCTGACATGATAAAGAATTTAGTCCACTGTGGGTAAACTCGTGAATTATTAGATACCGTTTTGTAGCGCATGAATAGTCGCAATCGCGACATGAAAAACGGTTTTCATCACTGTGAGTCAGCTCGTTTTAGTTATTTTTTTCGAGAAGAAGAATAGTTGCAGTCAGGACATGAAAAGAGTTTGAGTGCCTCCTTAGTGCATTTCTTCCAGAGGTAATATTGATGTCCTTGTTGCAACTCTTGCAGAATGCAAAAGTTTTTTTTTTTGCTAGGAGCAAGCCAAGCGTAATAATAATATAATCGTACAAAATTAACCACTCTTATTTATAATATTGGGAATTTTTTGTATCAATACTCTTACTCGTACCTGCACCTGCATCAGAACCTGAGCTGGTCATAATTAAAAAAATATAAAGATCGTAGAAGAAAGTACTGAAAACCTTTCGAGTCAAAGAGGCGTTGCGACGTAATAATTTATAAATTCTCGCTCATCATAATTCACAGATGATCGGTTAGTATGGGTTTATAATAGAGATATTCTTAGGTTGCGGTATTTTCTAATTTTTCTGGTTGATACCGGAATCCGGCGAATTTTTTAGATTTTTTAACTATAGACAATTATTTGCTTGTTGAGCGGATAATAAACAAAGAATCGACGACGAACAGTAAATCTCCGAGAACTTCGAGAAATCGGGAGATTTTGATGCCGTTCCGGTAGATCGGGAGATGAAGTGAAAAATTGGGAGATCTCCCGAAAAATCGGGAGCTTCGGTAACACTGCTGCTCACTGCTAGTGTCACTGCGGAGTGCGGGCAGCGAAGTCGGGGAGGGGCAGGGGGACGGTGAATTTAGCGAATTGGTTCGTCGGTTGATCGCGGCGTGCGGGCACAGCGCGTGTGTCGCGGGCGGCCCAAGACTTTAAATTTTTAAACCCGGACTATAAATGAAACCCCGCCCGGACGTTCCCCGGACGCCCTCTAAACTAGGACAAATCCGGGGAAACCCAGACGGATGGCAGCCCTATGTGCGACTAACAAAATACAATTTCTAACCCCAAAATCAAAATTATAATATAAAGTGCTGATGATTAAGTAGTGTGAAATTGTCTGCAAAAGGACATATAATTATATTAATCATAACAATTTACGTTCAGAGTGCGAGATACTATCAGTATCGCCCTGATGTAAGACCACCATTCAGAATTGAAACGTTGCTTGAAATGGCTTGGGCCGTGTTTGGTGACCAGATCTGAATCTCTTCCATATCTTTTTCCCCTCCCTACTACCTTCTCTAGCCTCACAACGTACTCTGATTGCGGATTCCATAGTCTCACTGGCTCAGTTAAAAAAAAGACACCTTGCGGAAAGGCTCTATATAAAATAATCTTATTATGTATTTAGGTTCTAATAACAGAAACTTGAAAGCAAAAACACATTGCTAATGGTGGGGTGTTTCATTGAATGGGAATGTAAGGGCACATTTTTAAGGGTTGGAATTGGCATTCAATGGCGATAAAGGTTTTGAGATTACCTTTTCCACTAGAATAACCCTTAAAATGGTATGAAAGCGTGTTATACGATTATTGCGCGTAATATACAGGCGAATTTGGCAGCAAATAAATTCCTAGATTGGTCGACGTGGTACCAAAAATGATCAGTTTTTGAATCAATGTTCCAATATAAACAGGTAAATTTGATTTTACTGCCCGGCATTGTGGCAACTACTTTCATATTATTTGATAGTAAAATAACCGTGGTGAGCTGAATAAACCTCAGCTTAGCAATTGAATATAATTTATTTATTGTTAGAAACAAACAGCAATTTTTATACAGGATGAGTTATATAAGAGGTTAAACATGAGGTAAGCCAAAACAGTTTCTTATGCTAACGTTGGTTATTATGATATAATATAAAATTGTAATTGGTAATAACCATTAAATGAAAATTAAAATAACAAAAAACAAAAAAAAATAAATAAATATATAAATATATGAGTATATTAGAAGGAAGAAAAGGAATACGAAAGGGCAAGAGGCAGAGGAAGATGGGATGGGGACGGGAGATGCTCATGCTGTACCTTTTCTATAGTTGTACATTAATTTAATTAACATTTGTGGTCGTACGCTTGACTTCGTTTCGGTATTTCACAAGAGTATTATTAATAACATCGATATTGTTAAATTGCGTGTTATATTGCGCGCATATACGGGGGATTGAAGATTTTTTTCTGAGGTTGGTTCTGCAAGCGGGCAAATGAAAAAAATGGTTTTGTCTGGTTGGCCTTGTAGGTATGTGATAAAAGATAAACAAACTTTATGATATTTATTAAGTTATAATTGGCCTAACTCCAGTTTGATAATGCCTTCAGAAGGCGAAACAGCTGTCACGCGTAAAATTCGCTCACCACTCTTAGATATGTTTGGCAACAGTTTACAGTGATTTTTTTTGTAATTTTTTTAATTTCATTTTCTGAAAGATGAATTTGTTAAAAATGCTGTCACCAAGTTTTAAAGAAATTTGTAAAATTGACGGAGATACAGCTTTTTATGTGAAAGCGTTTGAAACAGTTTGTATGTTGAATTATCCTTCAGCAAAACTTCAAACGCGTTTTTCTCGAAACTTCGACCTGGTTGACACATGTAAAAAAAAACTATAGGTGAGTACATCCAATTTTAATGCACCTTTTTTTTACATTAACTCCACACAGGAGGCCCTGAGGAAAATAATTTCCCTCAGGGTTTATGTCATCTGGGATGTTGTGTGGGGGGTCTTTTTGAGGAGAGGAAGGAATGAACATTGGTCTTGAAGAGACCCATCTTGTAGGAAGGAGGAAACACAGAGTCGAAGAAACGACCCGTTCTCATGTGACAAATGTCAACCGTGTAAAAATGTTGGGCACGCGTTTGGCGTGTTTCCGACTATGCACCGGTGCCGAAGGGATCAATGATGCTAGTTCCTCGGAGCATCTTCCATTGTAATACCGGTAGAATAAGGATAGCATTCCTACCCGACGCCTGTGCTCTAAAGATTGCAATCCGTCTGTTAAGATGGGAGAATCTATTAAACGGACCGCCCGTTTCTGCACAGAGTCGAGGGTATTTTTCAGGTATTTTGGAGCTCCAGACCAGAGGTGGCTGCCAAATTCAACCGTGGGGCGCACTTGTGATTCATACAGGGTTAGCCCTGTACAGTACGCCTAGTTTTTGGGAGACTAACTTTACTCTGGCTTCGATGGAGCCCCCATACCTGAGCTGGTCACTTAGGGTTACACCAAGCATATCAATGGAGGGACTGTTCGGAAGATTGCTTCCATTGAAGGATACTAGATATTTATTTCAATCCCTTTTAGACGTAACCAGACAAGATTGGGTATTTGAAACATTAAATTCAACGAGATTATTTTTACCCCAAGAGAAAACACTCTCGAGGTAACCATCCGTTCTTTGCTTCAAAGCCCTCCGAGCCGTTTTGGTTTGTGATCCCTTTGGGGGCTTGTCAAACAAAAAGCTTTCATGGACCGTACTGTCATCCGCGTAACAGTGAATTGGTGCACATGACAAAAGGTCGTTGATGTGCAACAGAAACAAAGTCGGAGACAGAACCGATCCCTGTGGGACGCCAGCATTTATCGAGTGTGAGGAAGAGGTGAAACCATCGACTACCGTCTGAATCGACCTCTCCCTCAAAAAGTCGGCAATCCACGTACACAAGGATGCGGGAAGTCCGTAAGAAGGCAGTCTGTAGACCTAGTCTGTAAGTCCTCGGTGCCAAACCCAGTCAAAGGCCTTGGAAATGTCCAGTGCAACCGTTTGGTTCTCACCAAAACGTTCCAGGCACCGCCCCCAAACATGCGTCACATACGCGAGAAGATCACCGTACGAGCGGTTCCGCCGGAATCCGTATTGACGGTCGTTAATAATTTTGTTCTTCTCGAGGTATGTGAGCAGTTTGTCGTTGATCACACGTTCCATCACCTTAGACAGAACTGATGTGATCGCAATGGGGCGGTAGTTGGCCGGGTTGGAGCGGTCACCCTTCTTTGGAATAGGATGGATAACCGCTTTTTTCCAACCAGAGGGCACAGAGCCAGTCTTCAGGGACATTTTAAAAAGCTTCGTCAAAATTGGAGCTATTTCTGCAGCGCACCTCTGCAGAACCATTTATTGGATAACTAACATCTCTGCCATAGGTCACCCCAAGTAGTTCGCTACGTTTGGTGACTTAACAAGGGTGCCCGAGTTCATGAGGAGATTTGTCCGGGTCTTGACGGCTGCGTCTGCCCACCAGCTGCATGACAGGCTGATCGGGAGTGAGCGGTCGGTTGAGGGAGTCCCTTCGGCTTCTCCAGCCGTACTCTCTCGGAACATCGCCTTCCGTCACCCTGGATACACTGACCCCAGATTCTTACCCAATCCTCATACCCTTTTCCTTCTCAGAACTTCCTGTACTTCCGTTCTTTAAAAGACTCTCCACGCAGCATCCCCAAAGATGTCATGGTCCTGAGGGGAATTATTTTCCTCAGAGCCTCCTGTGTGGAGCTAATGTAAAAAAACGCGTATAAAAAACAACTTCTAAAAATGTTATTTTATGGGTAAAATTATCTGTAACTGTTTCCATTTATTAGCTTTTTATCTTTCTTATAAAATTATTAACAAAATAAATAAAAACCGTTTTTCGCTCGAAATCGTTTCTTTCAGGCTCCGTTAGCTAAGCAATTTTTTTAACCTATTACTTACATTCGTGGTGATATAAGGCGCATAAAGAAACCTATATATTTTGGCTAGTAGCTTCTTTTTAACCTCAATGTTTGACAATCAAGAATATTATAGTTTACAAGGGGATTATAAATCCATTCTTGCTTATTTCACAGAAAGCGATACTGGGCAGAATATGAGTGTAAAACGGAAATAAAATTTTACGAGTCGAGATTGCCATATACGGGAGAATTTATAAACCTTAGCCGTTCGCTCATAAAAGATTTCCAATCTTTCAAAACACCTCTTTAATGTGATTACCCCATAAGAATATTAAATTCGCGAAGCCTCTGGGACATTATCATTTATAGTTTACTTACCAGTTGACTTATGGTTGAATTTCACCCTAAATAGTGGTTTGTGAAGCTAAATATTGCTATCCTGTTCAAACTGCTATTTTGCTGGAGCCCTTTGGAATAATTTTTTTTTCATATAAAAAATACATATCATATATACAGATTTAAAGTAAAACATATGGTTCTTAAAACTAATTAAAAATATAATAATCATACGCCTTTTTATTCTGGACTTCTGTTAGGTATGTATTAGACATGATCTTATTTGTTATAGTATATCCCGAAGGTCAGTTTGCCTCTTGGCATAGGCCTCCTCTAACATTTTCCATTGGGATCTGTCACGCGCTACTCTTCTCCATTGATGTCCAGCAGTGAGTTTTAGGTCACCTTCCCATCTTATGTGTTGACGTCCTCTACTTCTCTTGCCATCTCTGGGATACCAGTCAGTGACATTTTTGCACCTAAAACTAATTACTATACATTAATTTATTTTTGACCAAACTACCCAACTCATTAAAGAAAACATTTCTTTTGTTTGAATACTTCGGATGTTTTCGACGCACTTCTTTTCGCCAGGCGCCGCGCCGCCAGAAGCAGATTTTGGCTACATTTTGTGTTTTTGACGATCTGGATATGTTTCTAGGGGCAGGCTTTTCGCAAACGGGGCGCTTGACTGAAACGCGCGGAATGGTATGTACCTACCTAGGTTCCTGGTTCTTAGCGCGCGGGAAATAACGCCAGCCGGCTGCAATAATTATTATCTCTTGCAAAATGCATGGATTTAAATAAGTAATTAATTTTTATTTTTAACACTGTGCGTAATTTAAATTTAAAAAAATTACGTAGGAATACGCAGAGCTGTAAAATATACGATTTTGTTGGTGTTTCGGCGCACGAGAGAACTTTAGGACGAGCCGCGCCTTTTAAGGAGTACTTGGCTATATTAACCCTAGAGAGCTATGTAACATTGCTATCCTACCCCAATAAGCTAACCATTCGACTTTTAGATGAACACGTTTTTTGAAATACTATTTTTAATTTAATTTTAGTTTTTTAATCTAAGATATAGATTTATGATGTTATAATTTAAAAAAAAAAACATTTATATTCAAGTTTTATTTAAAATGCTTTTTTGGGATTAATTTTATTTTTCAAAACTGTATACCTATTTTACAAATTTTGCCTGGTTTTTAAGACATTGTGAAAGGAATGGATAAATTTAACGGTGACAATCGAACTGCTTAAATTTTTAAATAAATAAAAAGAAAACACTTTGTTTACGTCACTTTATTATTTCTTCCGTCTACCGGTTTCGGTACCTCCGTACCATCATCAGGACTGAATATAAAATACTGACAAATACAGAGAAAAATACATATATATATACAAAATGTAAAAGAAAGAGACAGTAAATTAGAGCGGGACAGTGCGTCAGTTGTGGGAGGGAAGTGGGGGAGGAGCGATTGGGATAACGGGAAACATACTTATAATAGGGCTGAATGTTAAATTAAGTTGATTATTAATTATTTCAGCCTTTGTATTAACTGATTTTTTTTATTTCTAAAGCTTCTAAGTTATTTAACCTTAAGCCTATCCCATTTTTGTGTAGGACTTTAATGCCCGTATCCCGGTTAAAGGTATGGTTTTTATTAATTAGGTGCTCCGCGAATTCTGAAAACCCTGTACTGGTTAGGCACCTTATGTGCTCTTTTACTCTAGTTTCCACATTGCGTGACGTTTGTCCAATATAGAATGCTGGACAATCGTTGCAACTAATTTTATAAACGCCCGAGTGGCTTAGTGCGTCCTCATTGTCTTTAGCATTAATTTAAAGTTTTCCTAGGTTGTTATTCGTGTAAAAAGCTGGTTTAATTTCGGGTGGGAATTTAATTGTACACGAAGAGGACAGGTTATTAACATACAAAATTAAATTAAATTTTTTGAGCTTAAATTTTTTGTTGTTGTACAAAACCATTGAACTACGGATTCGACCAAATGATGAGTCTGATTTGGCCAATTTGCAAATACCCGCGAGCGCACGCTATCCAAAATTTGGCCAAATTGAAATTGAAGACATATAAAATTATAAAAGAATTTATTTTAAAAGTTCCCGCATTTTAGAATCTTCGATAATCACAAGGTTATCATAGTAGTTTCACTGTTTAACGAAAGATGTCTCACTTCTCTTCTTAATAATTATTTTTTTACTAAATGATATTAATTACTTAATTATTGACATTAATTTATGATTAATTGATATTCCGCGAAACGATCCAATTCCATGCGTTTATATATTAAAAATGAATGATGGAATTTAAATATATATATCTGTAAAATCCCGTATAAAGTAGGCCGTAGAAAACATACAGAAGTCATAATATATTGCTCCAAATAGTAAAAAGCAAATAATACGCGGAATACACGCGTTTATAAATGTAACGATTTTTTTTTTTTTATGAATCCTAAAAATAGGGAACAGGTGGTCAAATATTGGTGCACTAAACATTTCTCTGTAGTACTGTAAGCAGTTCATATGTCTTCGTTTTCCAATTCGGAGGAATGATTTTTTAAATAAGGGCGGGTAATTTACAGACCGAACGCTTCAAAATTTTCTAGTATTCAACGTTGAAATTGGTCATATTACGGAACACTCTAGTGGGTAGTCAATAGGTATCTTAAAAACAAAAGAACTTACCAACAAAATACAACAGCCATACGCAATGTTCTACCGCCACCAAGGGCGGATCTAGGGGGGGGGGGGTTTATGGGGGGTCATGACCCCCCCCCCCCCTGGGCTGGGTCCAGGACCTAGATGGACCACTAATTATAAACAAAATGTTTTTATATATTTTTTTGTATCTATTATTATTAAAATTTCCTACCCACTTTTTACTTGTATCTATTATTATCAAAATTAAATTATAACTTCTTGTGACTTGACCACGACTACGTGACCCCTCCCGCTGGCGCTATGTGACCCCCCCCCCTGGCGCCAAAGCTGTATCAAAGGTAGTATCATTTTGGCATTTTTTGATGATCGTCAATTTGACGAACGTTAGCTCTCGTGGGTTAGGAAAGCTGGAAACAATTATTTTTAATAATTTAATTTTTCTTTTTTTTTAGTTCATCACATTTCCGCTTTTACTTTTAGCAGTTCGAATTTAAATAAAGTCACTTCCTGAAAGATATTATGGTATCCACCAAAATTTTAATTTAAAACTTCGAAAAATATCATAAAACCACGGACATATGAATATATCTGGACCTGCCCTAAGTGATAAAAACGTAATATTTCCCCCTCCCCATGGAACCGGCTATAAGCTCCGCCTTGGCGCCAGCTCGCTCCATGGGGAGGGGAGAGAATCTAAAATATGTGACGTCATCATTCTTGTAGTGACCAGCGCGAAAGTAACGTCTATACGTTTTACGAAATATCACGCCAAAAACAGCAGCTTGCGCTATACATTATAGGTACATATTATATAGACATAGCGAATGTGGGCGGTTCTCCAGTATTCTCGTCGCTGGTTACAGGGGTAAGTAAATTATGAAACATTTGTAATAGTGTTTTAACTAAACACGGCAACAAAATATTGCTATGTGTATTGGGGCGAGTCTTTTTGCGGCCAGCATTTGGCCTTAGCAAATATGTTATTATCGTGGCAAGCAATTCGCGCTCCCATGTAAAAAGGTCTATTCATTCAAAGCAGATTTTGCTTTTAAGAACTAAATGGTGATATTGTAATGCGAGATGCCTATTTACTGTCAGATTGATTGTATAACGAATCACAGTCATCTTTCCCCTCTTCCCCCTTCATAGTTTGGTTTTACCCCCTCGTCTGTATCTTCTGGTCTATTGAATTCTGATGTCTATGCATAAAACACTTTTTGTGGATTTAAGTAAGGAGATGCACTTTATCAGAATTGTTTATATTAGGTATAATTGTTGTGTATTTTTGTATAATGGTCCTAAATTTCAAATTGTTGTTCTTTTATTGGACATTGACATAAATATCCTTAACACTGTCGTATATGAATTTATGAAGACTGTTTATGACGCTAATAAATATAATTAAATAAAATTATATTAATTGATATCAAAATATTAATTGATTGCTATTATGATTTTTACCATCCATTTGGATTGAACTGTAAAAAAAAATATTCGTTTGATTATTTCTAAAAATAATAGTCTTTCTCGTTGAACAGAGCTAAATTAAGTATTTTTTCGTTTTCGATTTGATGCTAAAAAAATAATTTTTTTTTTTTATTGTTTATACAAATAATCTATAGATAGATATCTGATCTTTTCGCAGAGAAACCAAATTTTTTGTTAATTATTAATTTATATTACCGCTCATTATTACAATTTGGTAGGCGGTTACGGGTGCTGCCGCCCCAGGAACCATTTATTGGACAACCAACACCCCTGCTTACAGATCACCCCAAGTGGTTTGCTATTTGGTTTGGTAACTTAACAAGGGTGTCCGGGTTCATGCGGTGAGGTTTGTATAGGCCTTGGCAGCGGATGCGTTTGTCCACCTACTCTGTGGCGGGCCGGATCGGGGGAGACTGGTTGAGGGAGACCTTTTGATTTCTCCAGCCATCGCCTTGCACCGCAGTGGGAGGAATGAATTCATTTGTATGTCACTCTTGAACAAACTGTCCCCCAAATTCCTTCGTATCTCTCATAAGTTTTTCCTTTCCAGAACTTTTCCTCCTTCCTTTTCCTAAAGAGACTCTCCACATAGCATCTCCAAAGATGCGATAGGCCTTGATGGATTTTTTCCTTCAGGGCCTCGTGTGTGGAGCTAATGTAAAAAAAAAACAAATCAATAAATTAGTTCAGAATAAATACCTTGAACCGAAAAGAACGTAGTGCGATTATGGAAGTATACTGTAGCATATTTGTGTATACGCTTTGCAGAAAAAATGTGGATACGCGCCATAAAATATATTTAAATACATTTAGGCATTAGTCTCATTTAAATTAATAATTTATGCTATGGGACCATGGGGGCGCCATCTATGGTGGTTGTATTTTATTGAATTTACCTATGTGACATTGAAATTCAGTATATTCATGCATTTTCTGACCTCTGTGGGGCAAGCAATTACTTACGACGTGAGTGTTGGTGGAAGCCAATAGATGTCAGTCATGATCAAATAATTCACACATAATTGAATTATTGTTGTATCTAAGATTTTGGCATGTATTATTAATTTGCAAATTTATATTCATTGTTTGAACTTCCTTCCTGTGATAAACATCTGTCGAGATTACGAAATACCGCCTTGGCAAATTCAATATTTGAAAGAAACTAGTGTCGTTTGTCTGGACATCGTGTGGAGAGCTGCATTCTCTGAGTGAGTATTGTTTTGTTTTCACTGAGGATTTTGGAATTGCTGTATAATCTGTTTTGTGTCACATAGGGAAGATTTCATCTTTCATTTTTTTTATTTTTAAATTTTTTATTACATTTGATTTATATAACTACGTATTTATAATGTATGTGTTATAATTTTTAATTTTTTTAATTAAAAAAATAAGTTTTCTCTTCCCTTTACACACGAGTAGTTACACTCTCGTAAAGGTTATATATTATATATATATATATATGTTTATACTGTTTCTAATCAATGTTGCATGTTAGTATTTAATGATTTGAGTTTAATCCGATTGTAACCTGAAAATGTAATTACTCATGATTATATTACATGTATATGTATATAAAAATAAATAAAATAAAAAAATTAGTTAAATAGGGTAGTATTCCCTCGTGTCTAGGGCTATTTACACGCCCCTACAAAATGATATATTTTATTTATTGTTTTCACAAATATTAAGTATGTTATATTTTCATAGAGAGATGAGAGGTGATGTCAATTATCATTTTATACCTATTGCCAACATATTTTACCAGGTACATATATTGTCGACTGCGGTTTTCACAAGAATCATAGTAATAGAACTGTACTAATAAGATAAAAAAAATGATAATAACGAATAAGTAATAAAAAGATTTTTCTTTTAACACTAATTATTTCGTAGCGCTGGGATTTCACGTGTAATTGGCAAAGAAGGTGATTACCAAAGCAATTAAAACCACATTAATTTTTATAAATGTGATTATGTCAGTTAATTCTTAACACTTATCTTGAAAACAGCTTTCTGCCTGATTTACTAGTCGCTGTAATTCCAAAACAGTATTTTCCTAAAGGAATTTACTTAAAAGCCGCTACATTCGCAATAAAACACGCCTTATTTAAGTTTTTCTCATCAAAAGGGGATTAGGTCGTTGTTTATTGTAAACATGGCTCTACTTTAGAACTGTAGATTTTATTTAGATAATTTTAATTAGATTATTAACAAAAAATATTTAACTGTGTATGTGTATAATGTCGGCGGGCGATCGTAAAATCAGCCGTGATGCGCCTAGCTACTTCGTGAAGTGCCCGGTGGCAGATCATGAAGTGCCTCAGGTTTCTCCATTCCGAAACTGCCCTTCTACCTGATGAAGAAACCTTCGATTTTGAAACAATATGTCGGTAATTTTAATTTAAAAAACGGTCTAGGTACCCTTCAAAACAAACAAAGAAAAGTTCTACACCATTCATTCGATTGCAACGAAACTTTGGTGATTTGTTTTGCGCACGCGCGCAAAGGTTTCTATATGTAATGATGAGCTCTGACTTTATGATTTTTTGTAAAAAAATTACAATAGGTTGCAAGCAAGATGTTTGAAAAATGTGTATATCATATAGTTTAGTGGCTGGGTGGGAATCCGGGAGAGGGGAGGAGGAAGAAGTAAGAGGGGGTTTGCGAGAGGGGAGACAAGGGAAGGTGGAAGGCGGAGAAGGTGAAAGGGGAAGACTGCGGGAGGACCGGATAATATGAGGGGTTGGCGGGACAAAAAAAATCGTATATCCTAAAACACTTCAATAAGCATAATTAAAACACAAACATTTTCTTTGTGTGGGGTTACAATGTATGTCGGGTATTCACTTGTTTAAAATAAATAACAATTATCATAGGAGGAATTTAAATATTGTAAAATTATTTGTAACCTGCGTAGGTACGTAAGAACTTTTGTAATTCTAAAAAATACTTGTCACCACGTGGTGTTTTATTCATAAAAATATTATATAACCATGATCAAGATGCAGAACAGAAAGACACAGAAAGGTTCTATTTCCGTTAAGATAATTCAAGCCTTAATCTCACTCAGTTCATCACTTATTTCCGTTGTAACTTAACGTACATTTCCACCACGTACATGATAATAAAGCTATGCTTTATCGCCGCCAAAACTTTAGACTGTTACAGCTTTAAGTTTTCAACTTCCGCGAGGTGAGATGACACCTATATGGACTGCGAAAGACATGGTAAATGGTCATCGTAATGCAGTCATACACTGAATATATCACAATAAAGTTAAGTGGTTTTATGTGCATTTAAAAATCAGATATAAATTAGACAAGATAGGCTGAGAACAATATTTGTTTAGGTAATATTTCTCACGTTGAAATAATGATTACCGATTACACTTTTTGATTAATTAACGGAAACGTATTTGTATTAAAGAGCTTAGGTAAATAGCTCCCACTGGAGTCAAGACAAGAAAGCTTTTCTAACGTTACATTTAATCACGAATATCGCAACTAACATGGAGAAACTTAAACTTTATAATATCACTTCAAATTTGCCTGGCAGTATCTTCAAATAACATGGTTTAAATTGTCTTTTAGTTCAGTCATTATTTTTTTAATGTGAACACCGCACAAGAGTCCCATCTGCTCCCAAACGTCTGGATGCAGTGATACTTTGGCATCCAAAGTTGGGGTATATTGTGAGGCTGAAAGTAGTGGGAAGGGATGTAGATGAAGGAGAGGAAGGTGGGTAAATACCTGGCTTTTCAAATCTTATCACAAAATCCGACTAAAGTCATTTCAAGCAACGTTTCAATTCTGGATGGCGGTCTTTCACCACAGAGATACCAAGAGTATCTTTCTTTCGAAAGCGTGCCGCAAACATACTTTGTACTATTTTTAATGAATTAATTATGAAACAGCAAAAATTAAATAAATAAAATTTACACGCGCACGCCGAGATACGAAACCGCGACAAGTAGATTAAACAACTTTTATCTACTTGTAGAAGGAAGAAGTTAGGCCACCCCAGAAAGAAATGGCACGATTAAGTTTAAGTGCTCGGCTAGCCCGTGCTGGGATATTTTAAGAATCGGAATAACAGAAGAGGATATTGCATGCTGCGGTGTATGAATGTGAATAAAGCATGAATTTTGTGGCTATGCGGTATTGAGTGACTAACCTTCCTCTACTATTATCACTGCATATTTTTGTACTACGAAACACGTTAGGTTTTTGATCCGGATGTTGTGATGTTATACATAATAACTAGGGTGAATAGCACTTCTCCATGGTGTTTAAGTTTTACACGAAGGCTTTTGTTTAACAGTGCCTGAATTATAGCAGCCTGCTATTAGCAGCGGATAATAAACCTTCTGCTCCTTTATAGCCATTTCTCTTTCAGAATGACACTAATTTCTTAAGAATTTTTTTTTCTGTACAATTTGAGTAATTTGAGAAACCCCTTTTCTAGACGAATAATACAAGGTTTAATTAGAAGTTATTAAGTGTAATTTTTATTTATAAGATACTACTTCTTGGTATTTGTTTGTTATTGTATTAATTTATGAGCAAAATTTTGATGTAAAAGTAATTGTCGAATTTACATTATGTTTTTATTTTATTTTTTAATTATTTAACTTAAAATTGTACATAATGTATGAACAGTGGTTACACACATGCTAATATAAAAATTACACATTTTATTTTTGGCAAAAAAGTTAGAAACTTTATAAGTATAACATTAAAAATAACAAATCTCAATTATTTAAAAACATACTTCACGTTTTTCGTAATTTTCTTTTAAATTAATACATTTTACACTTCTTTTAAATTGGCTGGTATTTCTCTGAAGATCTTCACCGATATTATATTCATGAGTTCTGTTGGACATCTCTTAAAGAGAAGTCTTATTTTATTTTTTGAGTTTTCGCATAAATTTCTATTTTTATTGGCAATTAAACAAAAAAAACTATAACCTACAATGCAAAATTGTGCTCAATTTGTATTTTAAAATTTAATACATTAAGACCGGTCAGTGGTTGAGTGGGCATAGCGCTTGGGTCCCACCTGGGCGTCGCGTGTTCGATTCCTCGGCTGGCTAAGTCCTCAATCACAACACAAGCAACATTTTCGGCTTTCTGTGGTGGTAGTAGGAGATTTTCAAATATTGTTGGGTTATTCTTAACCCGGGAAAGTTTGTCTTTCTTTTAAAAAAAAATTTAAAAAAATTAAAATTAGATCCCTCAACATATTTTAAATTTTCGAACATTTGTTTCATGATGATTCTCAAGGCATTGTTTCGCATAACTGTTGATTTTCTAATATCCTCTAATTTTTTAAAGAAAAAAAATTTGCTGCTATGATTACTATCGGAAACAATGACGGCATTCTATATAGTTTTCTAGAATTCTTCGCTGATATATCTTCTTATCTTTCCTAGGAGTGAGTTTTTTTGGCGATTTTCTTTATAACTTATACTTCAGTCAGCCTGCAATCTAAAATTACATCCAAATATTTCATATCGGCACTTCCTTCAAAATTTCTCCAACCATCATAGGAGTAGGTATTTAATAGTCTTGTATCTTCCGAAAAGAACAAAAAGAATGTCACTATAGACCACAATTTCATAAACATAACTGATTTGAAAGACATTTTTCAATTTGGGATGCGGGTATGGGTGTCATTTATTGGATGACCAATACCCCTGCCATCGTGGTTCTCAACGTCTGGTGACTTTGCAGGGGTGCCAAGGTTCATGAGTGAGGTTTGTCTCGGTCTCGGTGGCGAATGCGTTTGTCCACTTGCTGCGTGGCGGACCAGATCGAGAAAGACTGGTTTAGGGAGACCTCTCAAGCCGGACTCTCTCTACCCATCATCTAGCACCGAAGTGGGAGGGATGGATTCATACGTTCATCGCTCCTGGACTGATATCTTTTTTCTTCCCAGAACTTCCACTCCTTCCTTTCCGTAAAAAGACCCTCCAAACAGCATGAACTTCGCAAATATGAAATATTTTTTCCTATTGTGTGGAGCCAATGTAAAAAAAGTTATGATGTCAGGATCCACTAGTTAAAATAAGTCAGGTAGGTCTCTTAACACTCTGTAAATTGTCGTACATATTTCTTATAATATTAACCAAATATATACGTTGTGAAAACATTAATCTGTCTGTATTATTCACACATGAACTTCCAATCAGGTACTTCCTCAATCCATGCATCACAACATATCTACCCCGATTAGGGAACATTATCACTGGCTCCAGGCATGAGGGACTCTTGTGTGGTATTTACGGCTAAGTGATGATTTCACATCTAAATGATGCATTCGAATAAAGTCGTTCAGAATTATAGAAATCAACACATTATTTTACTTATGAAACTCCCTGTAGGCTCCTGTATTCAGAATTGATACGTTTGAGCAACTGATATAATGACTTTGAACGCATCACTGTTTCGCGATGACATGTGCAATGTGCTATGTGCATCTCCTCATGCAATCATTCTTGTTTGAGCTGCGATAGAGATAAGATTTGCTCTGTTTCTGCCGGCAAAGTTACTACCAACTCTCTTCAGCGAGATTTCTCGCGGGATCGAGTTAAGTGCAGTGAAGCGTGCTTTTGAGATGATTCTTAGTTTTCTGAAAATCTAAAGAATAAACATATCAAGATAGTGAAAAGCCTTAGACCACTGATAACTCATGTGAAAATAAACTAAAACTCAAACTTTTGACAATAATTCCACACATCAATAAAGCTTGTATTTTAAAGTTATTAATTAACTATTATGAAATCCTCGAATCCATTGAAATGTTCACGTCACTTTTGGGTAGTTTTATTTGTGTGTTTATACCTCCCAAAAACAAGTATTTTCTTCGAGATCGACAGATCTTACATGGTAGGAAAACATGGTTACAATTCTTTGGTAGACTACGACTTTTTAACATCGAATTTTACCATGCCACCGAACAGGCAAAATGTCCAATTCTCCAACATTAACTCCCGCAGAAGAGTTCAAAGCAATCGAAAGAAAAACAGGCAACGATTTTTCAGACTAAACACAGCGAAACATTTCGAACCTGGCGACGATTCGTATGCAAATTTATTTTCCAAGAAAATGTTTCAAACTCCAAATCCGAGTCTTGTTGCAAATTTAAATAACGAAATTAATGAGAAGAATAAATCTTTAAATTCTCGTTACGCCGTTGTGCAATTTGTGGAAAAGGGCTCTAAGAAATACAAGGAGAGTTTCAGTGACGACCATAATGAAAATGAAAATTTATTCGAACAAGAAAAATCACAGACTCCCGTGTACGAGAGTTATTTCTACGAAGTGCCCACGATCCCGAGACCTCCTATAAATAAAAACAATGGACATTTTAATGAGGCAGTTGTCTTAGAGAGGAAACCAAAATTATCAGATTATATCCACAAAGTACAAGCACCAGAGGATGGTAATAGGAATCCGACCAAAAACTCCACTTTGACGTCCGATAACGATGTCAATTTGCCAGAAAGTGGAAGAAGTATTAAAAAAGAGATTGTTTTTCCTGATGCCGCCGTCTCCTCTGGAAGGTTCTTGAGTATTTTTGAAGTGGTTAACTTCAACAATGTGGACTGTATTTCAAGCAGTGGTTTGAAGGGTACTTGTCTTCACAGATTGGAATGTTCCTCTCAATCTGGAACTGAATCTGGTGATTGCGCTGATGGCTATGGGATATGCTGTGTATGTAAGTATTTTATATTAATATTATTCAATCGAATATTTCATTTTTCCAAATTCATTCATTTATTCAAATTTCCATGAGTTCCGTAAAAAGTGTTATATCAGCGTTTCGGATATTTTATTTAATTAAAAAGTAGACTTACTTTGTAAACCCCAATCGGTAAAATTCCGCAAAATGCTAAAACAGCGTGAATGAATTAATACTCTTTAGTTAGGACTTAATTATTCGAACAGTATTTTTATTTTTTAAATATGTAATTATTTGCACTACTTTTTGAGTAGAATATGTGAAAATATTGAAAATGAAAACATATTACCAGAATGTTTCTAGACGAGATAGATGATTCTCTAGCCTTCAACTTTGCCAATAAACATAGCTTTTGCCACAGACCATACTCAAATTTTCCAATATGCATTAAAAAAGTGCGCGTTGATATTCTACCCGTAGTAAAATACTACAATCAAGTCTGCAATAGGTTCTGCCTGGATAAATCCTGTACAATTTAGGAATCGGATATGTGTACCGACACCTCGGGAACCAATTATTGATAACAACACCTCTGCCTTAGGTCAGAGTGGTTGGTGACTAAGCAGGGGTGCCCGGGTTCATGGGGTGAGATTAGTCTAGGTCTTGGCGGTCGGTGCGTCTACCTACCTTTTTGTGTGAATACCTTACAAGGGTCCCAGTGAGACTATGGCCTCCCCAATTGTGGTATGTTGTGAGGCTGAAGGCACTACCTTCCCCTCCCCATTGGAAGAAGATGGAAAAGAGGAAGGTGGGGAAGTACCTGACTATTCAGATCTGGTCACCAAATACGGCCAAAGCCATTTCAAGCAACGTTTCAATTCTGAATGTTGGTCTTACACATGGCCATACTGAGAGTATCTTCTCAAGAGCTTGCCCCTCGAACTTTTGTGTGATAGGCCGGATCGAGGGAGACTGATTGAGGGAGGCCTTTTGACCAATCCAGTCGGGCTCTTTCGGCCCATCCCCTTACACCCTAGTTGAAGGGATGGATTCATACGTCCGTCTCTCTGGACACACTGACCCTCTAGATTCGTACCCAACCCCCATAACTTTTTCCTTTCCAGAACTTTCTCTCCTCCCTATCTTAAAAAGACCCTCCACATAACATCCTCTTGGATGCCATAGGCCCCGGAAGAAATTATATTCCTCAGAGGCTCCTGAGTGAAGCTAATATATTCCATTCTCACGCAAATTTCCCTCGATTGTTTGAGATTTCCCAGAAGGTAATTTTTTTAAATTTTTCGCCAACATTAAAAAAATCATTCCTTCGAATTTTATCATGGAGACATAAAAACTTATTATAGTGCTATATAGCCAATGAATTAACCTGTAGTTTACCGTTTATTCATATTTGTAGGATTTATAACAAAATATAAAAAAAATCGTTCAGTTTATAATCGCGCGAATCCTGGGTGTTTTTTTACTTAAAACTGCCGCGAGAGATACTTATTCGGGTCAACATAGAATATTTTCATCTTTTGTATATTGTCTGTGGTATACTTGATAATGAAAGGTGCATATATGAGGAAAAGGGACTTAATTTTATCCGTAAATAGCTGTTGAAAAATTCGGCGGGAAAAAAATTTAAAAATATATTTTTAACATTGTTCTAAAATAGTTTACGAAGTTCGGATTTGCGACATCTATGGTCATAATCTCATAATAGATAAAACATTTCAATAGCTTCATGTTAAAATAAACAGCTGGCCAATGAAATGTTTTAAATAATTACAATAAATGTTTGATGAACTGTAGGAAAATGTGGTCCATTTTTGGACCGAAATCAATCGTAGAAAAATAAAAGTGGTCCATTTTTCGACCGAAATCGCTCCAGTGGTACATGATACATGATAATAATGTTACATCTTAGAATTATTTACTACTCTTCCATTAGAAGCATTTACTTGAGTATGCATATACATAGATGAATGTGTTTGTCTCTTTTTAATGTCGTTTCCGTTTCATCGAGTTTTAAAATCACAACAGTGCTAAAGAAGTTTCACTTCAAAAATCAACCTCTTAGCGTTTAAAAATATTTTTTTACGGTGGTGCATAACAGCCTTTACAACGTACACCTTTCTAAGAAAAGCTTTATTAAACATTCAAGGGTTGAAAATGGTCTGTCTGAAGCAGTCACGAAGGAAAAAAATATAAGCCACAGGAAACATTACTTTTTCAGATGTTTCCAAAGTATTCCTTGAATTTTAGGCAGTCCTAAAAGCTCTGCTATAAAAAGTGGATTGCTATTTAAAAAAAATGTGTCCGTTTAGTTCGCGTACTTAATAATGAAAAGAAGCCAGGGAGTTCACTAACAAAGGAAGCGTTTTAATTTCAATTTAAATTTGCCGAAACTAAATTTATAAATTTGACGGCATCCGTGGTCGTGGTCAAGGGATAAGGCTCTTAACTCACAATCCGAAAGTCGCGGGATCGAATCCTGGCGTTCTCAAATAAATTTTATTTGATTAATCTGTGGTATTTCACAATTAAATCATTTATTTTAATACATGTGACACGTTCAAGAGTGAAAGATACTCTCGGTATCACCCTGATTTAAGACCACTATTCAGAATTGAAGCCTTGCTTGAATGGCTTTAGTCGTGTTTGGTGACCAGATCTAAATAACCAGGTACTTCCCCACCTTCCATTACCTTACCTTCCTCTCCCCCATCTTCTTCCTGTTCGCGTAAGGCTCTCGACTTGCAAATCCAAAGGTCGTGGGTTCAAATTCCGGCGTGCGCAAATAAATTTTATTTGAATTATTATTTTTTTTTATATAAAAATAATACGTAGGAGATATATTTGCGACCGGTTGTAAGATACTATCAATATCGCCCTGGTGTAAGACCACTATTCAGAATTGAAACTTGCTTGTAATAGCTTTTGCCGTGTTCGGTGACCAGATCTGCATAGCCAGGTACTTCGCTACCTTCCTCTTCCCCATCTCCTTCGCTTCCCCGCTATCTTCAGTCTCACAACATGCCCCAATTGGGGCAATAAACTCACTGGCTCCAGACGGGAGCAGCTGGAACTCCTGTGACGTTTCGATTCTGAATGGTGGTCTTACACCAGGGCGATACTAAGAATATATTCCACTCTGGAACGTTCCGCAAGTATGTTATATATTATTTTTAATTAATTAATCGTGAAATAACACAAATTAATCAAATAAAATTTATGTACCCACGCCGGGATTCGATCCCGCGACCTTCGGATTGCGAGTCAAGAGCCTTTCCACTAGACCATGCCGGCCGTCAACCATTACCGCCATCCCGGGAACCGTTTATTGGATAACCAACACCTCTGCCGTAGGTCACGCCAAGTGGTTTCCTGCGTTTGGTGACCTAGCAGGGATGCCCGGTTTCACGGGGTGAGGTTTGTCCGGGTCTTGGCGGCGGATGCGTCTGCCCACCAGCATGGCATGGCAGACTGGATCGAAAGAGAATGGTTGAGAGAGTCTCTTTGACTTCTCCAGCCGTACTCTCTCGGAATATCGCCTTGCACCGCAATGAGAAGGATTCATATATGTCCGTCACTCCTGGACATATTGACCCCCGATTCCTACACCCCTCATACCCTTTTCCTTCCCAGAACTTCATCTCTTTCCTTTCCTAATTAGATCCTCCGCACAGCATCCCCAAATATGACACAGGTCTTGAGGTGAATTATTTTCCTCGGGGTCTCCTGTGTGAAGCTAATGTAAAAAAGTGTAGCAATTAAGCGAATTACTCGACAAATTTTTATATCCAGCGTGTGATCGTCACTAATTGATCACGAAAAATGTGAAACAGAAAATCTGATAGATATTATCTTTAGATGCGTTATTGAAATGAAGTTAAAGTTTTTTTTTTTTACATGAGCTCCACACAGGAGGCCCTGAGGAAAATATCCCTCAGGGCCTATGTCATCTTTGGGGAACACAGGGTTGTTTTTAAGGAAAGGAAGGAGAGGAGAGTTCTGGGAAGGAAAGGGGTTTAAGGGGTGGGTGGGAATCTGGGGTTCAGTATGTCCTGGTCATCCGCCTCCAAGACCTACACAAACCTCACCCCATGAACCCGGGCACTCCTGCTAAATCACCAAACGTAGCGAACCACTTGGGGTGTCCTATGGCAGATGGTTGGTTAATAAAGGTTCCCGGGGCGGCGGTACCCATTCCCGCCTCCCAAATTGAAACTTTTAGTCGAATTATGATACAGTTAAATACCGAAGCGGTTAGATTCGGATTAGCTCAGTGGTAGAGAACATCCCGGCAAGGCTGTGGTCTTGGGTTCAATTCCTAGATGCGACAGAAACTTTTTTTATGATTTGACTCTATCATACCTATCGTTTGAGAGTTGTTAATATTATGTTCAATGATTAAATATTATTTACTTTTTTATCTTAAATTTGAAAGAATAGTTATTCTACTCTTTCAAATATATTAAAAAAACAAGCATGGAAACTGTTTCGCAAGCTAAGTTACGATTTATTTTTGCAACGTTGCTTATTTCGAGGGCAAGATATATAAGAACTAATTGAAAAACTATTGCAAAAGTTTTGGCTTTTTCAATGAACATAATTTGCATAAGCCATTAAGCTTTGAAAATGCGTTGTCAATAATTTTACAAAATGAATATCTTCTGTCATCCATGATTAATCGTTAAACAAAGTCAATGTTCTAAATATTTTAATTTTTTTTAAATCAATTTTACTTTTAAAGTCGAGAAACTTTCCCTGGTTATGAATAACCTGACGATATTTGAAAACCTCCCGCAACCATCATTATAAGCTGATGTATTGCTTATAAAATAACTATGGATTACTAGCAGATACGACGCCAGGGCGAGAACTAAGCGCATTTATTCAGTCGGCTATTAAGTCACCAACTTAATAGTTATTTACAAATCCGCAATGATCCGATATGAGAAGAATAAAATGTGTTTTATTTATCCAGTGATTTTAGGCATTCTTACATTGTACCTAAGTCAAATAAAGTAGGTATCCATGTACATAGATATCCATGTTGCTTATTTCTTAAGGGTCCAAAGGCTTACATTATTATGTAAAAAAACTTGAGGAAAAGCTTTTCAAAAAGTCACAACGGGAGTTGAGGATGAAAGCGTTTAGCTGACAAAAAAAACATTCGGTTTATGAATGTTGTTCATTGCCATTTAATTAATTTGAAGCAAGTAGTGGATAATAATCCCATAAAGTTATCTTTTTGACAATATTGTCTTATTTAATATTCCAAGGCCTAATCTTGGCTAATCGTAACAGAAATGTGCAGTAAAATCGTAAACGTTAATCTGGTTTCATTCAAAGGCATCAATCTTCTCAACTAGCTCTTTACAGAGAAATCGAGTGGCCAGCTTAAGCACTATAGCTTTTCAAAAGTTAAATTGTAAACAAAAAACTGTGCAGGTTTGGAGATATTCAATACATGTAAATGTGCACCATTGGTGAGTTTGACAGCCACGTATAATTAATTTGGAGCTCTTTGGTGACCTAGAAACACACAAAAAACACATAAAATTGGTGGACCGTTAGATAGATTTCCATATTTTAATGGATAGATTGAAGTCTTTACGCGAACGTCGCATGGGAAGGCTGCGTATAATTTGTCAATATTTCGATGGAGTTTCCTGCAAGGAATAGCGGGAGAAAAGTCACATTAAAAAGATTTTTTTAAAGCTGAAAAGTTCATGATGATAATTTAAACCAAGAATTGCCTTGACATTAAAATGAACTCAAAAGAAGCCGAACAAATAAAATCATGAGGTCAGAGTTCACCGTTTTTTCTTCAGACTTGGATTTTCTGCTTAAAAGTGAAGACATGATTTACGGCTTTGAAGGCTTAAAAATAATTGGGATTTGTTTACGTAGGCAGATGAAGACAATTTAATTAGCGAAATTTATTTTTGGCCTTGCGATCGCCGTATTTTTTAATTGGGTTAATCCAAAAAAATATATCCGGTTTTCAATAAAGCCTGCTTTCGCTAAGCAAAAAGCTTAATTTATTAAATATTCATTATGTAAAGTGCTGCTTTAAAACGTTAGAAGGGTGTTTTATATTTATTAAAACATTTGTGAGATTTTACTTTTCTGGTAGGCCATTGACACAGGTAAAAAACGAGATACATTTTTAGTGGCCAGGCATCTTTGCACAGTTGATCGATAAGGATTGATAGGATAACTTTCGGTAACTTCTCATCGTTCTCTAGCATGACTGCAGATCGAATAACTAACCATTCACATTGACTAAGTGTTCTTAATATATTCGATTTCAACTATGTTTGTACGTTAGCGATCTGCAGTTGTCCTAGGGAACGAGGAGAAGTTACCGAAAGTTATCCTATCAATCCTCATCGATCGACTGTGCTAGGGGGGGAGGATATATATTATTTATGACTTGGAAGTAAACGGTGGAAGAATTTGGGGACGGTAGATGAAGACATGGAACAACTAAGTTAATCAAATGGATGTGAATAAAGCAAAAACCTAGTGACAATTCAGAATTGTGTAGGTGCATTCGCAATTCTTATCCCTCAAGAGAAATGGCTTGATGGTTAGTTACATACCTACATAACATTTTTTTCCGTTTTTTTTAATATTACGTATGTATTCGCACAAAAATTTATTGTAGCATTGATCATTTATTGCATGTAAGCTAAAAAGACCAGAAATCAGGAAAACTGAGTTTACTTTCAAGATTACCCCTAAGAATATTTAAACAAAAAAATACACATTTCAATTACGATGAGCTAGGCACTTTATTGCTTGTCTGAATTCTTCACATAACCAGATCAATTTTTGAAAATCGCACTTATTTAATCACTCACAGGCATCAATCACCAATAATCAATCACCCACAGCCAAAATTATTATGTTTGATACTGTTATTATAATAGAACCTACTGTAAATACTCATTTAACTTGTAAAAAAAATAATTTTTTGATAGGTTTATCAGCCAAACTTTATACAAGTAGCTAGGTATATGCCTCTCCTACTTTAATTCGATGATCATGAACACAATTAATGCTTGAAAATTAAATACAATAACGAAATAAAAAATAAATGTATTTATTAAATAAATGAACAAGTTTATTACACGTAAAACACATACCACAAGACCATCACGTTTAATAGTGAGACGATAATGATTTTATAGCGACACTAAAACCACTTCAGTTTTATATGCATGGACAAAAATCACAGGGTTTTTTATTTGTTTACGCTGACTTACTCTCAGTAATTATTAATGGCTTATCTAGTATACTTAATATGGTGGTGTCTTAATTTCAGTTCAGTACACGTGCGGGCAACAAACGTCCTCAAGGTGTTCAATCTTCACCAACCCTGGATTTCCGCGTCCTTCACAAGATAGGCTTGCTTGTACCCTCACAGTTTACAAGGCAAGTCCTGATGTCACTCAGCTGATGTTGGACATAGTCCAAATGGAAGTAAGTGATTCTACAATGTATTTATATGTTTTTACGAAGCAGTAAGTAACCCCTTTACTAGACGATGTCTGTTCTGGGACTTCTGGGACGGTTAATGCTCTTGCAATGAATAAACATTTTCCAAGAATGCGGCCGGCTCTTTGCGTCGAAATAAAATTCTATCAGATGTTTACAGACTTGGAACTGGGAAAGAACCCTCAACACTTTGGTTAAAATTTGATAATCACAGTAAAACAACTTTTGATCCTTGCAAAATTGTATTCATTGTATGCATTATGCAAGCTCACTCGGTTTTGCACCTTAGCGCCACTAGTGTGTTTTGATTAAACTGCTTCTCATGACAGACATTCTGATAATCATTAAATTCATAACGCACATAAAAATGGAGTTCATTTCCGACTAGCTCTCGAACAGTTTACGGACGGTGGTTTTATAAGTTTAATAAAAATTTCTTTGTTTGAAACCACTTTATTTTTAACGCACAATAGTCAAATCGGTTATAACCAACCATCAATGCAGACATTTAGAAAGAGAAAAATATTAGAGGTGGACAGAACATCAGGGCGTAGTTGGTAGTGGTGGGGAGGGGGGGGGGGGGGTGCGCTTGACTATTGTATGTAATAAATAAAGTGGTTTAAAACTAAGTAATTTTCATTTAACTTAGATTATTATATATTTTCAGAAACTAGGCTCTGGAACACAAATATAAACAAATACATAATATACATACATCATCCCAAGAGAAAGCATTTACTATGATGGATATCGCAAAACCAATAAAAACAATGTTTTTGTAACATTAAAAAAACGTAAACTAAACTCAAACATCAGTGTTTTGTAAATTCAACAACAAATTATTATTCGTAAAAAGTTGATGTTTCCAATTTTGTAAGTAATCCTCTCACGTAAAATATTCCAGTAGAAATATGGTATTTCAAAAACACAATGTTTTCTGAACAAGGGCCTAGTTATTACTAAAATAAATAGAAGTCGCCTGTAGGCAAGAAGCTTATCCCAAATGGTATTTCAGCTGATAGGTTACAAGGACTTGTATTCAGCTCTCTCCACGTCATGTTTTCGAAGTACTGTTTTCCGAAAACCAATAATACCTGATAGAGCCTTTCTTTGGGATAATACAATTGAAGATTAAGGCTTTAAGAAATAAAAATTAAATATGAATTTAGATTTTCACAGCCAAAAGTATTTTCGTTGTTTATGTTTAAGGTGTTACCATGTATTGCGATATCTCCTTTAGCTAACATTTCGGTCAGGGTTACAGTGCACATTAGAGATGGGTAAGTAAGTAAATTTTGCCGGCCTTCGAGAATTGCTTTCTTTTACAAGAAATTGAGTTCTTGGAGCAGGTCCCGGGAGCCACTCCCGACTCGCAAATGGCTCGGACTGAGACGCACGGTGTTACCGAAGAATGACAAACTTATATGTTTTGTAAAATTAATATAAAATCTGCCGGCTTTATATTATAAAGGGCGCCACTGGTTGATTAACCAGGCTAGCAAAAATCCTCTTTCAGGGCCTTGGGAATTCAAACTTCAAAGTTAATATAAAAGAATTAAAAATGCTAAACAGTGGTCATAAGGAATAATAATATTACATTTATTTGTACAGATTTTTTTAATACAAATAGAACTTAAAACAATTACTAAATAAATAATTAAAGCTCACCCCCTGGATAGACCAAATTCCAATTAGCTATCTAACTAAAAATCACGGGCCTCTCATTTCTCAGGAAGCTTCTATTCCCGATGATGACTCTGTCGATTTTCCTTGGACTGAAGACGGCTGGTGCAGTTTTGCTCAAATAAAATCGCTCCAACCAAAGAACAATTTCAAATCCAGGCGAGTCTATTTTTCCATGAGCCAAACAGAATTTCCCAATAACTCCAAGATTACTTAAAATCGGTTGGGGTTAGTCTCCTTGTAGATAGATGGTCTTCCATAATTTTTTTAGCACTCTGGCTTGCATAAAATATTGTACTGATAGCCTTCTTACTCGGCAATATGTAATATAGAGAATATGTTAATCCATAATAATAAATAGCGATGTTTCAATTTAATCAATAATCGCGGAAGAAACGCGCGACTCTTTTAATAAGAAAATAAAACACTTTCACGGCGCTACGTAAATACTGATAGCGGCCTTCTGATAAAGAAACAATTAAATTATAATATAATGAAGCAATCTTTTAAATTATCGCACTATTCAACTTTAAAAATGAAAAATCACGTTTGACTTTCAGTATAGAGTCTTACCACACAGGCTCCAGACCAACAAGTGACGCGTCTGGCTGAAGCTGGGAACATACTAGGCCCACGCAACGCTACGCGACGTGGGTATACGTCATCATTTCCATATCTGGACTACTTGCCATCCATACATTTTCTATGGAAACGGGTGCTTTAGAATCACACTAGCCCCACGCAACGCAAACCGACGCCCCCCACGCGACGCGGATCTGCCGCAGCCAGATCGGCGTGAGCCATGTGGAAGGTGGAGGGGGTATGGTCACGCCTACTACGAGATGATTTTACATCTTTCTGGTGTTATCTATGCATCTAACGTTATGTTCCGCAATATCTGTGGTTGTTTTTTTGACAGATATTATTCAAAAATGGATGACGAACAGTTCATTGAAACTGGCACGAAGTTATTTATAAAATCAAATTACAGGATTGTAGAGATTCTGCACACGCAGTGCAGCTTGGGAGGAAATTTCAGCCATTCATGGCATGACTTTCAATATTATACCCTTATAATTAATGACAATCAAACCTTAGACACACTGCCAGTCTTTCTCTGATCCGAATGGACTTTCGGAGACGTGTGTTTTCTTTTTTTATGTCATATTCAATTATGCTGTGAAGCTCTTTAAATACCACTTTACTCATTCGGAAGTACTTGAAGAATCGTCCGTCATCAGATTCTAGTTCCTTTACTTAAGTATGGAATTCTCCAAACATTTGTATTTGTTAATGTTGTGGACCCAAATACTTCTCACTTTTTTCTTTTTACGAGAATATTGATTTCATAATAATAATCGTAGCAAATTATCTTCAAATTAGCTTTCAAGACATGGCAAAGCTGTCATCTGCTGAGAAGAGAATCACATAAACATAACCTAAAAAATAAATGTCAAATGTGTCGAATCAAACGCGCCTGCGCACAACCAGAGACCCCTTGTCACGTGGTCACAGCGACGCGTACATACGTCGGCCAGTGTGGACATGGACAGGAACGTTGCGTCGCGTTGCGTAGCGTGGCGTGGGCTTAGTATGATCCCAGCTTTATTCTCAAGTCTCAAATACCTTCTTTCGAAAAAATAATTGAATAATCTAGGTTCCACGTTTCAAAAATAGATTTTCATTGAAGTTTTAACTTATTCAATCACCTTTATAATTAGGTACCGGCCTAGTTCTTTGATAAAATAAACAGCGAGTTATATTATTATTTATTTTATCATAACAACGGGTTCGACCGGAGCCGGACCTCGGAGCCGGAGCCCGCAAAAGATCTCGAAGGCAGGACCTGCTCCTGACTCGCGAATGGCTCGGACCGAGACGCGTGGTTTCAACTGGAGCTGGACCTTGAAGCCGGAACTCGCAAAAGAACTCGAACCCGGGACCTGCTCCCGATTCGCGAGTGGCTCGGACCGCCAAGTTCCTGGTTTGGGTCCAAGTACTGGACCGGGTTGTCTGGGAATGGTGGATTTGAAAAAGAAGCAGGAGTAGGATTCCCGCGAAGACCACGAGTTCAAGAGCCCACTCCAGCTGAACCTACACATCGCTAGTGTAATCTGCCCTGTGATGGACACTGTAAAGCTGTTCGAAACGTTGGCTAAAGGAGAAGGTAACGTAACACGGCATAACACCCCAAAAATAAATTATGAAATAAAAATTGAAACTTTTATTACAATACTACTACATTAGTTGTTGATTAAATGACAATGTAACTTTCCTGATTATTTTATGATTTTACCAACCCAGGCCCTTGACAAATCCCTGGGGAGTCTTGAGGCGCTACTGTAAATGACATCAAATGTAAAAAAAACCTTCCACCATGGTACCTTCATACCTCATAAGTTCATTGAACTGGAGTTACGCACAGCTGCAACCGAATTTAGTATTTCTTTAATATTAATAATTGCACTATAATTGTGTACCGGAATGACTAAAAACCGCTCATCAAATTTTACTTATTGATGCTTTCTACCTGTACAAAATAATTTTAATTCGTGTACTTTTAGATGTAGGTACTTGTGTTGATGTCATTAACCAGAAGGTTCAGGATTATGTCAACCTTGGAGATGTTGTGAGAAGGGTCTTTTAAATTAAAGAAACGAGAGGAAGTTTTGGAAAAAAAAGGTTAGAGGGGTGGGTAGGAATCTGGGGGTCAGTGGGTCCAAGAGTGACGGACGTATGAATTCATCCCTCCCTGCGGTGCAAGGCAATGAATCTGGAGAGTCCTGCTGGAGAGACTAAATGATCTCCCCAACCAGTCTCCCCCGATCCGGCCTGCCATGCAGCTGGTGAGCAAAAGCATTCGCTGCCAAGACCCAGATAAACCTCACCCCATGATCCCGGGCACCCCTACTAAGTCACCAAACGTAAAGGAAGGAAGGGAGAGTTCTGGGAAGGAAAAGGGTTTAAGGGGTGGGTAGGAATCTGGGGTTCAATGTGTCCTGGTCATCCGCCTCCAAGACCTAAACAAACCTCACCCTATGAACCCAGGCATCCCTGCTAAATCATCAAACGTAGCGAACCACTTGAGGTGACCTATGGCAGAGGTCTTGGTTATCCAGTTAAGGTTCCCGGGGCGGCGGTACCCATTCCCGCATCCCAAATTGTACATGTTAAACGTTAATTTCATTGAAACCTTTACACAAACACATATACGAGTATCTATAGGATTTTTCTGCAAGAGAGAGAGCTTCGTAGCCTATCGTCCTTCTCTTTGTGCGGTTCTTCGTAGAAAAAAATCCTACTTATATTACAATACGAAAGTTTGTATGGATGTATGTATGTTTGTTACTCTTTCACGCAAAAACTACTGGATGGATTTTAATGTAACTTTACAATAATATAGCTCGTACATCAGAATAACATATAGGCTACAGCTCAGAGCTCTGGCATTATGAAATTGTATAAACAAATTGCAATAGGTGACACGTGAGATGTTTGAAAAATGAATGTAACGGGTATGGAGGCGGTGGTGAGGGAAGGAGGCGGGGGTGGGGGGGGGATGACGCGGGAGGAGTGGAGGGAGGGGGAGAGGGGTGGCAGAGGGGGGAGGGGAACGGGGGAGGTTGTGGAGAGGGGGGGATAGGGAAGACGGAGGAGGCGCAGTGGAAACCCCCCTAATACTATGCGAGCGAAGCCGGGGGCAAAAGCTAGTGTAAAATTGGTAAAATTTTATAATAAATAAACCTCACGATTATCCTACTCCTTATAATCTGTACGTCTCATTCTCTCGAAGTTTAGTTTTCTGAAGGTTTCACTTTTGCCGCGTGTGAACTGCGTACTATGATTTTTTTAGTAAGGCTGTAAAAGTCTTTAATTAAATTCTGATATTTCAGCTCCAGCCACCCACAAACGGAACGTGTGTCGAGGATCAGTTTGTAATTACTGGACAAAATATTAACAGCGTTATTCCAATTCTCTGCGGGATTAATAACAACCAACAAAGTGAGTATAATTTAATATATAAACTCCTTATTATTTTTTTACATCACCTTCATTGTGCGCGTGCTCCTATTTTTTAACACCTAATAACTGAACAGTCAGATATCTTTGAGATTATGTAAATGGAAAAGTCATTGATATGTAAAAAACCTGGAAAATTTTCGTAACACCTAGCTTCAAATCAATTTGTTTAAAAAACAACTTTTTGCGTGGGCGAGACGGACAGCACAGAGTTTCTATTCACGTTAGATATTAGGAAAGATTATTAATTGTTTATTTTCGACTTGTTCGTTCTTAAACGGAACGAACAAGTCAAAAATACGGTAACCAGAGTAAGAAAACTTATTAACATATTCATTAGATTGAGAAACATCCTATCATCTAATATGATTAAAACAATTTATTTCTCTCTTGCCCAATCTATTCTACAATATGATATAATCGGGTAGGTGGGTACTTTAAAACTAACCTCTAACCTATAGAAAGGGTACAGAGGTTGATTCTAAAAGTCATCACATGAAAACCATCTTTATTTCCAACAGTACAACTATTTAACTATTTTAAGGTTCTCAGTTTAAATAAAATTTTCAAAAAGAACACACTGTTACAATCCCACAAAATCATTTTAATACTACAACAACAATCCCAAAATTAAGTAACCGATCAAGATCACGTGGTAACCTAGAAATCCCTAAATTTAAAACGAGTACTTTTCAACAACATTAGCTTATCAAGGCCTAAAATTTTTTTAATGCCCTCCCATATAAAATCAAATCTGAGGTAAATTATAAAGCTTTTAAATCACAAATAAAACAACTGCTAGATCAACCCAACACTAATTATAAGTTTTAATTTCATAAAACGAATTTCTACGTATATTTTTTGATTACCGATTAGTAAAAATTGATCAAGTCTCTATTATAATATTATGTACTTTTTCAAAATGAATCATTTAATTCCATCATTAATTAACAAAAAAAATTATAAATTAATGTACTCTTATTGATTTCACATGTCCTCTTAAAATATTTCATCAGCATTTGAAGTGTAATGAAGCGATTATTGCCGTAAAATAACATTATGTACCTACTCTTGCAAAATTATCGGCTAATCCAATTGTTAGAATCAACTATATGTACTTACTATCTAACACCTACCTATTAAGAGAAATGCAATAATATATATATTTTTTTTTGTTATTTCTATGTATATTATTACTTTTAAATATCTATACTACATGTTTATCTAATTAAGTAACTGCTACGTTAGTAAATTTCTTTATTTATTTATTTATTTACGCCTATTTAGGCTTTTACATACATATATATATATATATATATATATATATATATATATATATATATATATATATATATATATATATATATATATATATATATATATATATATGTTATGATTAAGGTTTTCACGGGTGTAAGATGTAGAACAATTTTCTCGGTTTACCCGCGTAACGTAGTCCTTAAAAGGACTTTTTAACTCCTGACGTTTCGGACAGATCACACTGTCCATCTTCAGAGGCCTTATGTCTTGAGTTTTTGTCTCAAACTGATAGCTTTCGCATGTCTGTTCGGTCCAAAAGCTAAAACTTAAGTGAGTGCAAGTCACTTCTTATGTCTAGAACGAAGTACCCGGGTTGCAGGTGATTGATGGTGGAGGGGGTGGGGGGCGGGGCTGACAGTAGATACCTGATTGGTAAAGCTAATTGGAGACACTACTGGTAATTTTGGAAATGCCGTTTTTGGGGTATTTTCATCGATTAAGACTTTCCAGGTGTTGGGAATTCTGATTGCGTCATTTCTAGTATTCATATTATTTTTATGTTTATAAATTTCTATTGCTTCGCGGTAAATTCTTTTTGGTTCATTGTATATGCTAGCTATTGTTTTTGTATTATTAAAGTCTATTTTATGACCTTCATTAAGGACGTGTTGCACTATGGATGAAGTTAAGCGTTTATTAGTGACATCTACTTTATGTTCTGCAATTCTACATGATATTTTTCTATTGCAACGTCCAATATACACCTTTTCACATGCCCCACAAGGTATTTTATAAATACCATGTGACTCAAGTGGAATGTGGTCCTTTGGACTTCTTAATAGAGACGAGATTTTATTTTCTGATTTATAAATAGTTTTGATTTTATTTCTTTTGAGGATTCGACTGATTTTATCTGTCGAGCCTTTGATGAATGGGAGAATTGCTATAGAAAGGGGTTCTTCTTTCGTTTCAGAAATAGTTTTTTTGCGTTTATTTATGGATTTGTCTATTAAATATTTGGAGAAACCGTTTGCTTGAAGAGCACTACTAAGAAGACCCAGTTCTTCATGAATATGATCTTTGTCCGCTAGTCGTTTTGACCGGGTAACTAGGGTATTTATAACTGATGACAACTGAGATGGGTTATGATTTGAGTTGGCGTTTAAGTATCTATTTGTATGTGTCGGTTTACGATATACGGTATGGCCAAGGCTGCCGTTCTTTTTCTTTTTAACTAAAATATCGAGAAATGGGAGACAATCGTTTTCTTCGATTTCCATGGTAAATTTAATATCTTAGGAGGTGATCACACTCTATTGGGTAATTATAGACCGATTAGTATTTTGCCATCACTCGAAAAAATTCTTGAAAAATACATTCAGTTGAAATTAATAAAATATTTAGAAGATTTTTCTATTATTGATACAAATCAATATGGATTCCAGAAAAAAAAGGGTACCGAAATGCTACTTCAAAAATTTGCCAGTTTCATAAATAATGAACTAAATAGTAAAAATCATGTATTAGTTTTATTTATAGATTATTCTAAAGCATTTGACACTATTAATCATAGAAAATTATTGCAGATACTAGAAATCATAGGAATAAGAGGAAAGCTCCTAAAACTATTTGAAAATTACTTGAACAACCGATGCATGAAAATAAAGCTATTGAACACTTTAAGTAAAAAAAGAAAAATTTTAGCTGGCGTTCCTCAAGGTTCCATATTAGGTCCAATTTTATATATCATTTATGTATCTTTTATTAAGTACATCTTTAAACATGTAAAACACTTTGTATATGCGGATGATACTGCACTAGTGATTTCTCGCAGTGATTTAAAATTATGTATTGAACTCTTACAAAAGGATTACATTGAGCTTTTGAAATGGTCTCATGACTCTGGTTTAATCATAAATGCAAAAAAAACCAAATTGATACATATTAGATCACCCAATGCCAAGACAAATATTATTACACCAGAAATAAAAACACACGGTTCAGATTGCTTACATGTTGGTATCCCAGCATTGTGTACATGCGAAAATATTGAAGTGGTTAAAGAATATGTTTATTTAGGTGTAATTATTGACTGCTTTTTCAAATGGGATTTACAAATAAATAAAGTCTGTGAACGTCTGAGATCTATTGTTAGTAGATTATATAAACTTAAATTCTATGTTCCAATATGCACACTTCGAATAATTTATTTATCATTAGCTGAGTCTATTATAAGGTACGGAATTACAGCTTGGGGACTTTCCTGTAAGACAAATGTTAATCATGTTCAATCTGTCCAAAATTCATTAGTTAAATTATTAGCTCATAAAAGTTTATACGAGCAAAGACACAATGTTCCGTACTTTTACCAGAATCTTAAAATTCTCTCAGTAAGAGCAATTCTGTGGCATAAAATTATTTTTCAGCATATGAATAGCCCTATATACATAAATAGACTGGACCACACTTACAATACTCGATTTACGTTAAATGAAGGACTAATCGTACCTAAGCACTTAAACAAATATGGACAAAGAACGCTGGACTACATGATACCTACATGCTTAAATATGTTACCTGCTAAAATTAAAAAAATGTACAAATAATGTAAGAACAAATATTATATTGAAAAATTGGCTCGCCGAAAGAAAAAGTTTGTATTAACATTCTTGTAATACTCGTAACACAAAAAATGTCTAACTGCATTATAAGTTTTATTTAAAAACTTCAAAGTAAAAGCACCCATTGACAAACTACTTAAAAGTAGTTTATTGGGACTTTTCTTTTTTGTAATATCTTATTTTTTATTTGATTTCCTGTAATATTTTATAACTTTTTTTCTTCTAATAAAAAAAAAAAAAAAAAAAAAAAAAAAAAAATGGATACTATTCAAATGAATAAGAAAGTTATTTAATTCTTCAATTCCGTGTTGCCAAATAATGAAGGTATCATCCACATAGCGACGCCATAGTGAAGGTTTCAGAGGGGCGCTCTCTAATGCCTTTATTTCAAAGTACATCATGTAAATATTAGCGATTACCGGGCTGAGGGGTGAGCCCATCGGGGCCCCTTGAATGTGTTTATATATTTGTCCCTCAAATTGAAAATAGTTTAGTTAAAAAGAAAAAAAAGGGCAGCCTTGGCCATACCGTATATCGTAAACCGACACATACAAATAGATACTTAAACGCCAACTCAAATTATAACCCATCTCAGTTGTCATCAGTTATAAATACCCTAGTTACCCGGTCAAAACGACTAGCGGACAAAGATCATATTCATGAAGAACTGGGTCTTCTTAGTAGTGCTCTTCAAGCAAACGGTTTCTCCAAATATTTAATAGACAAATCCATAAATAAACGCAAAAAAACTATTTCTGAAACGAAAGAAGAACCCCTTTTTATAGCAATTCTCCCATTCATCAAAGGCTCGACAGATAAAATCAGTCGAATCCTCAAAAGAAATAAAATCAAAACTATTTATAAATCAGAAAATAAAATCTCGTCTCTATTAAGAAGTCCAAAGGACCACATTCCACTTGAGTCACATGGTATTTATAAAATACCTTGTGGGGCATGTGAAAAGGTGTATATTGGACGTTGCAATAGAAAAATATCATGTAGAATTGCAGAACATAAAGTAGATGTCACTAATAAACGCTTAACTTCATCCATAGTGCAACACGTCCTTAATGAAGGTCATAAAATAGACTTTAATAATACAAAAACAATAGCTAGCATATACAATGAACCAAAAAGAATTTACCGCGAAGCAATAGAAATTTATAAACATAAAAATAATATGAATACTAGAAATGACGCAATCAGAATTCCCAACACCTGGAAAGTCTTAATCGATGAAAATACCCCAAAAACGGCATTTCCAAAATTACCAGTAGTGTCTCCAATTAGCTTTACCAATCAGGTATCTACTGTCAGCCCCGCCCCCCACCCCCTCCACCATCAATCACCTGCAACCCGGGTACTTCGTTCTAGACATAAGAAGTGACTTGCACTCACTTAAGTTTTAGCTTTTGGACCGAACAAACATGCGAAAGCTTTCAGTTTGAGACAAAAACTCAAGACATAAGGCCTCTGAAGATGGACAGTGTGATCTGTCCGAAACGTCAGGAGTTAAAAAGTCCTTTTAAGGACTACGTTACACGGGTAAACCGAGAAAATTGTTCTACATATATATATATATATATATATATATATGTATATAAAACCACATATACCGACCAGAAATACGAGGCAAAGTGCTACCTTCTTCTGTGACAATTTTAAAACAAACTATGAAGCTCATACACTTATAAATAGATTACATTATTTTGGCAATAAATTTGGGAATATTGTAGACATGTTTGCAGATTCCATATTAGTTATAAAACGAATTCTTTATAATTACTTTAACGAAATGTATGATTTTAATTTTAATTAATTTTATTTTCATTATTATTTTAATCATTGTATATTGTGTACTACATACCTGCCTAACTGTTATTATCTATCTTTGTAAAAGCCCACCAGGGCGTAAGTAAATAAATAAATAAATAACAATATTAAGGAAATTATAGTAGTATAATTTCATTAATATTGTTATATATCTTTATTTGTTATCATTCATAAGTTTATTTGTTTCTGAATTCAAAAAAAAAAAGTAAATCTTATTTCTTTATATTTTTCTGTAATGACATGACTCCCCAATTTAAACACGAGAAATGTTTTTCTTTTTAAATTGGGTAGATTCATTAACAAGAAATTTCTTTATTTGTAATTATTTTTAAGAACCACATATTTTTCTTATGTAAATCTTTTGTATGTTTGTATATTTTAAATTAAAAAAAATTGCGTCTGTGGGTTAAAGATGGTAATCGGTATGTTAACAATCGAATATCAATCAGACGGATCACCCTCCTTTGCACAGATAGAAGTAGGTTTATACACTGTATTTAAATCATCCATGAACGTAAGTTTTTGGGTAACATGCCTGTTTTATGTACTAAAATAAAATAATAATAATTTTCAGTTTCATAAAAATAAATAGTCAAGTATTTTGGGGCCCCAGTTCAGAGGTGGTTCATGTTTCCTTATATCATATTTATAATGCTATCCAAATTGCAATTTTCTTTATCGTTTTGCAATGCTTTGGTTTTTGTGCTGTTTTTGTAAAATAAATATATAAAAATTAATAAATTAAGTTGGATACCCATAAAGTAAGTTTAGTTTTATTTATGTATATAAGCCATTATTCATCCAGACATCACGAGCTTTGTGGATGAAATATTAAGCAAGTTGATGTTGCTATCAAGCACTTAAAAAGCGTTCCACCCTGACACATCCATAATTTATTATTATTACTGGTAACGGAGAACCCTTGAGAGGGAGCGAAAATATATGATTATGTTGATTTTTCACGCATTTTCATAAGTACCATCAGAATTTATCACTTCGTATATTATTATATTATAATTTCACTTTTGGAGTAATGCTTTTATAGAATCCCGTGAAAATATTTAATCGGTATTTTAAAGGAGTAAATTTATTATAATTGATTGTCACACACTACACTTAGTCACTTACGTGTTTCTCAGTGTGGGATTGGAACTTAGGACCTGAAAGGAGAAAAGTGCAGAAGAGGTCTCGTTAGAGCCAATGTAAATCCCACATCATAATAATAATATTCTCCAGAGTCTGTGGGATAAACTCTGAAAGAAAGAGTTCTTTCAAAACGGTTCATTATTATGTTATAATGAAAAATATAGTGGTGTAAACTATGTTATTTGTTTTTCTTAATATTGAAGAAGACATTATTATGTTATTTGAGAATGGAATGAGTAGCCTAATGTTAAAGATATATATTATTTTAATTTATTCTATTTACGGCAAGACAAATAAAATATACGTATTGATATTTACGAATATACTTACTAATATTCTTAACTCTTAACGCTTAAATATTATTAAACTCTTAACGCTAATAAAACCAAATACCCCCAAAATAAATAAATAAATAAATCTCTGAGGGAAACTTGAACTCGAAACTTCATAGCCCGCATCACTTAAAAAAGCATTGTAATTGTTCAGCAATTTATTGTATCTAGGTGTAAAAATTTCGAAAAGTTAAAATGGTTCAGGCTAAAGTTCGGTGTTTGGGCTAAATTCCTAAAAAATAAAACTAGTTATTTTTATACTAATTTGGGGTCGGGGAATCCGAATCTGAAAGAATTAGGCGGCGGCAAGCAATATTAACTGAATTAAACGACTTTAAAATTTTCTATACACACACACATGAAAATAATCATTTCGGAAGTATTTTAACACACGTAGTACAAAGATCATAGAAAAACAAGATAACATAGATGTTTTTACCACACAAAATTAAGTGTTGCCATTAAGCAGTAATATTAATAACGTAAAATAACATGTTTATATTTTAAGTACTTATTTTTTATAAATTTTACTCACTTTTGTATCACAAACCATGTTACATAAACCCGGCGTAGCTGCTAAACTACTTGAAAACAGGGATGTTTTTTTGCCGTGACGCGAGCAGGCGGTATAAAGGGGCACAAACCATGTTACACAAACCTAGCGTAGCCGCTAAACTACTCGAAAACAGGGATGTTTTTTTGCCGTGACGCGAGCAGGCGGTATAAAGGGGCACAAACCATGTTACACAAACCTAGCGTAGCCGCTAAACTACTCGAAAACAGGGATGTTTTTTTGCCGTGACGCGAGCAGGCGGTATAAAGGGGCACAAACCATGTTACACAAACCTAGCGTAGCCGCTAAACTACTTGAAAACAGGGATGTTTTTTTGCCGTGACGCGAGCAGGCGGTATAAAGGGGCACAAACCATGTTACACAAACCTAGCGTAGCCGCTAAACTACTCGAAAACAGGGATGTTTTTTGCCGTGACGCGAGCAGGCGGTATAAAGGGGCACAAACCATGTTACACAAACCTAGCGTAGCCGCTAAACTACTTGAAAACAGGGATGTTTTTTTGCCGTGACGCGAGCAGGCGGTATAAAGGGGCACAAACCATGTTACACAAACTTAGCGTTAGGTTAGGGACGCGAGCAGGCGGTATAAAGGGGCACAAACCATGTTACTTTTACCGCTTAGCTGGACTCTTATATGATCCGCGTATCCGACAGGAACCCTTCGAGACAAGCGAGTTTGACAAGGATACGACGGACGAAGAAGACTTGGTCGATTTATAAGGTATGTTTTTCTGCTGTTTTTTCTGCTGTTATCTATTTTCATATTGATATAGGGATAAATATTTTTGAGAGCTGGTAACACTGCCAGCACATGTTTTTGTATATTTCTTGTTTTTCTATGATCTTTGTACTACGTGTGTCAAAATACTTCCGAAATGATTATTTTCATGTGTGTGTGTATAGAAAATTTTAAAGTCGTGTAAGTCAGTTAATATTGCTTGCCGCCGCCTAATTCTTTCAGATTCGGATTCCCCGGCCCATAGTTAGTATAAAAATAACTAGTTTGATTTTCTAGGAATCAAAATGCTTCCAAAATGGCTATTTTCCTGTATGTGTATAAATTTTTTTAAAGTCGTGTAACTCAGTTAATATTGCTTGCCGCCGCCTAATTCTTTCAGATTCGGATTCCCCGACCCCAAATTAGTATAAAAATAACTAGTTTTATTTTTTAGGAATTTAGCCCAAACACCGAATTTATTCCATGGTTCAATCCAAGTTAGATATAAATAATACAATTTAAAAAAAAATATCTTCAAAACCACCAAGAATGTCTTTGGAATGACTTTTTAAATAATTACACGGCAGATACATTTTAATATTTTCACGGCCAAAAGCATTTTCGTTATTTGTTTTTGGGGTGTTATGCCGTGTTGCGACTTCTTCTATAGAAGGAGGCGGCGCAACACGGCATAACACCCCAAAAACAAATAGCGAAAATTACACGGCTCTTTGTCAATCACTGTTAGAATGTGGTATTATCGGATGGGGAAGTGCAAATGACCATGTACTAAATCCACTAATTAAAACCCAAAAATCCAAAATTAAAATTTTACTCAAAGCTCCTATAAGAACTAACACTGACGAAATCTTCAACAATCTTAACATCGTGTCAATTAAACAACTTTATTCTAAAACTGTACTCCTTCACATTCATGAATACAAAACACAATAAATAACAAATAATGCGTATATTTGATCTTAGGGTCAAAAACATATCCAACAAGTAACCACAAATACAACATTTGGGAAAAATACTCGTAGTTTCTTCTTCTGTGTTATTAGTACCTTATTCTACGATAAAAAACAATAACATTTCAAATTCAAATTAATAGATAACTTTGTATTAACCACTTAATTATTTACAAAAACCAACATGTTTCGTCAGCAAAGCTAACTTCTTCAGGGTTTTGACAGAACTAATTTTAAAAATAGACATACATAGGTAATAGAGAAAAATAATAGACATAAACAATAATAAAATTTGAAAGAAAATAATGTGTAAGGGACGAGGGGCAATATAGAACAATTAAAAATTTAAAAGGGGAATAGATTTAATAATGGGTCATTTAAAAACTATTTTTGATTATTAATAATATTTAAATTTGCATAAACACTCTATCTAATCTCTAAAATTTCTAATTTATCCAACTGAAAGCCATTGACATTACAATGTATTAATTCTATTCCACTGTTAAAATTAAAGGTATGACTAGTTTCTATTAAATGGTTGGCAAACTCCGAGAAACTATTATTATTTAAAGCTTTCATGTGCTCTTTAATCCTTATTTTAAAGTTTCTCGAAGTTTTACCTTTATAAAAGAAATCACAATCATAACATTTTAATTTATAAATTCCAGATTTTTTCATTTTTGAATCTCTATCTTTATTATTTACAATGTAATTTTTAAGTCTATTGTTTGCATAAAATATAGGAATAATTTCATTAGGTACATTATTTTTTATTGAATTAGAAATTTTATTATTAAAATACATCAATTTCTTCCATTTTTTCTCTCCTTTATCCTTTTGTACGGGGTAGATGTATGATCTAACGAAATTATTCTTGAATTTTTTATTAAGAATTTTTTCAATTGCATTTGAATTATAACCATTATTGATTGCAATTTGTTTAATAATATTGAGTTTTTTTTTTAAATTATTAAGAGATAAAGGTACATTAACTAATCTATGAATCATAGAATGGAAAGCTGACATTTTTTGAGAAATTGGATGATTTGAGGTGTTATGGATTACAATGTCTGTGTATGTATCTTTGCGAAAAATATTAAATTCAAATTTATTATTAATTATTGAAATATTTAAATCCAAAAAATTTATACTCAAATTTTGTCCAATCTCTACAGTAAATATAACATACAGTAATAACATTTCAATCTCAAATGAAAAAATGTATACATAACATAGGGAGATCAAAAATAGAAAATGTAATGACACCAAAAATAGGCTGAAATCTAAACCACTCAACTGAACTAAAGAAACACAATCCCATTTATTTTATAATTATTTCCGAAAAAGTGCTACTTTATACATTCAATATCACTTCATATTATAATTTATTTGAATGTTCTTCACTTCTCTTCAGCAGCCATCAGAAGTGACAGCTATCTATTGTGGTCCCGCAAAAATCAACCTTTTTTACAATTTTCTGTGCCCAATAAGTAGTGAATTGTGTTGCAAATGATAAACTAACTTATTTGTAACATGTGCAACTAATCTTAAACAGATTTTCGAAAGTGTGAAGTTTTTCTGTTGTTTTTGAATAACTTCCAGTGACCAATCCCAAATTGTGTTTTGTACTCTGTCAGGAACCCACTCGTATTACACAGTGCATTTTTTTATTCCGTTCTTCATTATATATATCGAAAAATAAGTGCAACAAAGCAAATCCGTGCAAATAACCCGAATCTCAAAATTTATCCTACATAACCTATCAAAATTTATCCTACATAACCTAACAAAATTTATCCTACATAACCTATCAAAATTTATCCTACATAACCTAACAAAATTTATCCTACATAACCTATAAAATTTATCCTACATAACCCATCAAAATTTATCCTACATAACCTATCAAAATTTAACTGCCGCAAACTCTCTTCGAAATAACAAAATTCTGCGCGTGCACGCTGCAAAGTGATAGTGTGTAGCTTTTTGCGGTGTACTAAATTTCAGGCGCAGAACTTGTTAAATCACCCACAACCGGCCATAGTCATTTTGTGAAAGTGTTAAGCTTTTTGCGTCGTACTGAATTTCAGGCGTAGAACTTTTTCAATCACCCACGACCGGCCAAAGTCATTTTGTGAAAGTGTTAAGCTTTTTGCGGTGTACTGGATTTCAGGCGCAGAACTTGTTAACTCACCCAAGATCGGTTAAAGTCATTTTGTGAAAGTGTTAATCTTTTCATCAGTTTGATGATAAATAAGTGTTAGGTGCAAAAATTCGTTTCTCGTTGACACTAGAACACATAAAACAGCAGGCAGGTAACCATCATTTCCGCACGCCTAGTAATTTAAGTACTGATACTTACTATATATACTCACTACTACTTGAAAGCGAACGTTATTCCAGACCGCTAGCCAGTAATCAGGGGAGTTCAACCTAATATTAATTTTTATTTACCTAAATTCGAACTAAATATGGATGCGCAGACTTACATATCCCTAGCACAAGACGCAATTAATGCACTAATTAATATAGTGATGGATCCCAATAACAAATTCACAAAGGAGCAAATTGCAAAAATAATGCCCAAAACTAATAATATCCTAGGGTCCATAGGCCAAATGGCAGCAAGAATGGCTACTCTAGAAGGCCAATTATCAGTGTACAAAAACATCCCTCCTGCTGTAACCACTACTAATTTGCAACCAAATAACGTCTGTGGGATTATTGCTGAGATGAATGACCAAAATTTAAGGGAAAAAAAATATTATTATCTGTAACATTCCCGAAAGCGAAGCAATAACCCAGACTGATATTATGAAAGACGACTCAACTAGCATTAAAAAAATCATTTTCGACCTGGACAACTACCAATTCTCTTGACCTGAAAGTTTACAGAATCGGGAAAAGGGATAACAACAAACCGAGGGGTGTGAAAGTCGAGTTCCCTGAATCTAAATGGCCGAAAATCCTACTCAGCAAGAAACACGCGCTGACAGTTGAGATCTACAATACCAATAATGAATTACGAAATTTATGCCCTTACTGAAACATGGCTGAATGCTGATATAAACGATCAAGAACTGGGTTTTTTTGACCATTTCATTTACAGAAACGACAGATGTCAAAGTTCCGGCAATAAAACAAGAGGTGGCGGCGTACTATTGTCAGAATCAACCAAACTGAATTCGAGGAAACTGAAATGCCTTCACAAACATCTTGAGCAAGTATTTGTAATGGTTTCCTTAAAAAAACAAAAACTTATAATCGGTTGCACATATATACCACCAGCCTCCGGCCTGCAAACATATAAAGATCACCCCCTTGAAGTTGAAACTATGCGAAGAAAATTTCCTGATGCGACATTTATTCTGATGGGTGACTACAACCTTCCAAATAACATATGGGACATTGGGAATTTCGCGTCCTCGAGCCCGGACAACATCGATCATGGCTCCCATGAAATTTTAGAAATGACCAACTTTTTAAATTTTCATCAGAAAAACCATGTGTACAACATCAATTCTCGTCTTCTCGATCTTGTCTTTACAGATTCTTCTAGTGTTAATGTTCATGCATCTGATGAAATGATTCTTCCAATCGATAAATACCACCCCCCCCCCCCAATAATCATTTACCTCAATACTTTTGTTATGGTAATTGACCCCACGATTGTCAAACGTAATTTTGAAAAAGCAGATTACCCAAAGATTATAGAATTTTTATCTAATATAATTGGGCTTATGATATCACTTGTAAAAGCACAAGTTTAAATGAGGCCTTAGAATATTTTTACAATGCAATTTATCGATAGCTTGGTTCCCCTACAAAAATATTACACTTCTAAATTCCCTAAATGGTTCGATTCTGAACTAATCAATCTAACATACGATAAAAAAATTTCCCACAAACGTTATAAAATAAATAGAACGCTAGATAATTATATCGCACTCTCTGTTTTGCGTAAAGATTGTACCATGAAATCGAAAGTATGTTTTAAAAAATACACAAACAATTTTGAAAATTCAATTTTAACAAATATTAATAAATTTTGGAATTACGCTAACTCCTTTCGGAAAAATAACTCTAACTTTCCTGGTACAATGTTTTACGGGAAAAAAGCGGGTCATGACAAAAACGATATTGCAAATTTATTTGCAAATTTCTTTAAGAGTGTATACGTTAAAGACAATGACAACATTTTATCTGATAAACCCCAATTTACCGAAAGCTCACTCAACTTATTGCATAACATCCATTTGGAAGTAAATGATGTTGTGACTTTTATCAAACAGCTGGATATCAGGTCGAATTTGGGGCCAGATATGATTCTCTCAATATTATTTAAAAACTGTGTTCATGTTCTAGCTCTTCCTATTACTATAATTTTCAATTTATCTTTATCTACAGGTTGTTTTCCTAAAATTTCGAAAAGTAGCTTTATAACACCTATTTTTAAAAAAGGTGATAAAAGTCAAATTGAAAATTATAGACCCATATGTATTATGTCATCAATACCTAAACTTTTTGAAAAGATTATATTAAGTAAAATCATGCATCAAATTAAACCGCTTATATCAATATTTCAACATGGTTTCATGCCAGGCAGATCTACGTCATCTAACTTATTGCTTTACGAAAATTTTATTTCTAATGCACTTTCCAAGGGTCATCAAGTTGACACTATTTATTCTGATTTTAGCAAAGCCTTTGATACTGTTTCTCATCGCATTTTAATGGAAAAATTAGAACACTTGGGAATAAGCGGCAACTTTCTCGAATGGCTTAGAAGCTACTTATCATTTAGAAAACTATGTGTAAAAATTAACTCCACAACCTCATACACTTTTTTTGCCTTAAGCGTGGTCCCCCAAGGTTCCCACCTAGGACCAATTCTTTTCCTACTATTTATTAACGACATTTCATTAATTTTCGATAATATTCACTTTCTTCTATTTGCCGACGATCTAAAGATGTTTAAATCGATTAAAAATTCTCCTAAATGTTTAACTCTACAAATGAACTTAAATAAACTTTATGAATGGTGCATCGCAAACAAATTATATCTTAATATCAACAAATGCCAAACGATCAGTTTTCATAGATCTAAAACCCCTTTATTCTTCGACTATACAATTAACAATGCCACTCTAAAAAGAGTCAACGACCTTGGCGTTATCTTTGACTCCAAATTACGCTTCTTGAATCACATTATTAGCATTACCAGTAAGGGATTACAAATGCTTGGATTTATCCTCAGAATGGCTAAAGACTTTAATAACATAAAAACCATAAAATTACTATACACGTCTTTGGTAAGAAGTCAGGTTGAATACAATTCAAGCATTTGGTGTCCTCATTTCAACTCTCATCGTTTACAAATTGAAAAAATTCAAAATAAATTTTTACGATTTATTAATTTCAAAATTGGTGTTCCTATTATTGAAATCAATTATAATAATAAAATAATAATATCTTTATTTGGAAAACAAACAGCTTTACAAAGATACATAAAAAAGAGTGCTAAAATAAAACAGTAAGCCTAAAAACATGTTTTCGCTGATAATTTTTTTTTTTTTTTTTTTTTAGTTTAGACAAGAAAAACATAAAGAAAAACAAAAAAAAATAGTTAAAAGAAGCTAAATACTTAAATATGCATGATAAGAATATAGAAAAACACTATATAGGGTAAACTTATGATCTTATAGGAGTATAAGGATGATATGTATGTAATTAGGGAATATGTAAATATATTGCAAATTAGGAAAAAAATCTGATAAATAATACAATAATATGGATATTAAGTTATGTTAATTATGTCAATTTACGCAGTAAACTTAACTTATCGAAATTATCTGAAAGGCGAAAAATATTTGATCTCCTTTTATTGTATAAAATTGTACGTACAAGGTTGGACTGCCCTGATGCTATAAACTTGTTATCCTTATATATACCTCTAAAATATACTAGACGAAATATTTTATTTTACAACAATAACTTCGCTACGAATTCTGTGATGGAAAGAATACACAGGTTGGGCAATGAACTAACTGATGTTGCTGACATTTCTAATTTAAATTTCGATTCATTTAAAGCCAAATTAGTCCACCACATTTTAGATGTAAATAATGAATGAGAAATCATTTTATTTTATTACAATTTTATTTTGTTTATTGTTTTTTTATTGTTCTTATTTCAAAAGCATACAATGAGTAATTAAGTAAAAATTAATGTGTTTTGATTATTTTAAATGTTTCTGTTGCTTGTAGGTATATGTACATACGAGTTCTGTAAAGTTATCCATGTGGAATAAGCATTAGATGTATTCCTATTATTTTATATTGAGTTTATGCTTTAGGTAAACTACTATCATTTTTCAAAAACTATTTAACAAATAGAAAAATGTATGTTAAGATTTTGAATGAAATGAGTAATTTTAGATTTATAAAATCAGGAGTACCGCAAGGGTCAATTTTAGGCCCTAAATTATACATTTTATATGTCATTGCCTTGTCTAAACTGTTTAAAATAGCCCGTAGATTCATTTTTGCAGATGATACTGCACTAGTTGTATCAAATGAAAACCCGGAAATAGCAATTAATGAATTGCAAAGAGACTTTAACGAGCTACTCAAATGGTCTCATGATGTAGGACTAATTATTAATGTCAAAAAAACTAAATGTATGTATATAAGATCACCGAGCCTGAAAATGTGGAATTGACCTAAAATAATTGCACATAATTTTGAATGTATACATAAAAAAATTGATAACATTTGCTACTGTGAAAAAATTGATTTTACAAATGAATATACTTACCTTGGCATAATCGTAGATAATAACTTTAAATGGGATAAGCAAGTGATCAAAATTTGTAACCAGCTCCGATGTTTGGCGAGTAATTTTTATAAATTAAAATTTGTGTTGCCTCGATGCACTCTCAAACTTATATATCATGCTATGGTCGAATCCATACTTAGATATGGAATTCGAACTTGGGGACACTCGAGCAAAATTAATATTAAATACATTCAAAATTTAAAAACTGCTATAATTAAAAAAAAATTGTTAAACCTAGCATTTACAAACAAAGAAACAACCTAAAATTACTGTATGGGTCTGAGGGCTACTTCCAATTAAAGGGCTTCTCTGGTACATTATAATTATGGATAATTCGGGAGAAAGCACGTATAAAAATGTATTGGTGCATTATCACACAACAAGATTTACCGAAAACAAAGGCCTAAAAATACCAGGAATATCAAAGAAGTATGGTAGCAGAACGCTCGAATATATGATACCCTTGATTTACAACATGTTAAATCAAAACATTAATTTAAAAAATAATGAAGAACCCTGCCATAAACTGACAAAAAAGTGGTTAATAAATGAACAGCATATTTATCTATCTTAAATCTTATATTAAGTATTAATATTGTAACCTAGGCTAATCTGTGTTATGTAATAATATTAAATGGTAGAACCTACAGAAGAGCTGATCTGTCACAGCTTTGTGGGACTACCCATATCTTATATTGTATCACATGTTATTATATTCAATTAAATAAAAAAAATTAAAAATTAATATAAATAAAAATAAATAAATAAATTGTATATTTTGTATTCTTTTTTTATTTTGTGTTATACGTTGTTATAAATGAAATTTGTATTTTATATGTAAAAGCCCAATAAGGCGTCAATGAATAAATAAATAAATATGTAAATGAAATCCTAAGAATGGAGATCCCAGTAAGGATATCATTATCTTTACTTGCAACAAAAATGGAAGACAGTAAAACATTCATTATTATTTTAGATTTTTAAGGCCAAAAGAATTACAATGATGATTGTGATGTATCTCTTTTCTACTTTCTTGTATTTGTCTGTATTTTATTTACTCCTGGGCACTTGGCACCAGTCGTAATATTTCGTCTTTTGATACTTATTTATATCTTATTTAACTCTCCTTTCATCGGCAAGACAGTTATAATATTCTCGCCTTTTCTCTTGGCTCTGATCGATATTTAAATTCTTAAGGCTTTGCATATGTGTGGTGGGGATGGAAAATTCCTCCCCTACGTCACACAAGCCCTTATAAATTTGGACCCTTATTTCATCTGATAACTACAGAAAGCTACTTAAAGCTCCCTTGTACTACATACCTCTAGCGATATATGTACTTAACTAATAAATACGTTATTTACGACTTTGAACGTAGATATTTTCGTATTTAGGTTGTAATTAAACTCCATCAAACGTTGTGTAATTTTTTGATTTATGATATAGGACTTTAATTACTTTAAATTTTGTGGTAACCCTCTTGATTCTAAACAGAGTGTTGAATTTCAAACTGTATTGGTCTCTCTCTTGCAAATTTAACCTTAAGTAATTTCTCTAAATGAACTAACTTCCCTTTGACGTTTATTATGATTCCCTACATCCTAATGAATTCATGAATAAGCAATACTAACCGAAACTACACATGACTAATTGAACAGATAATTAAATATAACTCAAATGGTTAAATGTTAGTAAATTTGATTATGATTGTATCTCGTATCTGCTGGGCGCCCCTCCGTTTAGATTCAGCTGCTATAAGGTACATATAAAGATGGATTTAGTAGGTTAATGTAATTAGTTAATTGCATATTTGACGAACTCAGAATAACCCTTTTTCTGGCAAAATTTGGCTCCTGCCTCCATCAAGTAAGCAGGGTGATCAGAAGTCAACCCAAAATTCGCACAGTCTTTTGGCACGGTTCAATTGATTGATACCTAAGTTATCGCGTCCCAATTGACCTTCCTTCGCCATCATGCACTGCCTTCAGGTCTTCCCCCAAGCCCAGATACCTCCAAATTCCTACTCCTCCAAAGTTTACTATTTACTTAGGGCGAACCGGTTTCGTCCTATATGCAATCATATACTCACGGGTTTGTGTGGAGTTACGGGTCGTGAATCCTCCCTCCACGTTCAAGAAATGAGACGAGAGTGACCCGACAGGCCTAAAGCACTAATTGTAAGTGAGTTCGTTTCATTCAATGAACAGTACATAAAAGATATATATGTAAACATACGTTTTGGGAAGGTTTATAACTCGCAATACGAAACTACTTGCAACGCATCCCGAGCTCGGATCTCGCCCATCAAATTCTGCGAAATTTTCAGATTGATACCGAATAGATACATAAGAATAGTGGGTGACATAAATACATATTCGTACATTAAGATCTTATCTGGCGATGTGTTCTGGAGATTCGCCATAACTCCAAGCTTTTGTTTGGTTTTGTTGACGGTTTTGTTTGAGAGATCCGCCATCTCTATGGTTTGATTTTGTTATAGAAGCGACCACTGCCTTCTATTGGTTGAGCTGTATTTTTTTTTTTTTTCTTTCCCTCCCCTCCAATGTTCAACTTTTGATAAATTCTTGCTATCCCGTGATTCTCAATTGAATCTTGTGAATCCTCATTACCCCTTATTAAGCTATCCCGTGATTTTTCAACTGTTTCATGTAAGTCTTCATTACCCCTTATTAAGCTATCCCGTGATTTTTCAACTGCTTCATCTAAGCCTTCATTACCCCTTTTTGAACTATCCCGTGATTTATCAAATGCTTCATGTAAATCTTCAACACACCTTTTTGAACTGCTATAATAAATCTGTTAATTTTCAATTGCTTAGGTCTGTAGATACCTCTTTAGGTTCAAATTAAAATAGTGTTTAAATTTTTTTTTTTTTCTTTTTGTTCCTAATAATTGCGCAATATAATAATTTTATCCCGTCCCTAGAAGTTAGTACCTAAGTACGATATCCACTAATCAAGGTCATTTTTTTTTTCTTTTTGTTCCTAATAATTGCGCAATATAATAATTTTATCCCGTTCCTAGAAGTTAATACCTAAGTACGATATCCACTAATCAAGGTCATTTTTTTTTTTTTCTTTTACTGTATTCGAACTAGTGTCCCAGTGACCGAATTATTTTGTAAACAATTTGAGCTTTGTAAACATTCTCTACGGCCTCGTGACCTAGATTCAAGCGTATGAGGTATGTTTACTTTAGACATTCCGGAGACGTGTGAGATGACTCTAAAATTTTCTTTGTTTGATAATGATGTACTTAGCGCAATTGTCTAGTCTGATACCCGATTACGTATACATATTTATTCATTTATATATACTTTGTCTCAATAAATAATTTATAATATGGATATGTACATACATAAATTTTATGATTGAAATAATTTCTAATATCATAACTTATTTCAAATGCTCTGGATTTTCTGAAATTATATTAATACATACATAACATTAAATATAAAATATTGATTTGCAAATTTATCACACATAACTACTTTTAATAGTTATTGATGAATTCAGAGGTAGGAATCGATACCCTTTTCCTCTTTTTATATAAGTGTTTTTCTTTTTTTTTTTTTTTTGATTATAATTTTTCTTGGGAACAAAAATTACATATATATATGTTTATATACTTACATATATAAATATAAAAAATATACTTATTATACTTATAATATTTTAATATAGTTACATATCACATATTAAGCGAGTAATATCTTGGTCAAATAATTAATCCAAATACCAATGTTTGCTCCATTCCGCTTTCTCCTTGGAATCTGTAAAATTTTATAACGGAAAAGACTTACCCCTACCAAGGTTTTTTCCGACCGGGAAATACACGGTAACCTTGCTGCGATTTTCCTAAATTAATTTTTTATTTTCCTAAATTTAATTAAATCTTTTTGACTTCAATTTTTTTTTTTTCATTTAATCTAATTAATTAAAATGATGTATGAACTCTATCGTTCTAAACTGTATTTTATCTCAAAACTCGTTGGTTAGATAACACTTTAAATGATAGTTACTTCACGATTAATTTAGAGATGGTAAATTGTCGTTAAATTAAATTTTTATCCCTCCGAACTTTTATGTATTAATAAAATATTATTTTGTTTTATTATTATTATTTAAGATAATTAATTTAAATATTTATTATTTGTTAGAACACTTTCACTTAGATTGAACACACGTATTTAATTATAACTTCATCACGCTAAATTATCACATCACTTCAGTTATTTATTGCACTAACATTAAACGCGAAATTTCTAAGTTTAAAAATACGATATTAAGTGATTATAAAATCCGAATTTTCCACTAAAACAAATTGTATTTATCACGAGCACTTTTATTTTTCACAAGTAATTAATGCGTTGTCTTTAATTTTTATTTTCACTGACTCTAACTGCAAAGTATTTTTTTTGTATATCACTGACTAGAATGTGATAATTTTCTAAGTATCAAAAATAATTATCACTTAGAATCTTTCAAATTTAAATCACCCACCGTTTCGTCACGTTCCGCGAAGTTACAACCTTTTCGACCACGACGTAGACTGTCCTCAACTGGCATTTGTCTAGACTTTTATACCCCTCTCAGGTCCAAAAGATCGTATCTGAATCTCCTATAATAAACCAATCTAATTACTATCAACTCGTAATTTCTTGAAACCTCTCCATTATTGTCGAATGCGGTCTCTTAGTACCTTCCGTGTTGGATACATTAAATTCTGTCTCGTACTCCCATACTTACAAGATCCGGATTTAGTAAGATCCATGTTTAATGGCCCAACTTCCTTTGTCCTGGTGTTCATACAAAATTAGCTTGAATTTAATAATTTTAAAGTTCTATTTTCATCTATTCCGTAACATGTCCGTGCGTACGGCATCTACCATATGTTCCAAATCTGTCCCCAAATTCGCCTATCAGAGATATCTTCATGTCGAAGCCTTTCTCGCAAATTGTTCATTTTTATTTTATTATTTTTCCTCGAGTTTTTCTGTATTCTATATGAACCTTTCCATTTAAAACCGAATTTTCTCTATTTACGTCGTATATTTGAATTTTCCATTTTTTCTCGAATTTTCTTTTATTCACGACACTCTTTCCATGAATTTCCTTATTTATCCTTACGCTATTGTTCATATCTCTATAGATTTTTATATTTCAAGCCGTATTTATTTTATTCACTGTTAATCTAAGATTTCCTTTGTTTTTCTCTGTCGTATCTCCTTTCCCCTCACTTCCCCGTACTTCCCTGATATAACCATATCGTTTTTTGATGTTTGCTGCCTCTTGGAAAATTTCATTTTCTATTTGTTATTAATAAATATATCATTTTTAACATCTTTATAGGAGATACCCCCACTTCGGCCCTTAAATTCCTGTCATTTTTATTGCTTCATAGAGATCGCCTCCCAAATTTTGTCCCGTTCTTACGCAAAATCCCATAAACCATATGCCTTGACAGTTGTATACATTAGTTCCTGTACCCACCTGGCAATAAATCCTTTTTTATTTCAGTGTCGTTAACTTTTACGAGAATTCTTTAATGTAAATATTTCATAAGACCCATGATAATTTTTATTACCTTTTTAACGGTTAATCGTCCTTATCTAAACAATTTTCATGTTCGAATATTCCTTGTTTATCACAACAAAATACATCTGAAATCGACAACCATTGTAATGCCTCATTTTTTTTCTGCAATCGCGTACTATGTTACTCTATAAACTCCATTTTAATTACGTAAAATGACTCCTTTTCCTGAGTTTTTCTATCGCAATGTTTTCAGCATTTTCCACTCCCCTCCGTACTGCACTCTATTTTCTTCTCTAACACTTGTTACTGCTCTAGACATCTGAAATGTACTCTCGCCTATCCTTTAAACTCTCATTTTTTTTGACGTTTCCTCCCTAAATCTTTCATCGTAATATCCTAGCTCCGTCTAGAATTGATAACAATAATTTTCCATTGTTTTTTCAACATTTCCATTTCCTTTAGCACGTTTTCCCTCGAATCGATCATCTCCGGTCGTCACAAACAATCGTATTATAGATGAAATCTCCCTAACACCTTACAACACGTTTTCGTCACTTGCTATGCAATTTTTCACTTAAAATTTTCAAACGTTGTTTACGTGTATCCTTTTTTCCGCACCTGATATGCTTTAATGCGTTCGGGAACTAGGGTTTCTGATCCCTGGAACGTACCGGTTAATCATAACATTTCTTGGGGTCATCGTTCTTTTGTCCCTGAACAGATTATTTCTTCCCATGGAGTTTATTCACCTCTCGGTTTGGTGGGAACGTCAAACTCATTAATCACATTACTAATTGCCAAGTCCAAAGGTCGTTCCTTTGTTCTAAAAATGGGCTCGGCCCTCTTCTTGTTGATAGGCTAACTCGGTTTTTAATCGTTTTTGCTGTAATTCAATTGGCTGTCAATATATCACGGCCTAAAGCATACTGGGGAGTCCCTGTCTTTGATTATTTGTTGATACCATCTGTGATTTTTTTATCAATACTCGTCTCACCTTGTCTAATTATAGATCCCTACCGTAAATATGAATTCACTTTACTCTAATCCGATAGATGTCGTAGACGTGTCCGTTTTATAAGTAATTGATATTTTCTTTTTTAAATTAAAGTGGGAAGCTACGATATTTTCTAATTCTCACTGTTGATCAATGCAATTCATCACAGTTCCCTCCTCTGAACTCAATTTGCTGTGGCTAACGTTGTATTTTATTTTAATGTCCTCTTCTTTTTTTTTTTTTTTTTTTTTTTTTTTTTTTTTTTTTTTTTTTTTTTTTTTTTTTTCGTTAGACACCGAAATTGTGTTCAAATTTAGACTAGCTATCTTCCCCTCCTCATTTGGTTATCCCCTATCTCTACTCCGTGTCATATTACTCCCTATCTCCCCCTCCTCATTTTGTTCTCCCCTATCTTTTTTTTCGTATCCTATTACTTCCTATCCCCCCCTCCTCATTCTGTTATCCCCTATCTCTTTTCCGTATCCTATTACTTCCTATCTCCCCCTCCTCATTCTGTTATCCCCTATCTCTTTTCCGTATCCTATTACTTCCTATCTCCCTCTTCTCTTTTGCTCGGATTGTTAACAATCTTGAATTTGAATCTCATTGTATTCTTTATTTTCTTTTCGCGTAGATTTTACTTTATGAAATTTTCTTTAATTTTGATAGATTCAAAATTGATTTCTTTTTGCTGGAACACGCCCCTCGACTCGCGTGTTTTGGTGGTCCCCAACCAAATTGGACTAAGACCTCCCTTACAATGATTTAAGTAAAGATTGTTTACAATCTCGCGGCCTTTCGAACAACTGAAAAGCGGGTGGTCTCTTGGTGTGCAATTAATTGTTTTTTGTTTTGTAAATATGAATATTTTTTGTGAAATGTGTGTTTTCGCACGACCTCACCCAATCCGACAATCAGTGGTATACATGTTTCATATAAATTTTCCAGCATTTTTTTTTTCTTTATTTATTTAAACTTTATTTTATAATTCTTAATTTCTAATTGTAATTTCTTAATTCATCCAAAGTTGTTCTAGCCTAAGTGTTGTCCACTCTAATATTTAAAATTTTATAAATGTTCTTTATTATCCTCAAATTGGTTCAGCGTTCCTTTTTTCCTTTTTTTTTTTTTTTCGAAATCTAAACTATTTATACCTTAATTCAAATGTTACCTTTTTATCTCTATACTTAATGTCTACCCTATATCTATAGATAAACTTTCTTATTTCAATATTTCAAAAAAAAAATCCCTAAGCATTATTTATTTTTTTTTCAAAATGTCCCTTTTGTGTGCCATATAATATCTCTAATTCTCTCCTTTTGAGTGTTCTTACTTATCTAACATTTTTTTTTTTTTTTTTTCTCACTAACACATAAAAAAAAAAAGTCAATTTTTTTTTTTTTTTTTTTTTCAACTAGAAAATCAAAATTAACGAATTTATTTGCCTTACCCTATTTCAATAATTGAATATGATTGTCGCTTATTAAGAACTTGTCCACTCACCCTCAAAGACTTGACGACGATCCGCCCCTCGCAAGCAATCTGACAATCTAATATTTTAGTAATTTTCTTTCTTCCCCCTCCCCAATTATAATGTACCCTAACATAATTTTATTTATATTTCTCAATCGTTTATTTATTTATTAACATTTACAAATATTTGTAAACTTCGCACTCTATCCGTTGATTTCCACTAACTGTAAACCTGATTTTTGTTTCTTATTACTTGTGTAATATCTAGCTAAATGTAAAGCGCTATAATCTCCTTTTATCTCCCGAGTTGGCTGCGACCATTAGCTCCTTCCCGGCTGTAGTTATTGTAGAATTTTCTTTTGGTGAACTGTTAACTTCGGTGCACTTGCTGCAACTAGCGTTTTCGCCCACACTTTCAATTGCGTGTATCCTCCTTTTTATGGCGCGGTAACGGTCACGGTATTTGTCCTTCTTGCTGGATTCCTCCCCACTCCTCTTCTTCATGTTCCGTTCTTCTGGTGTACATACCATTGTATCTAGTTTTCGTAGAAACTCAGCGGCGACAATCTCATCTCCTGATTGCCCCGAAAACCATAGCGATTGAATTTCCTTCGGATAATGTCTCATAATTTCGTCAACTATGCCCAACGGTGTGTCAGTAATCTTTAAAGCCTTCGCTAGCTCCCAATAGTTTGCGAAATGAGTGAGCATGGATATATTTTTCTTGGCATCATATACCCCTTCTGCAAGACGACGGCGAACTTCATTTTTCTTTATGTCTCCCCAATAGGTAGCTAAAAAATCTCGTTCGAAATCTAACATAGTCTCCCATCGTTTATTGTACAATTTTGCCCACGATTTAGCTTCCCCTTTCAAATTTTCCCGTACGACGACTAAAGGATCCGTTCGTTTCACTTTTCTAGTGTATTCTTTTAAATCTTCCAGGAAACTAATGGGATTTTGATTTCCACCGGAGAATGATGGTCGTTCCTGCTGTGGTAACATTTCCACTACTTGGAGAACGCTTTTCGGCGCACTATCCTCTCCTATCACCGCCACTGTTGCTGGGCTTTCCAATTGTTTCTCGAGTTCTTGCATCTTATTGACGAGCGGTGCCAAAGCTGCCTGAATTATTGTAGTTATATCTCCTATGTTTATTGTTGAAGTCTCGGTTGTGACATTTTCCCCGATTGCTGTCACTAAAGCCTGGGCTCGCCTACTTGTTCCACGTTTCCCAACCATTTTCTTTATTTTCCGAGTGTCGCCCGGTTAATGTTTATATTTTATCTTATTAAGCGACAACCTTATAATCTCTATTTTAGTTTCCTAAATTACCTTATGTAAATTATGTTGCCTTCCTTATTCTATTTATTTACTTATTTTTTTTTTTTTTTTTTTTTCAATTTTCTCGTTTTTCTATATTTTTTATTTTATTTTTTTATTTTTCCTTTTACTTCGTTAACTTTTCTTGTTCCTTTTCCTCGGGTTTTTCCTGTAACATATCATGTGTGAGTCTCTCTTCACACTCTCGCTTATTTTCGCCCTGTTCCTCCGATTTTGTGTCGGTCTCCCCCTCTGGCTGAACGACTTCTATCATATCCTCGACTCGTAACTTAGACCTCTTTGAACGTCTAAATATCTCCCGTAATTCATCTCCCGACGGTATTTCTTTAGCTTCTAATTCCGTCGCATCCACTTTCCTTTTTTCCGCCATTTTTTGTTTAAAATTTTTAATGAATTTAACTCAATACCAACTATTTATTTTAAATATACCTATATATATTTATAATTTATTTTATTTTATTTTATTTTTATTTTTATTTATTTATTTATTTTTTTTTTTTTTTGGAACCTGTCCCCCTATAAAACACAATATTTTTAATTATTTATATTTGTTTGCATGATGATTGTAACCCAAATTAGATCAACTCTACCATCACTCTTCATTTCAAATGAATGTAGGTAATTGCAAAAAAAACGGAATGAATATTGTTACTCCAATGTTAATGAATATCCCGTGATTTTCGTTCAACCAATAATTACTCATTGTTTAGAATGCCAACCATTCCTTCAAGTTCCGCAATACCTACGATATTTTCGCAAAATCTATTTAGAGTTCGCAATACCTATCTTGATGTTATTTCGTCAAATCCCCTCCTTTTTTGGTCCGAATGATCAAATGTTCCCTTAAATAGGTATATACCTATAAAACATTCGTCTGTGATATTAAAGTTCTCAACTCGACACTATCCCCAATCAAATATTTTATGTTATTTTTATTTTATGTTCCTTATCTTTTATGTTATGACTTTTTATGTGATAATCCTCACATACAAACCCACAACATTAACTATAAACAAAGGGTCACTTTATGCAGGTAAGTTCCCCCGTTTTTATCTGTAAAGTCTGTTTATTTTTTCCGTAACCGAGTGTTGATATCATTTTCGAGTTTGTTTATTCTACAATCTCTTAAAGCGATGCGCGTTACCCCCGATGTCGCCTACTTCAAAATTTTTCGATGCTTTGTTATCACTTTCGATGCTTAGGTTATCAATCTTTCGATGCTTACAAACACCGCGGTATCTCGTATCAGATTGTTTACATTACGGTCATTAACATTCTGGATTCAGGAATGTCAATACCATTATTCTGTCAATTTATGGCCCGCCTTGAATAAACTGTTTACGCTTGTATCTGACCTACATTCTTTGTTATGATATTTATAATCTCATAAGCAATCAACAAATTCATGGTCACTTGATTTAACTTTATATCGACACTTTTATAAATTATTTTAAAACATGTAGAGTTTATTCGTTAACACTTTTTTTTATATTTAAATGTATTGTTTATATATTTATTTTCGTATATTTATTTATTAATTTATATATTTTTTTCGTGTTTATTTAACGGCGCACTGTTCTGATTTTTATTTTATTTTTATTATCACTTCATTTAACATAACGTCCTACTTATTATTATTATTATTTTTTTTTTTTTCACTTTTTTTTTTTTGCAATAGATTGACCAATAAAAGTTTTTTTTTTTTTTTTTTTTTTTCTAAAACAACTTGTAAAACTCTGATCTCCTGTCACGGCTGTGCAGTTGTGATGTATCTCTTTTCTACTTTCTTGTATTTGTCTGTATTTTATTTACTCCTGGGCACTTGGCACCAGTCGTAATATTTCGTCTTTTGATACTTATTTATATCTTATTTAACTCTCCTTTCATCGGCAAGACAGTTATAATATTCTCGCCTTTTCTCTTGGCTCTGATCGATATTTAAATTCTTAAGGCTTTGCATATGTGTGGTGGGGATGGAAAATTCCTCCCCTACGTCACACAAGCCCTTATAAATTTGGACCCTTATTTCATCTGATAACTACAGAAAGCTACTTAAAGCTCCCTTGTACTACATACCTCTAGCGATATATGTACTTAACTAATAAATACGTTATTTACGACTTTGAACGTAGATATTTTCGTATTTAGGTTGTAATTAAACTCCATCAAACGTTGTGTAATTTTTTGATTTATGATATAGGACTTTAATTACTTTAAATTTTGTGGTAACCCTCTTGATTCTAAACAGAGTGTTGAATTTCAAACTGTATTGGTCTCTCTCTTGCAAATTTAACCTTAAGTAATTTCTCTAAATGAACTAACTTCCCTTTGACGTTTATTATGATTCCCTACATCCTAATGAATTCATGAATAAGCAATACTAACCGAAACTACACATGACTAATTGAACAGATAATTAAATATAACTCAAATGGTTAAATGTTAGTAAATTTGATTATGATTGTATCTCGTATCTGCTGGGCGCCCCTCCGTTTAGATTCAGCTGCTATAAGGTACATATAAAGATGGATTTAGTAGGTTAATGTAATTAGTTAATTGCATATTTGACGAACTCAGAATAACCCTTTTTCTGGCAAAATTTGGCTCCTGCCTCCATCAAGTAAGCAGGGTGATCAGAAGTCAACCCAAAATTCGCACAGTCTTTTGGCACGGTTCAATTGATTGATACCTAAGTTATCGCGTCCCAATTGACCTTCCTTCGCCATCATGCACTGCCTTCAGGTCTTCCCCCAAGCCCAGATACCTCCAAATTCCTACTCCTCCAAAGTTTACTATTTACTTAGGGCGAACCGGTTTCGTCCTATATGCAATCATATACTCACGGGTTTGTGTGGAGTTACGGGTCGTGAATCCTCCCTCCACGTTCAAGAAATGAGACGAGAGTGACCCGACAGGCCTAAAGCACTAATTGTAAGTGAGTTCGTTTCATTCAATGAACAGTACATAAAAGATATATATGTAAACATACGTTTTGGGAAGGTTTATAACTCGCAATACGAAACTACTTGCAACGCATCCCGAGCTCGGATCTCGCCCATCAAATTCTGCGAAATTTTCAGATTGATACCGAATAGATACATAAGAATAGTGGGTGACATAAATACATATTCGTACATTAAGATCTTATCTGGCGATGTGTTCTGGAGATTCGCCATAACTCCAAGCTTTTGTTTGGTTTTGTTGACGGTTTTGTTTGAGAGATCCGCCATCTCTATGGTTTGATTTTGTTATAGAAGCGACCACTGCCTTCTATTGGTTGAGCTGTATTTTTTTTTTTTTTCTTTCCCTCCCCTCCAATGTTCAACTTTTGATAAATTCTTGCTATCCCGTGATTCTCAATTGAATCTTGTGAATCCTCATTACCCCTTATTAAGCTATCCCGTGATTTTTCAACTGTTTCATGTAAGTCTTCATTACCCCTTATTAAGCTATCCCGTGATTTTTCAACTGCTTCATCTAAGCCTTCATTACCCCTTTTTGAACTATCCCGTGATTTATCAAATGCTTCATGTAAATCTTCAACACACCTTTTTGAACTGCTATAATAAATCTGTTAATTTTCAATTGCTTAGGTCTGTAGATACCTCTTTAGGTTCAAATTAAAATAGTGTTTAAATTTTTTTTTTTTTCTTTTTGTTCCTAATAATTGCGCAATATAATAATTTTATCCCGTCCCTAGAAGTTAGTACCTAAGTACGATATCCACTAATCAAGGTCATTTTTTTTTTCTTTTTGTTCCTAATAATTGCGCAATATAATAATTTTATCCCGTTCCTAGAAGTTAATACCTAAGTACGATATCCACTAATCAAGGTCATTTTTTTTTTTTTCTTTTACTGTATTCGAACTAGTGTCCCAGTGACCGAATTATTTTGTAAACAATTTGAGCTTTGTAAACATTCTCTACGGCCTCGTGACCTAGATTCAAGCGTATGAGGTATGTTTACTTTAGACATTCCGGAGACGTGTGAGATGACTCTAAAATTTTCTTTGTTTGATAATGATGTACTTAGCGCAATTGTCTAGTCTGATACCCGATTACGTATACATATTTATTCATTTATATATACTTTGTCTCAATAAATAATTTATAATATGGATATGTACATACATAAATTTTATGATTGAAATAATTTCTAATATCATAACTTATTTCAAATGCTCTGGATTTTCTGAAATTATATTAATACATACATAACATTAAATATAAAATATTGATTTGCAAATTTATCACACATAACTACTTTTAATAGTTATTGATGAATTCAGAGGTAGGAATCGATACCCTTTTCCTCTTTTTATATAAGTGTTTTTCTTTTTTTTTTTTTTTTGATTATAATTTTTCTTGGGAACAAAAATTACATATATATATGTTTATATACTTACATATATAAATATAAAAAATATACTTATTATACTTATAATATTTTAATATAGTTACATATCACATATTAAGCGAGTAATATCTTGGTCAAATAATTAATCCAAATACCAATGTTTGCTCCATTCCGCTTTCTCCTTGGAATCTGTAAAATTTTATAACGGAAAAGACTTACCCCTACCAAGGTTTTTTCCGACCGGGAAATACACGGTAACCTTGCTGCGATTTTCCTAAATTAATTTTTTATTTTCCTAAATTTAATTAAATCTTTTTGACTTCAATTTTTTTTTTTTCATTTAATCTAATTAATTAAAATGATGTATGAACTCTATCGTTCTAAACTGTATTTTATCTCAAAACTCGTTGGTTAGATAACACTTTAAATGATAGTTACTTCACGATTAATTTAGAGATGGTAAATTGTCGTTAAATTAAATTTTTATCCCTCCGAACTTTTATGTATTAATAAAATATTATTTTGTTTTATTATTATTATTTAAGATAATTAATTTAAATATTTATTATTTGTTAGAACACTTTCACTTAGATTGAACACACGTATTTAATTATAACTTCATCACGCTAAATTATCACATCACTTCAGTTATTTATTGCACTAACATTAAACGCGAAATTTCTAAGTTTAAAAATACGATATTAAGTGATTATAAAATCCGAATTTTCCACTAAAACAAATTGTATTTATCACGAGCACTTTTATTTTTCACAAGTAATTAATGCGTTGTCTTTAATTTTTATTTTCACTGACTCTAACTGCAAAGTATTTTTTTTGTATATCACTGACTAGAATGTGATAATTTTCTAAGTATCAAAAATAATTATCACTTAGAATCTTTCAAATTTAAATCACCCACCGTTTCGTCACGTTCCGCGAAGTTACAACCTTTTCGACCACGACGTAGACTGTCCTCAACTGGCATTTGTCTAGACTTTTATACCCCTCTCAGGTCCAAAAGATCGTATCTGAATCTCCTATAATAAACCAATCTAATTACTATCAACTCGTAATTTCTTGAAACCTCTCCATTATTGTCGAATGCGGTCTCTTAGTACCTTCCGTGTTGGATACATTAAATTCTGTCTCGTACTCCCATACTTACAAGATCCGGATTTAGTAAGATCCATGTTTAATGGCCCAACTTCCTTTGTCCTGGTGTTCATACAAAATTAGCTTGAATTTAATAATTTTAAAGTTCTATTTTCATCTATTCCGTAACATGTCCGTGCGTACGGCATCTACCATATGTTCCAAATCTGTCCCCAAATTCGCCTATCAGAGATATCTTCATGTCGAAGCCTTTCTCGCAAATTGTTCATTTTTATTTTATTATTTTTCCTCGAGTTTTTCTGTATTCTATATGAACCTTTCCATTTAAAACCGAATTTTCTCTATTTACGTCGTATATTTGAATTTTCCATTTTTTCTCGAATTTTCTTTTATTCACGACACTCTTTCCATGAATTTCCTTATTTATCCTTACGCTATTGTTCATATCTCTATAGATTTTTATATTTCAAGCCGTATTTATTTTATTCACTGTTAATCTAAGATTTCCTTTGTTTTTCTCTGTCGTATCTCCTTTCCCCTCACTTCCCCGTACTTCCCTGATATAACCATATCGTTTTTTGATGTTTGCTGCCTCTTGGAAAATTTCATTTTCTATTTGTTATTAATAAATATATCATTTTTAACATCTTTATAGGAGATACCCCCACTTCGGCCCTTAAATTCCTGTCATTTTTATTGCTTCATAGAGATCGCCTCCCAAATTTTGTCCCGTTCTTACGCAAAATCCCATAAACCATATGCCTTGACAGTTGTAAACATTAGTTCCTGTACCCACCTGGCAATAAATCCTTTTTTATTTCAGTGTCGTTAACTTTTACGAGAATTCTTTAATGTAAATATTTCATAAGACCCATGATAATTTTTATTACCTTTTTAACGGTTAATCGTCCTTATCTAAACAATTTTCATGTTCGAATATTCCTTGTTTATCACAACAAAATACATCTGAAATCGACAACCATTGTAATGCCTCATTTTTTTTCTGCAATCGCGTACTATGTTACTCTATAAACTCCATTTTAATTACGTAAAATGACTCCTTTTCCTGAGTTTTTCTATCGCAATGTTTTCAGCATTTTCCACTCCCCTCCGTACTGCACTCTATTTTCTTCTCTAACACTTGTTACTGCTCTAGACATCTGAAATGTACTCTCGCCTATCCTTTAAACTCTCATTTTTTTTGACGTTTCCTCCCTAAATCTTTCATCGTAATATCCTAGCTCCGTCTAGAATTGATAACAATAATTTTCCATTGTTTTTTCAACATTTCCATTTCCTTTAGCACGTTTTCCCTCGAATCGATCATCTCCGGTCGTCACAAACAATCGTATTATAGATGAAATCTCCCTAACACCTTACAACACGTTTTCGTCACTTGCTATGCAATTTTTCACTTAAAATTTTCAAACGTTGTTTACGTGTATCCTTTTTTCCGCACCTGATATGCTTTAATGCGTTCGGGAACTAGGGTTTCTGATCCCTGGAACGTACCGGTTAATCATAACATTTCTTGGGGTCATCGTTCTTTTGTCCCTGAACAGATTATTTCTTCCCATGGAGTTTATTCACCTCTCGGTTTGGTGGGAACGTCAAACTCATTAATCACATTACTAATTGCCAAGTCCAAAGGTCGTTCCTTTGTTCTAAAAATGGGCTCGGCCCTCTTCTTGTTGATAGGCTAACTCGGTTTTTAATCGTTTTTGCTGTAATTCAATTGGCTGTCAATATATCACGGCCTAAAGCATACTGGGGAGTCCCTGTCTTTGATTATTTGTTGATACCATCTGTGATTTTTTTATCAATACTCGTCTCACCTTGTCTAATTATAGATCCCTACCGTAAATATGAATTCACTTTACTCTAATCCGATAGATGTCGTAGACGTGTCCGTTTTATAAGTAATTGATATTTTCTTTTTTAAATTAAAGTGGGAAGCTACGATATTTTCTAATTCTCACTGTTGATCAATGCAATTCATCACATGATGGACCGTAAGTCAGTCCCGAACATTGGCTAAAGTACGGAGGTAGCGAAACACAGCATAATACCCCAAAAATAAATCACCATAATTTATTTCCTTTATATATGTCTTCTTTCGAGTGTTATGCCTCCTACCTCCTTTTTTATCCAACGTTTCGGACAGCGTTACAGTGTCCATCGTCAGGGCAGAAGTGTGATGATGAACATGAACGCCGTTCGAAACGTTGCCTAATGAAGGAGGTAGCGCAACATGGCATAACACCCCAGAAATAAATAACGAAAATACTTTTGGCCGTGAAAATCTAAAATTATATCCCACTATAAAGAAAAAAAGAATCTAATATTTTTTGTTGGTTTTTGTTATGCTTTCAGGCGATTTTTCTTTACAATAAATCTGTCTATATTTTCTTAGAAACTATTGATAAAATTGAAAACGTTAGCCCTCGTCAATATTATTTGCAGTAAATTTTATTCAGTTTAATTTTTTTGGCAAAAATAAAACCCATCTCGATCTATTGGGATGTTCGTAAATAATATACCAAACCACCCGTAACAAGTAAAAAAATTAGATTAAAAAAAAACCATTTCATAATTCAATATTATTATGCAACAATCCGTAAATGTTTCAGATTGTTAACAGTAACAAATTCAATAGACACTGCTCTGTAACTACTTTCATAGTACCTACTTACTTCTTTTGTATATGTAATTTATTTATTTATTTATTTACATATGCATATATATTACAATACATTACAATGTGATACTTTGTCTGTCCAACTGGGCAGAATACCCGTTTCAGGACAGCCAAATTGTATATTTAGTTCATAATATTCTTAACAAAGGAATGGTTTCGTTCAAGATATCACGGGAATTTGCTTTTGTCAAGACAACTTTTGAGAACATTAAGAATTGTATATAATTCAGGGATGGTTTCTTTATGTCTTTAAAAGAATCGCAAAGAAGTGGTTTTTTTCAAGGTCAATTTGGAGTTTTGGATTTGTTTTCTTTAGTAGGAGATTCTTTCCAGGCCATTTTAGAGAACATTTACAATTGCATAGTCAGAATTTACACATTTATAAACCAATATTTGACATATGAATTCCCAATATATTTATAACTATTTAATTTTAATAAAGTACTATAATTTTTAGAATTTCTTAAATAGTAGAAATTACACGATTATAATCCAACTATATGACAAATGATTTTTCAAGCTCGTTTTGGAGAACATTAATTTATTTAGTTGTTTATTTATTTCTTTTATTTTACGCCCAGATGGCTTTTACATAAATAATAAGGCAGTACCTCTATCTTTAACATGAGAAAACAAATGTTTATTGTGTCATTTATTCGTATAATAATAATAACAGACGTATGAACATTTATAATAGCAGAAAGAAAACTTTAAATTATATTACGCAATTGTAGAAAATTAACTAATTTTGTATTAATTGCTAAAAAAATGTTTTACACCACTGCCGCCGGTATGTTTCTAATACTTCAGCTGCATTGGAATCATATTTTGAGTAGTATTGTGACAATAATTGCTGAATCTTATATTGTAAGCCTGAATCCAAATACCAATCTGCTTGTTGAACTCCTTTAACTTATTTATTGAATATTTATACATACTTATGTTGTGTTTAATAATAATAAATAATAATATTTGGATGATTTATATAGCGCCGTTTTTGTGAAAAATCACCTCAAGGGCGCTGTACAGACTTATAATACATTTCTAAAATCTAAAAAACTACAAGCTAGGCAAACAATTATAAACAACTTATGGCTAAAAATTGCATACATCGGTTCATTGATCACCGATACGAAAATATGTGTACAATATTTTGACCAATGAACGCGATGCTGCCTAAAATTTAATGAAAACAGGACCATACTTACCTGGGAGGTCGCTTGAAATTAACACTGTATATTGTCCATTTAAAGAAATTTAGATAGAGTTCGCACGCAGAGGACATTATTGTGAACAAATTATGACTATTTATGACTATTATGACTATTTATTTATTATGTTTACTTATGACTTTCATGCTCAGTTTATTATTTATGTACTATATACTTGTTATGATGCTCCTGTACAACTTACAAAAGTAAAACGTAAAAGCCTTCGAGGCGTAAGAAAATAAAATAAAATTATTTCCAGTGTACGTTGAAATCGGAGATTCACCCGGTCCATTTTACGTGTCCGTTCTATCCTCCGAGCCTGCTCAGCGCCTGCTGCAGGTTGGGATTCGCCAAGTATCTAGGTGCGCCGGTGGTGCTCCGCAGGGCTGTCTGCAGTACTACCAGGGGTCAGAGGGGCTTCTGGAGTCCTTTAACTACAGGATCAGGGGGAACCTTCCAGGATTCAGGGAACCCGGCTATTTTGTAAGTGAGAGATTCAGTATTTCAGATAACTAAATCAAAAATAAATCCTATGGCAGGATTCTTATTTATTAGAAAATAGTCTTTCAGCGTTGGTCAGTTTATTTCATAGCTTTTAATTTTTCAGTTTATTTTTCATAGCTTTTAATGACTTTTCAAGGTGTTGAGTTGACTTTTTTTCTCAGTTGGCATGGAACTGTTTAAATGTTTAGTAGATTTGAATCCGAATTATTTTTAAAATAGATCGGAGAAAAAAAAATTCCGTGTCACCGACTATGCAGAGATGTTACACCGCCTAATAACAAAATACGACATACTGATATGTGCAGGGGACAGAATTATTTCGTTTTTGAAAGATGTTGGTGAAAGTTATGAGCTTTCAAAGTGAAAATGCAATGGTGTTTCTATAAATTGCACTGAATCATGTCTCATGTGACGTCACGAGACACGATTCAGTACACAATTCATAAAAGCGCTCGGCAGCAATGTTGCAAGCTTTTCGGCCGGCCCCAAATATCCTGTTCCGTTTTTTTTACCAAAAATTCAAAAAGTTCCGTTCTCTGCATGCTCTAATTAATATAGTTCAATTTAAAACAACATGAAATTTTGTTGAAGGAGACAACCTTTGGTCGTTTAAATGTAAAGGTCTTATTACGGGGGAGCAGCTAGCGCTGTGAAATATCAGGGAAACTTCGAAACTAATAAGAATTTATGCACAGAGTGGAGTCTATAATATTCAAGGAAACATGAACTTTTCTGGGTTCAGTTTTCAGAAAAACTTTTTTAGTCATTTTTGAACACTGGATTGTTTTTCCCCAGGAAAAACTGGAAAAAAGTAATCATTTTCCTTAAAGAAAATATGACCTCTACTGATAGATTCACTTGACTTTGAGATTAATGGATTTTCCACCGTAAATAGTTAGGACTAAAAAAGATCCATTTGAAAACCAGTTCATTCGCACAAGAATGTCAAATTGTATAAAGCTTATACAATATACACGATATCTGAGAACAGATATATATCTCGATCGAGACGGATATCGGGCGAGATCTCTTGTGTCAGATCTGTGTGATTTTCTAATGATGTTAAATGAATAAACAATCATGCATACTTGCATGAATTCATATTTAAAACGACCCAAACTAAAATATATGACAGCTCACAGCTGAAATTCTGACATCGGTCAATAGAAAAAGCAAATACCAGCCATATAAAATCACACAGATATGTACACAGCAGATCTCGGCTGAGAACTATCTCGTTCCCACAAAAGATACAGAATAGCTCGTCGGGTGTAAGACCACCATTCAGAATTGAAACGTTGCTTCAAATGGCTTCAGTCGTGTTTGGTGACCAGATTTGAATAGCCAGGAACTCTCCTATCTTCCTCTTCCTCGCCTCCTTCCCCTCCCCCCTACATTCAGCCTTACAACAAACCCCAATTGGGGATGTCGCAGTCTCACTGGCTCCAGACGGGAACAGATGGGACTCTTGTGAGGTATTCTAATAAAAAACAATTAATAATAATTCGTGATTCGGCTCACTATCTACCTGTATATATGCAGCATTAAATATTTTTCCACATTAACACCGAAAACAGATTTTCATTTAGAAAATTTTATGACCAACATAAAAACGAAAGTTAACAACGTTTCCGTTTAAAATCGGATCAACTATAAACGAATAAAAAAGCTTTTAAGTGTTCCAAGGTGAAAGCGAAATTTATAAGTAGGTAATAAAACTTGCAGTAAAATCTGAAATCCGTATTCGATTTGAGCGTTTAAAGTCAAAAGATCATATTTTTATCTAAGAAAATAGGTGGTCAGCATTTAAAAAAATACATATATAGTTTCCTTTCAAACTGTCAGGAAATCGTATTGCATCATTGTGAGTAATGGTTCCATGAAATTTCAGAATAAACTTAACATCTCTTTGAAAAGTCATTAAAAGCCATAAAAAAAACTGCGTGTGCATTCCCACGTGGCAGAAGTGAAACCTTGATTAAACTGAAGTAGACGGCCTCCGTGGTCCCGAGGTAACACTCTCGACTCACAATCCGAAGGTCGCGGGCAAATAAATTGATTAATTTGTGGTATTTCACAATTAATTCATTTTAAATAATATATAGCATATTTGCTGCACTGTTTTGAAACTCTCAGTATTTTGATACTCTGGTGTAAGACCAGCATTCAGGATTGAAACGTGGCTTGAAATAGCCGTGTTTGGTGAACAGATCTGAAGAGCCAGGAATTTCTCCACCTTCCTCTTCCCCATCTCCTTCCCCTCCCCACTACCTTCAGCCTCACAACATTCCCCAATTGGGAATGCCATAATCTCACTGGCTTCAGACGGGAGCAATTGGTGATTATTGTGCGGTATTCATATAAAAAAAAATTAAAAAAGACAAGAGTGGAGAGATCACGAAGTACCGCAGAAGAGAAGACCGATTATACTATCTCATTCTCTCGCAGCCTAAATCCTATAGATGTATGTGTTTGTCTCTTTTTAGTGTCGCTATTTTTCGATTCATCAGAGTTTCAAATCGCAACGTTGCTAAAGAAGTTTTCACTTCACAACAAGCAAATGTTCCTTTTAGCCCAAACCTACAGCGTTCCATATCACTTACACTCGACCGAAATAAGAGATCTGCATCCCATCAAATTTCGGAAGCACAGTGTTGTATAGAATTTTAGGCACGAGTTGAACCTACATTTAGGTCACGAGTCACTTCAACAAGGCACCTCTTGTGCTATTCATTATTATATGGTAACTTAATTACCGATATACTGTAATTGCAATTATCAAGGCATGGTTCCAATCTTGAAAACTGTCCAATTGTGAAATATCGCATTATCAAATTCACACGTCGCGCACTTTAAGTTAAAATTATAGCATCAATTAATATTTTTTGCAGAATAACCTGAACTACGCCATTTGCATAGAACGTGCCACAAATTCCTGTAGTATAACGTACACCAATTCAGATGAAAATGGACAATTTGAATTCCAAATATCGAACCACGATGCAGGTAAGCAATTTAAATTATCTTTTTTTTATGGGACACCAGACAAGAGTTCAAATTGCACAAAACCATTGGATTGAATAAGTTTAGGAAGAGTTTTGAAAGTACTTGGTTCATCAGATCTGAAGGGTGATTCTGTATTTTTTGCAACAGCGTAATGCGTTGACGCATTTTTCTCAAAACCACGTTTTTCAAGTTGGCTGGAATCATAGTTCATCGAATTTTTATCCGATTCATCTCTCTCTACAACAGGGGTTCCCAAACTTATAAGTATCACGCCTCCCTACTGCTTAAAATGAATATGCCCGCGCCCCCCCCCCCCCCCCCTCGGCCCAGGGCCCAGCAAGTAGCAGCAAGTGGGCTCGCCAAGCAATTGTAAATAAAATAAGGGTAGGTAATAAAGTCTAAAAATACATTTTCAGATGTTTTATTACAAAAATATTGCTTTTACACACTTATACTTCATCTGACGCTTGGAGCACTTTCTCAGATGACTGAGCAAAAACCCAGTACTATACAATTTCATGAGCTTCAAACATGCATATTTTGAAAGAAAAAAAATCCTTTGGATTGTCTTTTAAAGCGCTGTGTTTTGTTGACAAATGCGTTCCATGCGCGAAGGTCTCATGGCATCATTGCTCAATACTTCATAACAAATAACACACTGCGGCTGGTCGATACAACTTTTATTCATAGAAGCAAAACCGTATTTCATATAATTATTATTATATTTGCGTTTTTTCGTCGAGCTCATGGCGAAATAGAAGTAATAACCTGCCACTCACTACTCTAACAAACGTGTTCGCTAGGCGCGTGCGGTGAGGGAAGTGAGGTGCGTGCGGTGCGGGAGGTGAGGTGCGTGCGGTAGCGCGGGCGCGGGCGGGCGACCGGAGTGATAACCGCCGCCCACGCCCGCGCCCCCCTGTACATGTCTTCGCGCCCCCCTAGGGGGGCGCGCCCCCCACTTTGAAAATCAATGCTCTACAACATCTCTTTAATATTTAAACCTGCGTTGCTCATTTTGCTCATCTCCGTAGTCATATATCGTGGATTTAAATTTTTTTTTTGAACACCTGTAGGTACATCTTCCGAGAATTCACGTCAGGGGCTAAAACATTTTATGGCATATTGAATACGTGATTTTGCGCAAATGGTATAATTATCACGAGTAAAGGAGGCTTTTCTCGGCCACGTTTTTGCCAAACGTAGATTTAACGTTTTACGTTTTTACGATTTTAGCCCCTCGGATTTACTCTAACAGCAAAAGAATTATGATATTGTGGAGGCTATGTTTAAGAAATCGTCCTGTTATTAACTTAAATGTAGTTTTCAAAACTGTGTGTGTTATTAATTGTCTTTAGTGCATTTTTGGAATTGAAACACTTTTTGTAACTTCCTGGTAATGTGAATTTTTTACTTTCCTTTGTTGAGATCTTAGAATTTTGTTCATTTGTATCCCGTGCTGTCTAAAGTATTTAATTTCCTGGTCACTCACATTAAGAATTCTTCCGTCTTGTCCACTGGGCTTTGTTTACAATAACCAAGTTTCACACGATATGACGAGAATTGACATTGTGTAGAACCAGGTCATTCTGCATCTAAGTTCAGTGCTAACATTACATAAAGTAATTCTTCCCACCCCCTTTGTCCATTTCCACAGATATTTTTTTTTTTAAATTAACATTCCCTGATCACTCTGAAGCGAGTGGGTATTCAATTGTTTGTTAAAAAAACATCAACAAAAAACTACATTTGATGTTTTGAAGTTACAGTATGTGAGTACAACAGTGTACCGCCATAGTAACAGAAATCTCGGTCGTTTGATAAAATTATTTATTTTACTAAAAATCATGAGTTGTGCTTTGAAATATTTTATTATTTAGGACATTTCTTTCGTTAGTGTTTTGCACTATTTGTGATCCATAAAATTATAACTGTCTACAAATATGGGTTGGATAAAATATTAGGTTTTCTTTTAAATAAAATGGGTTATTTAATTTAACATTTAAGTACCATTGTTTTCCTGCACTTCTTACTGTTGTTCTCTGTCTCCATTACATTTGTCCCCTTTGGTATAAACAGAAAACAATCATGCCCAAGAACGGGGTTTTCCACAGAATTTGAAGAATTAATCAAATTTCAAATTATTCAATTTCTGTTACAGTCATTTTGAAGTTCTGTGATTTTCAAAGTACCGTAAACAATAATAAAAGTACTTGAATATGAATTTTACAACTTGACTTAAACTTGACTTGAATTAAACATCTAAATTTGACGAACTGTTCAAATTAAGTTAATTACTAAAGCTTGTCAATTATATTAGGAACGCACGAGACGAAAACGTGAATTTCAAGGATGTAGCAATAAGAGTTTTCCATTTCATTCTAGCGTCCGAAATTTCAGGGGTCCATGGGGTTGATAAGAAGATTCGTGTTAGATTGTTTTTACTACAATAATAAGTATCTCTCAGAATTTTCTGGGGGATGTTTTATTTCCATGCCTTATTCCAAAGGAACATGCTTTATTTTTTCTTCCGCTTGCTAGTAAAACGTACCATTTAGTTTAAGAGGGTTAAGACATATCTTCAAATTGGTGTTTTGACGACTGTTTTGGAAACATGTGTTTTTTACCGTTGTTTTATGGTAGTCAAACGAAATAAATAAATTTAGAGGGGAGTTCTGTTTATTTCACTGCGGAAAATGGTTGTTTTTCTGTCCCCTGGGAAAAGGGCAATGTGTGATTCACCATCGAAAAAAAATATTGTCAATGTCTTTCGTATCTGTCTTCATTATTAACGATTTTTTTTTAACGTAATCAATTTTATTTAGAACACACTTGACTAATTTTAAGCAACACTATTTCAGTAAAAAAAAGTGTTCAATTTTAATATAGGTATCTATATAGATTTTTCACAAAATAATTTAAATTAAAAAAAAACGAAACGCCAACTTGCGTACGTTAAACGCATATAGGGTGTAACAGAACGTACTAGAAGAATTTTAACCAGCGATTCTAGAGCATATTTGGAGTAAAATGAGGTGTGTAAAAGCAAAGGCAGCAATCTCCAAAATATCGACAAAAAGTTGTGAATGCAGTTCCATAGAGAATCAAATTGTGAACCTAATAATTAATGGTTAGTTTCAAACTCTGTTTCCTCCCATCAAAATCCGATGTAATTTTTCAGCTTCTCGCGAAATCAAATTTAATTTTTACAAGTTTTTTGCGTTTTTCTCAAAAACACTAAAGCGGGAAACTGCTGCCTTTGCTTTTACATACCTCAAATGTAGATTTTTGTCATTTTGCTGTCCTGCAGTGTTTTTTTTTAATTAACCCTAGAAAGATAACGTGAGCCTCAGAGGCACCCGCGAAACCAATATATCGCTGTTTTTTTTTAACCGACCCGTGTACAAGCTTGTATTTCCGAGCCAACTCAGTCGGTCAACACTGCCGAGAGACGACTACTATTGTTCGTTAAGTAATACAGTTTTGTTGCAATGACAACGCGTTTATAAGGCGCATGTTCTTCTGTGTAACTTTTGCAACTGTTCAACAACTCTCTATAATTTTTATCGTAATTAATTAGTTAGTAAGACAAACTACTAAAAATGTTTTCTATTCTTCTTCTTCTTCTTTCGTATGGTGGGGGGTCAGAGGGGGACATCTAGGTCTGCGAGCCAGTCTAGGGCCTCAAGCGTTGCCCTGTGGACCTCATCAATCCCGCCGGGGAATGAATGGAGCGGGCATTCGTTGACCACATGTTCGGTGGTCTGCACCGCACCGCATTCACACGTCGCCGACTCTTTAAGGCCCCATCTATGCATCATATGAGCACAACGACTATGGGAGCACCTTATCCTATTGATGGCAGTCCAGAGTTTGCGAGGCAATGAGAACCCAGGCTGTCTCTCAGTGGGGTCTTGCACGAGATGGGCGTTTTTGACGTTGGCTGATTGCCACTCAAGCTTCCACCTATCTTCTGGGGTGAGAGGTGTTCGAAGGAGTCTTTCTCCTTCCGTCCAGAAGGGTTTTCGAGACTTTAAGCGGCATGCCGGGTGAGAAACGACATCATCGTGCAAGGGTATTTCGCTTTTTTGCAGCGCCTTCTTGTATTCCCTCAGTGTTGCAATTTCTCGCCTGATATTTGGCGGGGTTATATTTGCAAGTACGGGGAGCCAAGGAAGAGGAGTCGATTTTAAGGTTCCGCTGATGGTTCGCATTGTGGCATTAAGCTGAACGTCGACCATGGAAGTGTGGGCGCTTCTGGCCCATACTGGAGCACAGTATTCAGCTGCTGAGAAAACCAGGGCAATGGATGCCGTTCTGAGCGTGTTGGCGTCGCATCCCCAGCTAGTACCAGCCAGCTTATTGACTAAGTTTAGTCTTGTCCTGGTTAAAATGTTTTCTATTTAAAAAAAATGTATATATAGTTACCACTAAAAATACCTCTATTTCTTGTTCCTTCTTGTAAAATCTTACGTTTTTCCTTAAAATTAAAAAAAAATAATTAAGTGTATTTGTGTTTTATTTACTTTTTAAAAATGTAACACTTGATAATAAAAACAATTGTTTCATTTTGTTAATAAATCGGTTTGTTAAATTGTGCGCCTCTGAGGCGCACGATTATATTTTCAATACTAAAAAATAAGTTTATCTTTCTGGGGTTAATAACAATTTTTTTTTAATAAACGCCGTCACTGAGTTGTCGGGGATAGCCTAGTGACGGGTCACGTGGTAAGCTCTCCGTGGCAATCATTCCAGCGGCATTGTAACACGTACAGTAATGGAAGAAATGGCGACGGGTGATGGAAAAATATATTTTTTTGATTTTAATAGAAAAAAATATCATCGTGCAGCAAATATGCTCAGGAATCGCTGGTTAAAATCCCTTTCGGGAACGTGCCGTTACACCATGTTTAGGAAATAGAGAGATTAATTTAGCTTGAAATATGTTTTTTGTGTTTTAACGGGTATAATTTATCTTCTGAGAAACAGACTGCATTACATGTACAACTAATTTCATGAAACATCTTGTATGCAACTAGTTATATAATGTAAATTCCGCTTTAGAGTATCCACTACTCTGTATAAATGTTTGTTTTTAGATGGAGTGCCAATACTGCCACCAGGACAAGCAGGAGCCGAGATTTTCAACTGCCCAGATGATTTTATAGTTATCAACGGGATTAGGCTGTGCGGGGAGAGGTTGAATGACGCCAGCATCACAGAGGACTTTACCTTAAATGCTCCAGTCACTGGTCTGTAAATTATTTAAATTTTAACTTTCTATGTATGTACCTAAGTAATCTACGACTACGTAAAGGGAGCCTAGGTAAGTCATAGGCCAGGATATTGATGCTTTGTCGGTGAGGCAAATATAACCGTATAATTAATGATCAATCCTTCCTCTTCTCAAAAAGACCCTCCACACCGCATCTCAGATGACATAGACCCCAAGGGAAATTATTTTCCTCAGGGCCTCCTGTGTGGAGTTAATGTAAAAAAAACAGTCGAACGGTAGCTACCCATATTTAGGTCTCATCGCTCCAGGCCTTGAGCCATGACTGCCTAAAGGTTTAGGTAGAAGGTTTTATTTGCCCATTTATTTTTTATGATTTTAATTTTTTTTAAATACTTACAAATAAGTGGTAAAAGAAGAAATATTGGTGGACTAATTGGCTTTTAAACACAGATAGCAGTTTATATATTTATTTATTTTTATTAATTTATGATCATTGACACTTTCACATTGGATAACATAAGGTTAACTTTTTTTACACAATTGTTAGTAATAATATACAATAGGTTGCTAAAAATAATTTTCTTCGTTACTGTGGTTTGCAATTGGATAAAATTTAAAAAATAACAAAAATAAACTGAAAACATCAGAAAATATATCTTTAAAAAATAATATAGCTGACGTAATAGAATTGATATTACGAGTTTACGAGTAGCATTAGAATGAAATTAAAAACGATAAAATGAAAATACGATAGAAATACTTATGTTTCCCTCAATTCAGCGCAGTCCCGGGAATCGTTTACTAATAACTAATAACCAACACCCCTGCCATAGTGCCAAGTGGTTCGCTACGTTTGGTGTGCCCTGTTTCATGGGTTAAGGTTTGTCGAGGTCTTGGCGGCGGATACGTTTGCCTACCTACTGCGTGACGGACCGTAGCGAGAGAGACTGGTTGAGGGGGAGCTTTGACTTTTCTTAAATATTGTTTAAAATATTTTAAACATCGAATTAGTTACATTAAAAATATCGATATCATAGGTAGGTATATTCGTTTGCTAAACCGTGTGGGCGAGGAATTGGCGAGTTTGCTACATAATTTGTTTGTGAATACATTGCAATAAGTCCTTACGCCTAGTAAATCTAGTAGATACTCTTAATGTGACTACACTCAGGAACTCGCAACAGTCGAGCTAGGAATTTGTATTTTAAAAAGTAGTGAAGGTCGCCTTCACCGATTTGTATTTTAAGTAATTCAATAAAGTTTAATCTAAATTTTATGGTGAGGTGATCAAATTATGGAATTATACCCTAATAGGCTATAAACTAATGAGAAATAAAATTTTCATGACAGGAAGTGAATTAAAGTATTTAATGCGCACAGCAAAAATCCTAAAGTTTTTCATTAATATTTTTAGTGTGTGTAAAATTTTTTTATGTGGTGTAAATTTTTAGTTTGTCATCAAATGTAAGCCCTTGAGATGATTTTTTTATAAAAACGGCGCTATCCAGATTATCCTCTTGTCTAATAATATTGGAGATTCTTAATATTTTAATATCTCCACTTGTCTAATACTATTGGAGATTTGTTAATAGTTTAGTAATATTGGAGAGATGTTTCAACGAAAAGTTATTGATTTACATTTTTTATGATTTAGAAATAAATTGTTAGTAACACACCAATTTTACAATTTGTTTAACTTTGGTTGAACCTCTTGACAATCATTGATATGATTAATTCCTTTGTAAATTTTTACGGCTTCGTCAGAATTTCAGTATAATATTCAGAGATATGATTTTATCCAAAACAGAACGCACGGAAACCTCCAACGCTCAAGGCTTTTTTTCCAAAAGCCATCGCTCAAGTAGAAAGCCATTTGATCGCAAAGGCTAAAGAGAGCGAATCAGCTTCCGCGTTGAAAATTAAATAGGTACTATTGCTTGTAAGATATAATTTGAGATTTTCACGGCATACGCTGCCTCAAAACTGAGGTAAACCTTCCAACTCCAAACGTTCGAACGACTGTATGGAGAGGTAGTTCGTGCGATGAAGGCCGGGTTGGGAGATTGAAGTTCGAGTTGAAAGATTGGAGTGCGAGTTGGAAGATTGGTGTTCGAATTTGAATGTTGGAGTTCGAGTTGAAAGATTGGAGTTCGATTTGGAAGGTTGGAGGGAATCCCAAACATACCCAAATCAAAGGGGGAGGCGCAACTAGCACCAGTCCTCCGCACTACAATCAGTAGTGTGTCAACTTGACGGGCTATGCGGCGTAGTTTGTATTAATTTTTTTTATTAGTTTTTGGGGTATTATGCCGTGTTGCGCCACCTCCTTCTTTAGCCAACGTTTCGGACAGCGTTGCAGTGTCTATCATCAGGGCAAATATATAATAGTTAGGGGTGGTGTTTGTACATATCTACTTAGGAGCGATACCGTGTCGCCAGCTCCAATCCTCTACGAGCTAGCGCTGCAATATACTTCAACATGTTTTTTTGCGTTTAACCTTGATGTAACCGTCGATTACCGGATACCAAGAACTATTGAGCTTAGCTCCGTCGTCTGTATTAATATTTATAGGATTTTTGTGAACTTCAATTGCCTCCGTAATCAGGCGTGCTCTATGAGTTTTGGGTCTTCCCAGGACCTCAGGGACAAATCCAAAGTAATGGCTGGTTTCGATTAAGTGCTCGGCGATTGCCGATTTGTCATGGTGGCCAAGTTTACAGGCACGAAAGTGTTCTGATATCCTTTTGGAGATCGTTCGCTCTGTTTGGCCTACACAAACCTTGTCACATCCAGAACAGCTGAGTTTGTACACTCCATCTGTTTCCAGAGAAAAATTGGTCTTTGCGGGCCTCAAAAAGTCTCGTATTTTTGTCGTGGTTCCGAAGACAGTCTCGATGTTTTATTTTTTCAATAGCCTGGCAATTCTGTCTGTCACATTGTGAACGTAAGGCAGGAAAGCGCAGCCCTATGACTCTTGTTCAATTCTGTCTTCGTTTGGTGCAGATTTGGCTCTTATGATTTGCCTTGTCTGCCTTGCTGGGTAACCGTTACGCTCCAGTGCATCGGTCAGTTTTGTAAGTTCTGCTCCGATTTTTGTTACTTCACGTATTCTGGTCGCTCGGGTCACCAATGTATGGATAAGTCCTCTCTTTTGCGCTGGGTGGTGATGGGAATCAGCATGTAGATACCGATTTGTATGAGTTGGTTTTCTATACACTGTATGTCCTAGACTACCATCTTATTTTCGCATCACCTCTACATCTAGAAAAGGTAGGATCTTAGAGTCATTTTCCAGCTCCATTGTGAACTTAATTTTAACGTGGAGTGAGTTGAGATGGTCCAGAAATTCGTTCAGTTTCTCTGTTCCATGAGGCCAAATGGCAAAGACATCGTCGAAATACCGCCACCATACTTTGGGAACAGCCGAAGCTGTGTCGAGTGCCACTTCCTCAAACTTCTCCATGAAGAAGTTGGCGAGTACTGGCGATAACGGACTGCCCATCGCAACTCCTTCCACTTGTTCAAAAAGTTCACCCTCGAATGCAAAATATCCCGTCTTAAGGCAGTGTTCAAAAAGTTTACAAATGTCTTCCTAGTAGATCTCTCTGAGCATTGTCATGGAGTCTTCCAGAGGCACATTCGTGAAAAGGGACAAAACGTCAAAACTGGCCAAAATATCTCCTTTCTCAGTCTTAACCTTCTTAAGCTTACTGATCAGATCTGTGGAATCCTTAATCCAAGATTCAGTTTTCCCAGTTTGCATCTGCAGTAATCTTCAGAGGTATTGAGAAAGTTTGTACGTCCGTGCACCACTAACACTGATGATCGTTCTCATTGGGATATCCTTTTTATGAATTTTTGGAGGACCGTACAGGGCAGGAGTTCTGGAGGCTTTTACAAGAAGCCCAGATCGATCCTCTTTCCTGATGCTCCCTTGTCTTCAGGTCAATTTTGTTAGTGGGTTTGTTTTTAATTTTCTTATAGGTGCCGGCATCGCACAAGAGGTCCTCCAACTTTTTAATGTAGTCCACCATATTAATCACGACATTGGCGTTTCCTTTGTCGGCTGGCAGAACCAAGATATCCTCATTAGCGAGCAATTCTTTTAGGGCCCATTATTTTAGGCAATTATTTTAGGCAATCCCTTTATTATATTTGGGCGGGGTATTTCAGCCCTTTTCAAAATATGGCAAGTCTCTTGTCGTATGTTCTCTGCTTGTGAATCTGACATTTTGTGGACTTTTATCATTGTATGTAGTGCTGTTTCTACACCACATACGATAGATTCCACAGGTATCTTTTTAGGGGCAACTGCGTAGTTCATCCCCTTAGCAAGCAATGAAGTTGCATCTGGGCTCAACGCTAGGGTCGAAATGTTAATAACAACTTAATTTCGATCCAGTTGTTTCCGAACGCCTTTTTCGTCTTGGTTGAGCCTCTCAAACTTTTGTTTTTGTCTCGCATCTGTTGATTGCTTTGAACGAAAATCGGAGCAGAACTTACAAAACTGACCGATGCACTGGAGCGTAAGGGTTACCCAGCACGGCAGACAAGGCAAATCATAAGAGCCAAATCTGCACCAAACGAAGACAGAATTGAACAAGAGTCAAAGGGCTGCGCTTTCCTGCCTTACGTTCACAATGTGACAGACAGAATTGCCAGGCTATTGAAAAAAGAAAGCATCAAGACTGTCTTCGGAACCACAACAAAAATACGAGACTTTTTGAGGCCCGCAAAGACCAAGTTTCCTCTGGAAACAGATGGAGTGTACAAACTCAGCTGTTCTGGATGTGACAAGGTTTATGTAGGCCAAACAGAGCGGACGATCTCCAAAAGGATATCAGAACACTTTCGTGCCTATAAACTCGGCCACCATGACAAATCGGCAATCGCCGAGCACTTAATCGAAACCAGCCATTACTTTGGATTTGTCCCTGAGGTCCTGGGAAGACTGAAAACTCATAGAGCACGCCTGATTACGGAGGCAATTGAAATTCACAAAAATCCTATAAATATTAATAGAGATGACGGAGCTAAGCTCAATAGTTCTTGGTATCCGGTAATTGACGGTTACATTCAAGGCTAAACGCAAAAAAAAACATGTTGAAGTATATTGCAGCGCCAGCTCGTAGAGGAGTGGAGCTGGCGACTTGGTATCGCTCCTAAGTAGATAAGTACAAACATTACCCCTAATTATTACACATCTGCCCTGATGATGGACACTGCAACGCTGTCCGAAACGTTGGCTAAAGAAGGAGGTAGCGCAACACGGCATAATACCCCAAAAACTAATAACAAAAATACTTTTGGCCGTGAAAATCTAAAATCGTATCTGTATTAAATAATATAGGTAATCAAATAATAGGCTCCACTGTATTAAATTTATTTTTAAAATATAAGCCCACACTGATGTATATGTTTTCCCTTTTTGACGACTTTCTGATGGATTTTCAATCAGGTGGATTGGAGTGTCTCTAAACGATAGTTAAACCAAGTGTCATTACAAGATAATTAATTATTTTAATACCCACGTATAGACGTTGCCGTTTAGGGATTATTCAACTTTTTTTTAAACTAAATTATTTATTAACTCGCCAGTGGGCTTTTATATGAAATTTAATAGTTGATTATAGCATATAAATATAGTTGCAGTACTCATAAGAAACAACGTACAGATTACCTATTTGGTAAAATACTAATAGATACCTACTATGATTAAAAATTACTTAAAGTAATAATAATGCAAACCTGAAGCAAAGTAAAAGACAGTAAATCATAGAAAATACGTAAATGTACGTTTTTTATTTGGTTAATTTATAGCACCGTTTTTGTGAAAAATCATCTTTAATTTATATCTAAAGTTAGATATCAATAAAACAGTAAATAATAATATAATGTAGGTACTCGTAATATACAGAATATTAAGGGAGAGATCTAAAAAACAAAATAGTATGCAAAAAATACAAGTATATGAGTTTAACACAAAAAGTACTTGTTATTTAAAAAGACTGTATTAAAAAAAACTTACAACTTACGATGATGATGCTTTTACATAATAATTGTATTCACTGAGAGGATACTGGGATAATGACATCCCCAAATGGGTATGTTGTGAGGCTGAAGGTAGCCGGAAGAGAAGGATATGGGGGAGAGGAAGGTAGGGAAGTATACCTGGCTATTCAGATCTGATTACAAACTACGAATAAAGTCATTTCAAACAACGATTTAATTCTGAATGGTGGTCTTGGCGGTGTTGAGAGTATCTTCCTCTCCGGGATCGTTATGCAAATGTAAATTATTATTTTTAATTACTAATTTGTAAAATAGCACAAATTAATCAAATAAAATTCACGACCTCCGGATTACTTACTCATCGTCTAAGGAGGACGTCAATATGAAGTGTGAAGATTTAATCGTGTGAAGTGGACTGATGTGTCTAATGTATTACAACTGCATTAGATGCTATTATTTCTACGCAGAATAGCCATTATCACACTGTAGTGAATTAACACAGATTTATTTTTTACCAGAAATAACTCGGCCCCTTAGAGTCAAAGAAACGTAACTCAATTTTTATCGATTTTGAGTTACGGATGGTACTAGACACAAAATAACACATTACGTTAAGTGACAAAGACACGTATTTATAGGTTCAACGGTTAAAAATTTACATCGTTGCGTATCTACAGAAAACCATTTATTGTTAATGTCAGTAGAGTGTATCTTTACTTGCGTTTTTTAAACTTGAATAAAAAGATATTTGCTTGCGAGTCAAAGAAACGCATCTTTAGTTACGTTCGATTCACCCGCATAGATTATGCATCTGTTTTACTGAAATGTCACTTACGCGTCATTCATTTACGATTTGGCAGTTGTGTTTGCGGCACTTTTTTATTTTAACGAGTGGTTTGAATATTAGTTTGGTTATTTTTTTGTGTGTTTTGACTCAATATAAATCGAATATGGAAAGGAAAACACACAAAACACGGATTCAGTGAATAATGGAAGCGGCATTGTTGAATAATAAGGAAGATTCTTCAAGTGCCACAAATATCTTATTTCAGAGGCGGGTATGGGTACCGCTGCCCCGGAAATCATTTATTGGATAACGTTTGATGACTTAGCAGGAGTACCCGGGTTTATGGGGTCAGGTTTGTCCGGATCTTGGCGGCAGATGTGTCTGCCATCAACAGCGTGGCAGGCCGGGTCGGGAGAGACTGAGGGAGATCTTTTGACCTCTCCAGCACGTCTCTCTGGGAACATTCTCTTGCATCGCAGTGGAAAGGATGGATTCATTCGTCCGTCACACTGGCCCCCAAATTCCTAACCACCCCTTATACCTTATTCCTTCTAAGAATTTCTTATCCTTCCTTCCCCTAAAAAGACTCCCTACACAGCATCCCCAAAAAAGAAATTGATGTTACTACAACTGCTACCAAAATAAAAATAGCAGAAAATCAGGAGTCACGATGCCAAAAGTCAAGACAGTTCTTCTTCTTTAAGAGCGATTCGTGAATCCAAGAATGCCAAGAATTTTTCTTGACTACATCGGATATTACTGAAACCTTTTTTAGAAATATAATTAATAATAGCTTGGAAAATGGAAAAGTTCTCCAAAACAAAAGGGGAAAACATTTACCTGGAGATAAAAGACCAGAAGAATCTAAAAAAATCATTAAGGACCACATTATGTCTTTTCCAACAGTACCGTCACATTACTGTAGGGCGAACACTTCATTTAAATATTTAGCCGCCGATTTGACATTACACATACGTAATGTACACTATGTATGTTGACTTGTGTAAGGATACAAATTATGTTCCTGAAAAAACATGGTTAAACCGAAATATATTTAACACCTGTAACCTATAGTTCCAACAACCACGCGAAGATATGTGCGACTCGTGTGTTAAATACGAAAATGCTAATACGGAAGAAAAATATTTCTTTTGGATGAGTATGATCGCCACAGACAACGCAAAATTGCTGTACAGAATTATAAAATTCAATCTAAAACCCCTGCTTCTGAATCCACTGTAAATTTCATCGAGTTTAATTTAGAATACGTTCGAAGATAATTTTTTATAGACGACACGCCTGGCAGTTTATAATTAAACTTTTTTTAATTTTCGGAGCAATGAAGCTAGAAATTACATGTGACATGAATGAGTGGCTTCATGTATGTATAAAAATCGCTTCATGTATGTATAAGTATTTGGTAGCTAATGCTAATGGAAAGAAGTTCATTCTGATGAGTGATACCTGTTGATATATCGAAACTTCTACAAAGAAAATAAATATATTTGATCCTTCATGGTGGTACCCAGCAGTTAGATTAGCTTCCAGAAAATTCAAATATGATGTCATTGAGATGGGACAAGAGTATTTCTTCAGTTTCATCAACTTGAGGAAACAATTAATTAAAAACAAAGACAGATAAAAATGGCATGGATGCAAACTAGTTAAAAATCACATTCAAAAGAAGATCCTGACCATATTCATTAAGTTCCTAAAATAAGGCAACGAGCTGGACTTATTTTTTTACATGCGCTCCACACAGGAGGCCCTGAGGAAAATAATTTACCTCAGGGCCTATTTCATCTTTGGGGATGCTGTGAGGAGGGTTTTTTAGGAAATAAAGGAGAGGAGAATTCTGGGAAGGAAAGGGGTTTTAGGGGTGGGTAGGAATCTGGGGTTCAGTGTGTCCTGGTCATCCACCTCCAAGACCTAGAAAAATCTCACCCCATGAACCAGGGCACACCTTCTAAATCACCAAATGTAACGAACCTCTTGGAGTGACCTACGGAAGAGGTGTTGGTTGAAGTAAAGTGAGTGAAGCAAAGAGTGTGTGCTAAGACTGAGTTGTTTGGCGGTCCGTCCTCTCTGCCTACCCCTGCGGAGAAACGGCGTGATGGTTAGTTGGGTAGTTAGTAAGTTAGTCAGGTACAAGATTCCAGTTTTTTAAGCAAGTTACAATATTATGTAGCATATAAAGTTTTTTTTGACAATAGTATCAGTTGGAAAATAGTTACCTAAATATTTTATATGTTTTTCTGTTTTAAATAAGTTTTTCAATAAATATTTCTAGACTTGAAATATTTTTATTACTGTTCCACCACTATCCTTATTCCTATAAATCATCTTTACAAATTTTCGGGTGTAAAATAAGTCAAATATCGAAGGAAGTTTTTCGTAACTTGAGTTCAGTGATTGCAATTTTCATTTTGGTTAGGATCAAAGAAACGTAACTGAGATATAGCTGCACTTAAATTTAAAAAAACGTATGAAAATGAATTACTATTTTATATTTAAAAGATGATTTAGAAGCACAAAATACCACCCTTTAACTAAACGAGAAGAAATTATTAATATGTTACATTTGATTAAAAGTAGACAACATTGATTGATTGAGAACTATGTTTTTTTGCTCTCCTGTAAAGTAGAGAAAAATGAGATACGTTTTTTTGACCCTAAGGGGCCGAACTTATTTTGGGAATCATTAAATTTTCTGCAAATATTTTATCCGACAGGAGCTTCACCACATATTTTAAGTGTGATTAATTTCTTATTGTATTTTCTCTTTTCAGAGCTTGGTGCCGGTCCGATTGTATTCATATTCAGAACAAATGGAAACGTGAATGGAAGGGGATTCAGAATATCCTACAAACAGAATCCTTGCGGCACCCCTGATTAAGACTTTGATGGAAGGCCGTGTCAGCTGTCCCGTACAAATAAAAATAAAACGTGGCCTAACTTGATGTAGTAAACTGATTTCTGTGCACGAAATTTTAAATTATTAAATATACCAAATAAATAATTCATTTTTAAATGAAACAATGTTGCTTTGCAGGAACCACTTGCATATTTGTTTAAAACCGACCGGTTTCGGAACGACCGTTCCTTCCTCAGGGCAAACGTATACTGATTTGACAATTACAAAATATTGGTTGGAAATAATGTATTATTACTAAGGATTGTAATAGAGGTGGAGCCGTTGCTTGGGATTAATGAAGAGTGGGTGGGTAGGGGAACATATCCATGATTGGGCTGTAAGATAATAATTTATTTTTAACTTAAGACGTTTCTGCATGAGTTACTAGCTTGTTCATGTTTCCAAAGTGGCATTGTTGTGGAAATATTTTTTATTCTTTTAATGTCTTTAATAATAGCAATCGCAATCTTCAAAACATCGTTTGGCTTCATTTTAATTAAATAAATCAACAAACTTTGTTTTCAACATTGTTTAATAAAAATAATCAACTTGTTTCACAACCAATGGTTTTATTGTCAGGATAAAATATACGCTTGTAATAGAAATATTTTTTCTCATGAAGAAATCATTGCTTTCGATAAATATTCATAATATTATTATAGCAACGTTTTACACGACTACTATATAGGTACTGTGAATAATACTAAAATATCAACATATTTCAATTCCAATAGTTTCTTTGTTGTGGTAAAATACAGGGTGGCGCAAAATTAATTATCGGATTTTGTTTTTGAATAACTTTTTTACTAAATAAAAATAAAAGATTTTGAGAAATAGAAATCTTTATTTGGACTTTTACAATTTTTTCTGTTAAGTGGAAAAAATGATATCCGTCAAGTGGCTGCCGCCAGTGTTGATACACATTTGTACCCGTTTTATCGCATTTTTCATGACTTTGCGCAAGATTTCCTCTGACTGTTTGCATTCCTGTAAAATATTCTCCTTAAGGGCTGAAATTGTTGGCATAAACCCACGACTTCAAATAGCCCCAAAGAAATAAGTCTGAGATGGTTAAATCGAGCGATCTTGCTGGCCATACCAAATCACCAAAACGAGAGATTACGCGACCAGGAAACGCTTTCTTCAAAGTATCCTTTGTGGCTTTGTGGTATTCTGCAGCTGTCTAGTTCACAAATTTCAAATATGATTATAACATCTGCAAAAATTATAACATCTTCCGACAGGGTGATCAATTTTGTGCCACCTTGTATAAAGTATAATTTATAATAATAAAGTGTTTATCCTGTTAAAGAAACCATTCGTTTCGAAACATATTATTAATTTTTATTAAACAAAGTTGTAAACAAAGATGTAAACAATGGTGTAAACAAAGCTTTTTATCATATTTAAATTTGATTTTGAAATGATTTAATTTTCATTTTAATAAAAAGGTGTTTTAATTATAGCAAAATATATTATTCCTTCTGTTATGTACTTATTAAAACTATTTAATAAAAAAAATTAACCATCTTAAATAACCTTTTTATTTAAATATTTTTGATAATCTATTTTTTTTGTTTCGTTTAAGTATGTAAATGAATAATATTTTTTCGTAATTTGTTTGCTAAAGAGTGTCAAACAACCTAAAATTCCTGAGATCCCATAATTGATAAACAACATGTGCGATTTGCAAGATGGTCACCGGAGCGAGATTATTCCATTATTTTTATCTTGGCATTTTCGGCAACGAAAGTAATAATAACTAATAGTTTCCCTTCAAAGGGTACATCTCCAAGCTACCGAATTTCTTCTAGAGTGGAATAGAAAAGTTAACACATCGTTGGAGGGAATTATAGTTTCATGGCTGGAAGTCAATTGTAAAAAAGCGTACAAAAATATATCAGTCGATCTTTAATTTTTTTTCACTGTGACAAAGCCTCCGTATGAGCTTCCGCATCAACCTTAAATGAAAGTATAAATACTGCTTGAATTTATTCCTAAAACCTCAGGTGTAGGAACTCACTTATACTCTGACTGTAGGAAAAGAAAGCAATTTATTGCAACGTAATCGTAATGAAAGTAATGTATATTCATAACAAACATGTAATTATTATTCCAGCGATAATTTTTGTAATTATTTCAATGCCAATTTAAAATAATGATAAGGATTAGAGAATGATTAAAATATTTATATTTATAACAGTCGTTACTCATCTGTAATAACAATAAAATTATAGTAAGGTACCTACATATATATCTAACATAAATATTTGATTACTAGCTGGTTCCCAACATGCGTTGCAATACCATAATCAAAGAAATAAATTGCATCTCCCTGCGTGTCATTTCCCGTGCGTCCCGTTCTCCTCCCTCGTCCCATTCCCCTCCGGCGTTCCCCTTCCTCCTTCTCCAACTTCCCCACCTTCCCACTCCCCTCTCCTGCTCCACCGTCCCGCCAAACCCTCTCCCACGTTTCATATATTCAGGCCCAGTACATTCAGTTTTCAAAGAGCTCGCGTGCCACCTATTACAATTTTTTTATTAAAATTTTCATTTTTCATATATTACAAATATTCATTATTGTATGTAATAAAACAATCAATCATATTTGGCAACTAACAATGGTACCTATTTATAATATCTATAATTCTTGATTCGATTCAAAGTATCAGGCGAGTACTTCAAATAAATTCATTAATTTAAAGAGTTTCGAAAATTGAATTTTGATTTAACAATCATTGTTTTGCAAAATATCATTTTCAAATTTCGAAATTTTTGACAGTTTCGCAAGAGTTTTTTTAATGATTAAAAGCTTTTTAAAATATATTACTAGCTAGTTCCCGGCCTGCGTTGCTATGCCATTTAATAAAAAAATTGTTCCTCCCTGCGTGACCTTTCCCATTCGCCCCGTTCCCTTTCCGCCTCCCCTGCCCCTCTCGCGTTTCCACTCCGCCTCCTCCACCTTCCCTCTCCCCACTTCCCCTTCCCGAACCCCCCTCCCGAGTTCCCCTCCCTGATTCCCCTCCCTCCTCCCGAATTTTCGTTCTCAAAAAGCTCGCGTGGCACATATTGCAATTTTTTTAATACAAATTTCATAACGCCAAGGCTCACCAGTAGTTTTATATAAACCTTGTCCTGACAATAACGAACGTAAAAAAAATAATTATTCCAATTTGGTGCAGTAGTTCGGAAGTTATGCGCGTACATACATTTCGGCGATTTATTTTTATTTATATACATGGATTATCACTGGTTGTAATAATTCAGAAACCTTCGCGGGGGTTACAAGAACGTATTTTTAAGGTTTCAAACATTTCCTATGCATAATATGGCAAATAGCAATACATAGACATCTCATATATCGTACATACTCATATAGGTACGAGTATATATGTACACCCAAGCAAGTATATTTGGATGTTTATATTTATAGATTTGTTTTCCTTTGTGATTCGATAGCTTGACTGAGGTGATAAATATTTGAGTGCTCGGAATACACAATCAGGCAACTCGGGATGACTGGAACAATCATAATTGTGCACTCACATTACGTTTTCGGAGATAAAGAGTAAAGCATATCGCACAAATCAATCTCTTTTCGCTTGACTTCAAACAGCATTTCGCAAGTTCAAACTGCTTTTCATCGGAATTATCGAGAATGCTAAAAAGATTACACAAAGAAAGTTTGGAAAGGAAGTCAAGAAAATATAATGTTATGTGATTTTTTATGTTAATGATTGACATTTTTTTGCGATTGTCTACAGTTTATGGAAACAACCAATTCTATACAGAAAATGTATTACAAGCTAATTGTCACTCATGAAAAATCAAGGGATAAATTGAAAAAAACATATATCGTTTATTTGCCGCATGTTCCAGAGTGAAAAATACTCTCAGTATCGCCCTGGTGTAGGACCACCATTCAGAATTGAAACGTTGCTTCAAATGGCTTAAGTCGGGTAAGGTGACCAGATTTGTATAGCCAGGAACTTCCCCACCTTTCTCTTCCCCATCTCCGTCCTCTACCCACTACCTTCAGCCTTACAACATACCCCAATTGGGGATGCCATAGTCTTATTTGCTCCTGACTGGAGCAGTTGGGACTCTTATGTGGTATTCACAAAAGAAAATAAAAAAAACAGCAGGTGTCGGGAATACGCGAATGCAAATTACTTACCTGACGAACGCATCTTCTAAACCAGGGGTCTACAAACTTTTCAACCTTATTTTTATTTATTTGGGAGACCAACAGTTTACATTAATAACAGAGTATAGAGGCATTAGAAGTGTGGAGGAGCTATTCCGGGCAGCGCAAGACAGAGAGACATTCTCAAGAGTGATCGCCAACGTCGGGGGGACCTGATACGGCACGCAAAGAAGAAGAAGATATAATAATTGAGTGCAATAATTGAACCATTTACAGGTTTCCACATGGGTATTGTGTACAATTAGTGTATTGATTCCAGAGGTATTTACTAATAAAAAATTACATTTCAAGAGACGAGTTATTTACGTGGGAATAGGGAGAGGGTAGGATGGGGGGATCGGTTAATTTGAGATAAAGTAATAAAAATATGCGTGACAAAAAATTAAAAGAGAAAAAAAGGAAGTTCATAGAGTGGTGTTTGTGTAAGAGGTTATCTAAAATTATTGTTAATGTAGAGTAGAGTATCGAGAGAGCGTCTGTGTGATTTAAGGGGTGTGCTGCAGGGTTAAAAATGTCAAATTGTGTGTAGTGTGTGTTGAAAGTGTTGGATGCACGATAGATGAACGAGTTCTGCTTAGAATTAGTGTTGCACCGAGGGAGGCTAAGAATCATGTCTGATCTTGTTCGTCTGTTAGGAACTCGTATCTGTAGGGCCACACTGACTACTCCAGTAAGTTCCGAGGGCCAAAACATTTTTAATTTTCGTGCCATTAAAATTTGGCGAATAATAAATTTTGGCTGTTTTCTGTTTTTGGTACCACTTACTTGTATAAGAAAACATTCTTCAAAATGAAGTACACAAATAATGTTTAATGATCCAAGTTAACCGATATGCGCATCGTAAATCTCTTTTAATATCTTTTTACGTTAGCTGCACATAGGAGGCCCCGAGGAAAACAATTTCCCTTAGGGCTTACGTCATCTTAGGGTATGCTGTGTGCAGAGTTTTAAATAATTAATACAAGTAAAATTAGTTCACAACTGCAAACTATTGTCAGTGGAAAATCATAATTGTGATGACCGTGGCCAGTTACCAACGTTACTTCTGTGGTGCTTCGTAGGAAGTCTGAAGGCAAAGAGGACAATGGACTGCAATCACACCCATTTATATGTTACTCATACAGTCTCACTCATACACGCATGTCTCTTTCATACTGCAAGACATGCGTTCACCACAATAATTACATGAATCTCAGTAGTATTTTATATGTTATAATGTTTATAAATGTGTTTTTTATCCAACTTATCACAACAACAACAAGCCATTATGGCGAAATTACACACGTCAACCACATTGATGCGATTTGGTTGAACGGCGTATAATTGAAAGGGTGTACTGTTTACACGTACTTGACAGAACTGGACCATTCAATCACATTGCTGTCATAGATTTTAGAATGTCTTCGAAACAGGTCGTGCACGCGGGAATTATATCCCTCTGATTTAATGTTCCACAGGCTTGGATAGTTCTTAAAGTACTCTAAGAACAGAGGCGTATGCTTTTCCCTCCATTTAAAAACCATTTTCTATGTTGACAACTCACTACAAAATAAACAGTCACAGTTTAACAATTCAATATGCGCGCACAGTGCTGCGCGCGCATGCAACGCCGCATTCGCGCATGCGCACGAAGGACAACAGAACCAATCGCATTGAAAATATTAAACAAGATGAATATTTTCAATGCGGTGGAAAGATGACGCGCAATGACATGGAAACATGCAATGTCTTGTTTACACGGTGCAATTTGGTATCTACAACCTAATTGCGCAGCAGAATTGAAAGGTCTAATGGCGAAATTACACACGTCAACCACATTGATGCCATTTGGTTGAACGGCGTATAATTGAAAGGGTGTACTGTTTACACGTACTTGACAGAAGTGGACCATTCAATCACATTTCTGTCATAGATTTTAGAATGTCTTCGAAACAGGTCGTGCGCGCGGGAATTAAGTTAATGTGTGATCATTTAATTAACGAGTTAATGAGAGGCGTATGCACTTCCCTCCATTTAAAAACCATTTTCTATGTTGACAACTCACTACAAAATAAACAGTCACAGTTTGACAATTCAATATGCGCGGACAGTGCTGCGCGCGCATGCAACGCCGCATTCGCGCATGCGCACGAAGGACAAACGAACCAATCGCATTGAAAATATTAAACAAGTTGAATATTTTCAATGCGGTGGAAAGATGACGCGCAATGACATGGAAACATGCAATGTCTTGTTTACACGGGGCAATTAGGTATCTACAACCTAATTGCGCAGCGGAATTGAAAGGTCTAATATGCCCATAATATGCCCATTAGCTGTCGCGGGCCTGATTGATGACACTGGCGGGCCGTATTTGGCCCGCGGGCCGTAGTTTGGAGACCCCTGTTCTAAAGCAGTCCAATAAAGCGGTAACGATTGAAAACATACCGGCATACATACGATGTTGTTATTAAAATTTATATGTTTATGTTTTATCAAAAAACATAATTATATCTTTGTTTACTTGTGCGTGCTATTTTTAGCAATTTTTTATCTACATAAAACCCAGTGAGATAAGAATATTGTTATCTTTTCACATCATTATAATAATGTTCTTGTATTGGTGATACAATTCACATTTATTGAAAAATCATGGGATGTTACAATTGTTGAATTAAATTGCACGTTAATTAAAAAGCGCAGATTAGTGTCAAATTTGAAAATGATACATAAAAAAAAAAATCCGTTTTAACAATATTATATTACAGATTACATGCGAAGAATTCAAATCAATTTATCGCTTATCTAAATTCTTCATCAAATCAGTTGTGAAAAAAATTACACTAAAAATCAAAACAAATGCGGGATCGTTGAACCAGAGTTACAGCAGAACGCACAGACAATCGTAATTTCGGTTTTTGAAGATTTATTTATTATTTTCCATTAACAATGTGATTTTATAAACCCAGGTGTGGAAAAAACAGAGATGGCAGTGAAAGGAGAGATCACAATACAATAACAGAACAATGGGACATTGGAAAGGTCTAGCAAATTCTTGAATAGACCAGTTGCTAACTATATAACAATAATTCGTTGCTTACTTACTTCTCGTGATTGATACGAGTAGGTACATTCAAATAATCTGTCTAATGATGATGCATCGTTTTTCAAACCAAATAATTTTTGGCTATCTAAGGATGAAACGACACATTTTAGTTTTCTTGGACACAAATAAAAGTAATCACTAGGTGCGTTGCGAAGATTGATAATAATGGGGACGTAGTCATTTGTTTTTATTACATTTAGTTCAAAGAAAGTCTAAAGATCTAAATTTTTGATTTATACTGGAAAATATAAATCAGCCTCTTTTTTAATTTTATTGAAATAAATTTATAATGACTTTTAAGGGTTGTACTTATAAATGTAATGTTAATTAGTGAAGAAGAAGAAGAAACAGGACATGGCACAGAAAATAAAAAGTCATGGCCGATTGGATTTTTATTTTTTTATTTTTTTTATTGAAACATTTAACAAGGTTACAATTTTTACAATATAATATATCATCAATATTTCAATCACTCTCCTAATAAAGCAGCTGCTTATGTTTAGGACAGGACAACTAAATATGTTTACATCTGATATGATTTTAGAATTTCACGGCCAAAAGTATTTTTGTTGTTTGTTTTTGGGGTGTTATGCCGTGTTACACTACCTCCTCCTTTAGCTAACGTTTCGGACAGCGTTACAGTGTCCATCATCACATCTGCCACATATCTGCCGACACATCTGCCCTGATGATGGACACTGTAACGCTGTCCAAAACGTTGGCTAAAGGAAGGGGTAGCGTAACACGGCATAACACCCCAAAAACAAACTAAAAAAATGTTTACATCTGTTTGAATTAAAACAAAAAAATATTAGTAATTTAACAAAAAATATTAGTGATTTTATGAGAAAAAACGGATAAACGTAATAATATATAGGTTAGATAATAAATTATTCAAAGAATTGATAAGGCAAAAACTATTTCTAAACAATAAGTAAAGTTATGAGGTGGTACTAGAGTATTTTAATTTATTTTTTTAAATATTTGTTGTAGTTTACTTCCGATCGTACATCAAGGGGTAATTTATCAAATTTATTTATTTATTTATTGCTTCTTCACAATTTATGTACATATATTTTTAGCATGTAATTATTTACCCCACTAGGGTTCGCCTGTATTGCGGTTAATAATTTCACAATTTAATAAAAATAACACACGCAAATATCGGTCATGCAAAACAGTTAAGAAAAAGCAAAATAATAAAATTTAAAAATAAAATGATAAACAGAGATAATAATAAATGATAAAAATGTATGAATTAATAACAAAGTGTTAAGAGATCAGACAAAATGTTCTCATTCATTATATCATTAGTTCATACCATTTTCAACAATAGATAAAATTAAAAAAAAATATATGTCCTTAGGTTTTTTTTTTTAAATATGTGTAAAAAATAAAAAACGAAACAAAACAATACAATGATTTTATACCCTTAAATATATAGTGATGCTGTGCTGTCGTGGTTCGTACTAGTGGCACGGTTAGTCCTCCAACAGATATTTTTCTTTTGCTGATATTTAATTGTGGTAAATTATTTGCATTAAAAAAATCTCTATGTAATTGTAGTAGTGCAATTTTGTCATAAATTTTTGTATGTGGGGGAACCGAGAAATCTTGGAAAACATTTATTGTTGGGTAGTAATAGGGCTTTTTTAAGATGATTTTTATTAATATATTTTGAATTATTTCCAATGGAAGTAGGGATGATTTATACGCACACCCCAAGCCACAATTCCATATTGCAGTACAGAGTGCGTAAGTGCATAGTAAATATCTTTTTGTATTTTTAATGATACAGTATTTCTTAGTCTAAAAAATAAATACATCAGTTTTCTCATTCTGTCTACTGAGGAATTTATTTGACTTTTCCATTTGATGTTATTATCGATAATTATTCCAAGATATTTAGTTCTTCTTTACTACTAATGTGTATACAGTTTGAGTTACAGTGTGCGATTCTAAGTAGGCAGTTTCTTTCGTGAATTTTTATGTTTAGATTTATATTTGAGATATTCCCTGTTAGGCTATAAGGTATAAAATGTATTTTTTCGACATTTGGTGTCAATAAATTTTCGTCAAACCACAGTTTTACGATATTTATTGCATTATTAGCTGATACTTCGACCTCATTCCAAGAATTTCCTTCAATAGTTATCATTGTATCATCTGCGTAAGATATAATGTTTCCAATCATTGGGAGTTCAAAAAGTTCATTTACATATAATATGAATAGTAAAGGTTTTAATACAGTTCTTTGTGGAATTCCAAAATCTATATTTTCTATTTCACTTAGTTCGTTGTTTACTTTTACCTGTTGAGTTCTTTGGTACAGATAACTTTTTAACTATGTTTTAGCTTTGCCAGTTATTCCTATATTATTTAGTTAATTAATTAATTTTGAATGTGAGACACTATCAAAAGCTTTACGGAGGTCAATTTTATTTTAAAGTTGCTGGTAACCCGGGTGTTTATTAACATCAATAGTTATTTATATTCATTCATTGTTAGGATATTTGATTGGAGCCAACCGCAAATTCTTTCTAGGTCACTTTGTGCATTTTCTAGTAGTATGTTTAGATCTTTACCCCAGTAGAATATTGCAGTATCATCTGCATATAAGAAAATTTCACCGTTTAATTTTAATTGAGAAATATCATTGATATAAATTTGGAATAGTAGTGGCCCTAGTATGGATCCTTGCGGAACTCCATAGTTTATTGGAAGGTGCTTACTATTTTGATTGTTAATGCTTACGAATTGCTTTCTATTGCTAAGATATGATTTGAATAGATTAAGAGCAGGACCAACTACACCAAGTTTCTCGAGTTTCTTGAGAAGTATATCATGGCTTACCGTATCAAAGGCTTTTTGAAGGTCAACTAGTATAGATAAGATATAATTTCCACCATCAATACCACTCCTAAGTTTACTGATTAAGTCGTTTATTGCCGCAAGTGTGTTAGATTTTTTCCTAAAGCCATACTGTTTTTTATAAAAGAATGATTTTTTTAATAGGAAATTGTTTAATCTTTCGTAGATTACACGTTCAAAAATTTTTGATAAGATTGGTAAGATTGAGATTGGCCTGTAATTTGAGGTATTTGTTTTGGACCCACCTTTGTGAATTGGTATCACCTTAGCAATTTTACAGCTGTCTGGAAAAATTCCCTCTTTAAAACATTGGTTAATCAATTTTGATAATATAGGAACCAATTCCGTTGAGAGACTTAGCACTGTTTTGTATTTGAGTTTATCGTAACCGGCACTCGCATTTGATTTCAATGATTTTAATATTTTGCTTATTTCTAATTCTGTTGTTGGTTGAAGATAAAAAGATTCTATACTATCGTATACTAATGTTATTTCATTGGCCGGTTTGTGTACGACATTGTTATGTATATTATTAGCTAAGGAGAAGCCAATGTTGCAAAAAAAATTGTTAAAGTGGTCGCATATCTTATATTTAAAAGATATGTGCGCTACCCGACTCAATATCTGTTCTGAGCCGGGTGAATATACTTAAGCATTTTTACCTCTATCTAATGTTTTGTAAATTAGCTTAGTTAATTCTGTAATTGCGTCTTGTGTGCTAAGTTTATCTCTGAAACCGTATTGACTAGGGTTAATACATTTTTGGTTATCTGTATAATCAGTAATTTGTTTTTTTATTACTTTTTCGAATATTTTTGCAATGTTGGATATTAAGAATATTGCGCGGACATGTAGGGCCATATCCAACTAAATTTGTTGTAAAACTACATGTATATTAATTTAAAAAAAAAACATCAGAAATGTCACTGTAGACCAACCGTGTATAATACACGCTTTCTTTTAGGTTTACTTTTTAATGTTCGCTGTAAAATCTCAACACGTTTACGCATTTAGACGTTATCGCTTGTTATTTAATACAATTAACATTTAAAACTCAAGATAAGATAATAATTTTCATCACAACCACATGCACTGAATTGTTACACTAGTGACGTAGCTAGGTATTACCATTTTAAATTTGGGAGGCGGGATTGGGTACCGCCGCCCTGGGAACCTTTATTGGATAACCAACACCTCTGCCATAGGTCACCCCAAGTGGTTCGCTACGTTTGGTGATTTAGCAGGGGTGCCCGTGTTCATGGGGTGAGGTTTGTCTAGGTGTTGGAGGCGGATGACCAGGACACATTGAACCCCAGATTCCTACCCACCCCTTAAACCCTTTTCCTTCCCAGAACTCTCATCTCCTTTCTTTCAGCAGGATTATTTTTTACGATTATTGAAACAAATCTGAAATGTCAGAGTGGTAAGGTATGAACTTGGCATACTTTAACCAATATTCCTGACATTATTTGGAGTAAAAAATGTAAATAAAAATGTCTCCGGTGACTTTTATGATGTTTTTTTTTAAATTAATAGATATTGGACAGTTAAGGTCGGGGTGAAGGGTTGGGTGCCTATTAGGCTGAATGATCGGTGAGGACATGTGGAAGATTTTTTTATGTTCAGTTTTAAAGAAAAAAGTCCCCGGAGACCAAAATTTCTGTCAAATTTTTTGCTCAAATTAATGTCAGTAATCGCTGCTAAAAAAGTACGTACATTGTAAGTCAAGTATGGACGTCCCTTAACATTCTGTAAAACATTGTATTCCTCAGTTAGCGTTGAGTTGCTCTTGGATATTTAATCATAACCGTTAATTTAATTAAATTATTCCGAAAAGTAGTAAATAAAAACTCTTTTAAAATAAGTTTTTTTTTAATCCAATAACCGGGTTTCCTTATTTTTTTTTTAGTTTTGTAGCTGTGTTCGTGGATTATGCATTATTATACATTGTATTATTTTCTGTTTCAATTATAGAATAAATAATCGTGCCTACCAATTTTCACAGAATGATCGTCCCCGCAATAATCTTTAATCGCAACACTATTTGTCTGAATTTAATTTTTTGCAAAACCTATGGAATGATTAAAATTTATCATTATTTTATGAGCCCGACGAATTTTCGCTATCTAACGATGAAACGACACATTTTTGAGTATCTTCTACAATAAATTGTATATATGTTTTGTGTTGTTCGTTCCTTATCCTAATACGGTCGTTTTATTAAGTTTGAAGAGGTGAATTATTTTTGAAACGTTATTGCGGGAACACAAATCATTGAAATGTTTGAGTTATCATTTGCAAACGTGCTTCTGTTTTTTTCTTTCTTTTTAACCGGTGTATATTTCTGGAATAAACATGCGTTCGGTTATTGGAAGAGACGCGGAGTGTACAGTCCTCCTTCACAGTTCTTAATCGGACATTTGGGTCCAGTTGCTCTAGGAAAGCAATCCCTGGGAGTTCGTTTAATGGACGTGTATACCCAAACGAAAGACCACGCCTATGTCGGTATACAGCTGTCCGTGAAGAAAACTCTTGTTATCAATGATCTAGATATGGCCAAGACCGTTCTTTTGAAAGACTTTGATCACTTCTCATCTCATGGAATCAAACACAGTAAGGAAGTAGATCCTCTAGGAGAGCACCTGTTTAATCTGGATGGGGAAAAGTGGAAAAAGATGCGTGTAAAACTGACTCCTACATTTACATCTAGCAAAATGAAGTTCATGTTCGACACCATGTTGTCTTGCTCCCACGATATGATTGATTTCGTCAAAGGAACGGCTGAAACAGGTGAAATTAGTGACATCAAAGAAATAATTGCCAAGTTCGGTACAGATGTTATTGGGTCGTGTGCTTTCGGCATCCAAACCAACAGCTTCAAGCATCCAGATGCAGAGTTTAGGCGTGTGGGCAAGGACATTTTCGAGGCTACTTTCCTAAAGATGGTGTTGAACACTTTTGCTTTCATTGCTCCTAACTTGGTGCCAAAGTTTCTCGTGAAGAGAGCAATGGGTGGTATCGCAGAGTTTTTCACAAGGACTGTCGAGGAAACCATCGCTCACAGGGAAAAAAATAAAATTGTCAGAAATGACTTCCTACAGCTCCTCATTGACATGAAAAACTCAGATGAGAAATCTGGTAAGCTTCAGATATTTGTATCAAATATATTGAAATGTAAGAGATGTGTGGGCAGTTTTTATTGGGTGGGACTGTGTTTCCTGGCGTCGTCGATATTGTTTACCAATACTACTACGCACTTTAAAAAACTTAACTAAATGAACGAAATCTTTCCGTATACAAACTATATTGTTAACCAATACTACTGCACACCTTAAAAAATCAAAAGAATTATTTTCGTATTCAAACTATTCCCATTAGGTAGGTAGTTGTCCGCCGACGCATCATAGCATATCTCTTGAATTTCAATATTCTTATTTTGTATCCTTTAAAACAGGGATGCCCAAAGGGTCGACTGGTCGATCGCGAGTGTTTTTTGAGCCGATGTCGAGAAAAAATTGCCGATGTAAATAGATGTATTCACAGTTCTTGTTTTAGTTGATCCTAAATTTATAAGACCGCCCATTTTTCACGCCTTTTTGTTAAATATTTATTTGTAACTAATACAGATTTAATTTAAACCAGTTTTGTGTTCAGAATGTAAAATTCCAGCTGTGGATTCATCTGCTTACATATTTCGAAAGAAAAACATTATCTTATTTGAAGTGCAGTTATACAATTCTAGTTAGTCGCAGACTATTTATGTACTGCCAGAATCATAAAATAATCATTTTTTTGTTCTGAGTTTAGTTTTAATTAACCACACATAGAATTTAATCTAAACCAGTTTTGTGTTCAAAATGTAAAATTCCAGTTGTGAATTCATCTCCTAACACATTTTGGTGGAAAACATTCTCTTATTCGAAATGCAGTTATAAAATTCTAGTGGCAGACTATTTATGTACTGAGTGTAGTTTTAATTCACCGCATACAGATTTAATGGAAATAGCAAAATAATTGTTAATTTTGTTAAATAACGCACTCCAGATACCAGAGAATTGAGGTGTTACCATTTAATGGATAACCAACACCTCTGCCACAGGCACCCCAAGTGCTTCGCTACGTTTTGGTGACTTAGTAGGAGAGCCCGAGTTCATCGGGTCTTGATCAGGTCTTGGTGGTGGATGCTTCTGCTCATCAGCTGCCCGGCGGGCTTCACTTGTATTTCATATTTCCTTTAGGTTTATCACTATTATCTTTTTCTTCCATGATTAAATATGTTTTGTATTTAAAACTCTAAATTGCAAATTATAATTATGTGTCGAAATGTACGTACTGTTCTACATATGATTCGACAGTGACTTGACTTTGACTTTTGGGAATCAATCCAGACAGGAATGCATTGTATACTTTTTCTAATGAAAAATATTGTTTTCAGGAAACCACTTGACCATCGAAGAAATCGTCCCTCAGGTATTTGTCTTCTTCATAGCCGGGTTCGAGACCTCCTCCACCGCCGCTACATACGCCTTCCTGGAACTGGCGAGGAACCAACACATCCAGGAAAAAGCCAGGGAACATATTGACAAAGCCTTCGAAGAGTGTGATGGGAAGATAACCTACGAAACAATCAACCAGTTGTCATATCTGACGCAAATTGTTAACGGTAAGAGAAAGATACATTTAACAGTTTTTCCTTTAGGTTTCTGTAATTGACTTTTCTTAAAATAGATACGTGCCGCTTAAAAAAATCATGCAATCGATCAGCCATTAAACAAAAATGTTCAATATCACATTGACAAGTAAATGATATTGATACAATTTGTTTATGTGTTGGGGTTTCACATGTACCCGCAAAGATTTTTCTCTCTTTGCTTCTCTTTTTCAAATCCGCTGGTTTTTTTTTAAATTTTGTATTCACTTATGATTTTCACGTTAGAAATGTTCGATACAATAGCTCCGTATTCAACATATGTGTTGACAGAAAGGTGGGTAATTTGCAACTGAACAATGTGATGCTTGATTGTATCTGGTCGGCATGGTGGGTAGGAAAAAATAGGATTTGTTGGGTAGGAATAATTATGATTTGTTGGGTAGGAATTAGAAGGATTGGTAGGTAGAAATTAAAAGTTAGAAAAATAAAGGTATAGGAGCAATGCTAGGCACTAACATGTGGGTTATTTTTTATTCCATATCATTATATTGAAACATATACTAAGTACAGACAAACAAGTTTGAAACAAAACCTTACATTAGTTTGACAAAATGACAATGTTATTAAATAGTTGAAGTGGAAAATAATTTAATCTATCACCGCATTGACGTAAATAAAATATTATAATGGTCTAAAGGAACAAACATTTAAAAAAAATTTGTCACAGAAATTAAATTTGTGTATCTACTGTTTCAATATAATATAATTCATCCACTGTAAACAAAAATAAGGAAAGTGGAAGTTGTCATGTTTCACCTGGCTTCTGACAAAGGCAGATAACATTTTTTGAAGACTAATGTAGTTTCGAAAAACCCTAGAGGTCTAGAAGTAACATAACTAACTGCTTAGATAATACAAAACAGAAATGCTTTCCCTGAGGATTTAAATTGAAACCAATGTCGCTACTGATTTTGGTTCCAGCCCATTTAATAAGCGCTCTTTCGCTCTAATACATTGCCTGAAGTCGTTTTCGCCATCGTATTTGATCAAAATGAACATTTCACAATGGTGATGAAACATATTTTAAAAAAGAAGAAGTCAGTCTTTTGGAACACGAAACACACCCATATTAATAATGTGTATTCTTCTTCTTTTCGATACTTTTTTGTAACTCTTTCGACTGCCATAATGACGATTTATACTTTGGTTTATAGGAAGTGAATGGTGATTAGTGTTAGTGTAAAAACAGCAGAACCGCCACCCAATTATTAGCTTCTATTACCATTCTTCCATGACTGGGTGGCGTTTCTTCTGGTTTTATCCTAACACTAAACACTTGCCACTTCTAATCAAGGTGCCAATGAGCCTTAAAAGAATAGCTTTTACAATAGCGTGGCTATATTTCCGAAGAATTGATTTATATTATTGAACCTAGTTTCTGACCAGCACACAGTACCTTTAATTTGGATCGTCTTAAATCATGATGAACTAAATCACTTTTTACAGATTTTGGGTTAGAGCTTGAAATGAGGGCTCCGAATCATAACCTTATCTGCCAGAGAAAATCATCTGTGAATGAAAATATTTCAAAATATTTGACTGTTAGAACATAAGCTAGCATGTTCATGGCCTTTACTTCACTAAATTATATCCCCTCATCCCGACCCTAACTTGTATACAATTTTCTCCAAAGCATAAAACGTGTCACAGCACTAAAAAAACATTATGTATTTTTCAGAGTCAATGAGGATGTACCCTCCCTTACCATTCCTCTTCCGAAACTGTACTAAAGACTACAAAATAGCCGGAACTGAAACGGTTATTGAAAAAGGCACTGTGGTTGTAATTCCAATCTTGGGTATCCAAAGGAATTCGAAGTACTATCCCGATCCTCTGCAGTTTGAGCCTGACAGATTCTCACCAGAAAATATATCCAAAAGACACCAGTATGCTCATCTTCCATTCGGCGAGGGACCAAGGAATTGTATTGGTAAGTTATATTGAGTTGGTGGATCAGAAAAATCAATCGGCTTTTGGTAGATGGGATGGGAAATGTGCAAGAATATGCTGGAAAGTGGACTAAGATTCAGCGGATTTAATTTGTTGTTTCTAGTTGAATTGATAGATTACATGAAAAAATGCTGTTTTTGTATACTTGGTTTGTGTTTTGGTAAAGCGCGATTACTCACGAATGAGCTAGGTGCTTCTTGGTTACGCCTTTAAAAGATATTCCAGAATGGTGTCGTGAACGATCCACTCCACACTCCACAGTGTGCTTGAAGTGTGATATTTTTAGAAAAGTCCAGCATAAAAGAAAGTTAAATGTAGGTGCGCTATTACTGTTCAAGTCAAGAGGAAACCCTTCCGAGATAACCATCCTTTCTCCGCCGATGATGCACTGCCAATTTCTACCAATATGAACGAAGTATGTATGAAGAAGGGCGAAACGCGTTGGTCTACTAGTTCTACACTGATATATGGAAGTAAGGCGTGAAACTGGCGGAGAAAATATTTTATATACTATAACAAAGTCAACTTATATGAATACCGCACAAGAGTCCCAACTGCTCCCGTCTGAAGCCAGTGATACTATGGCATCCCCAATTGGGGTATGTTGTAAGGCTGAAGGTAGTGGGGAGGGGAAGGAGATAGGGAAGAGAAAGGTGGGGAAGTATCTGGCTATTCAGATCTGGTCACCAAATACGGCTAATGCCATTTCAAGCAACGTTTCAATTCTGAATGGTGCTCTTGAGACGCATGAAAAGGGGTAACGATTAGATAGTTCAAATCCTATTGAATTGTTTTATACTTCGGTAATGTGCGATTACTCATGCATGAACCGAAATGCTTTTATTACGATCTTTGGAAGTAATCCTGGTGTGGCATACGTAAACTATCCACAATGAATTAAGACATCGCCAGTCAAATAAAAGATAATTACTGTGAAACTCAATATCGGGATTGCAAGAGGAGTAAAATCGATAAAATTCCTTCAAACAGTAAATCTAATCAAGATTAACTTAATAAATAACTGGATGAGTTTTGAATGAGACAACGCGGAAACCAATTCTCTCGAAGTAAAACATATAATATATCTGGAGAAGAATGAGCATCTATGAATAGAAGAAGTAGTATTAAATGCTTGAAAATCATTGCTAACCTTGCGCCATATATTATCCATGCATAAAAGATAAATAAAATGTCAATGATATGGTTATTGACACATGACAGGAGTTGTATGTCCAATTCTTCGGCTGGCTAAGTCCCCCATCACACAGAAGCAACATTTTACACTTACCGTGATAGTGCTAGGAGATTTTCAAATGTTATCAGTTTATTTGTATTCTGGGAATGTTCTTCTTTCTTAAAAAAAAAACAATGATCAGATTCAAAAAGGGCAATAAATTATTGACGACATTTACTTTTTTTTTAATATATTTTTTACCTTCCCTCTTGTTTTTCTATACTTTTTTGGGCCGTTTTTTTCTCAACCTTCTTTCTTTTTATTCTGTATTGTTTTACATTCCCTCTTGTTTATCTGTTTTTGTTAACCTTCCCTCTTGTTAATCTGTTTTTTTTTTCATTTATTATTTTAGTTTTTCTATATTTTTTAACCTTCTCTCTTGTTTGTTGGTTTTTTAACCTTTCTACTTGATTTTCTATATTTTTTTACATTTCTTCTTATTTGTCTGTTTTTTTAACCTTTCTCTTGTTTTTCTATATTTTTTATCTTCCTTCTTGTGTGTCTGTTTTTTTAACCTTCCTTCTTGTTATTCTGTATTTTTTCACCTTCCCTCATTTTTATCTATTTTTTTTTAACTTCCCTCTCGTTAATATACATATGCATTTTTTCCTTCTTCTTGTTTTTCTATACTTTTTTACCATCCCTCTTGGATAAGTTCATTTTATCGCATTCACTCTTAATTTGAATGATTAGTTTATTAATGAACATTGATGTTTCCATCTCCAGGGAGCCGTTTCGGCATGATGCAAGTGAAGTTGGCCCTATTCACCATCCTCCGCAGTTTCCACGTTGACCTGGTGGCTGAGAGCAGCGGCCCGGTGAAGTTCGATCCCAAGGCCTTCCTGCTGCACACCGAGGGAGAAATGCTTTTGAAATTCACACCTAGATAAATCAATAAAAAATCTGTAAATGTTAGTTTATAAGTTTTGTAAATTTGTTTAAAAACTAAACCTTTTTTTAATTTGCTTTCAAATGAATAGAATAATCATAGTTCTCATGATCCACAGCTATCCGAAATAGCTCATCCGTTCATAATAATGCATTTAGCAGATTCTATTATAGTAGAATAATACAAGACGTAAAACTACGGGCATTTTCTTCCTTGTGCAGGGGCAAGTTGGAACTAATATCAACCTGACAAGACATAATACCACATGTGCATATTTTAAGTAGTATTGTTGGTCTCAAAATATTCTCATTCGTCATTAGTCCGTTGTTACGTATTGATAACGGTTTGGTACCGCTTGATTACAGACAAATTAATAATGTTCAATTTCCAAATACTTACAAAGGTCACCGCTAGCTCGTTTGGTAGATTCTCGTGTTTTAGGTTCGCTGGATTACTTGATTCAGGACATCATCGCTTCATTGATTGCAGGTAAGGGTTATAATATAATAAATAAAAAGATTCCTTGTTGCTTTAAATTATGAAGAATTTATTGGTGATTTTACGCTACTAGGAAAAAGCGTGTACCTCTTTGTGAACGGATTAGTTAATGATTTTAGAACCCAATCAAAGGAATGAATTAATAACATAATTAAATAAGGCTTACGTACATTATCTCGCACGGTTTACATCTGGGCAGGGCCGCTCCTCGTCAAAAAGACGTCACTGAATTTATTTCAATTTCTAAGCACGTGTTTTAAAAAACTGTTATGATATAAAGGATCTATGCCAACCACGCAGGTGGCGTGACCGATTCTTAGCGAAGCTGGGACGAGAAGAGCTTGCCAAAAACCCCAAGCCTTCCGGCTTCGTCCCTTTGGCCCCTCCCACCGAAATCTGGGCCAATCAATGGGCACCTAGGTGTGGCAAACCTTACAAAAAATACTATTGAATTTAGTACCTAGCGCAAATTATTGTACAGGGGTTGAAAGTAAAGATTCAAGAAACTACTTCATAACACATCCCCGAAAACACCAGCAAAAAACCGCCGTTGTAACGAAGGTTTTTTGACTTTAACCCTTCAAAGAATTCCCACAATAAACTTTACAAAAAAACATCATTCACAAAGAGATTCTGCATTAAAAAACCTAGGCAAAAAGTTGTACAGTTTACAGACACATAATAAGTTATTAAGTTTAGACAAAATATCAAAAAACAGCAACATCAACACGTCCAAGCGGCTGACAGGAACACCGTTAAACTCAGCTTTCGAGGCAGTGATGTCCATCAGGGCGTCTACAGCAACAGTAATGATTCTCGCCAGCAGGGAACGACTCAATGAGTAACGTCAACATGAAAGCAAAAAAAATGACATAATTAGAAAAGTACGAACACCAAGAGTAAACAAAACTATCGGAATGGTACATGTGTTTGCAACAAGAGATCACAGCATAGGGGAACTCCACATTATATGTCGTGATGTATGTATATCGTAAAACACAGAAACACATTTACCCCCATTTAACGGACAGGAAAATGGCTCAGTGTAGTCAGTATTCCACCTTTTAATGGTACAGATTACTGGTTTGAAGACATGTTAAAATTAAAATAGACATTAAAACAGACAATCAAAAATCAAAGTCCTTAATGACCCACATAGCGTCAGAAATCTTATAAGATTCTGACGTAGGTATAATTTAGGACAACACCTGAAAAAAACTTAGCGCTAATTGGAACACCGCAGTGATCCCCCTTAAAATTAAACTGTCAGCAGAAACGGGTAGACTCCAAGATTTCTTTGACACACATTAATAATACCTCAGATTTTTCACAGTTCACTGCAAAATGATTGTCGACGATGTATTGCGTTTTAAAGCAATATTTATTATATATATATATATATTTTTTTTTTTTTATACAGGGGTTATTTACTTTTGGTTAGAAAATAGTGTTAGAATATATTACATAAGAATAATTTACTTTTTACGTTAAGGGCGCCAGCTTATTTTTGTAGCGAGAATAAGACAAACTCGAATCAAAATAACGAAGGTATCAATGACCCGCGTTACTTCCACCAGAGTACTGCAATATTCAGATTAAGTCATTGTTACCATAAAATACAATAAAAATATTGTATGATATAGTTGAATAGTAAAAAAATGTGAAGTGTTTTTATCAATCCGGTTAATTACTCCGAAAAGATATAATGTAGGTGTGTGTGTACACACTATTTCGAAAGCGTCCCTTCAAAACAGTACTGCGTGTTGAATGTATGTATGGATGTGTGTAGTGTAAATTTCATAATACGTTGATTTCTCCGGGTCTTACAAAACCATGTGAATAATAAATCAATCAAAACACGGTTGACGTCGCTTAGCGCGAAACTTTACTCAAAACGAGAATTTTCCACTTGGTATGGGCCAACATTTCTAATTGGATTCCATCTTGATCTTCTCTTATCAATTTATTAAACACCTGTAAATAAGTTCGCTTCTTATCACGATTCTGAATAATAACATTCAGGTCCATTAATGCCTATTGATATCGTATGCAATCAATCTTCCCCGTTAGTTGAATAAATCTAGACACATGGTCTATCCTGAGTTTTACGTATTAATTAATCATTATAAATCGAATAAAATTCCTAAATATTAATCGAGCCCACCTCCTCCACTACAAAATGATTAATTAATCAATACCGATTATGCCAGTCTATATCAAGAATTAGCCATTCCGTTTTTATCAATTTCGTTTTCCTATTCATTTGGGTTGCGGGTATGGTTACCGCCGCCCCGGGAACTATTTATTCTATAACCAGCACATCTGTTAATTCCTACGTTTGTCACTTGTGGACACTAACCACGATATTCCTGTCCGCCCTTCATACCTCTTTCCTCCTTCTCCTTCCTTTCCTTAAAAAGGACCCTCCACTCAGCATCCCCTAAGATGACATAGGCATTAAGGAAAGGAAGGCAATATCATTGAACACTAAAAAATGATATCTCATGTTTATATCTCGAGGATTGAACTCGAATTAAGGACAGATCTTTATTGCTGTCGCCATTCTTCACTCTATGAAGGTATCGGACCAAGTACCTACCTGCTTTTCAAATGCTTATCCCATGCAATAATAAAAGGTGCATTTCTGCAATCAGCAGACAATACCCATTACACATCTGCCGACCGGTCAATAAAGGCACTGTTGCCTTATCGAAAAATTTTAATGAGGGTTCAAATTTCACTCTTTGAAAGAATTTAGAATTCCATTCTTTACCTAGGTACTGGGTCATAAAATAACTCTAAAGTTTATGAAGGTGTCCAAAAAATATTCTAAAGCATATGTCATAAAATTCAACCTTTTTGACCATAAAATGAACACTTGCAAATGGGTTTTTCTGAAATGACGAATATAACTTTTGTCTTAATTTTTAACCTAGAAATACCTATTATCTCGTTTAAAAATCTACATTCAGTTTGTCTAGCGTAAACTATATAAATAAATCCATAATATTCAGATGTTTTTCTCGTTTAGACTGAGTTCAGCTTACGCCGACTTTAGTAGAATCTCACATTATTTGGTCCCTGAATATCTCCAAAGCCATTTCAACCAAATTTAAACCTTTAAGGGCGCACAGCTAACATTTCAGTGCTATGCGAGCGGCATTAATTAAAGGAAAAAATTTTTTAAAAAACTCACACTAAAAAATACTTTTATAGTTTTATCTCTCAAAAGATTTCAATTCACCGCGGTAACGTGTTTCGTTTACTACCCGGCTTACCGCCTTTCTACCGATTTATCACATTTTTCCTATAATTAAGGTTTTTTTTTAAATTTCTTAAAAAACAAAACATTGGTCATTTTTGAAGATAATATCTCTTCATTCCTCACGCCGAAGTGGTAATATATACCACATTCTCCCGATAGAAAAAAAAAACGCAAATAATGCTCGTGCATTTTTTTTTTAGTTTTCTTAGATGATCACCAGGAAGTTAGTTACTTAGACGATCGCTCTAATTTAAATGAGTCATGTTTTATGAAACATCTTCACAATTTTCGCCTAAATATTATAGTTTTCAATATTGGCGCGCTGTTTCTAACATTCGAATTTAAAATGATTCTGCACTTTCTTTTGAGCGGGTACTCTGTACTTATTAAATACCGGCTTGAAAAACACGTGGATCAAAAATAAGGGACGATAACAGTTTTAAAATTTAGCTCTTTCAAAAAAAATGGCGTGTTTCCAAAACAAAACACGTTGATTCACAGTTCACTTAACAATTTTAAAATCACTTATTTACCTATATATTTAAAGGAAAAACATGGTTATTATTCACATTTGTATACATACATCACGAAAAACAGGGTGGAGTTTTATAAAAATTTTAAGGGAAGCGATAATTATCCCGAATCAAGATAGCCCCACGTTGGAAGGCGACAGTGTTACGTATTGATAACGGTTTGGTACCGCTTGATTACAGACAAATTAATAATGTTCAATTTCCAAATACTTACAAAGGTCACCGCTAGCTCGTTTGGTAGATTCTCGTGTTTTAGGTTCGCTGGATTACTTGATTCAGGACATCATCGCTTCATTGATTGCAGGTAAGGGTTATAATATAATAAATAAAAAGATTCCTTGTTGCTTTAAATTATGAAGAATTTATTGGTGATTTTACGCTACTAGGAAAAAGCGTGTACCTCTTTGTGAACGGATTAGTTAATGATTTTAGAACCCAATCAAAGGAATGAATTAATAACATAATTAAATAAGGCTTACGTACATTATCTCGCACGGTTTACATCTGGGCAGGGCCGCTCCTCGTCAAAAAGACGTCACTGAATTTATTTCAATTTCTAAGCACGTGTTTTAAAAAACTGTTATGATATAAAGGATCTATGCCAACCACGCAGGTGGCGTGACCGATTCTTAGCGAAGCTGGGACGAGAAGAGCTTGCCAAAAACCCCAAGCCTTCCGGCTTCGTCCCTTTGGCCCCTCCCACCGAAATCTGGGCCAATCAATGGGCACCTCGGTGTGGCAAACCTTACAAAAAATACTATTGAATTTAGTATCTAGCGCAAATTATTGTACAGGGGTTGAAAGTAAAGATTCAAGAAACTACTTCATAACACCGTATTCACTATTAGGTGCATACTACCTTAAGTTATTTGCTTTATAAATGTATCTAATTAATGTAATAAATAAAAAAATATAAAAACCTTTAGGTACTGGTGAATGTTCTTTATCTTCGAAAATTCAACGCTACCACCTTGCATGACCCATTTTGAGCCTTAAACTAATGACTTCGAAACAGACTATTTTTGTCAATCTCATGTTTCAAATTCATGAATTGTATAATCGCCGATTATTTTTTTCTTATTATTGGCAATTACCTTTTTTAAATGGAAACAAATGTTCGAAGAACTGATTTGTAACCTAGATAGTGTATCGGATAAACACATGCGATTTTTTTGTTAGGGACACCTGTTGACCTTTTTCTGAGAGACTAAATGAATTTTCATTTTTTTTCCTGGAATAACTCTCTTTTATAATAAATAACCTGTGATGATTATTCCCGTCAATGTAATTTATCATTTGACAAAAGGATATAACTAACAAATCTAAACGAAATATGAAAATAACAAGACACACAAATAATAAGGTAGCTGCCAATAACGTGGAAAAAATTAGTCGAAGATAATATTGTAAACGTTCACCCACCAACTTCGTGGCAGGTCAGATCGAGGGAGACTGGTTGAAGAAGACTTTTTGACCTCTCTAACAGGACTCACAACATCGCTTTCGCATCGAGGGATAGATATATATATATTCGTCACTTTTGGACCCCAGATTCCTACCCACCCCTCATACCTTTTTCCTTCCCATACTTCCTCTCCTTTCTTTCCTAAAAAGACCCTCCCTACAGCATCCCCAAAGATGACATAGGCCAGGATGGGAATTATTATCCTCAGGGCCTCCTCTCAGAGTTAATATAAAAAAGTCCAAGTAAATGGAAAATTTCTGAACATATCCGAAAACTGCAAACTGTTTTTGAAAAGAGATGAAACGCTTTTAAAACGTTTATTTATAGAAATAAAAATATTATTTTAAACATAAATTTTTTTTACAGACTTAAAAATGTTAAAATTTTTGCTGTCTTACCTACGTTCTTTCTAGTTAAATTACTGGTAACGAAATAAAGAAAAACTCGCAACATATAAGCTACCAACTATTAGAAAAATCACTCTCAACAGAAAAATGGACTGAAGTAATTAACAGTAAGTGCGCTAATGAATGTGCATATTTTTTTGAAAAAAAATTATCAGAACACATTTTAAATGCCTCTGAAATTAAAAACTTGCATCAAAACTCAAAAACAAAAAAAAATTAAACCCTGGATCACTAACGGATTAGTAAAAGCAGTTAGAAAAAAAATTAACTTTTCAAACTAGCTCATCAACCGAATGCTAAAAAATCAATTATTTCATATTACAAAAAATATAAAAACGAAAAATAGCTACTATTCCCAACAAATTATAGAGGCCAAAAATAATAATAAAAAAATTTGGACTACAATAAACGAAATAATAAATAAAAATAAAAAGAGAAGTTGTATATCCGAAATTTCAGATGGGAAAAAAACGTACAATGTCCAACTCGACACTAAAAAATGCTGCAATATTTTAAACAACTATTTTGTAAATGTTGTAAAAAATCTGGCAAACGCTATACAAACATCTCCCAACAATAATAAAAATAATCCCCACACTACCCAACACCAATATAATAATTTCAACAAAATAACAGAAACTGATGTTGGAAAAGTTATCGACGATTTAAAGGGGGGGCTCTGCTCCCGGTTATGACAACATAGATGTAAACATATTAAAAACAATGAAACAATATCTAATTTGCCCATTAACTCATATAATAAATACAAGCCTTATAAAAGGTGTATTTCCAAATAATTACAAAAGAACAATAATAACACCGATATATAAAGCAGACTACCCAAAAGACCCACAAAATTACCGCCCTATATCCCTTTTATCTAATATATCAAAAATATTCGAAAAAATTGTAAAAAACCAAATCTGGGCCTTCTTAGAACAACATCACATTATAAATTCTAAACAGTATGGTTTCAAAAAAAACACCAGCACCCATGATGCCATTGCGAAAATAACAAACTATATATATACCGCCCTAGACTCAAATGAAAAATGCATTGGAATATTTATTGACCTTAAAAAAGCATTTGATAGTATATCTCATACTAACTTAATTAAAAAAATCAAATCAATTGGAATAAATGGACTGGTGCTATCCTGGATTATAAGCTTTTTGGAAAATAGACCACAACAAGTAAAAATATTAAATGAACTAAGTGATTCCGAAAGTAGTAACTTCTCAATACCACAAGGCACAGTTCTAGGACCACTTTTGTTCATATTATATGTAAATGATATATTTGAAGTTGCTAAATACGGGCAAATTATCTCATATGCAGATGACACAGTGCTTCTTCTAAATGCAAACACATGGTTAGAACTGAATAAAAGGGCTAACATAGACATCAATGAATTAAAAACATGGTTTGACAATAACCTACTAACATTAAACTCTAAAAAAACACATTACATACCATTTTTCATAAAAAAAACCAAACACGCCGTATGAAATAAACATAAGGATCCATTCTGCACCACACACTCAACAACACCACTGTAACTTATTGTGTACTAATATTGAAATGAAAACTTCAACCAAATATCTAGGAATCACTATTGACCAATGTCTAAAATGGATACCGCATATAACCATTCTTAAAAACAGAGTACGAAAATTGACATATATTTTTAGCTGTTTGAGACACATTCTAAGTAAAGAACTACTGAGAATGACGTACTTCGCACTCTGTCAATCCATAATCCAATATGATATAATAGGATGGGGTGGCGCCTATAAAACTCACACACAATCTCTTTACATTGCGCAAAAACTAATAATTAAAATAATATTAAAAAAATCATTTCTATATCCATCTGAACTCATATTCAAAGAATTTAAAGTCAGAAAATTAAATACTCTCTTCCTGTATCATTCAACCTTACAAGTTTACAAAGAGGATATCCTAAACAAATCCATACCCTTCAAAAACACAGTAAATTTTAGGCAAAAATACACGTTACCAATTCCCATTTGTAAAAAAACTTTGGGTCAACAAAACCATAAATACTTAGGAAAAATATTTCTTTAATAAATTACCAGAAAATATAAGATCCCTTAAGGACAGTTACAAAAATTTCAAAACACAATTAAAAAAATATACTGAAAACCTTAACTAAAAAAAATAAATAATAAATAATAATTAAAAAAATATATACATATACACACATATGTTTCTCTTATTCTTAATATATACTAAATTTAAAAAAAAAAATCAAAATAACCTAACAAATAATACTTCCTCCCATACACACAAGCATTTGCTTATTATGGGAGCACATTTAAAAAAAATATTTATGTATATTTTATTAGGTAAAAAATTATAAACGGTATTTTCAACTCACATTAAAAAATAATTAAATAACAATTCTCGAAATGTTATTAATTTTTCTCAACCTACTATCGGAAACTTTGATTTCATAGAGGTACCTACAAATCCCAAAAGAGTACTTCCATTGACACCTGTTAAAAGATTTCCAAGGTAGAAAACAGATGATATATAAATGTCCAACAACCCTACATGATACAAGGCTATATGTTTTCTTCAATCGAATATCGTCATCAGTTGTCAACTCGTCATCATCGATATAATCCACAAATACTTTATTTTGAAACTGCGGCCCGATAAATTTTCAATTCGTACCTCATTTTAATCACCAGAATATAGATCAATGAGTTCAGAATTGGCCTTCACTGGTGGGTGTATTAAAATTTTGCTTATTTGAGCACATTCGTCACCAGGAAAGTGAGTTTTTAGTGCACTGAGATGCAACAATTGAAAAAGAAAAATTTAAAGAACGCGTCAGACGCCCAAAACGGAAACAGAAAAGACGAGTCTGCACCTGCGACGCATTAACTGCGCTCATTGGCCGCATTGATTATGATGTCACTTTTAAAAGCTCCTATTGGTTGAGATATGAAACGGAAATTTCGCTAGTTCTGCGCTCATTGATCGCTTTGATTATGACCTTACTTTTCAAGTTTGCTTGAGATTGTTCTGGTAAAGTTTCGCTTCTACCGCACGTAAACTGCACTGGAATTTCAACATATTTTTATGGTATTTTTTTATGAAAAACAAAAATTTTAAAAAAATGTTTCAGGGCTGTCTGGATTCAATAGGTTTCTTTCATTCCAAGTGATTCTAAGTTTTTAAATATTTTTTGTGGATCAATTGTATCAAAGGCTTTGTTATCAATAAATAGTACTAAAACGTGTAACTAGCTAGTTCCGGGCATGCGTTGCAATACCATATTCAAAGAAATAAATTGTTTCTCTCTGCATGTCCTTTCCCTTTCGTCCCCGTTCCCCTCTCGCAGCCCCTTCTTCTCCTGCGTTCCCCTTCAACCTTCCCCGCCTACCGTCCCCCCTATCCCGCTCCCCCGTCCCGCCAACTCCCAACCGCGTTCCATATATTCAGTCCCAGTACATTCAGTTTTCAAACAGCTCGCGTGCCACCTATTACAATTTTTTTTTCATTTTTCATATTTATTACAAATACTTATTTTTGTAAATTATAAGAACTATCAATCTAATTTGTTATCTAACACAGGTAAGTATCTATTTAAAATATCTATATTTTAAAAACTCCATAGACAATTCTTTTGTTACAAAAACAAAAACAGCTGCCTGCTAAATTTACATTCATCAAGCGCGCGAACAAACATGCGAAGTTAAAATAGTCGTTAAGTTTTCTGAAATTATCCAATTTTCTTCATTTTTCTTTCCGTAAGAACCTTCTACAAAGTATTAGAAAACTTTAAAAAAAGATTAATGAAATTGGTGAAGTCGTTCTGAAGTTATGGCGTGACCAAAGAACCAGGGATTCATTTTTAACCCCCGACGCAAGGAGCGGTGTTATTGTACATATAGATTAATAATAAATAATAATAAATTTGGACAACTTATATAGCGCTGTTTTTGCGAAAAATCGCCTCAAGAGCGCTGTACAAATAAGCATGGATTTAACTTTAGAATTTACTTAACTATAGAGGAGGCTAGATAACAACTCCTCTTGCAGCTATCAAGCGCATGGATTATTGGAATTCTAGTCCCCCGATAAATTAAATAAAATATCTTTTTATTTGTACGTATTTCAATTGACTTAACCAAGATTAATTATTTATATTAATTCGAAAAGTCCTGTTGTATTTTTTTTTACTTTTTTCTTTTGAAAGTCATATTGTTTTTGTTCTATAATCCAAAAATTTTCAAGGTATTTGTTTAATTTTTAGGAATTATATTTTACAAGTGCAGGCATCTAGTGATCTAATAGATCGCTAGTTTCCTATTTCTGAGTGCTTTCTTCCTGAGTGCTTTGTATGTAGGTCTAATAATAGCGCATTTAAGTCATTAGGCATTTCAGCTTGTCTGATAAGTCTTTTCACTAAGAGCGTTATAATGGGTCCTAAAATATCCAAATATGTTTTCATGTCTTACATTCTCATATTGTCCATTTCTAAAGATTCGCCATTTTTCAGTTTAACTTTTTTTTATCTCAGTGAGGATATATACGTTGTTCGTATAAGTTTTTCTTTTAACTATTATTTTGTTGACATTTTTTTGCGCGAACCTGCAATAATTTGCATATGGTTTTAGAGTTTAGCTGTAATAATTTTATTAATTTTTATTTCGAGCAAAACTCTTCCACCTTCGAAATAATAAATAACTTATTTATCTTCTGTAAATATCGGTAGTTATCCATTGTTTGATCGCATTAGGTCTTTTGTTTTGGTTTTCAAAAAAATGACGCAGGATATTTTTTCATATAAATTAATAAAATTATTTTTAATTTTGTTGATACAATATAGTACCTACTTACTTCCCTGCCCATTAAGTAAAAAATTCCAATGTATGTCATGAATTTGACTATCCATACGTTTTTGAGACAAACTAGTTATCTTCTTCGTGTTTTTTAAGGGTTCTTCATATTTTGCACATCGTCCGCTATGGAAACATTGCAAGCATACGTCACGCTGATAGCGAGTCTTCTTATTTTAAAGGCGTCTACTTATATCTACAGGAATTCCAAAAACTGAAAAAATCGAACTAATATCTATGAGAACCAAAGTGTTGACGAATATCTCCAGCTCAAACTGTTGACTAATATCTATGATAACCGAAGTGTTGATGAATATCTAGCTCAAACTGCTGACTAATGTCTATGAGAACCAAAGTGTTGACGAATATCTACAGCACTGGCAGAGGTTGCATTTGCAATTATGTATAGCATATTGGAATAATGTAATATTGCGTATGCAGTGTAAAAAACTTAATTTATGTAAGCATGTATGTTAAAATCCCTAATATCGGACTATTGGACACATTTAGTTGATTAGTCCAACCTACGCTCTGTAGATATTAGTTCAACCTACGCTCTGTAGATATTAGTCAACACTGGGACGGTCATAGATATTCGTCCGACCTTAGCTCTGTAGATATTAGTCAACACTCTGAAGTTCGTAGATATTAGTTCAACATTGAGCTGTAGATATTTGTCCGACATACAGGCTGTAGATATTAGTATCTGGAGTCCTTATTTTTAAGCCTGTTACTATACCTAACGTATTCCCCGTTATGTACCCCGTAAAGAGCGTTTAACCAGGCCAGCGACCGAAAATCCACATTTCGTCTAAAGTTATCGCGCAGGGCGGTTACAATCAGAAAGATTAATTATTCTCTATACCAGCTTTTAAAATTTTTAACTCAATATCGATTTTATTTCATTCCAAATTTGCTTTAATTTATACCTACATCCAAAAATGCTGAAAGGCGTGATGATAAAACTATTAATGGTATGACGATGGTACGATCAACGGTATGACGTCTTCAGAAAGGATAGAACCTCGGGTCGTTCAAGGGGAGGAGGAGTACTGCTAGCCGCGAGACGTGACCGCGCCACCCTAACCCAGAGACTTACCTATCTGGAAAGTGAAGACGAGAATATGTGGATAAAGACATACCTAAATGATCTTGGTGTAATTTACATTTGTGTTGTGTACATTCCGCCGGCGTCGCCAAATAGAACATATACCGACTTTTTTGATAAGGTTACAGAGAACTTCAATATTTTAATTAATAAAAAAATTATCCTGATTGGCGACTTTAATCTGAACTCAAGTAACAAAGGCACCCAAATGAATCTCCTATATTTTATTAATCTTTTTCAAATGAAGCAGAGTAACTCTATTACAAATGTGAAGGGAAGTAAGCTGGACATTGTACTAAGTAACTTTAATTTAAAAGTATACAAATCCTTATACTCACTAGTCAAAGAAGACGCTTATCATCCATCGTAATGTATAGAGATTTCGCCGAACAAAAACACAACCAATTGTCAAACCCGAAACTTCTCGAATAATACTGATAATAGTGTTAGGCGAGGATGGAACTTCGAACATGGTGATTTTAAAGCTCTTTATTGCCATTTACAATATCATGATTGGCAACCTTTGAAGGACATAAATGATGTTAATTTAGCGACAAACTTTTTCTATTCTATAATTTATAAATACTTTGATATGTGTTTCAAAATTAAGCGCACTCCGAGGAATGGTAGGAAATATCCTAAATGGTTTTCTAGTGAGGTTGTTAGCGACATAAAGCTCAAATTCAAACATTACAAAAAATGGAAGAAAACTGGAATGGTAAGTGAACGGGACATGTTTTGTCTACTTAGAACAAAAATAAAACGCAGTATTCGATTAGCACATGTGCAATATATTAATTCTGTTGAAAAAAATATCAAATGTGATCCCAAATCCTTCTGGAAATATATCTCGTCCAAGAGAAGTGATGGCGGGTTTGTTGACCATGTTACTTGGAATGATCAGTCTTTCTCAGGAGCAGATATTCCAGAAGCATTTGCAGACTATTTTAAATCAACTTATAGTAAGGAAGCTGCGGACTTGAAATCTTTTATACCTGGAAAAAATACGCCACTAATAGCGCAGAATGTTGATATTCAAAACATCACAAACATTGACATCAACGCGGCTGCTAAAAAATTAAAAGCCAAAACTTCTTTTGGACCGGATCTTATTCCGTCATTCGTGTTAAAGGGCTGTTTTGAGCCCTTATTAACACCTCTCGCATATATTTATAATCTCTCACTTAACTCCGGAATATTCCCAGACGTGTGGAAGATCTCCAAAGTTACACCGTTACATAAAACTGGTGATAAGGCTCCAGTCTCTAATTACAGACCAGTGGCGATCCTATCCTCTCCAGCCAAGTTGTTTGAACTAATAATTCATAAATTCATTTATACCCAAGTTGAACCCTTTATAATTGACCAGCAACACGGTTTTAGGTCTGGCAGATCTACTGTGTCTAATCTAATGGTTTTTACGGAGTACATATCTCAAGCTCTTGATAGCAACAATCAAGTAGATGTATCATACAATGACTTCGCAAAAGCCTTTGACTCGGTAGATCCGCTTATTCTCCTAAATAAACTCGACCAATTTGGATTTTCAGCGAAACTTCTACGTCTATTTCTAAGTTATTTCTCAAACAGACAGCAATACGTAACTTATGGTATATTTAACTCTTCCAACTTCATCACAAACTCTGGAGTTCCGCAGGGGTCAAATCTTGGACCCTTACTTTTCTCGCTATTTATCAACGACATTTATCATTGCATAAAATTTTCTAAGTTTCTCTTATTCGCGGATGACCTTAAACTATTCCTTTTAATAAAATCTTTGGAAAATTGCTTGCAGCTACAAAGTGATATAAATTCTATCGTCGAATGGAGTCACACCAATAAATTAGGATTTAATATTAAGAAATGCTCTATCATGTGCTACACCAAGGCGAACAAAATGATTTACTATAACTACAAAATGTCTTATTCGTCTCTTCAGCGCATTGTTATTTTGAGAGATTTGGGAATCACATTTGATGCGCACCTAACATTTCACGTCCACATAGAAACGATATGCAGCAAAGCTCTAAGAATGCTAGGATTTGTGCTAAGCAACTCCAGACACTTTTGCAGCTCAGCCGCGATTCGTTTGCTATACTATAGTTTAGTACGTAGCATTTTGGAAAGTGGTTCAGTAATATGGGGACGAGTGGATTTAACATACTCTCAAATGATTGAGAAAGTGCAAAAGAAGTTTCTGAGATATTTATATCTTAGAGACTTCGGATATTATCCCTGGTTATATCCATCAGCCTTTTTGTCCGGCATGCTGGGTATTAATAGCCTCGCCGAAAGAAGGAAAACTGCTTTGCTGACAACAGCATATAAACTTTTAAACGGTAACATCTGTATTCCCGATATATGAAAAAAGATTCTTTTACTAAATTTCCTGCCCCCTGATATAGATATTTTTAAACTAAATATTCATCAATTTAAAAACGCTATTATTACTTAATAAAAAAAAATGTATGTTTATTATTGGTTACGTATAACTGTAAATGTGCATTTAAAATAAAATAAATAAATAAATAATAAATAAATTAAAATATTGTACAAAATGAATGCGAGTGAGGCAAAGAGTGTGTGCCAAGACCGAGTTGTTTGGCGGTCCGTCCTCTCTGCCTACCCCTGCGGGGAAACGGCGTGATGGTTAGTTAGTTAGTTAGTTACTTTTTGTAATTATTTTTTGATTACAAGTATTTATCATTTTTCAATAATGTCGAAGTTAAATAAGAAAGTTAAAAAAAAACTGAAATATATTAGTTTGTAAGTACGCAAATAAATACACAAACGGACCAATTTTCGTCAAGAAACACACGTACGTAAGTATATATTTTTTAATGATTTCATTAAAATTCTAAAACATACGCTACCCAGATAATGTATTGATTTATTTAACTGCATGATTATATGATTTGAAATGAGTGTGGTATAATACAAAATCTTTTTTGAAAATTTAACAAATCTGCCAACGACCTATGGTATAACCTTATTATACTAAAAATAAACATTTTTTTCTCGAAATTTAAAACCTGCAAATGCTAGATAAAAGAACAATCTTTCGAAATCCATTTATAATTTTTTTGGAAAAGAGTCAATACGTCTAAAATCTGATTTAAAAATGACATATTTCTGGTTTTCTCTGTTAATACCCTCTTAACAATTGTTCCCGCGTCACACTGTCTATGCATTTGACCAACTAATTGCTTGCAAGAATATTTTCATAGGAAATTACGACAGGATTTTGAGAATTCATCAGGTTAGGTGAATGTCCCCAAAGAACAAAACATTTTCTAGAGAGCCTTTTAAATCCACCAGAATAATAATAACTGTTTCCCTAATAAACGATTGTTTGCTAATATAACCTTAAAAGTTATTAAAAAAAGAAAAAAAAAGTGATAATTAAAAAATAAAGTTTACTGTTAAATTTAAATATCTTTACGCGCTTAAATTTTATTGCTTGTTATTACAATTATTTCTGAATACCCACCGAGATAAGAATTATTATCCAAACAACGTTATTTGTTAGTGACACAACGATTACGATTTCAAAGCGTCGAAACGGCACGATTATTATTTAAGATTATTGAAAAAAAATCAAATGATGAAAAATCTGATATTGACTTCTGTTTTTGTTTAATAACACGCCTTATGTCTCAAACCTGTAAATAACTTGCAAAAATGAAGACGTTGAGGATAAGTATCAGAAACTACTTCATCAATTATCGCAAATCCTCTTTTTAAGCTATATACTCGTATATTAACACCAGATATTTTGTCAAAATTATCAGCACGTTTTGATACCAGTGGTTTCTTCGTCAGGATAGAATAAAATTAAAAATCATCTTCTTCATTTTTTCACCCAGACGAAGAAAAATTGGATTCAAAACACGTTGATAATTTGGATTCATTGCGTAGGTATACAAAGTGATTTGTTTTCATTGAAGACGAAGATAACACTAATAATCTAAACGAAAATATGAAAGAGAACAAGACACAAAAATAAAATATTACGGTCCCAACGGTAAGACGAGAGGTTCTGGGTTCGTGTCCCAGGTGCGCCCGTTACATTTTTATTATGCTATGTCTTATTCTCATCACATTTGCGTTTAGATTATTAGTATTATCTTCTTCTTCAATGATATATTCCTTTTGATGGGAATAACCTTCATAAGTTGTAAAAAGAGAGTGGTTCTAATTAAAAAATTGATTTGTTTTTATTTGCGCAGAAACTCTTTTGAATGAAGGATTTATTTATTATTAGATGTATAAAATGTGTTTTTAAGTTTTTCAATGTCAAAATTAGTATAATGCATTTATCTTTTTCTATTTAAATTTTAGTTTATTTTTCACAGAATAATCGTTACCGCATATAACTTTAGTCACAACACTACTTTAATAAGTGTTTACGCAAATTGCCCAGCTTATTATTATTATTAGACCAGTTTATGAGCCAGGCGAGTTTTTTGGTATCTAACGATGATTCAGCACATTTTAGAGTACCTCTTGCATCCTAAATTAAGTTAGTTTTTATAACGTTGCGAAGATGTGAATTGTGAAATTATGTTTTGTGTTGTTCGTTCCTAGTTCTGAGACGGTCGTTTTGTTAACATTGAAGAGAGATATTCTTTTAAAAACCCTTTATTGTGGGAACGAAAATCTCCAAAATGTTTGAGTTATCGTATACAAACTTGTTTTTGTTTATTTCCTTCATATTGACCGGCTTGTATTTCTGGAATAAACATGTGTTCGGTTATTGGAAGAGGCGCGGAGTGTACAGTCCTCCAACACAGTTCTTGATAGGACATTTAGGTCCAGTTGCGCTAGGAAGGCAATCCCTGGGAGTTCGTATGAAGGACTTATATACCCAAACAAAAGACCACGCCTATGTCGGTATACAGCTATCCATGAAGAAAACTCTTCTTATCAATGATCTAGACATGGCCAAGACTATACTCTTGAAAGACTTTGATCACTTTTCATCTCATGGAATCAAACAAAATAAGGAAAACAATCCTCTTGGAGAGCATCTGTTTAATATGGACGGGGAAAAGTGGAAGAAGATGCGTGTAAAACTGACGCCTACCTTTACATCTAGCAAAATGAAGTTCATGTTCGACACTATGTTGACATGCTCCCACGATATGATAGAGTTCATCAACAAAACCGTTGAAACGGGTGGTGTTAGTGACATCAAAGAAATAATTGCAAAGTTCGGGACAGATGTTATTGGGTCGTGTGCTTTCGGTATCCAAACCAATAGCTTCAAGCATCCAGATGCAGAGTTTAGGCGTATGGGCAAGAAAATTTTCGAGGCTTCTTTCCTGAGGATGGTAATGAACACTTGTGTATTCATTGCTCCCGGCTTAGTGCCCCAGTTTCTCAGGAAGAGAGCCATTGGTGATGTCGCTCAGTTTTTCATGAGGACTGTTGAGGAAACCATCGCTCACAGGGAAAATAATCACATTGTCAGAAATGATTTCCTACAGCTCCTCATTGACATGAAAAACTCAGATGAGAAATCAGGTATGCTTCAATTATTTTATAAAGTGTATTGTAGTATAAAGTAGATCTGGAATGGAGTAACTGTTATTAACTGCCGTGTTACGATTTCTCCTTTAGCCAACGCAGTATGGTGTGGCGTAATGTATCGCGTTGGCAGAAATCCCAAAAGTCAAGTGTTCTTTACAATAAAACAAGCTTGCTAGTTTTGAAGTTCATTAAATGCTTCATAATTCCCCCGAAGCGTATCGCCCTTGTCGCGATACCGACGGAAAAGGATCAGTTTGAACTTGACCTTTTTGCGGGCGACCGTGTCAGTTTTTGCAGTCGCGTAAATTTTAATACTTTTTAAGTGTAAAAAAAAGCAAAATCTATCGAGTGTCCAGATCCAATTCAACATGGATACGATGTCCGGTGGTATGTACTTCTATTATATTATAGTGGTTTTTAAAAACCTCATAGGATTTGTCAACAAAGTAAATTAAAACAAACACCTAATAGAATGAAATATTTTTTCGTAAATAGTTTTAATATTGAGGCATATAGTTAAAAGTTCCACGAGATTCCACCGTATTTTTATTTGTTATGTCTACTTTATTATCTTAGCTACTAGATTAAATTATAAAACGTTGCTTTGATGTACAACTTTTTTAATTATAGTACCTTAAAGTGAGTACTATCAGTTTTCATAAAAAAAGTTCTAGTCTTATAATAAGTGTGTTATGTTATAGATACAATTTCTGCAATGATTCAAACGAGATTCGAGTTATACTTGATTATGAAGACATATGAAGAACTCTAGTGTTAAGAAATTTGATGAAAAAATAAAATCCCTGAAAAACCGTCTCGTAGATAGACATCTCACCTTCTGACCTTCTGAATCAAAAATAACTTTTTAATAAAATAGCTGTATTTTGTTGTAAATTGAAAACCAGATGGTTGAAATGTCGCAGAAACTATGACACCTTAATATTAAATAATAAAGAATGGCTTGAAAGGCCTTACAAGGAAAGAATTACAAAACTCTTTACAGAAATAATAAAAACAAAAAACGTGTGATCATACGAAACATCAAAAACTATGATATTGCGATTATAAACATCTAGTACTGAGTTAACATCTGCTACCCACATGAGTTTTCGGTGGGCAGGTAAAGCAACAGGCAACAGCATTGACTGTAGTAAAAAAAGTCACGTTTAAGTATGCCAACCAAAGCAAAGAAGTACAGAAAAACTTTTACCGATAAAACCGAAAACAAAAAGGTATTGATTGATGATGAAGCACTTCCTGCGATTGTAGATGCCAATCTTAGACTTTACCAATATAGTTTAATAAGGGAAAAGAATAAAGAGGTATTTGCTTCACATACAATTGTTCACGGAGCTGAGAAAAAATGTTGCCCTAAGCGAATGCATAAAGGTCACGGAATCTTCAGTGAAGAAGTGAAATTACAACAATAAATTGCTAGCTCACATTACTGAACGCTTAATACAAGTTAACAGCCCGTCATTGATTCTCTGAGTGAGATTTCGTCAGATTCAGTTATCTCCTGCTTGGGAAAAATGAACAAAAGGACAGTGAAAACAATTCCAAAAGAAGTACTACAAATGCTAAAGTTACCAGACCCTAATCCGACTACCGGGAATGATTTGGTAGTTGAACCAAGTAGTGATGATAATAGTATATTATCACAAGATGACGAAGACGATTTATTCTGTCTATAACTGTAAATAAATAGCTTGTGAAATGAAGTGAGCTTTATTACTGATTTAATTTATCTTATATTTTTAAATTTAATATTTTTGTACTAAATATGGGTGATTTTTCCAAAAAAAAATTTAACTTATTTTTATTAACATGTCTGTACGGAACTAAAAATCGAAAAAGGTTTGATGTAATTACAACCCCTGATTTGATGCCAACTTTCGGGGTCATCCACCCCATTGCGCAACGTGCCTATTTAAGATTTCCTTCATATTTATTTACTCTTTTAAATACATCTTCTTTTTTTCTCAAGGGTTATTAATAAACAAGGGATGCATATAAATAATTACTCACATTACAATGGTTTACAATAATTGAATAAAATTATAAAATGTGTAGTTATCCTTCCTGTAAAAATAATTGATCTGACGTAGAATAAAAATAAAGATTCGTAGAGATAAAACCATGATGGCACAGTATAGACAAACATATAAAATTAATTTATTTTTTTCATATGATTTTATCCCATACCTAAATACTAGCTTTTATCATACTTTGTTTTATGTGAGGTCTTATATTTTATTTATTTAATATAATGGTACAAAAACTACATGTTTTTACAGATTCAATAAAGTTTTTTCTTTCAAAAATACATTACTTAATACGTTTTACACTTTTTTTAAGAGCAAAGATCGTGTTAAAAAGACGGAGAAAACGAATGTAAATAAAAATTTAAATAAAGGTGAAATAATATTTTTTTAACATATAAAACAAAGAATAGATAATTAATAACAGTAAACAAAAAAATCGTATATATTATATAATATGCATATACATATAATATATATTTTATATGTATATAAAACATATAAAAGAAGGAATATAACACAACGAAGAGGAGGAGATAAAAAGAGAGTCGAAAAATAAGGGAAGAAAAAGGATATCCGACATTACAATTGTGTTGTGAAATGTAGTATTATAAGATATAGTGATTGTAATAACTTATATATAAAGAGCTTTTATATAAACCTAGTATTTTATTTAAGTATTACACGAGCACATAATTTTTTGTGTTTCTTTTCAATATTATCCCATTGTACTTCTAATAAAAACTGTATTACTTCAGCGATATAATTTTTGTGTAATCATACATTCTTCTTTTGTTCTAAATATAATACTGATACTCTACTGTTCTTCTTTGCGTGCCGTATCAGGTCCCCGCGACGTTGGCGATCACTCTTGAGAATGTCTCTCTGTCTTGCGCTGCCCGGAATAGCTCCTCCACACTTCTAATGCCGGTCCACTCTCGTATATTACGCAGCCAAGACATTTGTCTCCTACCAGGCCCTCGGCGACCCTCTATCTTTCCTTTCAATATCAAATGGAGCAAGTACCCTACTGTTAACCACTGTATACTTATAATCTCATAAATCACATTAAGCCATTTTATGGCACTTAAATAAATGAATAAATATTTTCAGGAAACCACTTGACCATCGAAGAAATCGTCCCTCAGGTATTTGTCTTCTTCATAGCCGGGTTCGAGACCTCCTCCACCGCCGCTACATACGCCTTCCTGGAACTGGCGAAGAACAAACACGTCCAGGAAAAAGCCAGGGAACATATTGACAAAGCCTTCGAAGAGTGTGATGGGAAGATAACCTATGAAACAATCAACCAGCTGTCATATCTGACGCAAATTGTTAACGGTAAGAGAAGACTACATTTATACAAAGTAGTTTCTACAGGTTCCTGTAATTTGCTTACTTAAATGGATAGACACCAACTATAAAATAATACAATCAATTAGTCATTACACATGCTTTTAATACACTTACGCGAAATAAAATGTCTTACAAAATTTATATATTGATAAAATCATTTTTAAATGTGTACGTACATTTTTTCTGTAATTCAGCATTAACTAAATAATATAACTGCAACTAGCTTTTTCCCGCGGCTTCGCTCGCATGGTATTAGGGGGGGGGGGGGTTTCCAAGGGAAGGGAATAAATCCAAAAAATAAGAATGGAGATAATTAAAAAAAACTTTATAACTTTTTACTTTCAACTTATAGGCTCATGTGATATCAATGATAATGAAGATTCTGATTTATTTACTATTAGACATACCTGAAATATATATTATTCATTTATATATATTTATATGTAAGTGTGTTGGATTTATTCCCTTCTTCCAAATTATCATATACCATATACAAAATAATTAGAAATAATTGACAGTATAATGAAATTTTTTTATTTATTTATTAGAAAAACGTAAGGAAGCGTGGCTATTAGATCGCTATTATCGCGTCCCCCCCCCCCCTAATAGCGATGCGTTTGAAAAAAAAAACAGGCAAAAAGAAACACAATTTCTATACTCGTACAGTTGGTAGTTCGAAGAAGGGAATGAAGGAAGGATGTGTTTCCTTCTACCAACTAACTATTTTTATGGCCGCACAAATCTATGTGAAGCGAATGGTTTTTGTTCTTTTCTGCGAACTCACAATTAAGCGCTAAGTCTAAAGCGTCAATTACATTGAGCGAGTTTGCAAGCTACTATCTACTACATAGCTTTAAAAGCGGGTAAATCGGTGAGTGAGATTGTCATTATGATACACAAAACTGTCCACTCGCTCAGTAGCGTAGGAAACTGAGCTTACAGGTCGCTGCTAGCGCCAGTAGCGAGAATAACGACGCCTGCGTGAACTAATTCTGTCAGATGTTTGACAGTCAAAATCAGCTGTTCATTGGCAGCAATATTGAAAACATAAATAAACCAATAACGAGTAAGCATCTGGCGAGTAAAGTTGACGACCTTTCAACTTTTTTCGTAGATTGTCAACAATCTGCTAGTTAGCAAGTAGCACGATGACCCTGAGCGAGTTTACTGACAGATAGTGAATTTCCCAGATAGTAGCTCGTAAACTCGCTCAGTGTCATCGACGCTTATAGAATGTAAAAGTGTAGAAAACTGAATATGTCAAAAAGTGGCATTTATTCCCTTCTTCCAATTGGTGGTTCAATTAATCATAATCCGGTCTAACGGTATGAAGAGTTAAACATTTATTTGCCTCAGAAATTACATTTTCGTACGCCCCCCCCCCCTCTCCCTCCATGCTTCCGCGGCCCCTTCCACCATCCGCGCCTTACGCCTTATTCGCAACCTCTCCCTCGGACCCTCTACTTCATTCCCCTTCCTTCTCCCGGACCACACTCTCACACCCTGCCGCTAAACTATATGAAACACAAATTTTTCAAACCACTCGCGCTACCTATTATAATTTTTTCAAATTTAATTTTTTATTTTGTTTTACTTAATTTTATTTTATTTTACTTTTTACAAATTTCGTAACACCAGAGCTCACCATTTCGTATAAACAGAAACCTTCGCGGAAGTGCGTACAACAAATCACGAAACTTTCAACGCGATCGGGTGAATGTTATAGAATAATAAGGGACATAAATAAGAGATTAATATCTGCCTAAGTTGTTTACAATTTTCTTCGGTCAAAACATACAACATGTCACAGCACTAAAAAAATATTATTTATTTCAGAATCACTGAGGATGTACCCTCCCTTACCATTCCTCTTCAGAAACTGCACAAAAGACTACAAAATAGCTGGAACAGATACTGTTATTGAAAAAGGCACCATGATTGCAATCCCTATCATGGGTATTCAACGGAATCCGAATATCTATCCCGATCCTCTGCAGTTTGAGCCTGACAGATTTTCACCAGAAAATGTTTCCAAAAGACACCATTATTCTCATCTTCCATTTGGGGAGGGTCCAAGGATCTGTATTGGTAAGTTATATTAAGTTCGTGGATCAGAAAAATTAGTGCTGAGTTTTGTTGTGGTGGATGGGAAATGTGCAAGAATATAATTGCTTGAAACAGTGATCTAGATGTGAACCAAGATCTAGAGAATTTAATTAATTGTTGCCATCTGAATGGTCGCTTTTATAATTACCGTGACAATTTACGGTAACGGTACCGTGGCGGCTAAAATAGACAAGAAACGTGAGTTCCTTTATAATGCTGCAGCTCTTTCTTATACATTAAATAATAATGGGGAGACAAAAGATGAGATTCACAAAAAAATGTGTGTTTGTTTCTTCCAAAGTACTACTTTTTTCCTTTGGAGGTAACACATATATCTCATTACGGCGACGGGAATTGCGTTACATTTTCTTAACACGTTTGATGGAGATGTATGACTATGATTGCATTTTTCGTTTTAGGGGGGGTGCAGACTTACGTTCACCGTTTGTATCATTTTCGACTGTTGTTGCTGCTTTTCGACTGCTGTTGTAAGATGTTAGTGTCTTAGAAAGAGTTTTAGCATTATTATTTTTGAAACCAAAAGCAAAACTATCGACGCTTCGACATTTGACATTTTTGAATTTTTGGAATTCACTCACACTTCAATATTATCGTTATCAAAAATAACAAATTTGTTAATTTTAATTTTTAGAAAACTGTATAATTTTCTTGATAGAAACATCTACACACGCGATTTTTTCCAAGTCATTTAAAAATTCATGGTGTAATAAAACTTCGACTCTTACCCCCCCCCCCCCTAATTAATACAAAACTTTATGCTTTATGCTGTTCCTTCAAAAGCATATTCGAATTAGGAAAATTTAGAACAAGCTCGGTGTGGACGCTCTCTCCTTGGTCGCGGCACCACTGTAATAAATCCGACCCTTGCTCCTGTAATTAATTAATTTTCCTTTTCTTTTAAAACGTGATTTTATTGTTTTTTTTCTTTCTACATCGTTCGTAGGCTCTGCAACGAAAGCTCTGTACGTAGAGTTCGTCGCCTCCATGGTCGTGTTCGTAGCCTTGTAGTTCCGCCGCTCAATCTTCTCTCCCCTTTATTCCTTTGGCAGCGCCTCGACACCCCTTTACGTAATACGTTTTAGGTATACGTGGCGAGATGCTCTCAATTAATCAACTTGTAATTAACCCCTTAACGTTGTGTCATTTTTTGTTTTAAAGGTTTGATATGGTTAATACAATTTAATTAATAATTTGTTTGTGGTAAACCCTTGTTCTTTTAGGTATGGCGTGTTACAATTCACTAGGGTCCGATTTACAATGACTGACTCTAGCTAACTTGAAAATAACTAATGCTATCGTTCGTGCAACTTCCTACCCTACTAACGTCCGTTCTATACTTGTTTGTTGATGACTACTTCTTCTGAATTAACCCGCGTCATCTTCCCTAGTACCTAGTACATTAATATACCTTTATACAGTGAATTGGGACGATCCTACCTTTAGTATAACGCTGCGAATCCTCTGCTATTCTTGGGACGCTAACATATAAAATAATTTGACATTTGTACTCTAGTTACGGATTTTCAATCAAAATTCAATCAAAACAGGCCCGGGATGCACAAATTCTACACTCACAGTTGTAAGTGAAGTTTGTTAGTAAGTTTTGAGTTTGAGTGGGTATTTTGGGAGATTACTAAGGATTGATATGAAACAAAATATGTCTTGCTACAATTGGACTCCTCCATTTCCGCAACTGACTTGGTGAGGTTCAATTAAAACCGCCAGGTCAGCCTCCAATTCCAACACCTCCAGAGAATATTTTGATGGTCGCAAGCGACGAATGAAAAATCGACATGTTTTGCTTCCTGTCGGGAAAGGGTTTGGTGTGTATTTCCGGTTCGTAGGGTGATAATGGGAGTGTTCTCAACCAATGCGCCGCCAAATTATAATGGTGATAATGTTAATGTTGCTTGATGAAATGTCATCTCATATCGCTTGATGTGAGGATCTGCTTCGAATTATGGTGTGTTAGCCGATGTCCGGAAGTATTCAGGATTGCGTGGGAGGCACGAGGTTTTAGATCGTGACATCCTCAAAGCCGAATTGATGATGATGATGATGATGATGATGATACTGTAGAAGTCTTTCAGCATGTCGATGACTAGAGTTCCGTTCACTCCTATAGCATCAAACATGAAAATTAAACCGAAGTGGATTAGACAAGCGGCAATGTCAGGAGGTCGGTGGAGCCGCTCCCCCCTCTGATCTCGTGAAGTTTGAATTTAGTAAAGGTAGATTTTGATGTCATCGATCCTCGCCTCTGCAGTCACACAGCTCCCCAACAGTCCCGTTCTCCGTCCAGCAAACCGCCTCAAACCAGTAGAAATGATGCCTACGTTTTCCTAGGCACGTTATAAACATGCGTCAGCCTTCAGCCGCGGTGATCATCGGTACTTGATTTGAATGAAAATACCTCCCCTCGCATGACAGAAACAGGCGTGACGGGGACGGTCCCCCATTTAGCGTCACGGGCATCCGCCCTACGATAGGTGATATCCCAAGCTCATCTCAAATATCAGCTCGAAGAAGGAATGTCAAGCTCGGCTTCCAGGGTGCTGGGTCCAGGAATGAATGGCACCGGGTCGTGAATCCGACTTCCATCCCATCCATTTCCCCTGCTACGCTTTCGTCCAAAGTACATTCCCAACCTGATGCTGGATGATGCCCTAATTCTAATTTTGGGGAAGATTATGAAAATTTATCCGGTTTCCGACAATGAGCCGCCGATCGATTGCTAAAACAACTCTGTATGTCATGTTCTCTTCGTTCCGCTGACAAGGTAACTCCCCACGAGCGTAACCAAAGGGTAGTGAAGCCATCGCGAATTTCGTCACTTCTTTTCCTTCATTACGGAGGTAGCCCGGCCAGATCGTTTTCTCCGTCCTGTATTTAATTGACCTCCCGCGACAGCGACTCTTATCAGCTGATACCTCTGGAGGGGGCTAAAGAGGGGGGTTGTGGGAGCACGCCCTTTGCCTTCCAGACGTCCCCCAATGCCTTTATGACGATACATGTGATAGCATATACGTCGACATCATAAGACGGCTCCTGCCTCGCTCTCAACTGCTTCAGGGCCGTCCAGAGACACAGGTTTCCAAGCCTCCATCACAAAGGATTCCAATTTAACTGGACCAAGCCTGTAATCATCGCTGGCTTCGCCCCCACATTTGGGAAATAATGTAGCCCACCAGCAAATCGTTCACTTCGCCCCCGATCATAACTGCATAGGTGTAACCTACATACATGGAATAGGGAAGCTTAACTCAAAAATTACTCCAGCAATCACCAGCTTCAGCGCCGTAACTCGTTCGGTTAAATTTGAAGGAAGGAAATTTGCTAAATAATAATAGCAGAGCGCGTCGCGCACGATGTCTGAATACCTACTGTTGGTCTCGTTCAATCGCAAATACTAAGGATTTAAGCTAGAATGTAAATTCTGTATAAAATATACCTAACGTAAAGTGCTATGCACACTTCCATGCGCGAGTTTAAACGAAGTCAACAGCTAGCTTATGTAGGTCTTTACATAACAGTTTTCCTGAGATCTCTGAAATTTGGGGTAAAAGGCGTGGGGTTTTATCTTTTTGGGAATGGGAATTCTATTGTATACATTTGTTAGTAAACAGAAGCCTCATGCAATGCATCATTTTTCCAAATCAATATACCTAGTACGTACAGACCTTGCCTAACAAATATCTGCAATTACTGAGTAAATTCTAAAATGTTTTGAGAATAGGTATTCCTAATGTAATGTAATTTATTATATCCATATAACCCCTAACCTAGTATTTCTGATGTAATGTCTCGCAACACAATCGTAAGATACATAAATACCTTTTGTCCGTTAAAATTAACAAAACATCGCCAAAAGACCCTCTCCCCTTACAATCTTTGCACCTCGGCGACACCATTATGGTTATTGGTTTGAAAACTTCTTTAGCACCGTTGTGATTTGAAACTAGATGAAGCGGAAACGAACGCCACTAAACACATCTATAGAATTTATCCTGAGAGAGAATGAGATACTATAATCGGCCTCCTCTTTGTGAGGTGCTTCGTAGCCTCCCCACTCCTGTCTCCTTGGGTTTTCTGAAGGTTTCACTTCTACCGCGTGTAACCTACACCACTGTAATTTCTTTGTTTCTAAAATGCTGAGAGCTGTTTTTTTTTAAATGAAACTTCTTTAACACCGTTGTGATTTGAAACTAGATGAAACGGAAACGTGCGACACTAAACACATCTATAAGATTTATCCTGAGAGAGAATGAGATACTATAATCGATCTCCCCTTTGTGAGGGTAGCCTCCCCACTCCTGTCTCCTTGGGTTTTCTGAAGGTTTCACTCCTACCGCGTGTAAACTACACCACTGTAAATTCTTTGTTTCTAAAATGCTGACAGCTGGTTTTTTTTTAATGAAACTTCTTTAACACCGTTGTGATTTGAAACTAGATGAAACGAAACGAGTGATACTAAACACATCTATAGGATTTATCCTGCTAGAGAATGAGACAGACTAATCGGTGTCTTCTTTGTGAGGTGCTTCGTAGCCTCCCCACTCCTGTCTCCTTGGGTTTTCTGAAGGTTTCACTTCTACCGCGTGTAAACTACACCACTGTAAATTCTTTGTTTCTAAAATGCTGACAGCTGTTTTTTTTGTTTTTTATGAAAACTTCTTTAACACCGTTGTGATTTGAAACAAGATGAAACGGAAACGTGCGACACTAAACACATCTATAAGATTTATCCTGCGAGAGAATGGGATACTTTAATCGGTCTCCTCTTTTTGAGGTGCTTCGTAGCCTCCCCACTCCTGTCTCCTTGGGTTTTCTGAAGGTTTCACTTCTACCACATGTAAACTGTACAACTGTAATTTCTTTGTTTCTAAAATGCTGACAGCTATTTTTTTTAAATGAAACTTCTTTAAAACCGTTGTGACTTTGAACTAGATGAAACGAAACGTGCGACACTAAACACATCTATAGGATTTACTCTGCGAGAGAATGAGATACTGGAATCTGTAATCGGTCTCCTCTTTGTGAGGTGCTTCGTAGCCTCCCCACTCCTGTCTCCTTGGGTTTTCTGAAGGTTTCACTTCTACCGCGTGTAAACTACACCACTGTAAATTCTTTGTTTCTAAAATGCTGACAGCTGTTTTTTTTAAATGAAACTTCTTTAACACCGTTGTGACTCGAAACTAGATGAAATGGAAACGAGCGACACTAAACACATTGGTTTTTGTTTCTTTATTCGCAAGGCCCGTACTAAGTATGTAATTTTTAACAAGCTTACCAAATCCTCCATGCTGCACAACACACTGAGAGCACTCTTGAAAACACAAGCCATTTCCACAAACCGTCATGCAACTACTCATTTCAAAACCAACTCTCGCGCCTAGGTTCAACTAGAATCTCCGTCACATGACCTTTCCCATTTATAAAACTCAATTTTCTGAATAAATTCTGCCAATAAACGAACTATCTCCGGTTCACCCGCACCGAACTAACTACTGTTATTATCCCCTGTATAACCGCAAAGTGACCGTCCTCCGCGAACTTTTCCTGACTCTCTAAAAATCCGTCCGTCCCCGAGGTCGAATCTACCCTGACTGTCTTTATTTAAAATTTGATTTCCTTTGAATTTTGTCAATAAGTGACTTATTTTCCGTTTACACGTCCGAACTACTGTTATTATTCCCTGTATAACCGCGACTCTCCACGTCCGTCTTCGAGACCGAAACTACCCTGACTGTCTTTATTTAAAATTTGATTTCCTTTATTTTCCTTCCCTGCCCGTGTGTGCGGTCCAAGTACCCTTTTTTTTTTCTTCTTCTCTAAAAATCCTTCAAATATTGTTAAATCTCTAATGACCGAATTTGTCAAATTTAATCACCATTTTAGAAGAATTCTGACGTTGTTCCGTGTTCTTTAGTTTTTTGTCGCAGTTTCAGAACTTCAAAATAGTAATTAATTATCATGTACTTGAAGGCCAGAATGTATCCCAAAACGACACGGTCACACGTGGCTCCAGGCCTCTTTTTTTTTGCATTCAGAATGGCCTTCGCCGGGGTCTTCATAAATTCATCAACCCCGTAGTTATTTGGATTTCAGAAATTATTTTAAGTTGTACAGCGCCCTTAGAAAACGGCGCCGTTCAAACCACCCAAGTATTATTATTATTAAGGCGAGTTCATCACAATGGAGAACAAAACTCAGAAAAAGATAATGGTCGCAACTGGGACTCGAACCCAGAACCTCTCTGTTTTTCTGTGTCTTGTTCTCTTTCATATTTTCGTTTAGATTATTATTATTTTCTTCTTCTTCAATGACAAATTACATTGATGGGAATAACCTTCTAAAGTTATAAAAAGAGAGTTTTTCATATAAAAAATGAAAATTCATTTCTTAGACTTTTTAAAAAATATAAATTATTCCATAAAAATAAAATCGGATGTATTTTTCCGTGACGCTATCCAGGTTATAAACCAATTCTTAGAATGATTGTTTCCAGTAAAAAGGGTAGTTATCTATGATATGGAAAACAAAATAGTAGAAGATAATATTGTTAATTCTAAAATTTAAAATATGAGATGGACTATTGTGACGGTTTGACAATAGGGCGCAATAGCGGAATTGGTAAACGCACATACCGGATAGACGAGAGGTTCCAGGTTCGAGTCCCAGTTGCGACCATTATCTTTTTGTGCGTCTTGTTCTCGTTCATATTTTCGTTTAGATTATTATTATTATCTTCTTCATCAATAATATTAATAGTTCATCTTAAATTAATGACACGTGTATAACAGGAATCTGATTTTTGAGGTATCTTTCCAATGGGATGTTTAGACCATTTTAAGACCCCTGGACAATAATCATTGACGAGTTCTCCGAATGTTATTTCCAACTGTGAAACAATTGTCGTTAGTATTTTTATTTTAATATTCCTTCTTGTTATTATGAGTCCTAAGCATTGCACTAACTGTTAATTAAGTTATTGATTATTAATCTGGATGTTTCCACCTCCAGGGAGCCGTTTCGGCATGATGCAAGTGAAGTTGGCCCTATTCACCATCCTTCGCAGTTTCCACGTGGACCTGGTGGCTGAGAGCAGTGGCCCGGTGAAATTCGATCCCAGGGCGTTTCTGCTGCACACCGATGGGAAAATGGTGCTGAAATTTACACCTAGATAATGCTATAATAATTCTGTACTACTTGTGGAAATAGGTTTGTTGATAAGTTTTGTTTTAGTGTAATTGATTTTTTTTTAATCAGCCGAAAAGGCACCGCCATAATATGAACACCATTTCAATGGTGAAAGTTCTTCGTCCAAGAAAGTACAACACCTACAATCTAGCACTTTCCTTTTAATAAATGCGACCATCATAACCCGGGTATATGCCTAGCGTGGTGGTCGAAAAATCATCAAATTATGTAACCATTAAGACAATGAATAAAGAAAAATAAATAAAGTAACAGAATGTGCAACTCACACAGTAGAACTGAAAGCTTCAGAAAACTAAAGTAGACAAGCATGGGGTGGCTACGAAGCACCAGGAGAACGATAGCATACGAAGCAATGCACAAACAGGAGACCGATTGGCTTTGAAGAACCGTACAAAGAAAGAGGAGACCGATAGGCTTTGAAGCATCGCGCAAAGAGGAGACCGATTATACCATATCTTTCTCTCGCAGGATAAATCCTATAGATGTATGTGTTTGTCTCTTTTAAGTATCGCTATTTTTCATTTCATCGAGTTTCAAATAACAACAGCGCTAAAGAAGTTTTCACAGTCTACGAATCTAATGGCTCCGAATAATTCAGTTTTACTGCATTGGCATTGCAAGGGTACAAGCAAAAGAAGATGATTGCATCTGAGGGATCCCATTTTGCTTATATTTTTAGTAGCTCCCTCTCCACATTGAATTTCCCTAAACTCTTGTTCGTCTGTAAGCCATCAGTTATACATTCAACTCGTATACATATATCCTCTGCTCATTCATTCTGCTTTCTTTCGATATCCAAGTTAGTGTCGTTTATAGACCTCAATTCTTCTGCAAACGTATTTTTTCCGATCTCTCTGAGATTGATATTTTGTAGGGTGACCCGACAATTCGTCCTGCGACAATTCATCCGGCGACAGTTCGTCCTGCGACAGTTCATCCGGCCGACAGTTCATCCTGCCGACAGTTCATCCTGCCGACAGTTCATCCCGCCGACAATTCATCCGGTGACAATTCATCTTGCCTGATCATTTAGAAGATTTTTATTAAGTAAGTATGCAAAGAGGATATATGTCCGTACAACCAAAATCGATATACTTATATCTGAAGGCATCTTGAGTGGAAAGCCGCTTTAAAAATATTTTTACTAACAATAATTTCGACTCTCCGGAGAAGCATGCGTGAATAACAAAATACGACATACTTACTTATACTTATAGGTTAGGTTAGGTTAGGTTAGGTTAGGTTGAATTGTCAGGATGAATTGTCGCCGGATGAATTGTCGGCGGGATGAACTGTCGGCAGGATGAACTGTCGGCAGGATGAACTGTCGGCCGGATGAACTGTCGCAGGATGAACTGTCGCCGGATGAATTGTCGCAGGATGAACTGTCATGAAACCATTTTGTAGGTACCTTCAAGATACGATTCAATCGAGAATCTTATCTGTAAAACGCAAATAAATCAGAAAACCCGTTATTTATTCATTTATTTATTGTTGTTATACGCCCGTAGGGGCTTTTACATAGATAATAAATAATATTTAAGATATCGTGGATTACACATACATAAAATTTATACCAAAAAATATAAAAGTGAAAAAACTTTTAAGAATATACAAGTAGTTTTTAAAGAAAAAACCACCTGTATATTCTTGCGTAAAACCGTGAAATATTTTAAACAGTGAAATATTTAACAATAATATAGAACAAAATATAATATAAAAGATTACAATAACACATCATATGTTTACCAAACCTAAAAAATATAATGCACTTAAATTAGTCATAGCAATAACGTCATTCTAAATCAATTAAGAAAACCCTTACACTTAGTGCAAGGCAAACCAAAGGGAAATACTCCGAATCCCACATTAGCACTCTCTCAATTAGTGTCTCTACAAATTGGTTTAACCGGTAATAAATCAACTTAGACACCTTCAAAAATTGACATTTAAAATCTTATAAATAAGTCGTCCGTACGTGGCTTCACCACAGTTTGCAAATGACCTTACAAGTCGAAACAGCTGTAACTAAAACACTAACCAAAAAACTTGCAGAACTCGATAATAACATTATCAAATTTAATTTTAATTAAATTTCTAAAAATTAAAATGGAGTTCTACGAATTAAACACAAAAACAATTAATAATAACACATCAAATCGTTAAATTTATTATACCCACGTTACAATAATTTGTAGGGTTCCACAAAGTGTTGGTTTAAATTGCATTCTAGAATGTAAAAGGAATCAGCGAATACATCTACAATACCACAAAACTTGTTGCCTAAATCATGCATCCTATTGGTAAGTGAGTGTGATTGATAGTTGGTTGTGTATGTGTTGCAAAAGAATGTTATATTTTGTCTAGTATTCCTTGTCGGTACATGGAGTTTAATACTAGAAACGATTGCAGGGCTGTCAATTAGGTTGTTCATAACTCTGTACAATAAAATCAGGTCTGAAATGATTCTTCTATCAGACAGTGTAATTAAATTTAGTCGATTCATTAAACTTAAATAATTAATGTTTTCTATTGGAATTTTGAGTTTGAAATTTAAGTACCTAAGAAATTTTTGTTGAACACGTTCTATTTTGTTAGAGTGTACTTTATAGAAAGGGGACCAAATAGGTGAATTATATTCTACTTGACATCTAACTAATGAAATGTAGAGTGTTTTCATGCAATCCATGGACTTAAAATCAGTTAGGGTTCTACAAAGGAAGCCAAGAATCTTTAAAGCCTTATTAGTTATATCATCTATATGTGCTGTGAATGTTAAGTTTGAATCGAATATAACTCCCAAGTCGCGAATTTGTAATACTGGTGTTAATTTAACATTATTTAAATTATATTCATGTAAAATATGAGAATGAGTTCTGGAAAATCGTATTACTTGACATTTCTCAATATTCAAAAATAACATATTTTGTTCGCACCATTTAAAAAAATCATCTAAATTAGCTTGTAAAATTAGGTAATCATATATATTTCGTATTCTTTTAAACAATTTTAGATCATCTGCGAAAAGTAGGACTTGTACATCTTTAAATATGTTTACAATGTCATTAATGAATATTAAGAAGAATATTGGGCCGAGTTGGGACCTTTGCGGGACACCACTTGTGGCCTCGAATACATAGGATTCTATAAAATGAATCCTGACACTAAGCACTCTATTACTGAGGTAACTGATAATCCATGTCAATAAACTTCCTTTGATGCCTAATAGTCGGAGTTTGGAAATAAGAATGTGATGTCGAACCTTATCAAATACTTCACTGAAATCGGTGTATATAGAATCCACTTGTTGATTCAGACTAAGGGATTTGGATATGTAATTATTATAGATAGTTAAATTACTTAAGGTAGATCGACCTCTGATAAAGCCATATTGGTTAGGAACAATAATATTGTTGATAGGTTTTACAATGGTATCTAATACTAATGACTCGAAAAGTTTGGGTAAAGCAGACATAATACAAATAGGTCTATAGTTTGATATATCGCTTTTGTCACCTTTTTATGAATAGGCGTTAAATAACTCTTTTTCCACAGAGCCGGAAAACAGCCAGATGCTAAGGATTTGTTAAAAAGTTTGTGTAAGGTATATATCAAACTATCAATGCAAGTTATTAAAAATATGGGAGGAATACCATCCGATCCAGCAGATTTATTACTATCTAATGCCCCTTTCTATAGATTCTAATTTTATGAAACATTGGCTTTGGTTTAATGACTCTTCCACTGTTATCCTAACATAAATACATTTTTTCCGACGTTCTCATACCTTAATTTCTGAATTATTGACTGAAGGCAGCAGTCCTGTTTCAACTCGACCACTTTACTTGGATATGTTAATTTTTTTGTGTGTCTGTGGCCCGAACAATCCCGTCAAGATGGTAGTCGTGTCTGGTAGTACTTTATTATTCCTCCAGAGTGCGCTCATGCGCAATTGCGCCCGAGCCGTCAAATCACAATTACGCTAAGGTCTTCACTTTTCTACATGTCCAGGCTAGAAATGATTAGTTTTTTTTTTTTAATAAAGTTCAGTATGTGTTCATTGACTGTCCTAAAACGGGAAACCTTCCTAGTTGGACAGTCAAAGCTTCCTTTTATATTGTTATTATCTTGTATGTAATAAATGTAATAATAAAATAAAATAAAAATAAAATAAAAATATATAATAATTTTTCCTAAAAAATCGGTAGTTTTATTTGTCTTGTTTCTAATCCACCCATAAGTTTATTTCTTACAAGACGACACCTATGTAGTCCTGGGTGCTAGCATGGTCGGTCGATATAGGTTTTATCGAAAATGTCCCAACTGCAGGCCGCTAACGAACAAACAACAGTTCACATCGACTAAGGGTTCCTAATTTATTTGACGTAAACTGTTATTTCTTCGTTAGCGTCCTGCAGTCGTGCTCAGGAGCGATTTCAAGTTAACGACATTTTCGATAAAACCTATATCAATCGACCGTGCTAGGGGGCCTGCTAGAATTTTTTTACATTATCTCCAGATAGGTCAATGAAGAAAAAAAATCCCTCAGGGTCAATGTCATCTTTCCAAGAATCCTCAAGGAACAACAGACTTTACTTTTATTGACCAGAAAACATTAAAATATAAGTTTTTTTTTTCAATTGTTTCTGGCTTTCACCCTTCAAGGATGTTCTAGGCCATCATTTATAATTACAGAAAAAGGAAAGGTGAATTTATATATTAATTTTATTTAAATGTGCAAATTTCAAAATACTAAAAAAAGATTATTTTTTCTAGAGGAAAACAAATTAACTGTGACCGCCAGGTGTTCAAAATTAGAGTTCACAAAATAAGTTGTAATCATAAAAAAATAAATTTTGAGTGTTCCGATTGTACCCATCGGAAGGGAGAGCCTTTCGACGCGAAACAACTTACCGGAAGTTGGCCGCGGAGCCCTTCGCCGCCATCGCGTGCCCATATTATAGCCTGGTTGGTACACTCGGAACACTCAAATTATTTTTTTTATCATTGCCCCTTATTTTTTTTTTAATCTGGCATTTCAATTTTTTAAAACCATATTGAAATAAAAATAAAAATAAAGATAATTTTTTTTTTTTTTTTTTTTTTTTTAACTTTATTTATTCCCATTTCTTTGTACATATAATGTATAATAGCAAATATTATATGTATAATAACACAATATATAATAACAATTATGAAGAAGAAATGAAAACCCACTAAGGCACTGCCTGAGTGTGGGTAATATTAAAACAAAATACTACATTTCTAAGTACCCAAAGTATAAATTAGACTTAAAAAAAAACATTAAATATAAAGATAGTATAAAAAATAAGTATTACATAGGTAGAATAAGTGAAAAGGGTTTTTTCAGCTATTATAAAAATAAAATTAAAATATGGAGAAAAACATACAATTTTTTTTTTTTTTAGTAATTATAAAATAAAAATAATAAAATAAACAGAAAACTTATTGTACTACAGTTAAGAAGTTACAGCAAATGAGTTGTAGAAGGATGGATAAATTTATAGAAAAAGCGTTTCAATATCTACATTATTCAACCATAATTTTACCTCTTTTACATATTTTATCATTTTATTTATCATTTGAGTTTGTAGTGGTAGAAGGTTAAATGTACGAGGACCAATGAAACTGCTATGTGTCTGCAATAATTTAGTATTGGTTTGTGGAGTATAAAATATATTATTTATTCTTTTGCTCGTTCTGTTTTCATTTATTTCGAAATTATTTTTGTTTTTAAACACATATTTCAAAGTTTGTAATATAAATAATTGACGTATATTAAATATTTTACTTTCTTTGTATAATAAGTTGGTCGAGAATGTTTTATTTTTGTTAAATATGACTTTAATTATGCGTTTTTGAATTATTTGTAGAGGCTTCATAAATGTATCAAGTGCACCACCCCATCCTATAATGCCATAAGTGATTGATGATTGCACCAGGGAAAAGTAGATCATTTTCAATTTTTCAATGTTTAGTACTTCCTTAAGTCTATAAAATATGTAGGTCAGATATCTTAATTTAGAAGTGATTTGATTAATATGTGATTTCCAATTAAGATTTATATCTATTGATACTCCTAAATATTTTATATTTTCGACATCAGTGAGTTCGTTGCACATGAAGCACATTTCTTGATTGCAACTACTATTATGGATTCTAATTTTAAGGTTGTCTTTAGGTTTATTTTTAATGGTTTTATAAAAAGGTAAGTAAAATGTTTTGCTATAGTTTAAAACGAGTTTGTTGTATTTTAGCCACGTTGAAACCAATGAAATACAATCAGTTGCTTTCGAAAAAGTTTCTTTCCAATGATTACCATCCACTATTATTGCCGTGTCGTCTGCGTAAGAAACAATTTTACCAGGGATTACAAAATTACATAAATCATTAATATACATTAAGAATAAAATCGGGCCAAGCACAGTTCCCTGTGGAACCCCATTTTTTATCTTTGACTCTGAACTGTAATTATTCCCAATTTTTGTTTTTTGTGTTCTGTCTGTAAGATAGTTAGAGAGTAGTTTTAGTGTGTCTTTTTTGAAACCTAGTTGATTTATTTTTGTAATGAGTAAATTATGATTTACGGTGTCGAAAGCTTTTCTTAAATCTAGGAATATGGCAAGACATTTCTTTTTTTTATCGATAGATGAGTATATCTTTTTTGTCAGTTCATATATCGCATCCTCGGTGCTTAGGTCTTTACGAAAGCCGTATTGGTTTTTCGATAGAATTTTATATTTTTCTAAGTGTTCAATGACTCTAAACTTGATGCATTTTTCGAATATTTTCGAGAGGTTTGAAACAAGAGATATTGGTCTATAATTGTCTAATTTATTCGTATCTCCAGATTTATGAATAGGTATTATAGTGGAGATTTTAAATTGCTCTGGAAAATGACCATTTTTGAGGCATAAATTAAAAATATGTTGCAATGGAGTTAGGACATGTTGTTTTATTTTTTTTAACATATCACAAGATAATCCATCATTTCCCTTAGAGTTGGATGGTTTTAGGTTATCAATATATTTTTCAATTTCATTAAAAGTAACAGGAGAAAAATATTCAATGGAGTTAATTGAATCATTATTTGAATCTAATTGAGGAGATGTCTCCATATAAGCATCATTAACATTAATGCCGGATGATTCAAGTACTACGTCTACTTATTTAAAAAAATAAAAATAAAAAACTTTAAAAATCGTACGTAAAAAAACTGCCAGGCTGACAGACTGAGGCAGACAAAGGAAGTCATGAATGAAATTGTCTAGACTACAGTTTTTCGTTAGTTTAGATCTTGAATTCGAAGTAATTGGTGCAGCAGGGCAAGTGAAACCAGTACGAAACGGATGTGGTTCAGAAATTTCCGTCGTTTTACGGACGAACGCAACTCTTATGGTGACGGTGCGGTGGTTGTTCGAACTTCCAACCACAATGGACTATTAGGTTATTTTAAAAATTTGTTTAATAAGTTGTTTCGCGTCGAAAGGCTCTCCCGTCCGATGGGTACAATCGGAACACTCAAAATTATTTTTTTTATGATTACAACTTATTTTGTTTAAAATTTGGCATTCAAAGTTTTTAAAACCACATTGAAATAAAAATAATAATAAAGAAATTGAAAATATTTTTTTTTAATTAAAAAAAAAATTTTACTTTAAAAGATCGGACATTAAAAACTGCCAGGCTGCTGGTCGGCAGACCAAGAAATTCTTAAATGGTATGATCTGGACTATAGTTATTCGTTGATTTCATTCGTGTACTCGATGACGCAAAATTTACTATTTTTTACCCCACTTTGACGCCGGCTGCCTGCGAACGTGCCAGGCTGCCAGTTGGCAGACCTGTTTTTTTTCTCATTTTCTAATCGACCTTTATCATATGAGACCATTCCCGTTCGTGTACTCGTTGACGTAATTTTTTCGAAAAAAATCGCTCACTATTTCCATGACTGCGCGGCTCCTGCCAAGAGGCGCACCGGCACCGTTTTCTAAATGGCCTTTATCACTACAAAGTAGTTTCATGCGTGTACTCGATGACGTAGGGTTTGGCTATCTCGCCTCCCAGTCTAATAAGGCTTCTGAAGATGGACAGTGAGATCTGTCCAAAAGGAGTTAAAAAGTCCATTTAAGGACTACGTTATACGTTATATGTGTATATATAACTATTTAAAAACTTGAACGACAACAACTGTTAAAATAGGAAATCGTTTTCATTCAGATAAAAAACGACAATCAAAATATTCGATCAAAATATTAGATCAAAATCTGATTATCGTAAAGAAGTTAGAATTGGTCCTCTTCGTCTTATAATATGTACAGTAAAATAATATTTATGAATAGTTACAAAAACTTTTCACCGCTTTTTTTTTTAATTTGGGGCCTATTAACCAAGCTTCATCGGGCCGGAACATTAATAGTAGTGCAAAGAATGATTTTATTTTACATTATTTTATGATTTTATTTTATTTTATGAGTAATTACAGGTTAATAACATTCCATGCATTAAAGAAAAAACAAATTAAAATAATTAGTTTATCTAAACTCAATAACAATGTTCACATCATGCACATTTACATATAAAAGTTAATGTATCTTATTTAAATACATCTAATTGAATTTCGCTTTTGTCGGTTTCAAGTAATGAAGTGTGGAAAAGTGGAATTAACTTACTTCCCGATATTCTCGATAGAATATCGGGAAGTAAGTTAAGTAAGTAAAAGTAAGTAAGTTAAGTAAGTAAGTTAAGTAAGTAAGTAAGTTAAGTGAAGTAAGTTAAGTAAGTAAGTATATCTGCCAATTTTAAGCTCGATAGCTTAAAATTGGCAGATATACTTGTTGTCAGTGACGATGCATTCTATCAAATTTTCGTAGCAATCACGCATACGCATACGGACATTTACGCATTTCTTTGAAAATCGATAAAATTATAGCAGATAATACATACAAAAATGCCGATAATATAATCGGGATTTGACTCGTTTGGTAGATTTGTCGGCTCTTGTTTTCGGGTACGAAGGTTCGATCCTCAGTCGAGCTAAAAAAAAACAAGAAGGTTTGTCTGAGTATTGGCACTTAACCCCCTGACACCCTTTATAACGATTTTATTCATAAGGAGTTCATTTCAGACTGGTTTTGCATTACTCAGAAAGCAGGTAGGTACTCAAAATAACACTTCTTTATTGATCGGTAGCGAATAGTATGACGAATTTAATTTGATTTTCCTCCTCTGAAATTCTACGTTTTACATCTCAGTGCATTAGAACTCGCACAGGAAAAAACATAAACATATTTTTTAATGCTGAAGGTTGGTAACCTGTTCATTGGCTTTTTAGGTATAACGACAGTAATAACGGGATTACCAGCTTGTCTACAGTAATTTATTTATTGCATACCATACATTATATTTACGTACCTACTCAGGCATTGGCTCTGTAATATATGAAAACGTATGTGCATGTGTCAGACATCTCTGAAAAGTCGAAATTTTAATTGAGTGTGCAGTTATATGTAAAAGAGTACCCTCTATCTGGTACAATACTCAGATTACTCTTAATCACCACCAAATCAAAACCCGTCTAATCACAGGAGACCCAAGTTGTCCCAAAACATCATATGCCGTTATAATAACAGGAGACCCAGATTGTCCCAGAGCGACAGTGCATTATTAAAAGTTAGATATCTCTCTTCTTGTCATGCGAATATTTGTGATTTTTTTTATGTTAGAAACGCAATGAAATAATGCTTCTTATTGTCTTAGAATTATATGAGCTAGGTTTTTCAGATATTTTACAAACCCGATCAAAAGTGACGGTTTAATTTTTCGCCAATTTGTGGCGTATCACACATTTAATTTAAAAATAAAATTGTATGAAAGTGATAAAAAGTGAAGTGACAGTTTTATTTCAAATGTTATTTAGAAAAGGAGTTTGTATTTTAAATTTTAAGTTTATTCTATTTTAATTACTTTAATTCGAATATTCGCAGGTATGCATTTTTTGGCCAATTTAAATTTCCAATATTAAAATTTTAATATTTAGAAAGAAAAATGTTGATTTCTAATAAACACACCGGAAAGATTATTTTATCTTGATTTTAGAACAGTTTTTGTTTTTGCAAAATCGTTAAAAAAAAACAATAAATAGGAACATTTAAAATGCATGGGAAGAACCAGGAATTTTGCGCGTAAACCTTGATAGGCAAAATTTGACAGAAAATGATTTTCTTATTATTCGAAGGGTTAAAATGCAGGAAAGCTTGCAGTTTTAAATTCAACAAAATGTTGATCAGAAAAAAATGTTATCAAAACGTTGTCAGAATTAAACAAAATGTGGATGTTTTTTGGGTCACTAGTCGGAAATTTCAAAATGCCATACTGTTATAAAGTGCCATTAGGCCTCCCGGTGTTATTTTACAGCGTATTTAATATGTTAAACACTGTCACGTGTAATTAAAATTTGATTTACGGTGAGCATTCGAATATTGCTTTGCTCATTATCTGAAATCATAGTATTTGGATATTTCCAAATAATTAACTGGACGATGTGTACACACGGTTCCATGACAGTTGGTCCTGCGACAGTTGGTCCGGCGACAGTTCGTCCGGCCGACAGTTCGTCCGGTTGACATTTGGTCCGGCGACAATTGGTCCGGCGACAATTGGTCCGGCCGAAGATTTTTTCTTAAAGTAAGATGGCAAAGAGGATATACGGCCGTACAAAAGTCGATATACTTATATCTGAAGGCATCTTGAGTGAAAATCCGCTGTAAAAATATTTTTACTAATAATTTCGACTCTCCGAAGTAGCATGCGGCAATCACAAAATACGACATACTTATACGTGCAGTTGGCTTAGCAAAACAACGCTAAAGATTCCTACTTGCATGTAATATAACTTTTATATCGGAATATAACACAATTTGTGTAAAGTTCACACAATTAATAAAGTTAACACAATTTTTGTAATGTTCACAAAAGAAATATTTTGTATGTCTTCAAAAGTACCTAAAAGCTGTAATGTCCCCATTAATTTGTCTGTGTTTATTTCTATTTGTGAGAGAGGGCTTGGGAGATTAGAGAAATGTAGAGGAAAGAATTTGTATAAAAAGTGGGAAAGATGGTGGAAATATTATATTGGAAACGTGTCAGCGAGAAGAAGCACTTTGCCGCGATTGACGAGAAAGATTAAAAGACACGTGAATGCTCTACCAAGTGGCAAGAGTGGATTCAAACCTTTGGATTAAAAAAGGCTAGAGGTTTTGGTGTTAAAAAATCTTTCTCAAATATCTTTGACGAAATGAAAATGAGAAATGTGGTCATTTTTAATCTCCTTTTTAATTCATCTCTGTCATATCTTAGCTTTAAAACGGTACTAGGAAAAACACTTGACTAGGAAAAACACAGGACACGTGAATTTTGCATTGCTTTTGATTTCTACATTTAAAAATACTGCGTGATACAACTCAATCTAATGTGAGCCAAGAGAATTATTTGTAACTAAATTTATGAATGAACGGATAAATGGCAAAGATAAAATGCGTGGGGAAACATAGTCACACCTCCCCCTCACCCCCCCCCCCCCCCCCTCTTCCATGGCAACCAAATTTTAGTTTTGAATCTTGGCATGCCTTAAAGGTTAAAAAGAGCGTTCAAAAGCTAAAAATTCAGCTTAAGCCACTTTATTTAAAGAAGCTCCACAGAGGACGCCCTAAGACGACGACCTATGTCATCTTTGGGGATGCTGTGTAAGAAAAGGAAAGTAAGAAGAGGAACTTATGGGAATGAAAATGTACGGGGGGTGTAGGTGGTAGAAATCTGGAATCCAGTGTGTCCAGGAGTGACGGACGTGTGAATCCGTCTCTCTCACTGCACTGTAAGGCGATGATGGGTCGTGAGGTCATAAAGTCTTCCTCAACCAGTCTCTCCCAGGCCGATCTGCAACGCTGATGGTTGACAGAAGCATCCACCACCAAAACCCTGACAAACCTCACTCCACGAACCCGGGCATTTCTGTTAAGTCACTAAACGTAGCGAAACACTTGGGATGACGTAGGACAAATGTGCTGATTTTCCAATAAATGGTTTCGGAGCGACGGTACCCATATTCGACTCGCAAATTGAAATTGACAACAAGTATTACATAAAAGTTTTGTGTTTCAAAAAGATTAAGTACACTTAAAATTCTTTCGATATATTTTTTCATAGAGGGCTCATATCACATGTTTTAGGTCTATGGTTCAAACCATTACATCGGTAAATACGCCAACAAATATTTGCTGTACGTAACCAAGCGGATTCTTTACCGAGAGTCAGATATTGTGTTATTTTTTTTTTAAATGTTTTAAAATGGTGAGAAAAGTTCTTAGAACCTTTTTTAGGTTGTTCTAATCGCCGATTGCGTAGATCCTAACATAATAATCGAAGTTAGCTTATAAAAAAATAAAGATTAATATTTTTTTAAAACATATATTCATATTTTTGAACTGTAAACATGCTCAAATTTGTAAATGTGTATATCAGAGATTCAAGAAAGCCCGCTTTCTATATCCGATTATTATTACTAGCAAAACTCAACAGTAACATAAAAAAATCTAAATAAATAAAGCAAATAAATACTCAAGAGTTCATAATTCTGAAAACTAAATAGTTATTACACACTAGAAATGCCTTTCATGTGGATTGGAACGGAAACCGATGGAACCATGTAATTTGTGTCTTTTGGTTCGATCTCTTTACACTGCCTGACTTCGCATATTATCCCCATTATTACTTTTTTATTATTGTGAATACCTGACAAGAGTCCCAGCTGGGAGCAGCTGGAGCCGGTGAGACTATAGCATCCCCGATTGGGGTATGTTGTGAGACTGACGGTGACCCGACAATTCGTCCTGCGACAATTCATCCGGCGACAGTTCATCCTGCGACAGTTCATCCGGCCCACGCGTTCAACTCGCCAACGCTTTGCAATGGAATGGGCCATAAATGAACTAATACCTAGATCGATATCTTGGGGCTTTTTGTTCCCAACTGGTTTCGACACTATTTTAACTGTCAAAATGAAAATTTTATTACTCTGACGTCACATACCATCGACAAGGATGGTGAAAAGTAAAAAAAAAAAAAGGGTACTACCATAAACAATATAAATCCCTACCCACTACCTAATTTATCAGCCTAAAAATTATTTTAAAAATAAAATATCCAGGATGTTAAAAGTATTTATTTATTAATCTACATAATATGTATAAATTCACAAAATAATATACAAACATATTTTAAAGGTGTTGAAAGATATTCATTACAAAGCAGTCATGTTAGGATAATTTTATAGGATTTTGCTGATTTCCAAAAAAAAGGATGTTCATTGTGATGTCTTATAAATAATAAATAAGAACAACAAGACAAGTAAGATAAATGAGGACAACAATTTCATCCTATATTGAGCATACTTTAAATATATTCATTCAGAGAGAGCCGGAAAGAAAATCTTCAATACTCGTAGCGATGCGTTCCGTTGCATTATTTTGTTGGGCTATCTCAATTGACGCCTGGTCCCCGCCATTTGCAACTGCATTCTCCTCTTTCTGGGTGAGAGTTGAGACTTCCTCTTACCTAGAAAAACACAATATTTCAAACAAATTACCACATTATTCAAAACAAAAACCTATAATTGCACCATGTAAAAAGGTAGTCCAGTTAAATGACCAACTTTACCATCATGCTGTTTCCGCAGGGGTGGGCAGAGAGGACAGACCACCAAACAACTCAATCTTGGCACACACTCCTTGCCTCGTTCACATTCATACATGGTTTCATACATGCTATTCTATTATTCTGACTCTTGACATGGCCCGACTCAAGTATCTGATTCACTTGGTCATGCCATGTCTTCCTCGGCTTCTTTTACCATTCACATTTGGAACGTGTACACTATTTTCCTCGTTCATTCGCTCTACATGGCCAAACCATCTGAGCGTCCCTTTCTTAACCTTACTCAGTATGCTTACATCAGCCTTGCATTCTATGCGGATCTCCACGTTTCTCACACGATCGTGGATGGTTTTACTACACACATGCCTCAGGGATCTCATTTCTACAACATTCAATCTACTTTTTTCCTTCCTCTGCCAGTTCAATGCCTCACTGCCATACATCAGGGCAGGTACCAACAGTCCATTACAGACGAGGTGATTTTTCTCAAAAACGGTGCTATACAAATCATCCAAATATTATTAAAATGTACTTATAAACGTACCCAATCTGAGCCAATCTCTGATTTCATCATCTGCCTCTTCTTTGAAGTCGTTGATTTTGTCCTCGTCGAAGGTAAAGATTGTGGAAGTCCTCCTTGTATCACTGATATTACATTCCGGTATTGATTATCAATTATTTTATCTAGAACAACACAATATTGCAGGTCAATTTTCACATTATTCTAAACAAAAGATACCAGACGCCGATTACCAAGCGAACGCTCACCCGGGATGCTTTTGAGGAACGAATTGCTGCTGCCAGGCTTCGGGACACTCCTTAAGTGGGTCGGTAACTTATGTCGAATTGAATCAATATCTTCACAGCCTTCGAAACCGCAATGATATCAAGGAATCATTTTCACAAATATTTACGCCGGCGTTGGGAGGTTAGGAATATTCGGTTCGAACAATGTGCTATCTCTATTTGACATATAATGCCATAGATATCCTACTTAGATATACTACTCAGTTCTCAACAGTCTTTCTATGGAAATTTGGACCAATAAAATGATATGGCCATGAATCATACGTCACGACACAAAAAAGTTCGGAGTTATACCCCCCTGGAATGGGCTCACCCGACTCACCCGACCGTCCCGACCGTTTGTTGTCGGTTGATCCTCGTGTCGTTCGTCGTCGGATCTTTCCGCCGTGCTTCGGTGCGCAGGGAACGGTGCGCGCTGGAGCACGGCTTCCCGCGGGCAATTTGAATGTTGTAGCCTGAATATTTGTTACGTAACATGTAAAAAAAACTATTTTCTATAAGTAAGAACTTGAAATTTAAGCTAAAAATGCTCACTCACGAAACTTGCAGACGTCTTATTTCTTGTGTTCTTTTTTTATTTTTTAATCCAACCTGATTCGGTAAACAAGTTCACTCAGTATGATTTGCATATCAATATATCAACATCAATCATATCTGAAGAGTTATTGATTGAAGTCAGAGCGCTGGAGTGTTCAGTGTTCACAGTGTTCACGGTACAGTGTTCATATCAATCTCTTCAGCTTCGCCGATCTCTGGAAACATCATTACCTTGAAAGGTTTTACGGTAGGTACATATCAATCTTGTTTCAGAAACTAACTTCGTCTTGGCGCGAATCGGTAAAGTATCCAGGTTTTTTTTTATTTTATTTAGTAAAAAACACAAATACAGACCTTCGTCCGTGACTCGGACTACGGCGTCCGAGAAAAAAACATATATTTTTTTAATGCGACTTTAACCCCTATGTATAAAGAAACTGTATATAAGGCAACGTCCGAATTGCTTGCGCCAATATCAGTCTTGAAGCTACTTTTTATTTGATAAATGTAGCTTATCAATGCTTTCAAATGAATATTCTATGATATTTGCGCGCCGCTTTATGCAGCTGTCACTCAGAGAAAAAATAACATTTTACATTTCAAAAAGAGTAACAGGGTCATTATATCTTTGAAAATTCCTTTAAATTGTTTTTTTTTTTTTATATAAGGTATGTATTCAGTTTGTGTAGAAATAATAAAATCAGTCATGATTTTAGATTTTCACGGCCAAAAGTATTTTCGTTATTTATTTTGGGTTATCGTGGAGCTGGCAACACGATATCACTTCTACATTTATACATCTGCCATGATGATGGATACTGTAATGCTGTCCGAAACGTTGATTATAGGAGAAGGTAGCGCAACACGGCATAACACCCCAAAAATAAAAATAAAACGAAAATAAAATCAGTGTACACTCGAATAAATATATTTTTTTGGAAATTGTTTCCAAAATGGGTTATTTTTTTGTTAATTAGTTATTCTGAGAAAACTTCTTACGATCGTATCATGTAATGTATATGAATAATGAGATATATTATCTGGTAAACAGAAAACAAATTACTTTTTGTATCGATATTTTACTAGCACTCATTCAAGGTAATTTTCGCACCGTTTCCGAAATTTCATCCCACGTTCAACAGCAATATAAAACAATATCTAATGAATTCGCCTGCACCCTAACTTTTTACGCACCAGATTTAAATATCCGGGTTTAATTTTCCCCACAGGAAAAACTAAACCCATTTACAACATCTCAAAAGATCATCTGGTCAATCCACGCTATGCAATTGCACTATATAACATGTCAACCTACTAGAGACCAAATGGGAAAATAATTCACCGACTCCAGATATTTTCATATCAGAGGGTTCGGCTCTGTGGAATTCCTTATTGAACCTATTAATCCTACTGATCCCTCAATATAAATATTTTAAAAATCTTTTGTAATCCTACATGTATTTAAAATGACTGATTTTTGCATTTTTATATAGGTATAATTTCTTTGACAAATCTAATATGCCTAAATTTTGAATGAGAGACCTAGGTATAATGCCAGTAGCCGAAATAACAAATGGTAATATTTTTATCGTCTGAGAATGCCAAATTCTTTTAATCTCGTATTTTAATTAGCAGATACATAAACATTCACAAATAATTTTACATTTAAATATGGAAAAAATATAATAGAACATTATTTTACTTATGGAAAAACGAGTGAAATGCACAATGTCCGTTAACAAAATGTTGGAAAAGTCGCTAATAGAGAACTCCAGTCCAATTTTTTTTATTTTTTTTAATGAATAAAGACCTTCAAACTTAAATAACTGCATTTTTATTTTTATTTTTATAGTTAGTTTTAATAGTTAAAATAATTGTCAAAGTTTTAATTTTTAAAGACTCCCAGAAACGCACCGTATCTATGGTGGTCTTCACCCACCCATAGTTTTTTACTTTTTAAGTTGTCATTTTGAATCAGTGATGTCATGTCGAGGGAAATTTTCCAAGATCTAGGGGAGAAAAATATTTTTTAGGGATAAGGGAAATCAGGACAAAATCTAGGGAAATTTCGAACTCTGGCAAAAATTTTATTACATATGACAATATTACTGGTAATATTATATATATATATATATATATATAATATTATGTGCCAAATAATTTAATTAACATAATAATTCATTCCAAAAATTGTGCAAATGACGGTACATGTAATACGGACTGCGCTAAGCTGAATCATAAATCTAATGTAAAATATCTTGGAATCTTAATAGACAAAAATGTTAAATGGAAAGATCATATCAATCTCACTGTGGAAAGAATAAGAAAACTTATCTATGTTTTCTATAACATACGAAATATTTTAAACAAGAAAACTATCAAAATTGTCTATTATGCATTAATTCAGTCTTTATTACAGTACGGCATTATTGGGTGGGGAGGGGCCTTTAAGGCTTCCTTACAGCCCATAATTATAATTCAAAGAATAATTATAAAAACCATTCTTAGGAAACCATACGACTACCCTACTATACAGATATTTCGGGAATTTAATGTACCATCTATTACAGAATTGTATAAGAGAAACGCCTTATGCCAAATTTATAAAGAATATTTTATTCAAAAAGTTCACCCCTCAGATAGCATAAGCAATAGATTTAAAACTAATGGCTTAATAGCCATCCCTATGCTTAGAACGACCACGGCTCAGCACCACTATTTGTATTTAGGTGTAAGATGGTACAATATATTATTATCCAATAAAAAAATTAATATAACAGATACACTGAAATATGAATTATTCAAAAAACAAATTAAGTCCCTTAAATTGGATAATGACATATTGTACCCTTAATGTTTACCCTTTATGTAATTAATTAATTTACCATTACTTAAACAGCAATATTTAGTATTTAAAAAAATTGTATTGATATTGTCTAAATTGTCTAAATTGTGTACCTACCTAAGATATTTATTTCATTAGTTCTTTGAAAATTGTTTACATAATGAACATTATTATAATTTTTTTGCATGTAAAATACTCCTCCCATAAACACGAACTCCTAGAGCTCAACTTATGGAGTAGTAGAATAAAACATGAATTATTTTGTAATCTTGCATATATTATCATTGTAATGTATAAACAAAAATCTTGAAATAAATAAATAAAAAAAAAAAAAAAAAAATATATATATATATATATATATATATATACGTATATATATATACGTATATATATTTTTTGGAATTCCTATGAATCTTAATTATTGTTCATGTACTTACATGCAATGTTATTTTTAACACTGACAACTCAAAATGATATTATGGAACGTACCCATACTACGTGACACGTTCGGGGGGGGGGGGGGGGGTCTTCAAAATACCACGCTTGGTACAAATGAGCGGCGGGTTGCTTATGATTTTTATTTTGCAAAGTGTTTTTTTTTATTTGGAATTCAGTTTCTAATTCAGTGGTGAGTGTATTCGTACTTTTAAATTATTACTTCACGTAGCAAAAAGTGTTTTATTTGGAAAATCACAGTATTATTAGTATATTTACCAAGTTCCGATATCTATCCAATTAATTATCATATTAATTAACATATAACAGGATTAGTGTTACACAATCGGGTGGCTACGTAGGTAATTGCGTAAATGTGAAATTTCACTTCGAAATCTAGGGAAATAATTTTCTTGGGCTGAGCATCCCTGATTTTGAATTTAAGAAAATGGCGGAATAAAATTAATATAGGATGACTCAATGACTTTTGTGTGAGAAATTGAGGCGTTTTTATTTAAGATTAACTGCTTTTAATATAGAAAAACATTGGTAAAATGTCCACATTTCACCGCTACTGTTATTGTATTTAATCAAAGTGCAATATAAAAACAATAAATCATCTCTTTCATTGCAAATACATGTGACATCGTGTTTTGTGTCAGGCGTTACTTTGTAGATACATTGTTTTATGTATAATACATACAGAAACACTGGTATTTATAATACACTGATCATGACGAGTGTGTAACAACTTGTATAAAAAGCCCTATACTAAAAACAATTTGAAAATACATAACAAAATGTCAAAATAGGACGACTTTAACCTCAAATAGACAAAATTTATTGCAGATTGTCCGCAAATATAGCCCTTTTCGTTAATTGTTGAGGGCCTAAATTATGTTTCAATAAACACAATAACTATTATTTATCTAAATCTCTATAAACATTATGAAAATAAACCAAACACACGAAATGTTGAATTGCATAGGTACGTGTGCACTTCAAGTCATTTCAAATGTCAACACACTATCACCAGGTGACAGGTTAAGTGTGACGTCACAGTTAACCATTTCAGTAATGCCAACTTAACGCTGTGTTTTGTGAAGAGGTTTAAAAATGCACTTTTTAATATTTTTTAAAAAACTCTGCGTTTAATATTATGAAATAAAACTTATATATTCAGAATCAGCGTTTCTTGGTCTATATGAACATATTTTTTTAAAGCCATAATATTTTTCACTGGAGTTCCTTATTCTAGTTGTGCTGGATGATATTTTATAGTTTTTTAGTTTGTGTAAGTTAGGGAATGGTCGCCGGTTAGATAGAGTGGAGACTTTATATTTCGAAAGAATATTTACATATCACCGTTTATATGCGCTCATTCTGTAATTGAGGCAATGTAGAAATTTCTTTTGGATGCTTTCAACATTGCAAAATTTAAATTCTTTTTTCGTTAGCTTAATGATATGAATCTGCGCAAGTCCACAGTCGTGATATAATTGAAGTTAGTGGATGTCAATTATGTATTTTATGTCGGAGGGTTCAATTGAACGTAGTTATGCAGAAAGCAGCCAGGCCACAATTTTGGCAAAAATGAGATATTGTTGTAATCCGACGGAGGAACGTCAATTCTATGTTCTATTAAAACCAGGCAGGCCGCTTTTATAGAAAAATTCATAGTAATCGCCTACTTAAATATTTGCTGATCACGAAAACACCGTTCAACAATCTGCAGAAAGTGCTCACGGCACTCACATTCAGCAGAAAACAGCCAGAGACAACTGGTCGATTTTGTCCGTACAACTCACATTTTGTTTATGACGTTTACCTGATCTGCAGAAAACGGTCACGGCGCTTGTCTGTTTTCTACACCCTAGCATTTGTACCGAAACTTTCAAAGAAAGCGCTCTCGCGTTATAATAATAACTTATTTTTTGAGAAAAATCAATCATTTTAAGTATGTATTATCATTTATCAATAATATTACATAAATTCAATGAAGTCCAAGACAGGTAGACAGCATTTGTTAGCCGGATCTAATAACAATTTACTTATATTAATTTTAAAATTAAGGAACTGAACGTATCATTTTAACGTTTTAACGCATAGAAATAAAATATTTATAGTAAATGAAATAAAAAGAAAAAAACATTGAATATGAAATCAAAAAGTATAAAAGACTACATAGAAAATTAGAGAGAGACAAAAATCAGTACAATTTTTTTTCAGCCCAAAAATCCCTTTGAAAATTAAATTATTAAAATTTATGTTTATAAACGAAATGATAAATATCAAGATTTTATTTTAACGATATTTGATAATAAAAAACCTCCAAATATAAAATGATTTTTTGAAACATTTATTTTAATTATGTTAATTAAATAACCTAAGATGGTTATAAAAACCCATAATGAATATTAAATAAATTATAATATCTATGTACCTACCTATATTATGTTTCAGAAAGTATTGCAAATTAAAGTTTAAAATTTTATATTTCCTTTAAAAAATAAAAAAAATCCTCGGAATATAAAATTACTAACTGTAAAATATAGAAATATATCTATATAACTACCGATTTTAAGTTAAATAATAAAGCATAATTTCATAAATTAAGTGTATTTGGTAGCTCTGGCTGTTTTCTACAGAATGCGTATTTCGCATAGTAAGGTCGGACGGTTGATTGCTGAGCTTACATTCTCAATAATGTATTCTGCAGAAAGCAGCCAGACCATATAAAACACCAATATCTCTAAAAATTTTCACTTAAATCCACTTTAAAGTTATAAGAATTGGCTATCTACATATTATTTATAATTTTTTGAAGCAAAAAACATCTTAGGTGTTATGTAGATTTGATTATTAAATCTTTAGACAAAAGTGCTCGTATCTTCGTTTAAGTTTTTTAGGGCTGGCTGCTTTCTGCATAACAATGTTCAATTATCGACTAGAAGAATTCAGATGACATTTACAGATTTTCTGAGCATTGTTCATTCGTCCTTCGAAGGACATAGCAGCAGGATATCAGACAGACGATTTTAATGAGTATTCATATATTCACCAAAAACTTTTGACTTTGTTTTTCAAAGAACTTTCATGTTGTCGAAAATAAATTTCGGGATTCACTTGTCAGCTCTTTGTATACCAAGAAAGAAAGTAAATTCAAGATAGTCAGAAAGACCTTTATATGAGTCCTATAATTTCAATGCCGATTTTTTCACAAAATGATCTGAGTATGACATCTTGTTCACATTTTTGCGAGGATTATTTATCGAAAATGGAGTTTCAAAACCTCCTTTATTACGACCAAAAACCATGTTAAAAGTGCGAGTGAGAAATAAAACTCGCTAAATCATTCAAGAAGTTACTATCAAAACCCGCTATATCGGAATTCAACCAATCGAGAGCAGTTATTTTTCCAAGATGGCGGGTGTAGAAACACGCCCCTCAGGTCAGTTGAGTTTCAAAAGCCTCTATATTCCATACAAAGCACGAAGTGAGTATCAATATCCGCTATATCAATTTTAATTATCCAAATTACTTAAATATTTCTAGACATACATTGAAAAGTAAACACTTTTCGAATGTATATTACTTCAATTCATCTTAATATATAAAACAAAGTCGGGTTAGTTACACTATTTATAACTCGAGAACGGCTGGGCTGATTTTGATGATCTTTGATTTTTTGGATTTGTCTCCGCCCCGAATAGGATAATAACTATTAAAACATCACAAAAGTTAACGAAATAAATAGTTATAAATAAAATTATTTTCCCCATACATTTTGTATGGAACCAATTCTCCTATTTTGAAAGAACTGCAGCAATATTGTGAGGGGTATAATATTGAACTGTGCATGAATTCCAAACTTTCAAAAACGTCAAATGTCAATGCGTTGATTATTGTGCATTTGTTTTTAATCATATAATGCTGCCCTTCTTTCTTACACACTCAATGTCAATAGTCGAAAATGAGACAAATGGTGAACGTATGTCTGCACACCTCCAAAGGAAAAATACAATAATTATAATAAATCTCTGAAATGAAACGCATTTTTTTACATAAGCTCCACACAGGAGGCCCTGAGGAAAATAATTTCTATCAGGACCTATGTCATCTTAGGGGATGCTGTGTGGAGGATCTTTTTAAGGAATGGGGAGGATAGAAAGTTCTGGGAAGGAAAAAGGTATGAGGGGTGGGTAGGAATCTGGGGGTCAGTGTGTCCGGGAGTGACGGATGTATGAATCCATCCCTCCAACTGTGGTGCAAGGCAATGGGTCAAGAGAGTCCGGCTAAAAAAGTCCTCCCTCAACCAGTCTCTCTCGATCCGGCCCGCCACGCAGCAGGTGGGCAGGCGAATCAACTGCCAAGACCTGGACATAAGTCACCTCATGAACCCGGGCACCCCTGCTAAATCACCAAACGTAGCGAACCACTTGAGATGATCTATGGCAGAGGTGTTGGTTATTCAATAAATGGTTCCCGGGGCGGCGGCACACGTATCCGCCTCCCGAATTCCCGTAAGTAATTGTAAAAGTAAGAAAATCACAAAAATATAAATCCGTACACAACGCCATCTCTGATACTGACAAAAACAAAACACGGACATTTGCGCATTGATAATTGCTTCATTGCGTAATTTTTAACTTAATAAAAAAACTGAATTTAATTCAACAGCTATTGATTCTGAGGCGGTACGAAGTTCGTCGGGTCAGCTAGTTATATAAAAAAATCAAAAGCAATTTTTTATTTACGCTAGAGATGTAACAGTTTTTTGCGGTTTTCTCCGAATCAGTGAAAGTTGATATAGCGAATATAGAAATTGAACGACTCATACATATGTCTTCCATTTTGGCCAGACTCTATATTTTTTTCCGTGGTAACCTAATATGTGGAATAAAATTATCAATTGCATTGTTTATTATTATTTAGAATCAATCTACCGCTTCATCGGTGGATAAATTTGTGCTTTCAGATATCCAATTAATACTTATTAATGTCATTATTAACCCGAGAAGAATTACCACTGGTCAAATGAATTAATAACTCCTCACATGAAATTTTAAAAAAAGTTGAATACAATATTTAATGGATCATAATTAAGTAGGTAGATAATATTTAAGTACCGATTGGCAAATATTATGATTTAAGGGGAGTTTTTGGTTTGACATATCAAATAAGATAAAATTAGAAACAAACTTTTTTGGACACGAAGTACACGATAAGCTGTTTACGGAATTACTAGTACTAGTAATTTTTTACTAGTACTTTTTTACATAGTATTTATTTATTGCTTTTTGTATCCGTGAAGAAATAGCTTTTGCTTATATAAATTATTATTTTTTAATTTTTAATTAATAATTGTTTATTTTTAATAATATGTTTTAAAAGGTATTTGTATGATAATTTTACATCTCAGGTTTTTTTTTACTACCCTACCATTAAAAGCATTTGCTTATGTATGGAAGGGGAGTGTACATTAATGTTATTATTTAGTACTTAAATATTTCATTGTACATAAATATATATGTGAGCTTCAGTATTTATTTTGATAATATTGTGTATTTAAAAAAAAGAAAAAATGTTATGGAAAACTAAGGATATTTGTAACATTAATTAAGTGACAGTAGTTTTTTTCTTAAAAATATTTTTAAAATGTCTCTTGACAGAGAGCAGTATTCGGGTTTTATCATTAATGCTTCCGATTTCTTCTGGTAGACCATTGAAAAAAGTTTTTCCCGGGTAAGTGTAATGATGCTGTGCAAAAGACGTATTTAGTTATGATCATAAAAAAACATGTTTATGTCGAGTTCTGTTTTCATTTAAAAATGGATATTTATCTTTTTCTTTTATAATTTGAATTAATGAATTTTTAATATATAAATTTTTAAATCTGGGTACTTGAAATTCTTCAAAAAGGCATTCTGTTGGGTAGTCCAAGGATTTTTTTGAATATAATTTTAATAATTGTACTTTGTAAATTTCTATTGGAAGAAGGTTACATTTATACGCGGATCCCCAACTAATAATAGCGTATTGTAAAGTGGATTGAACTAAGGCACAGTAGATTAAATATAGATTTTTTATCGACAGAAAATTTCTAATTCTTAAAAATATATTTATTAATTTTCTAATTTTGTTTACTACTTGACATATTTGTTCCTTCCATTTTAGATTTTTATCAATAATCACTCCGAGATGTTTAATTTTATTTGTTGTTTTTAATATTGTACAGTTTGATTTGCAATAATTTTGGCTATGAATTTTAGAATTATCGTTTTAAATTATCAATGTTAAAATTTTTGGAAGCGTCGTTTGGATGGATTGCAAATGGAATTACAAATGTCTTTTCTCTATTTAGTGATAGGAAATTAGTGTGGAAAAAATTCTTAAGCGTGTTGATGTCTTCTGTGGCCTTTAATTCTACATTTTCCCAAGTCTTTTCACTTATTGTTTATATTATATCGTCGGCGTATGATGTAATTTGACCATGTAGATGTTGAAAAAATATATCGTTTACATATATGGTAAATAGGATTGGTCCAAGCACTGTACCTTGGGGGATTCCAAAGCTCAAAATCTCTTGATCACTATTAACACGATTGATTTTTACCACTTGAGGGCGGTTTTTTAAGTAGTTGGTGATCCATTTAATCGTGTTGCCTTTTATGCCAATATATATTTTTTTTTAATAGCATCTCATGGGATATGCTATCGAATGCCTTTCTGAGGTCAATAAATAAACCCGCACATTTTTTATCTTTATCTAATTGTAAGGGACGTGTCCACCACTTACACAGACTGTGACATAGGGGACCGGTAAGTCTATATCACCCGCTCGGTCTCGTGAAATCAAAGTCCAATTGTATGTGAATTTCAGGCAAGAAATGGTCCGGTGGGCAGAGAGAAGGGTAGTGTTTCGCGTTCAGTACTAGAGTGCCTGGTTACCGGGGCCGCACCGCTATTTATGCCAAAACCTCCTTGACCGAATGGAGGCTTCGATGCGACCCTATTCATTCAATCTCATACAACTCTCGCTGGGATAAGTTTAAATCAAACGGTTTCCAAAGGTTTCCGGAAACAATTGTTTTATTAATAAACTTTTGCTTAGCAACAATATATATTTGAAGCACTCAAAGAAAAAGAATTATTTTGAGAAAAAAACGTTAAGTTACGCGTGTTTATCGTTTTCAATAATTGGAATCTACATTTAGAATGACCGCTTATTCACCAGTTATGTTACATTATCATTGGAGTACTTGTATAATCTTGAATATAAATATGTTGAATATAGAGATGAACACAAGTGGTTGTTGTATTGGATAATGTTGCCGTGGTAAAACCACAGATGGCAGTAGACGGAAACACACCGTTAAAATTTTTACCAGAGTGTAATTGACAATTGAATTGTTTTTAACAGTGGTAAAAAATAACCATCGCAGATTCCGGTCTATTTCTACATCAAATCTGGTGAAAAGTTCACCAATATCAGAATCTTGAAACCTCATCGAGGATGTAAAAGCAAGTAGGAAAATTGTTTACTATCGATATTATTTAAAATTTAAGTATGTTTTTACAATAATTATACATTTTTGCATGTAACAGATTTGTAATATGAATAAAATAAAAGCCTTTCCTCACCATATAGAGACAAAGCTCTTGGGTGTGGTGAGTGAATTCATGGTCAATTTTAGGTTATGATTTGAGTAAGTAAATAATAATATTGCAACAACTAGATATGTAAGAAAAACTTAAGATATATCAATAAACAGATTTCAAGATTCAAGTGAAATATTAATAATAATAATGTACTCTTACAGTTGTTTCAGGTAATTTTTTTTAATTTAATTTGGAATTTACGTTTATTTTCGATAATTTTTAGTTTTAATTGGAGTTTGTTGAAATAATTTATACCTAGATAAAGGTAGGTATTTTGGATGTGCTTGATATAAAATTTTGGGATTTTAAAATTGTTTTGATCTCTGCTGATAATGTATTGAAATGTAATTGTTTTAGCCGTATTTCTTTGAAAGTTTGTAGTATTGAATATTTTTTATATATATTGTCTATTGTGGATACTGAAATGTATATTGAAAAGATTTTTTCAGTTGAAAATGTAGATGGTTTTTCAGGATAACCTTAATTATTAATCTTTGAACTATTTTAAGAGGATTTAAAATATGTTATACGTTTATCTTGTTGTCTCCTCAATTTTTAAGTATAAGCATACACTCTGTATGTATTGTTTAGTATTAATTTGAGTCGATGTCGTCTGAGGAATAAAAATGTAGCAAAGTTACCAACGTGTGTACGTAATTTTTTTTTTTTTACCAACGTTCGTTCACGAATTTTTAATGTTTTCAGTATACAGCGTTGTTTATAATGTCCTTGTAGTCATAATAATAATATCTTTATTGTAAGAAATTTGCAACTGTAACTAAAAGACGTGTTAAGTATTTATAGTGTTTATAAATTAGAGTCATAGACATAAAGTAAGCAACACAAAATAATTTACATGCTAACTGTAGGTAATACACCGGGTCACTAGAGCCAGGATGCGGCTAATGGCTTCCGATAACACAGTGCAGCCCTCCAGCAATAAGCGCCACTCCGGAGAGAGCGCTGGACCCGAACGCACTCCAGACCACGTCCTACATTATAATTGATTATTTATATTATTTCTTATATCGCTCATGTTTGTTTTTTCCTATTCTATTTACTTTTTTTACTTTATCTGTTGTGTAAATATGTACAACTTTATGGGACCTGTGGTATTGCACTATCCTCCCCATATCCTGGAATAAAACAGTATTATTATTATTATTAAAGATTAGAAATATAAAATTATAAGTTGAGGTTTATCATAACCCACCTCACGAGATAAGCCTTCGTTGAAACTGTCATTTTGCAAGTTAATTTATAAAACCTATGCCTATATGTGTATTGATAGCTTAGTTATGATATGATTCACTTGGTTGCATTAGTAACTTGGAATTTGGGTGAGTGAACCGGTAAAGGCTCAATCATTACTTTTAAGTTATTACACAAAAGAAATACACATTTCAAATAAAAATACTAATTAATACAAGCATTTTGGTACCAACTAGTTTGCTTGTCTGATGTGGTAAGTAGATCTATTATTTTTAAAAATTTCGTGGATCTCGAATAATAAAAATAAGGGGGAAGGTTAGGGTGTTCACCCCCCCCCTACCCCCTCCCCCCGAATCGGCCACAGCACCATCCCAAGATCGAACACTTTCCCTTAAAGTTGATACCCCCTCATGTGAATGCTATAGCTACACCCTTGCACGCTACGCATGAATATTTAAATTACCCATGCACTAACAACCGAAATTGATATTTTAATAATATTACATTGTGTACATTCTTTGAGGCGGATATGGGCACCGCCACCCCAGGAACCATTTATTGGATAACCAACACTTCTGCCATAGGTCACCCCAAGTGGTTCGATACGTTTGATAACTCGCCCCAGTCGAAGGAATGGATTCATGCGACCGTCACACCTGGACACAACCACAGATTCTTACCCACCCTCATATATATGTCCTTCCCAGATCTTCATTTCATAAAAAAAACCTCCACACAGCATTCCCTAAGATAATATAGGGCCTGAGTGAAATTATTTTCTTTGTGTAAAGCTATAGTAAAAAAAAACAATTGAAAAAATCAATGTAACTTGTTACAATTTATTTGGAAAAAAAGCTTAAAAACGTAATTTTATTAATGAAAAATCTAATTGTCCCCCAGTTTCATAGATTCTCGACTATCGTAGAAATAGTGATCCACGAAAAGAAAAAGTTCCAGGTAAATTTTTTTGTTTGTTTTTTAAACAAAAACTTTATGGCTTTCCCGTTTTCCCCGTATTCCACAACACAGTTTGTTCTAAATACGAAAAAAGCAAAAGGATTCGACACTTTCAGTGGAATTAAAAAAGTTCACGTCGTTTTACCAATACACTTTAAACAAGTTGCAGGTGAGCCATTCCTTTGAGAGTTTTTGTACTAGAAATCTGACATAAAGTTCGGTCTAACAAGGCGTAGTAACTCTATTCTAGTGAATATAGACGTTTTACAATTTCCCATTATCTCAGATTGTATGGTAGGATGAAAACCTTAAATGCACATTAATGATATCTATAATTTATCAATTTATCCAAAACGTATTTCGAATTCCGCGAAATCACAGAGCATAAAAAATATACCAGCAAGATTTTAGAAGGTTAGATTATCAACCTACGCAACCCGAATGGCTAACTAACTAACCATCATGCCGTTTCCCCGCAGGGGTAGGCAGAGAGGACGGACCGCCAAACAACTCGGTCTTGGCACACACTCTTTGCCTCACTCACATTCATACATCGTCTCATACATACTCTTCTATTATTCTGACTTTTGACATGGCCCGTCTCAAGTATCTGATTTACTTGATCGTGCCATGTCTTCCTCGGGCGTCCCCGACTTCTTCTACCATTCACATTTGCATCATATATTCTTTTAACACTACTTTCTTCGTTTATTCGCTCTACGTCCCCAAACCATCTGAGGGTCCCTTTCTTAATTTTGCTCATTATACTTACATCAGCCTTACATTCTTTGCGGATATCCACATTTCTAACACGATCATACATGGTTTTACCACACATACGTCTCAGGGATCTCATTTCAACAGCATTCATCCTTCCTCTGCCAGTTCCATGCCTCACTGCCATGCATCAGGGTAGGTACCAGGACTCCGACTGCTAGTTTCGCTTTTATTGAAAGTTTTTTATTAGCTCCAACGGCATTCAGTCCTCCATTAATGGAGTTACCGGCATTTACCCTCCTTTCAATATCTCTATCAACCCGAATGGCACTGTGAAAAATTGAACAGCAAGCTGCTTGGACCCTTTTTTCGAGAGAAGGCCCATACTGAACGCCTTAACCCGGGCGCGTATTTCCAAAACTTATACCGGTTCAGTCCCTTTACTTTTTTTAATATAAAAATTAAAATATTTGGAAATAAAATTATTAATTTCTAATACACACATTGGAAAGATTACTTTATCTAGATTTTAGAAAAAAATTGTTTTTGCAAAGTGATAAAAAATTATCAATATAGAGGATAAAATTATCATTACATAGTATAAAATGAAGTCGCTCAAAATGTATGTGCGCATAGATCTTTTAAACTACGCAACGGATTTTCATGCGGTTTTCATCAATAGATAGAATGATTCAAGAGAAAGGTTTATATGTATAAAACATGTTTATTATAGTAGAGAAAAGCCGAGAAATTCAAATATTCAATTCAGGCAGCGAGCAGCGGGCGGCTGACAAGCGGGTGGTGTGGATTTTATAAAGGTTGGGTAATGGCGTTGTATTTCGTTAGCCACAGCAACGCAAGAGCAAGTTTACAATATATGGGAATAATATTAAAATTTAAATATTTAGAAATAAAATTATTCATTTCTTATATACACATCAGAAAGATTATGTTACCTAGATTTTAGAACAATTTTTGTTTTTGCAATGTGATAAAAAATAACCAATATAGAGTTATATTTAAAATTTAAATTGGGACTGAATCGGTATGGGTTTTGGAAATACGCAAACCGGGCGACCAAAGTGGCTCAGTAGCAGGTGTACAAAAGCAGTAAACTACCTTTTCCCATTGTGTCGGCGCACACTCTTCGCATCATCTGCATTCAAACATCGGTTTTTTTCTTCAAATATTTAATTTAACACACAATCCTCGCTCCATCCACGTTCACACGTCAAATCGCTTAGTATTTTAACCGATTAATAATATTAATTAATTAAAAGCTAGTACGTTGCATTTCCCATACCGACATCTGAAATGTTCCATACAATAAAAGTCAACAATGTAACGCGATTATTGATTTCATCACACAGCAGCAGGAATATCCTAAAAATGTTAACAATATTGATTAGATCCAAATTCTTAATTGCAAAAAAAGCAGCAAATTTAGTATATCTTGCAAAACCCAAAAGCATCAAATAGCCTAAATCAGTTATTTCCTTCAATGCATTGTGTCTTGTAATTCATTTCGCCATAACATCACAAAATAATAACAGCTCAAAGGTTAGACAGTTTTCAAAGAGTCCGCATTTAGCCTCTTTTCATTTTATCATTGGAACCTTACACAATATTTAGACTGAGGAATTTTTCAAATGCGTACTAAACCAATGGATCACGTAACAGTTTCACGGTCTGTTTACTCCTCGCGAAAACACCAGTCGTAAATTCTCAGAATTAGCATTCTTTACTCCCAGGGGCAGGTTTTACTTGGAACATCCCCTTTCCTGGACTTTATAGGAAATTACAAAGTTAGGGCGAAGGATTAAGCCCCATAAAGTAATCGAAATAATCCACTTAATCCGAGATATCGACACCGTTTTACCCATTATCTAAATTAGTTTCGTAAAGATTTAAGTATGACCAGTATTAGAGTAGAAATATAGCTTTTGCTCAGGATCATTGACTTGTCGTGATACTTGTGTTTGCCAGGATCATCGACTTGTCGTGATATATTGATTCTTACGTTATTATTGTAAGAGTGGTTTCACAGAAATTCAAATATAATACATCAAATAGCAGGGGCGGCCCTAGCTAACTTATTAGGTTGTGCGAAATCTCTTGGTGGCGCCCCTCCCCTCCTTACAAAAAATAGATTTCTTTCTAAGCAGTTATGCAAATTTAATTTAAGTACCTAGAAGGACGGATGAGAAATAATAACAGCAAAAATATATGTTTGGTTACATTTATTTAATAAAATCTGCAAAATCAATAAAAACACTACAACACAACTTCTCTTGCTTTTGCGCTTGCGAATTTTTTTATTAAATCAGATTTAACGGATGATTAAGCTGCATCTGCTATTTTTTATTTATTTTATATTTTATTAACGCCCTAGTGGGCTTTTACAAGAAAAGAAGCAAATATATAATTAACAATATTAATTACATGTATTACATAAACAATAAAACAGAATAAATATGAATGCAATCGACTCGTTAGGTAAAGAATATTACAACATAAAAAAGAAATGAAATGAAATAGTACAAGTTGTACTTACAAAAAACTAAAACAATTCAGCTTTAAATATGTATACATATTATTAACAATAATAATAAGACCTGACATAGAACAAAGTGTAAATAGAACTGCAAAAATATTATAAAGTAAGTTTAGTATACATTTTACTGGTGAGGTTTAGATGAGAAAATATTTTATGAGAAAAACAAAAAAATAATAAAAGTTAATTATTAGCAGATAGAATCGAGATTAGTTGATTTTTGAAACATTCAAAACTGTCAATACTAAATATATCTATAGATTCGCAGTATTTATTCGCAAGGTTATGGATTCTTGGTATTGGTGAGTATATAGAGTAATTAGTGTTGAGTTTATTGTTGCATTTAAAAGTATCTTTACTACGAGTTTGTCTAGCGGGTATGCTAATGCAAATTAGTTCCAACAAATTAGGGCTGTCAATTAAAGATTTTATCATTTTGTTTAAAAATAATAAATCAATTAACACTCTTCTATCTGATAATTTAAGAAGTCTGGTTTCAGCGCGTAAGTAATTATAATTTATAAATTCGATTGGTATATTCATTTTAAAATTGATTTCACCAAATTCAAGCTGTGGCAGCCACATGGGTTAAAGAATGGTCGAGGATATGGGTTTAGAATTCTGGTTTGGACACCTTTGTTTACACCTACCATGTTGGCAACATTATCGTACCCTTGATCTCGACAATCGTTCATATCGAAGTCAGCTTCATGCACAATTCCATCAAGATAAAGGCCATTGAGCCCTTCTCCTGACGAGGCACTTACCGGCTTGTAAGCAACTAAACCCTCTCGTACTTTTACTTCTTCTGCATTAGTGTCAACAAAACGGAAAGTTATTGATAATTGTTCGACGTGGCTTACATCAGGAGTGCAGTCCAGTATAATGGATAAGTATTTAGATGACTTAAATAAATAAACAGAGATTAAGGGCCCGCAACCCGAATTTCTACCGATTTCTTACATATTTCCCTTAAACACGGTTAGTTTTAAAGCTCTTAAAAAAATATATGTTATTCTTGAAGATAATATCTAGACATTGCCCGCGCCGAAACGCAAATTATATAAAATTCCCTCGATAGAAAAAAATCGCAAAGTATGCTCCAAAAATTATTACTAACACATTTGTTTCAGTTACTTTTCAAGTTATATGTATGAAAAAAATCACAGTGTTTCAATAAATGCTGTTTAAGACAATGCCCGCGAGATTTTTCTTCTATTTTAAACTAGTCGTGTTTTATTAAACATTTTCGCAATTTTCGCATCGATTTTCTCGCTATAAATGTTAGCGCTCTCCTCTAACGATCGTAATTTCGCATCTCTCTATATTCTTCTTTTTCTCTTCTTCTCTTTCGAGCCCGGTTGCGGAGCCTTAACGCAGATGACCATTTGATAAGAATGTTACATATGTATTATGCCGTGTTGCGCTACCTCCTTCTTTAACAAAAGTTTTTATCAAAAAATTGTTCCCGAACACCTGGGAAGACCCAAAAGCACTTCTAATTACGGAGGCAATTGAAATTCACGAAACCGATTAATATTATTAAATACGACGGGTTTATCCTCAATAATTCTTGGTATCCGGTAATTGACGGCTAAACCAAAACAAAACGCTGAAAATACTGTAATATCAGCTCTTAGAAGATTGGAACTGGCATCTACATACATAAGAAGATACTTCACCACATCTGCCCTGACGACGAACACTGTAAGTCAGTCCGAAACGTTGGCTTAAAAGAGGAGGTTGCGCAACACGTCATCATACCCCAAAATAAATCACGATAAAATGTAGAAGTGTGGTGTGGGCGTGTCCGTGTGCACGAAGTTAGCTCAACTTCGGCTGAAATTCATCAAATATCGATTTTTTGAGCAGATAAACATTTCCAAGTCTGTGTGGGGCCTATGAGTCAAATGATATTATGTAAATTGGTGAAATCCGTTTTCTTTCAAATCGGGATACACGTACATTTATACGGATTATCTGATGAATGTTTTTATCCCAGTCTAAAAAGTTAACCACAAAATTATGATTTTCCTTTGACTCATACTTTGAGGTATTCAATAGTACTGGGCGTTGACGATAATTCCATCCAATTATATAACGTCGACGTTGACACAACTATATAGATTGAATAGACGCGCGACAAGCCAGTACAATCAAACATCAAACTAAACGTATAGGAGATCATCACGATACTAACCAAAAACAAACAAAAAATAGATGTATTATTACTAGGTATCTACCCCACACACCTAATAATAATCCTATAATAACGTTGAAGACGTTGGTTTCAGGTTTCGGTGTTGAAAACATTACCCTGTTGAAATATTAAAGACATTGAAGATGTTTTGCTTGTCACTGATAAATTTGCTTGTTGCTTGGCGCTACGGATCGACCGTGTCAGACGGGAAAATCCAAAAAAAAGTGTAGTTTGTAGGTACATTACCAAAATACCATTTCAAATTAGGTTTAATAACGTTCACGAAGTGTGATCTCTTGACCCTTTTGATTTAACAGGCCAACACTGTTGAAAACAATAGGTACAAAATGTAGCTGTTAGGCGGCCGACATTGATAATTATCAATAGGTTATTTTTTGCTTGTCGTTGATAAATTTGATTGTCCCCCTGGCGCTGCGTATCGGACGTATTGGATGGGAAAAAAAAGTGCAGTAGCGTCAATACCAAAAGACCATTATTTGAAATATCGAGTAATGTTGTTCACGAAGTGCAAACTCTTAACCCTTTTTTATTTATTATGCAGTTGAATCGTTGACTGCGTTGAATAATATTCGCATGTAGATATTATGTATATTATTTCAACTATTGGCGCTAATTATTATCAACAGCGTTGGACGTTGAAACAATATAACATTTTATATTTTGATACAGTACTAGTATTCAATACCAACTTAAAATTTAAATCTCTTCGCTTCATATTATACACATTAAATCTATTAAATATATATAAAATCTCTTAACTTCATATTATATATGCGTGGCACGTAATCATATTATGCTCCCATTTTTGCATTATTCCCGGATGTTGGGAGGATATTGCAAACCTACACCTCCCATACAGTCATAAATGTTTTATATGGTAATATGAGAGCACAGTAAATTTTAAGAAAATAAACAACTTGAATTGAAAAAAATGGGAAGTAAAAAATACACAAATAATACAATAATCAATTATGCAGGGCGTGGTCTTAAGTGAGCTCGGGCCCAGCGCTCACTCAGGAGTGGCGCTTGGTGCTGGAAGACTGCGTTCACCACCGTGTTGTCGGGAGCCATTAGCCGCATCCTGTCTCCAGTGACCCGGTGTCTCATCAGGCCGTCGAATTCATTCAGTCCTAGTTCCGTAAATATTTTTGATAAGCTGCTCTATCTTCTCTATCCAAATATAATTCGGCAGGCGTTATTATATTGGATCCGGAGTCGTTCCTCCGAGCTATTCAGTAGTGGCACCATGCTTCACACGTATATAAGCTAGTATACATAAAATGCAATGAACAAAGTTTTTTTTGCATAATTGCTGCGTTGGAAGAATCTTAGGGCAATTATACCAGGCATGTTCAGAAAGTAAGTGTACTGATTTATTTTTTGAAAAAACTGTATTTAAAAAAAAATACATGATTTTTTTGATACACTTGTTGAATATTTTTCCAAATAATCGCCATCCCGTTCAATGCATGTAGTGAGCCGTGGCACAAGTTTCTTTATGCCCTACTCGAAGAATTCTCCCGCTAGCTCCTTCCCCCACTTCAGAACCACTTTCTGCGCCTGCTCGTCGATTAAAAATTTATTTTCTTCCATATATGCCTTCAGAAAGGTGAAAAAATGATAATCCGAAGACGCCAAGTCAGGGGAATACGGGGAGTGATTCAAAACATTCCAACCGAATGAGTCCAAAAGAGTATTGGTGGCTAAGACTGTGTGAGGACGGACGTTGTCGTGAAACAAGCACACTTCTCTGGTCAGCATTTACCTCCTTCTATTTTGAATGCTCCTTTTGAGTTTTTTTTAGGGTATCACAATATTGTTGTGCATTGATGGTCTCAACCTGAGGCAGATATTCGACCAAAATGATACCTTTTAGGTCCCAAAATACTGAGGCCATGATTTTATTGCCCGAAATTGTGGTTTTCAATTTTTTGGCAGATGGGGAATTGGTATGACGCCAGTTTGACCATTGTTTTTTTCCAGGCTACTACATACTACTATCTCCAGCCACAATAGAGCTCAGAAATCCTCACCTTTTTTTCTTGTAGGTGTTATTCCTTCCGTGAGTAAAAAGCGGATCACAGAACTTAGCGGGACATATTTTACGCAACTGAACACTACACCGTGAGTTTATATACTACAATGTTCCTGCGATGTTCGCTCTGGTCAGAAGATCCCCCTCTACCACTCAGTGTTGCCAATCCACAAAAAAATAAAAACCACTGCCCGTTATGGTCATAGTACACTTACTTTCTGAAGATGCTAAGTATTAGACAGTAGACTGTGTTACGTAGCGCCCAGGCACCACCCTACGCCAGTGAGCGGCATACCGCCCGTTCCCCCCGGGCAATCGTACCCCTTCTCCCCACGCCACACGTTCTCGCGACCGGGCAACGCGCCTCACTCTTGCCGGGACCCCGCTAGCCGCAACCCGTGCCCGTCGCTGCGACTGCGCCACGGTTCCGGAACATTCCACAGAATTCACGGAGCCCAAAACGTGAGACGTGCCCGTCCACCATGTTCCGAGTCGACCGGCTCCCCTGCCACGCTACCTGCTTGCAAGGGATTCCTTGTTGAGCGTAGCCGGCCATACTCGCCGTGAATGCTCTCCTGCCACGCCACCTGGTACCAGTGAGTAACGCCACTTTCCCCCATTTTGTTGTGTCCTTACTTGCTCCGCGAACAGCGACCGACCCTCAGGGAGGACGCGATTTGAGAGAGATTTGATAGGCTTCCCCCATGTGTAGGTAGTCGATTTGTGTACCTGTGCCTAGTAATTGATTGTAAATGTACTGCCCTGTTATATTTGTGTGTGATCCCGACAATACAAGAAATCTTTACCTAGACGATCTTTTATTTGACGAGGCGTAACGAGTGTGGACATACACCATGTACCCCCCCCCCCCCCCCCTATTTAGCTACCTACGACCCTTGATGATGAGGGCCCTGCCAGTTCTGCCGACCTATCTGAGCTAGCTTTGGAGGCAGAACGTGGGTGCTACGCCCGTGGCACGCAACAACTGATACTTCTCCTTTGTCTTTCAATATCACGTTCGTTCGAGTGGTCTTTGGTAATGATGTGCCCCAAGTATTTTATGTTTTTAGATGTATTTTTTGTTATCTAATTAAACTGTTGTATTTTTCTTACTTTTTGTTGGTAAAAAAATACTAATAATGTTATATTCTCATATTATTTTGTGCGCAGCCTTTAGGAAAGTGATTAAACTCGCTAAAGTGATTTATGTACATTACCGTTACCAACGCTGAGTATAATATACGTAACGTTACGACCGTTAGAACTAAAACGAAAAACGGAATAAGGTAATTCTGGGTAATAACGCCGTTATACCGTGTGTGAAACGCCTGCGCACCTTAAATCTCGTGGAAATGCTAAACATACTCTTTTTATGGGAAAACTGCTAAAAGAACACACGTTGTACGCGCTTATGAGCCAAAATGTCAAATTTAAAACTTGTGATGAATTGTGTTTTTCAGTTTTCAACGGATTTCCTTTTGAATCGCTTTATTTCATTACATGCATTTTAAAAGCCTAAAAATTTAAAAGCTTGAAGCTTTGTAATTGAACGCGATAGCAAATAAAAAGATATTTAAAATGTTTTTTGCAATGGCCAATTATGGCCAAGAACTCCTGGGCACTTAATTAACCACATTGATTAAAATAAAATAGGAGAACGAAACTGGCTGATCGGTTATCTGTTGAGCGAATAAATGCGTCGAAGTCCCATCCAAAAAATATACAGTTTCAGTGCCGATAAACCGGCGTTTCAGAGGGCCGAGAAAGGTCATCAAAGCGCTGCGCTGGTGCGACCAAGTATTGGCATCCGGTAAGTTGGTGTCCTTGGCTCTCCACGTAGCACAAAACCAAACACGTTGGTTATCTCAGATGAGAATCAATTTATGACTTGCAATGCGGTTCACGAGAGGCACACACAGAAGCAGGGTAGGTATATGGTTAGGAATATGTAATAATATTATTTCCTAAGTAGGTGTGTTCATAAACGAAGGTATGTAGTGCATAAATGTGGTCGTATTGTTTAGATGGCCCAACGAATCACATTATGCTAATTAAAATGCTTAATGAAGTAATTATAATTACAAGTAATTTGGAAACTTAAATTAATAAATAAATTTAATTTAATTTCAGACTACATATCTATTATTATGAAATTTTGATTTTTTTTTGGGTGAAGGTTTTTTGAGATTTTGCTTCCAGGAATTTCAGATTTTGGTAATTTAACCTTCGTGATTTTCATGCAATACTCATGTTGGTATTGAACTGTAATACAACGAGATAACTCTGAAATCAGGTTTGTTGGAAATTTGAATTATAAGACAGTAATCAATCTGATACATTGGCTGTGATAAATTTATACTGAAAAAAAGATAGAATTGTAGATTTGTGTATTGGAAACCGAAATACTTATATTTTGGAAAAAATAAAATGGCTTTCATTTTTTTTTATCTATAGGTACATTTACAAAAATGGAATGACTTACCTAGTTGTTAGATACAAAAATGCAACGAAAGCAACTAAGCAATTCCACAAATTTTAGTGCTATAACTTTAGCCGTGTTTGGTGACCAGATCTGAATAGCCAGGTACTTCCCAACCTTCCTCTCCCCCACCTCCTTCCCCTCCCCGCTACCTTCAGCCTCACAACATACCCCAATTGGGGATGCCATAGTCTCACTGGCTCCAGACGGGAGCAGTTGAGATTCTTGTGCGGTATTCACTGTAAAAAAAAAAAAAATAACTAGCTATAACTAGGTTGCTCAAAAACTCTTGTGGAAACCATATTATAAAATTAAAAGCAGACACCCTAAAAAAAATTAAAAATAATTTCATGATTCCAATGCTTTACGACATATCTGTTCGTAGCATTCATAGACGAGGAAATAGAGTTATGATTTTCAACAACGCTGATTCTTGAGTTACCTAGTAGTAATTACCCCAAGATATGACTCAATGAGGACAATAACTTACGAGAACATTATCCTCTCACTTGTTCTGTCAATGTTCTTAAGACTTAAGGAAAATTTATTAAAAAAATACACGACTCTCTCACTTCTCAGAAATAAAAAAACTCGTGTTTAAAACCTAGTTTCATGAATTCATTGAAAAAATACTTATATCGATGCAAACTTTTTAAGCGCAGTATTGAAAAGACTTCCAACAAAATCTTAGTAATTTTCAAGTATAATGTTACAATTTTTTTTTATCCCCGTTTAATCTTTCGCCAACTTCATTAAGTTTGAATTATTTTGAAAAATTCAATAAAATTCATTATAGTCTGCTGAACGGAATTATCGTCTGCTGTTAATTTTGTAGAAAAAATTAAATTAACTTTATTATGGAAAAAGTTAAATAACTTATGTAATTATATCAATGTGTGCGATAATGGTTGTGAATTGATTTTTTATAGGTAGGAGTTCTCTAGTAGAAAATAAGGGTTTTGAACGAATCTAAAAGATATATGAAAATAGTTCTAATGGTTCTCTTCTGAAATAAAAAGTTTACGTAAACCATTATTTTATAATTAAACCATTTTTAAATATTTTGTGACACGTGAAAAATAATAATAAATTATATTAATTCAAATTTGTACTTAACGTACATGCTGTCAATAAATCGCTTCTGTTCATTGTTTTGACAAATCTTGGTGACCTTTTTGGTCATCTTGGAATAGGAAAACCCCAAGTTATGAACATACTCTTATATACAGGGAGTTAAGAGACTTTAACTCACTTTATCGGGTGATTGATATTATTTTGTGTAAAAATTATATTAAAAAATTTTGGTTGTTTTTTTTTTTCTTAAAAAAAGTTTAAAAAAATTTTTAATACATAACCAGCAAAGATAAATATTTTTAAAAAATTTGGTGCAGTTAACACGCGGTAGAAGCGAAATTTTACCAAAACTTGTGATTTGTACAGGGTTAGCAGTTGTGTACTATTAAAGTATCTACGGGCCCTGTACCTACGGTACGCCCAGTTTGCGGGAGACTAACTTTACTGTGGCTTCGATGGAGCCCCCATATCTGAGCTGGTCACTTAGAGTTACACCAAGCATATCAATGGAGGGCCTGTTCGGAAGATTGCTTCCGTTGATGGAGACTAGGTTTTCATTTCGTTCCCTTTTAGACGTAATCAGACTTTTTTTTTTATATTGAAATTTTTTATTTTTTTTGGTACATTAAATACAATAGATACATAAATATAATGAAAGTATATTAAAAAAAAAACTTAATACAATTATTAAATACAAATATACATATTTTTTTAAAATGTTCTCCCATAATAAGCAAATGCTTGTGTGTATGGGAGGAAGTATTATTTGTTAGGTTATTTTGATTTTTTTTTAAATTTAGTTTATATTAAGAATAAGAGAAACATATGTGTGTATATGTATATATTTTTTAATTATTATTTATTTTTTATTTTTTTTAGCTAAGGTTTTCAGTATATTTTTTTAACTGTGTTTTCAAATTTTTGAAACTGTCCTTAAGGTATCTTATATGACATGACTGGGTCTTTGAAACATTGAATTCAACGAGATTATTTTTACCATCATTTTTTTAGTTGACTTCGTACGCAAAATCAGATTTGATAGTTATTGTCTATTAAAATTGCTTGTTATATCGCGGGCCGCGCAAGTATCTTCCCCGGGTCGCAAGTTTGACAACCACGGCACTACAAAGATTGTCGAAATAATCAGCTTAGACAGAAGTGCGTGGCAAGGCAAATCAAGTAATTGACAGGATTTGAACCAACTTGGGAGGCATTATCCAGCATTATGCACTAGAGTTGCACAATCTATTCTGTAAGAAATACAACAATATTGTTCTTTCAAAATCTGTATAATTTTGTGTTATTTTGTTAACTTGTATAATTATTGTTAACCTCAACACAGGCTTGTCCTAGTGAGGTAACAAATTGTATTGTAAACATTTTTACCTGCAGTGTAAAGAAACAATAAATAAAAAAAAGAGTGGTTGATGACTTATTTAATGTGTGCAGCTTTACACTGTGTCTGTTTTGGGTTAGCATGCAAATTAATGAACAAATTATTTTAAATGTAAATTAGTTGAGAATACGCAAATAATTTTACGCGAAGATGGAACATAAGTGGAGCGAAGAGAACCAGTGTTGCCAACTAGGCTCCTTTAGAGCTAGATTTAGCTCAAAAATGAGGTCGTCAGTTCCAAAAAATGGTTTGGTTCCTTAGCTCGTTTTGTCAGATAATCAAGCTCCATTTTTTATACGAAACTCAAGACGGAAAAAAGACAATTATACAGTTATTTCCTTAGGAAACGGTTAATTTAATATTGAAAACTTTAGCTCTTTTAGGTTATTGCCTCAGAATTTCTGCCTAAAAAAAACAATAGCTCAGAAATGTTTCTTTCTTTATTTAATACCGCACAAGAGTCCCAACTGCTCCCGTCTGGAGCCAGTGGGACTATGGCATCCCCAATTGGGGTTACGGTTAAGGCTGAAGGTAGTGGGGAGGGGAAGGAAATAGCGAAGAGGTAGGTGGGGAAGTACCTGGCTATTTAGATCTGGTCACTAAACACGGCTAAAGCCATTTCAAGCAACGTTTCAATTCTGAATGGTGGTCTTACACCAGGGCGATACTGAGAGTATTTTCCACTCTGGAACGTGCCGCAAATATACTACATATTATTTTAAATGAATAAATTGTGAAATAACACAAATTACTCAAATAAAATTTATTTGTCACGCCGGGTTTCGATCCCGCGACCTTCGGAGTGCTAGTCAAGAGCCTTACGCCATGCGGAAAGTTATAATTTGATTAAAAACAGAATGAAATTTAAACTTTGTGCTTCTTTTTTGATTGCATGTGTTACAGTTATATACAATATACATATTTATATGAACCGGTCTGAAGATGACTATGAATTATGATGACTGAAAAAAATAATTATAATGATATGTTGATAATGGTTCTCAGTCCAACTCAGAATGAAACCAACTCAGAAACACCACAGAAATGTCATTAAAAGCTATGAAAAAATTATTTTAAAATAGCCGGTAACCCTAACCTAACTTAACCTAGCTAACCAATGTTTTAATATTTTTTATCATCACTCTTAATGACCTTTCTGAGGTGCTTCTGAGTTGGTTACATTCTGAGTTGTCCGGTCACTGTTGATAATAACTGTCTTGAATAAGTATTGGAATAAATAAAATATTTTTTAATTAAAATTTTGAAATTGAGATAACAGTTTCAAACATCGAAATAATAAGAAGATATGAACCTGGATAAAAACACGTAATTATTTGCTCACTTTGCTTAATCCCAGTCTACGAATCTTGAAGAAAGTGATGAAATAAATATTTGTATCGCCTTAGTTATTGTGAACTTTTACTCTATAAGGAATAAATATGAGGAATTACATCACTTATGTTATTATGCTGAATATAAACCCAATGTCGCTTCATGTTTGAAATAATGAATTCATTGTTGACAATCTGTCAGCTTGAGTTTAGTGCGGTAAATGTGGCGAGGTTTTGTATTGTGGTTAAGTTTGTTTCTGAAAAACATCAACAGTAATACCAGTGGACGACGAATATGGCGCTCGATTAACCATCCGAAGGTGGCGGGTTTTATTTTTATTTGATTAATTTGTACTATTTCACAATTTATATTTGCGACACGTTTGTGAAGGATACTCTCAGTATCGCCCTGGTGTAATACCACCAATCAGAATTGAAACGTTGCTTGAAATGACTTTAGCCGTATTTGGTGACCAGATCTGAATAGCCACCTTTCTCTTCCCCATCTCATTCTTCTTCCTACTACATTCTGCCTCACAACGTACCCAATTGGAGATGGCATATTATTTATTTTTATTTTTTTTTATTTTATATTTTATTAACGCCCTAGTGGGCTTTTACAAGAAAAGAAGCAAATATATAATAAACAATATTAATTACATGTATTACATAAACAATAAAACAGAATAAATATGAATGCAATCGACTCGTTAGGTAAAGAATATTACAACATAAAAAAGAAATTAAATGAGATAGTACAAGTTGTACTTACAAAAAACTAAAACAATTCAGCTTTAAATATTTATATATATTATTAACAATAATAATAAGACCTGACATAGAACAAAGTGTAAATAGAACTGCAAATGTATTATAAAGTAAGTATACATTTTACTGGTGAGGTTTAGATGAGAAAATATTTTATGAGAAAAACAAAAAAAAATAATAAAAGTTAATTATTAGCAGATAGAATCGAGATTAGTTGATTTTTGAAACATTCAAAACTGTCAATACTAAATATATCTATAGATTCGCAGTATTTATTCGCAAGGTTATGGATTCTTGGTATTGGTGAGTATATAGAGTAATTAGTGTTGAGTTTATTGTTGCATTTAAAAGTATCTTTACTACGAGTTTGTCTAGCGGGTATGCTAATGCAAATTAGTTCCAACAAATTTGGGCTGTCAATTAAAGATTTTATAATTTTGTATACAAATAATAAATCAATTAACACTCTTCTATCTGATAATTTAAGAAGTCTGGTTTCAGCGCGTAAGTAATTATCATTTATAAATTCGATTGGTATTTTCATTTTAAAATTGATGTACCGGAGAAATTTGTTTTGTACCTTTTCCAATGATTGAGAATGAACATTGTAGTATGGTGACCATACAGAGGAATTGTATTCTAATCTGCTTCGTACTAGTGAGCAATACAGATGTTTTAATGTTAACATACTTTTAAAATTTGCCCCCATTCTCAAGATAAAACCTAGTATTCTCATTGCATCGCTTGTTGTTTCATCGATGTGTACATTGAACTGTAGACTCTCGTGGAATATAACACCAAGATCACGAATCTGCGATACACGAAGAAGATTAACACCATTCATATCATAAGAAAATTTAAAAGGATTTTTATTATTTTATTATTTTTATCATCGACTCCAGGCGGCTGGGAGCAGTTAGGAATCTTGTGCGGTAATCACATAAAAAAATAATGATACTAACTTACAAGTGTGTGTTATAATAATGTCAGATTGATAATGATTTGATAATGTGTTAATAAGTTCTGAGAATCACTTTGCATAAATCATCAATCATCATACGACAGAAAAGTAGAATAGTTTCACCATTATAAGATCCTTTATTAACCTTTCCCTTACTGTGCTAAAAAAACGCGCGCTCCGGTGCTGTGTAATCAATTCACGTGTCAAAATTAGCGATTTTATCTCGGAAATATATCAACATTCATAGCTAATCGCTTTTGTTTATCATAATTTGTGTTAAAAGTAATAATAATTGTAGTTTAATTGCTGAAAACATGAAAAAACCATCGTCCGTTGCTCAAAAAACGAGCGAGGAGACCATCTCAAACGATTGCCCGCGAACGACTGAGGCGCTAGAAGCTAGAATAGTGCTAGATTAGCATATATATAGGTCGAAACACAACTGCGCACGGCGGCGGTCTCTGTTTCTCGTGTTCCCGTGTAGCGAAGTAGAGCGAGACGTCACATAGCGTGTCATCTCCCCCCGCACACTCTTCGCGTATCACGGTCCACACTGGCACACGGTTGATTGTATTTGTGGTTTATTCCCGATATTTAACAAAATATCTCTGATTTTGAATTAAATTTGCTAATTATTTAAAATATTAAATTTTAATTCAGTGCGTAAATGTATAACAGAGGAATACCTAAAGTCTGAACCCAGAATTCATTATATTTATAGAGATATAAAAGTTATTAGGAGCAATGTGTAGTTTTTACACTTTACAGACCAGGAAAGGTTAATGCTTATATGTATGGTTGTGTCACCCACACGCAAGTCAGTGAGTGTCCGTTCGAGGCACATCGTTGGCTGGTCGATAGCGGGGAGGTGTTCTAATCTTAACCAAACCTAACATGGATCTTATAATGGTGAAACTACTATAACATACCATTGTTTAATGCCCGATGGCTACTTAAACAGACTGTAAAATACTTAACAAATATGTAAAGAACATTCGTCGCAAAATTTATAAAACTGGGAAGACTTCGGTGGCTGGGTCATGTGGAGAGAATGACCGAGCATCAAGCACCAAAGTCCCTGCTGAACTCAAGACCAATAGGGCGAAGGAGCCCGGGAGATGGAGCAACAACGTCCTCAAAGACATATATATCTTGGAGCTTCTAAACTGGGGAGAGCTGGCACAAAACCGAGATGAGTGGAGGAAGACTCTTGAGGTGGCCAAGACCCACCAGAGGTTGTAGAGCCAATAGTGATGATGAATATAATTAAAAACACGTTCTGATGCGGCAGTAAAAAATAGTAAACAAAGCTGTGATTACGTTGAAAAACAAATGTGAATAAAGGCATACGTGACGAATAATATAAGTAGATATATTATTAATTTAGCATCTTTATTTGTAGGAAGGAAAAACCGCTTTGAGATGCATAACGTTGTGGCAATAATAATAAATAAACTATGTAAAATATTGGAGGTGGAGGTTATCTCTGTGTCGCGGTAAAGGGGCACAACGCAAAATTTAACGACAACAGTAGAATAGGGTAAAAAGTCACGTTTTTCGAAGTCATAACTTACTAAGCACCGTTGTGATTTGAAACTCGATGAAACGAACAAAAACGACAAAAGAGACAAACAGGTACATCCATAAGATTTAGCCCGCCAGATGATGAGATCGGTCTCCTCTTTGTGCGGTGCTTCAAAGTCAATCGGCCTCCTGTTTGAGCATTGCTTCGTATCCTATCGTTCTCCTCTTTGGTGCTTCGTAGCCACCCCACTCTTGTCTACTTTAATTTTCTGAAGGTTACAGTTCTACCGCGTGTGAATTGCACACTCTGTTTTTTTTTTAATATCTAATTAATTAAATAAGTGATAAAAATAAATTGTTACATTTACTGTACAATACTGGATTGAAAAAAACGATCGACCTGCACGGTAATAAAAGATCGTAAGTTGCCGCAATATTTTCTGTGATAATAGATACATGTTTATATGGAAATATAATTTCAACCCCGGATTATTATAGTTTTAAATTGCCATAATTTCGTGATTTAGATATATGTATTCATTATTATTTAATACCTACTTTTACTCCGTTACTGTGTTTTTAACGGGAATATCGGAAAATAGTTCCAACTGCTCCCCAACCTTCGAAGGAAAGGAATGAGAAAAAGGAAGGTAGGAAAGTACCTTACTAATCAGTTTACATATAAGGTTACAAATCACGGCCAAAGCCATTTCAGCGGACGTTTTAATTCTGACTGGATTATCTTCCACACTGGACCGTGCCACAAATACACTAAATACATTTAATTAAATTAAAATAATATTACCGAGTCCCAGTTATTTCCCAGAGGTGCAGATATCTTTTCCTGAATTTTCTGCTTCCAGATTTTCGATTGAGTTTCGCTAATATTGTCTTCATTTAAATAAATATTACAATTTACTTACCATATATTATTTTAAGTGAATAAATTGCGAAAAAATACAAATTATTCATATAAATTTTACCAGAGCACTCCGGGATTTGAACCCACAACCTTCAGATTGCTCTCAACCACTAGTTTTAATGTTGCTATTTTTCAGAAACAGTTTTAACCACAAAACAAAACCATGTAGTAGACAAAAGCATCTGCCGGCAAGCTAAGACGAACCTTATTCTATGAACCCGGGCACCTTTGCTAACACACCAAACATGGTGAACAACTTGGGACGACCTATGTCAGGGGTGTTGTTTACAATAAATGGTTACCCGTATGTATTTTATACAATACAGGATCTATTTATATTTTCACCTGTCCCCTTTCTCCACGACAGCAAATCTGGGGAATATCGCTTTACAATGTTATTATTAATTCATAATACGTATGTGTGCAGTGTATGTAATAAAATAGACCATGTAAGTGTATTAAGTAAGCATTTTAAAGGAAGATATCCATTTATAAACAGGTTATTCGACCGCATAGAGGCTTACAGCGAACACGTCTCTACGCGACTTGAATTTCATATAAATACCAAAAATATTTAATTTTATTTTAATTACAATTTGATAACCTTGCTGTTCATAATGAAGTGCTTCGTTGTTATTGCAGTTTGCTGTGAGTACATTATTGACCTAATAATAATTGTTTAATTAAGCAGTCGTTCATTGAAATGTATTTTTTAACTGATTTGAATTTTACATAATGTTTTTGTCCGCAAAATTTTTAATTTTAGATTCCTGTGTTTGTTTCAAATGGTTATGTCTATTTTTGATACTACTAAAATAGTGAATTCAATTTCATTTTATATGTTCCTCATCGTGTAAATAAACAGCTAGGTCACATCCAGCACATTTTTGTAACAACTCTTGATGTATATTTTTATGCTTGTGTGAATGCTTCGTGTGCTGAAAATATGTAGTTTTGCGAATGATATGTTGTTGAAATATTTGATCCAACTACATTACATAACTATTATTTGTTCTGTGAACAGCTAATCAGCCTTCGTGTAATGTTGATTATTTGACTGATCGTACACGGAACACACAAACAAGTCTAGAGACAGACGAAATTCAAAGTTGTTGAGTTTACTATAAGGCGGCCCCTTGACGATCAATTATATTGCTCGATATTACGAATTGTGTAATATTATTGACCGTTCTGGGTTAATATTGAAGATTGCTCAATGATTGAACAAAAGTTTGAGCGAGTTTAATTTTTATTGCACCTAATTTTTCCATTGCATCGTGTGGGGTCAGTATTGCACAATATTTTTTTAATATTTAATTTTATCAACTCGAAAAAATTGAGCAGTTCGTTTATTGTGCAATATAATTGATCATTTTATTGTGAAATATAACTGATCGTTTGATTCTAAGCTCCTTTCAATCTTATTGTACAATAAGTTTGAAAAATGTTGTTGTAGCGTCGAGGGGCCGCCTAAGGCGTTTCGAGTTTTTAAAAATATGAACGATATAAGTTAGACCTATTTTCTAATTATTAATTTATAGACTGCACAGTGTTATATCTGTTTACCATTATTCGACAATCATTTGTAATATAAATAATATAAATAAATTGTTTTTTTTTTCTGTAAAGGATTCGATCCAACAATAATGAATCTAAATTTGCTAATCGCAATTATAAACAAAACAATTGCATGAAAAATAATTTTGGGTATTAATTATTTCAATTACCTTTATAACGTTTTCTTCCTGGAAACATCGCAACGAGAGGGTATTCAGATTGATTGCATTAAAAAAATATCGGAAATCTTTTTATTATTTTGGTGTTGCACAATTAGCACAAGTGACACAATAATTAACAATTAATATTAATAACAACGACACAGTTAGCAATTATTCTTTAACATAAAGTCGAAAGGACGTGAATTCAATTTTTATTACATCCCAAGAAATATATAATATATTTTTTCTGATTTTAAATGGATAGATAAGGTGTTATCGTGTAAATTGTTAAGGCCGATGAACCTTAAAATAGTAATTTTAGTAAGCGTCTGGCGATGGCGGTGGCAAAAACATTGGGAATGTATGGCGAGCGATATGTTGATGGACAGCAACGGTCTATGCGTGAAATAAATTATTTGATTACAATCATATTTCAGTTGTGTATGTATAAAAACTTAATATATGTAGTGTTCCGAATTAGATGTTATTGTAATTAATATGATAACTAATTAAGTAGAAAAAACCATTTTGTAATTCTGACAATAATATTAAGTGTGGGTTATTACATAAAATCACAAGCTACGTGTATATCAGCCAGATTTAATTTAATAATGGTTTTTGGGTTTAATTCGTCGAACTCCATTAGTCTTTGAAAATTGTTTTTAAATTTATTATTATTAAGTTCTGTAAATATTTTTGTTTTTTTATTATTGTGGCAGCTTTTCGGCTAACAATGCCATTTTCAAACTATGGTTAGGTCACTTTGAGGCGACATGTTTAAATGATTCTATTTACCTCCACCAAATTTCAATTTGTACGGTGTCTAAAATGATGTTTTATCGGTTAACTCTATGCTCGTCGCGGCTTTTTTTAATGCGAGGTGTTGCGCGGGGTCGCCTAAGACCCCAAAAATAAATATGATTAAATTGTTTTTATAGTATACGTATTCTGTATTATTTTAATTGATTATAGTCAGGTGATTATGCCTGAATTGAAATAAAATAGAAATATTAGAAATTAGGTATTTATTTTCAATGCAAAAGCTTAAAAATCAACAAGGAGCATTTTTAAATTATTTCAAATCATATTTTTTAAATAATAAACTTTTTTTTAAATCTAACCAATTTCTATCAAACTTATAACTATTTGAGATTGATAAAGACTTATTATCAATTTTTTACGATACCGAACGGCAGAACAGACATCTTGGCAAAGCATAGCACGATGGGAGTGATGCTGTTTAATGAAATTGCAAACCATTTGGATGTACATAAATGACTATTCTTTATATGCCTTAAAAATATTATTGAAGAGTCACTTGCCTAAATGCTGATAGGGTAACTAAATTGTACTGTAATTGGAATTATTCTGTTATACAATAATAATAAAATTATTATTTAAAAAAAATCAACAAAATACAATGAAAAAGCAATAAACTTGGTATTTCATTGTATTTTGTTGAGTTGTTTGAGCCTCGCGCCGAAATACAAGTCTGTATCTCACATTGCACCTGCGCAAACTGTATGTTGGCGGCTCTAACGTCATGTATAGTACCTTTTAGGAAGCTACCCAAAGTAAGGAATCAGTGGGAACATTTAAATGTACATAATTAGCATTTCTGTAAAACCTGGGCTTTTAAAGACCCCACGCGACGGGTTGAGAGTTAAACCGGTTTACTGAGAAAATAACTGTCTCAAGAGATTCTCTAGACTAGAGTACATACTAAGTGTGTGGGGTACTTTGATGACTGTATTCCCTACTTAAATGTTCATTTATTCTTAATGGTTTAATAATGACGAGACTGCTTTAATAATGACTTATATAAATGTGTTATATTGTTTAGGTCTTGTTAACGTACCGAGAAGTGGGGAATAAATAATTTACCTACTTGATTAATTAATGTTATATTCGGTTCATTCGATCGTTTATTGATTTCTTATTGTTCAAGTTAATATAAACCAGACCTTTTCTTGCAGAACTTAAAAATGACATTTCAAATTTTAAAAAATAAATGAATAAGTGGTTAATTAACATTCGTGTTTGCGTTATGTGAATAACAAGTACCTAAGTTTCAAAATATAACTGATGTTTAAAGGTAGAGTTTAATTATTAATTCTTCTAAATTTCGTTAACAACATAAATAAATACAACGAAAAACATTGTTTGTTTGGATGTTCAGAGGTGAAAAACCTGAAGGATGTTTAAAGGTGAGAGTTTAATCGACTCGGCTAAATTTCAGTCATTAGTTAAATTGCACGAAAAAACCGTTTGTTACATAGTTGTTTACAGTTTATTTGTTATTTGTTAATTCTAAAAAGGAACTTTTAAGAAGAGGGTTTTTTTTAATTATTGTTGATTGTTTTTGTTGTAATACTAATGAATCAAAACTACTTCAGTCAATTTAATGCAGAAATAATATTTACGTGGTAAAGCAAGCAATCCGGCCGGCCGGCGTGGTCTAGCGGTAAGGCTCTTGACTCGCATTCCGAAGGTCGCGGGATCAAATCCCGGCGTGTCAAATAAATTTTATTTGATTGATTTGTGTTATTTCGGTGACCCGACAATTCGTCCTGCGACAATTCATCCGGCGACAGTTCATCCTGCGACAGTTCATCCGGCCGACAGTTCATCCTGCCGACAGTTCATCCTGCCGACAGTTCATCCGGCCGACAATTCTTCCGGCGACAATTCATCCTGCCTGATCATTTAGAAGATTTTTATTAAGTAAGTATGCAAAGAGGATATACGGCCGTACAAACAAAATCGATATACTTATATATGTAGGCATCTTGAGTGGAAATCCGCTGTAAAAATATTTTTACTAACAATAATTTCGACTCTCCGAAGAAGCATGCGTGAATAACAAAATACGACATACTTATACTTTTAGGTTATACTTATGGGTTAGGTAAGGTTAAGTTAGTTTAGGTTAGGTTAGGTTAGGTTAGGTTGAATTGTCAGGATGAATTGTCGCCGGATGAATTGTCGGCGGGATGAACTGTCGGCAGGATGAACTGTCGGCAGGATGAACTGTCGGCCGGATGAACTGTCGCAGGATGAACTGTCATGGAACCGTTATTTCACAATTAATTCATTTAATAAAAATGTATAGTATATTTGCAGCATGTTGAAGATACTCTCAGTATCGCCCTGGTGTAAGACCACCATTCAGATTTAAAACGTTGTTTGAAATGGATTTTAGACGTGTTTGGTGACGAGGTACTACCCCATCTTCCTCTTCCCCATCTCCTTTCTTTCCCCACTACTTTCATCCTCACACCATACCCCAATCGGGGATGCCGTAGACAGGAGTAGGAGAGGAACTCTTGTGCGGTATTCATATCTATAAATAATTTAAAATAATTGCCTTACAGACGATTTTAAAAAAGAAATACGTTTAAAGTAATGCGCTACTAAATAAGCAAAATCATGTGATTTTGGTTTGAAAATTAAGTAGATCTCTTTGAAATATTTTAGATGCTTTAATTAAATACTGCTAGTAGATCCTGTATTTCCCTTGAAACCATTGATTTTTTTTTATTTGTCTTTTTATAAGCACAGAAAGTAATTATCTATCAGGCCTATAAAAACTGCTTTAATGTTTAAAATTTCCTACTTGCAAACCCCTTTTCGGTTATGGTTTTATTGTACGAGTATAATCTGGAAATTTAAACTATTTAGAAAATGATCATAAAACATTTTAATATTTGTGCCCGAGATTGGCAAAAAAAAAACACTATGTTGCGATTTCTTACGTGTAGAAATCAAAACAGGAAGCTGGAATTCAAAAAAAAATTACAGCAAAACATGAGGCTGGAATTTTGACGGAAATTTAAACCTTATCGCTATATACATAAGGAGTGTTATTTTTTATTGGACTGATCTCGGATTTTAAACGCCGTGAATCACAACCTTAAGGGGGTATTTTAGTCTAGAAGCATGAATTGTGGGTATTTTTTCGGGTTCAATAAAAAAAACAAGTCATATTTTTAGTGACCATTATTTTACCAAATATTTATTTAACATTAAAGAATACATAAAAAAAAAATCGAACGAAAAAATTCAAAAAGTTACAGGGTGTTGAAGTGGGGGATCTCAAAAAAAATTGTGCGCTCTGGTTGACACGATTGCAACCCTCATAGTAATTTAAAAAAATATTATTCTTAACCCAAACAAATGCTACTATGGCCCGAACCAAGGAAAAGTTAAAAAAAAAATATTCGAAAAATCGCGGCTATCTGAAATAGAAAAACATTTTTTTAACAGTTTTTTTGACTTTTACGAATTTTTAAAAAACAGTTTAAATTGAAATTTGGTTATAGTTTTGGTTAGTACGATAGAGTAATGTTTAAAGAAAGCTCACATCAAATTTCAATTAAATTGGTTCACTAGAACTTGAGATATCGTGTCAACCGTCTCGGAAAAGGTAGTTTCGAGAAAAATGCGTTTAAAGTTTTGTTCTATTTAGATTCTAGTTAGATTCCATTTTTACCGCCACAGAAAATGATTATAACTTTTAAAATAATTCGAATTTCGAAAAATCCTTTTAAGGAGATGTTTTTGAATATCTAAACTATGGAAATATGAAGAAAAAAAATTTTTTTTACACTAGAATATCCCCTTAAGTATTTCTACTAGGTCTAGTCGTGTAATTGTTCAGTCCCAAAAAGAAAACCCAATGTATCAAATACAGAAAATGCGACTTTTTTGGAGGACCCACCACTTACCCGCCCTGGTATAGGTAACAGATGGTTACCCCTTCAAGGCTCTTGCAAGGACTCTAATTTTTTTGGTAAAAACGACTCTACATTTGAAAACGAAACTAAACCTCCAATGTCCCTGCATACGTTGTTAATAAGCAGCATGCAAGTGCTTAGCAGGAAATACAGATAAAATATGTGTTAGTATGACAAAATATAGACAAGACAGTGGGACAGGTTGGTGAAGTCCACGAGGTGGCAAGCGCTGGGTGATTGTATCCAGCGTATCCTACAAGCACCTGTTTGGGAGGAAGACACAGTAGATAAGTAATAAGGGCATGGCAAACGGTTGGGAGTCCTCTCCAATCGATTGGCAGTCCCAGCAAGAATGCGCATGACGTTCGGTCTAGTCGTGAACCACACTCAGCTTCCGCGCCCCTTAGCCGGTTCCTCGGTGATGCCTCAAAGAAAAGAGAAAATGCGACTAAACAATTAGAACTACATTTTTGGTCGCCGCGATTAAAGTGTGCACAATCGCGCGAATGGAAATCGCAGTGCAGTTCTAGCCTTAGTCAATATTTCAGTAGGTAAGTCTTGCAATGTGCATCATCAGGGCAGATAACAAAAAAAAATTCATTAGCTGCGCTCAGGAGGCCCTGAGAAAAATACTTTCCCTCAGGGCCTATGTCATCTTTGTGGATGCTGTGCGTAGGGTCGTTTTAAGGAAAGAGGAAGTTCTGGAAAGGAAAAAGGTATGAGAGAAGGAGAAGAATCTAGGGTTCATTGTGTCCAGGACGTCCACCGCCGGATCCAAACAAACCTCATCCCATGAACCCGGGCACCCCTGCTTAGTCACCAAACGTAGCGAACCACTCCGAGTGACCTATGGTAGTGGTGTTGGTTATACAATAAATGGTTCTCGGGCGGTAGTACCCACTACCGCCTCCCAAATTGTGGATACCACAACTTGATAAATATTACAATTTGAGGTTAAAACCACAAATTGAAATTTTAACCATTGAAGACAATATTAGTGACTCCAAAGGGAAAGTTTGAAACAGAAAATTCACAAAAAGATAAGGTAGCGTCTACGAATTGAATTTAGTGTTCATGCTATAGTGCTTTAATTTAACACACACTTTTCTAACAAAATGATTCTAAAAAATACGTAAGAACATCATCACTATTTAACTACTTGTGAAAACGAAATAAAGTATTGTCATAATACAATAATACAAATATGAACTTATTTCCACTACTCAGTTAACACGGTTTATTTTTAATTGTTAAACTAACGTTTAAGACAAGTTTTTTTATGCATAGCACAAAGGGTAACAATTATTATAAACAATAATTATCAGCCTGAAACACTCATCCACATTGAAAAATCTTCCGAGAAAAGATACATGACGCCAACGGGACTTGAACCCGTGCCCTTCTGATTGCCGGTCAGCTGCTCTCCCAATTGAGCTATGGCTATCATCTATTAAAAATATAATAAGCAGTAATTGTTGAATGAAACACTAGTTAGTATATATTGAATCATTTGGCGGGTATAAGATAAGCCGCCATAGCTCAATTGGGAGAGCAGCTGACCGGCAATCAGAAGGGCACGGGTTCAAGTCCCGTTGGCATCATGTATCTTTTCTTGGAAGATTTTTCAAAGTGGATGAGTGTTTCAGGCTGATAATTATTGCTTATAATAACTGTTTGTTTGTTTATATTTGTTGTTATTAAGCTGTTTTAATTAACAGTTATTAAATATTTTAATGAACAGAATCTGTATTTTCAATCTCCAACAAGTTTCTCATACTAGTTTTATCTAAGGTTCAATGTTGGAACTAGTTTTATCTAAAACTAGCTGACTCGACGAACTTCGTACCGCCTCAGAATCAATAACTGTTGAATTAAATTCAGTTTTTTTATTAAGTCAAAAATTACACAATGAAGCAATCATCAATGCACAACTGTTCGTGTTTTGATTTTGTCAGTATCAGAGATGGCATTATGTATGGATTTATATTTTTTGTGATTTTCTTATTTTTCCACTTAATTACGATAATTTGTGAACCGGGAGCCATTTATTGGATAACCAACACCTCTGTCATACGTCACCCGTAGGTCACCCTTGAGTGGTTCGCTACGGGGTGATGTTTGTCCAGGTCTTGGCGGCGGATGCGTCTGCCCACCTGCTGCGTGGCGGACCGAATCGAGAGTGACTGGTTGAGGGAGGCCTTTTGATCTTTCCAGCTGGACTCTCTCGACCCAACGCCTTGCACCGCAGTTGGAGGGATGGATTCATACGTCCGTCACTACCGGACACACTGACCCCAGATTCCTACCCTCCCCTCATACCTTTTTCCTTCCCAGAACTTCCTATCCCTCCCTTCCTTAAAAAGAACCTCCATACAAGGGTCTAGGACGTTTCTACGCCGCCGGTTCTTCGCCGCCAGTTCATCGCCGCCGTTTCTACGCCGAGACGGTTCTACACCGGCCGTTTCTACACCGGCCGTTTCCACGCCAGCCGATTCTACGCCGCATTCAAATTAAATTACCAATTACAATTAAACTTTATTGTTTTAACACATACATACAGTCATAGAAAATAAAATAGAAAATACAAAAACTATCGAATCATTTAAAAAGTAGCATTAACATTTATTTTAAATTAAAAGAATAAATAGGAAAAATAAGATTATTGCGTCATTTGGTAATTGTGTGCTAGGCCACGTAAATAATCTAGAGGTTCCCTGTTTTCATAATCTAAGACAATTCTTCGAATACGTTCATCAGCGTCACGGTATTTTTTCAGCTTCATCGGTGGTAAATGTCCGGCGATAAGTTGCTCAAAATAAGCGTCTCGTCCTTTTTGTACTTTTCGCAATCCATCTATAAATTTCCAAATAGTTGGGTGATGCATACATAATTCAGAACGCAATCGACGATTGGCTGCCTCTGCATGATTATTGGTGCGATCTTCTCCATCGATTGTTCTCTGGTATAAATTCCACATTGTTGGATGAAACATAGGCGGGCGCCTACCATTCCCGCGTCGATTTAAACGGCCAACATAGCTGTCTTCAAACCAATTTAGAAGCGGCTGAAGTTCTACTGGCAAATCATTTGCTAAAGCATCAATGTATTCATCTAAATCAGCTATTGGCACAAATGCTAATGCAATGACCATTTTAGCTCTCAATGCAAATTCAGCATCATTGTTGTATTGACTAATAACACCAATCTGAGCTAAATGCTTCCTCATATTTTGTGCTAAATGGAAGAAGCAACCTTTTACATTTACTTCAGGAAAGCAATCTTTCATGGCACTAAAAGCTGCATATTCATAATCACAAATGATAGATCCTGGACTTAAATTTGGCACTAGTGTTTTAATTAGTTCGAACATACGTGTGTATGTAACACGCTGCTTGTTAGGTAACAGAGCATACACTATAGGATGCACTCCTCCGTGTTTTGTTGCCATAACAATATAAACTTGCGAAAATAGCCTCGGTGCTATTGCGAAGGTACCATCAGTGTACCATGTATTGGCATTATGCAAATGCTGCAACCAGCTCCCTCTTCCAAAAATTAAAATTCTGTTTGCTCCCTCTCCATCGTCGCTTAGCAAAAAAGTTTCTTCTGTTCCTGGTTGAGGCACATATAGCTTATATCGATTTGGCAACACCAAATCGTTTAGGTCTGCGGGATCAGCAGGTGCAGCATTAATTTGATTCCGTTTTCTTCTGATTATTTTTCTCAGGGCTGCATTATTTGGAATCGATGCTAAAACAGCTTCTTTTTTTTAGAATTCAATCTTTGATTCCTTTATGTCTAAGAAAGATTAACCTAATGTTACCATTGATACTATGACCAATAAAACGTCAAAATGAATTTATTCTCAGTTACTCACTTAAATTAAAAATTTCATTGAAAATTACATCTGAAACTTAATTATTCTGTAATTAGTCGCAGAACAGAGGATTATTGGGCGCACTTTTACGCTGCTGTATTTAGGTGAGTTTGAAGGTGTGCAGAATCTAGCTGTTAGTGTACTTATTATCGATTTTTTTTTTTATAAATTCATTTAAAATATTTTTAAAGGTATGAGCTTTAGTAAAGTAACAGTAAAAAGATATTTATGTCATAAATTATATCGGAAATCTTGATTTAAAGTTGACGTCTTTTTTCCAAATTTTTTTTTCAAATTTATTTTCTTTAATGGAGTAGGAAAAAAAACTCCACGATTCTCCACTCTAATTTTAAAAGAATATTATTGATGTATCTTTTTTGTACATGGAACAATAAAAATTATCACCAGCCGTCACCAGCCACTCCAGTAATTGCATTTTTAAGGAATGATTGTATTTTTCATCAATTATTTTTTTGAATTCAATCTTTGATTCCTTTATGTCTAAGAAAGATTAACATAATGTTACCTTTATTACTATAACTAATAAAACGTCAAAATGAATTTTATTTTCAATTAGTCACTAAAATTAAAAATTTCATTGAAAATAACATCAGAAAGTTAATTATTCTGTAATTTATGTAATAACATATTTTTTAATTTATGTTATTACATAAATATAAAATATCCTGTACTATCTTTTGGAGTCTTTTCCGTTTGGTTATTTTAATGCGCATGTCATTAAATGTATAATATATTTTTAAGTAGGTACCTGCCAACTATAAAATGTTTATAAATACATTCAATTTGCGTGTGAGCATTTTTAGCAGGAGTTAATATATAATTAGATTACCTATTGTGTGTAATTACACTAATTACCCCCATTAAACCATTCTACCCCCAATTATCATTATTTAACGTTATTCCCCACTGTCTGGAAAATCGTAAGTATTATTGCTATGTACATCGATTAACAATGTTATGTTTATTGTTTGGGATTCTCCTTCAATTTATGAAGTTATTATAGAGAATCTTTCAAAAATTTTGTAATATTTCATATAAACACTTAAAAACAACAATAAACAACCAAATGGTCGAACGCCGAGAGGGATGTCGCGCCAGCCAGCGCTCCAATTTCAGCCACTGTGCGGCGATTGTAACTTGCATGTACAAAATATCTTTTAAATTAAAATAAATGTTAATGCTACTTTTTAAATGATTCGATAATTTTTGTATTTTCTATTTTATTTTCTATGACTGTATGTATGTGTTTAAACAATAAAGTTTAATTGTAATTGTTAATTTAATTTGAATGCGGCGTAGAATCGGCTGGCGTAGAAACGGCCGGTGTAGAAACGGCCGGTGTAGAACCGTCCCGGCGTAGAAACGGCGGCGATGAACTGGCGGCGAAGAACCGGCGGCGTAGAAACGTCCCATTCCCTCCATACAACATCCCCTAAGTTGACACAGGCCCTGAGGATTATAATGGCCGGGGCCTCATGTGTTGTGGAACTGATGTAAAAAAAACTTTGCTTTTCATTTTCTTTAAACGTGTGAGAGATTTTTATTTTAATGATTGTATCTTTCCTTTGGATGGGTGGAGACACACTTTCACCGTTAGTCTCATTTTCGACTATTGACATTAAGTGTGTAAGAAAGAGAGGCAGCATTATATGTTTAAGAATAAAAACAAAACAATCAGCACATTGACATTTGACGTTTTTGAATTATTGGAACTCACTCACTACGCAATATTTTTAGGTACTTATCATAAAGTTCCTGCAGCTCTATTAAAATATAACAATTCGTTCCATACAAAATGTATGGGGAAATGAATTTTCTTCATAACTTTATTTTTCGTGAATTTTTGCGATGTTTTAATGGTTATTCTCTTATCCGGAGCGGAGACAAATCCAACAAATTAAAGATCACCAAAATCGGTCCAGCCGTTCTCGAGTTATAAACAGTGTAACTAACCCGACATTATTTTATATATTAAGATTTAAATATCCAAGTTATAACCAAAGACGTTACATACTTTAGACGCGGGGTAGAAATCTTAAAATGGGAAGCCAACAACAAGACAATTGTAGAGTACTCGATTTCTAGTACTTTAGTACTAAACTGCTACGCGTCGAGTAAGGTCGTGTCCTACTGGTAAGTAAATTGCATTAAAAAGCGCCAAAATTCCCTCCTGTGTGATAAGAAAATGTTTCCATTACACGGTAAACAGTCGTAAAAGCGAAGGAATAACATTTCATTTGTAAATACATGCAAATTACTTATTATTATCGATTATAAAAATAATACAATTGCTTTACGCCCAAAGACTTTAAGCGTCATTAGAAAACTCAAGGCCTACTAAAGTACAGGTCTGGATGCGCAACAGCGAAATTACAAAGTCGATGCCGTCGCTAAATAAAATTTACTTTTCATAATAATAATCTAATGATTCTTTATTTACTTGCCTGCGGTAAAACAACATAAAAATCAGCAGAAATAACAAATACAATAACAATCAACGCCATTTGCAAACTATCGTTGTTCATTATAGCTATTTGACACCTCAAAATTCGACTGGTGCCCAGGCCTCCTACTTTAGTCGGCCTTGAGACATTATTCGACGGAACTTTTGAATTTTGAATACGAAAATGCCGCCCGCGTTCTATCTTTTGTTTCGTTCATATGCACATATTATTTTAAGCGTCTATCTTTATCATACACGAATAACTTTTGAATTAAGAAATTATTGAAAATCGCTGAAAACAAAAAAGTTTTGATTAATTGCCACATTATATCTTGAGTTTGTGAGACTATGGCAAGTCTATTTATATAACGTCATTGGTTATAACTAGGAAATTTCAGTTTTAACAGAGGCAGTTAGTAAAAACTAGTTTTAACTAGAGAAAACGCGTTATAACTAAAAACGAGTTTTAACTGTAACATATGCATAATATAATGGGGAGGGGGGAGAGAGATGGTCTACGCGAATTTTATGGGTTTTCTTACACTTGTTACTACGTCGTGGTTGACTTTGAATTTTATTATATTACAAGCTGAGCCGATAAACGTTGTTCTGCTATACAAATTATTTCTAGTGAATATTTTGGTAGTTAAATAAAAAATAACCAATGTATTGTAAGTGTGTGGGACGGGATCTATGACAGAAAGAGGAAAGGAGCGTTGTAAACGATGTCTTCCGATAAAAACAAAAAAAAAACGCCAACTAAAGTAAGAAAATGAAATAAAGAAAATCAATATGAATTTCGAAGAGCAATTGAGTGTACGATATTTTGTTGTCAGTCCGTCTTTAGACAACGCGAGAACATGACGTCGAATGAAATATCAAAATAACGCGACGCTTCTCGTGAATGTCTTGCGCGTGTGTGGATGAAAGTTTGATGAGGCGGACGTAGCGCCATCTGTCATTCAACAATATAGATAATTTCGTTCTGTTTGAAATACGAAAGACGGTTAAATTTGTTCATACAAAAATTCTAATATCACGATGAAAAAATAGCGGGTGGGGTTAGGATGGTTAAAATTTGACGTTATAGGTATTATTTGATGCCAATAAAAAAAAATTGTCAAGAGAATTGATTTTTTTTCTGGTTAAGGACACCCTTATCACCTAGCAGTATTAAATATACATTAAAACCTATTCTCATACCTACCAAATATACGTGAAAAAATCATCAAAATCGGTCAAGCCGTTTCGGAGGAGTGCGACCACAAACACTGTGACACGAGATTTCTCGTATATAAGACTAATGTCGTGGAATTCCACCATGAATTTTTTCAAAAAAAAGAAACATCAAAAAAGATTTTCGTCATTGTTTCCTGTCACTGACCATCAACTACCAGAATAAAGAATTTAGGTTCTTGGCAAACCCCACTCACTGTTTCAATCTTTTCTAGTTTTGGTGGCACTTCAAGTGTCATTGTCTACGCAGTCTCCCCGCCGTCATCTGATGCAGGCCGAGGATGACTCCGGCATGAACTTCCCCGACGAAGATCCCGACGCGGCTGACAATCGGTGGGGGGGACAGTCCAACGGTGGAGGAAGACCCAACAGGCCCCAGCCGAATAGGCCGAACAGACCTAACAGGCCCAACAGACCCAACAGACCTGATAACAACAACGGTAACAATGATGGAGGAAGGCCAGAACAACAACAACAAGCAACAACAAGGTATATTTTTCATGTTTCCATGACATAACGGAATTATTTATTTTATTTATTTAATGTAAGAAACAAACAGCAGTTTTATACAGGATGTTAAAAATGAAGCGGTTAAAAATGAGGTAAGCCAAAACAGTTTCTTATGCTAATGGTTATTATGATATAATACAAAATTTTAATTTGTTATAACCATTACATGAAAATGAAATGAACAAAAATATGTAAATGTAAGTATATTAGAAGGAAGAAGAAATAGGAAAGGGCAAGAGGCAGAGGAAGATGGGATAGGGACAGGAGATGCTCATGCTGTACCTTTTCTACAGTTGTGCATTAATTTAATTAACATTTGTGGTCGTACGCTTGACTTCGTATCGGTATTTCACAAGAGTATTATTAAGAATATAGATATTGTTAAGTTGCGTGTTATATTGCGCGCATATGCGGGGGATTGGAGAATTTTTTCTAAGGTTGGTTCTGTACGCGGGCAAATGAAAAAAATGGTTTAGTCTGGTTGGCCTTGCAGGTATGTGAATTCTTAAATAATTTACGAGTTCAGGAGAGTCCAGGCCGTTATTCAGAATTTTGTATAAAAATATTTGATCAGATATTAATCTACGCGTTTGAAGTGGAGTAAAGGTGTGAAATTTTAAGGATTCGGTATTATTTGCAAAGAGTAATTTGAATTTATAATTTATGTGTTTAAAAAATTTGTTTTTCACACGTTCGATTCTGTCAATATGGCATTGGTAGAACGGTGCCCAAATTAGTGTGCAGTATTCTAAGTGGGGGCGGATATACGTGGTGTAAAGGGAATACATAGTTTTATTTTTAATTAAGAAAGGTTAAGAGAAATAACAAACACACAGCAATACTAACGTAACCTTAGCTAAACTTATCACTCTAACTGAACCTATTATTTTTACATGTTCCTTTTTGTCACTGTTATAATTCTAAGAACAGAAAAAATAAAAGAAAAAAAGATGTTGAAAACCTATTGTTAAGCGTCGATGACACGTGATGAGTTTACAAGCTACTATCTGAGAAATTCACTATCTGTTAGTAAACTCGCTGTAACATATCTATTTAGTGAGCAGGTACTGCGCAAAGTAGGTACTGTTTATTGTCTTTGCATTATTTTTTTTTCCTTTCTTTTTTTAACTTTGTTGGTTGGCCAAACTGGAAGGAGACCGGAAACGTCATTCGGGAATCATGGCGGAAAACATTACGTAGTTTTTGGGGCGAGAGGAGTTATTTCGGGGCGATTGGGGATTGTTATGTGAGATAATAGTGCTATGTAGCCTAGAAAGAGTATTTTTATACGTTATGTGAGTGTGTGACGACTCAAATGGCATTGAAGCGTATTTATTTTGTTTAATCCCTCGCCGGATGCCGTACGATAGTTTTATCCGCGTGCGAAAGTCAATTTAGACCGTAATCAACGGGTGATGTATTGCGCGCAAGGATTCCTTTGCTGTTCCTTTGGCCGGTGAGATTTGCTAACGCCGCGGTGCCGCCTAATGGGTGAGAATCTGCTGTACCTGTGTTGTTGGGTGGATTCCCTTTATTAATGAAGCGGCTCCTAGACTCTGGTTGGATTCGCCAATATTACTTTGCTGTTCCTTTGGCCGGTGAGATTTGCTCACGCTGCCTGATGGGTGAGAATCTGCTGTGCCTGTTTTGTTGGGAGGACTCCCTTTAACTAAGCGGCCCCATCACGTGCTGGACGGTGTTTTGGGGATTGGTGTACGGTTGGTGGACGTACGCGGTATAAATAACCAACTTTTAACTTTTGTTAACTCTCTCTCTTTCCAAATCTATTGATAGATGCTAAAGGTATTTATGTTTTTTGTTAAGTTTTCTTTGGTACTATTTCCTTTGCAAAGTGCAATAAAGTTTCTTTTAATTTTCTTTAGTAAAATAGGTGCTTCATTTATATGCATGACCTCAAATCCCTATCTCCACTTTCCTGAGATGGATATTCTAGTTGCTCTGAGAAGATCAGCTGTCGGATGACAAAGGTATGCTACCTACATAAGATACTATTACATCGCCCAGTGTCATCGTGTTACTTGCTAACTAGCAGCGACTAACAGATTGTTGACAATCTACGAAAAAAGTTGAAAGGTCGTCAACTTTTCTCGCCTACACGCTTGCTTCGCTTGCTCGTGATTGGTTTATTTATGTTTCCAATATGAAGAATTAGTTCACGCAGGCGTCGTTATTCTTGTTACTGGCGCTAGCAGCGGCCTCAGTTTCCTATGCTTCTGAGCGAGTGGACAGTTTTGTGTGTAATAATGACAATCTCACTCTCCGATTAACCCGCTTTTAAACATAGTAGATAGTAGCTTGTAAACTCGCCACGTGTCATCGACGCTTTAATAACATGTTGGAATATAACAGCCTAGCGATTCCGTATTTTTTGTGAGATCGTTATTTGATAGTCGGACGTTATCTCCTGTCAGATTTCTGTGATTTTTATGGCTGTTATTTGATTTTTCTATATACAACGTACATTAAATGAATAAGTAATCATGCATACTTGCATGAATTCGTATTTAAATCGATCTAAACTAAAATATGTGACAGTAAATATGTAAAAATCACAAGATAAAACATATATGCAATAAGATAACGTCATAATATAAATATGTAAAAAAAATCTCTCAAATCTGAAAGGAGATGACGTCCGTTATCCAATAACGATCCCATAAAAATACGGAATGGCTTGGCAGGTCTCTGGCTTGTCCTGGAATAAAGTATTCAACTATTACAAATTATAACCCACGACCTAAGTAAGAATCGTGGCTCCCTTATCAAGCACAAGAGCTCTTCTTCTGATAAGCTCTTCTTCTGATGACCAATGATGACCTTAAATATAATATTTTTTAAATATATAGGTATGTATGAATGTAACTCATATTCTTGTATTACAATAAAAATACATTGTTTTACCACACATACGTCTCAGGGATCTCATTTCAACAGCATTCAGTTTACTTTCATCCTTCCTCTGCCAGTTCCATGCCTCACTGCCATACATCAGGGTAGGTACCAGGACTCCATTGTGGACTGCTAGCTTCGCTTTTTTGACAGTTTTTTATTAGCGCCAACGGCATTCAGTCCACCATTAATGGAGTTACCGGCATTCACCCTTCTTTCAATATCTCTTTCAGCCTTCCCATCTCTCGTAAACATACTACCCAGATACACAAACTCATCCACCTGCTCCAAGTATCCATCATTCACAACTATGTTGCATACTGTTTTCGTACTCTCCCTTTCAAACACCATGACTTTAGACTTACTTACATTCATCATTAGCTCATTCTTCATACATACTTCTTTCATCCTAGATACGAGAGACTGTAGATCTTCCATAGTGTTAGAAATCAGCACCGCATCATCAGCATACAACAGGCAACAGACTTTCGGATTACTCAATTTCGCGCCCAATCCCACCTCTTTCAATTCTTGCATACAATTATCCATGTATAGATTGAATAACCATGGTGACATTACGCAACCTTGCTTGACACTTTTTGTGATGTCAAACCACCCCTTAAAACCACCGTTCACCCTAACACACGCAACGCTTCCCTCGTACAGAGACGCAATTGCCTGTATGAGATTTGTATTCACTCCATACTTGGACAAAACCTTCCATAGCTTTTTCCTGTCGACTCGGTCGTACGCTTTTTGTAGATCTACAAAGGCGCAGAAAAGTTTCTGGTTTTTCGCCAGAAACTTCTCAGTAAGCATACGCAAGGAGAAAATCTGGTCCATGCATCCCTTTCCACTCATAAAGGCACCTTGCACATCCCATATTTTATCCTTTGTTTCCATTCTTACCCTTTCAATCAATATTCTTCCGTACAGCTTGCCGACTGAACTTAGCAGGCTAATAGCCCTATGATTTCCACATTCCATACGTGACCCTTTACCTTTGTATAACGGCATGATTACAGCCCTTCTCCAATCTAATGGCGTGTAACCCTCCTCTAAACATTGGTTAAAAAGTGGCACGATCAAGTGAATCAGATACTTGAGTCGGGTCATGTCAAAAGTCAGAATAATAGAAGAGAATGTATGAGACGATGTATGAATGTGAGTGAGGCAAAGAGTGTGTGCCAAGACCGAGTTGTTTGGCGGTCCGTCCTCTCTGCCTACCCCTGCGGGGAAACGGCGTGATGGTTAGTTAGTTAGTTCGTTCAATAAAAATAAATCTTTACGGATTATGGTTCTGTGAAGAGATGGGACTCAAAAGACACGACAAATTTAAAGAATGTCCAAACATATCCCTATTGAAAACAATCTTATCTTAGAACCTATATACATCCAGCTATCACTTTTTTGGATCTTAATTGAGATTACATTTAGGTACCTACATACATTATTTTTTCAACTAAATTTAATTCACTCACGATTTGAAGAACATCTTTTTCAGAAAACTCAATAATTGAAGTTTAACTGAAAAAGTTGGATTGAAAGAAATTTTAAGGAGATCAGAATATTTTGCAGGGTATGGAAATATCTTTTAATAAATTCGCGATATCGAATTTGAAGTGTTGAATGAGGAATTTAATATTTTGAAAGTAAATTGTTGGGAGGTTTTGACGAGAGGAATTTATTTTGACGTCGTTATTATTGAAGATTGGGAGAAGAAGTGGTGGACGCTCGAAGACGACATGGTACGATTAAGTAATTAAAACATTAACCTACTTCTGATAATGTGTAAAGTAATATCCATATATGAATTGAACGATGCAAAAAGTCATGGTGCCAAAAGCCAAAAAGTTGTGCCGCAATTCGTCTTTTATGCTTACTCGTATCGTATTATATCTTCATACGTAATTATACAAGTATAAAATTAAAAGATGGCAATTGAAAAAAGTATATATTTGTTTGTAAATAATATTTTATATTTTTAGTGATTTGTTTTCATTTAATTACTACTTAAGTAAATCAGAATGACTAATCTGTCAATATCCACCAAAACGTATTTTTTTAGAATGTCTAAAATTATTCATTAAATTAATTAATTAATTATTAATTATTTTTAGTACTGATTTTTTTTAAAGTGTATTAGACAAAAATTACAGGATATTGTTGATACACCTTGTTGACATCAACTTTATTGATAAATTGTTACTTATTTCCATATAACAAATTAAAATTTACAATTTTTAGTAAGTTGGAATGGCCATTTTCAAACATTCCGTGAACAATCATCCCCGAACTTGAAAACTACACAGTCTACCTTTGGTAATAAATCAATTACCTTTGCCTACTACATATTTTGTAAGAGAAAATACAATTTTCCAATTTGTACGTATCATAAAGCTATAATACCGCCGATTTCCCCTCCGAATTTTCGAGAATATTCGCTTTTGGTGTCTCTAACGAAATGACATTTTACGAAAACTTTTTGTTATTACCGCTTCATAATTAAAGCTCTATAAATGAAACATTTCTGAACATAGCCGAATAGTAAAAACTGTTTTAGAAAGGTAAGAAAATAGGCTTTCAAATTATTATATTACAATTAAATATTAGCATTTGTAAATATTAAAATTTAGAACGCAAACATTAAAAATAGGTAAAAATTACTCTCGTGATGTTTTTATGTAAAAACGGTACAAAAATCACAGATTATGTAAACAACAATACTTATTCTATTGTATTTATGTGTAATAAACACTATTTTCACCTCACTTTTTTATCATTTCATATAAAAATATTTAATAAAATTTTAAAATGTGGAGCGTGGTGGAGCCGCCGGTAGCAAATTTGCGCGGGTAAATATTTTTGTCAACTACATGACTGACAGCTGATTCCTGTTATACATTTCCATAGACAACTTGAAAGAGATGAACAGCTTGATCTACTATCGACCTTTTACTTCTTGTTTTAGGGATGTAACTAAAACAATAACGGAGTTAGAACGATTTCTATGGAAACACACCCGCTGACGTATAAACACGCTTATTGTACTTGACTGCTGTCCTATTTCTAATGCTTATATCTGCTTAGTTGCGGAGGGGTTTGTGATTTCTTAGAGATTTTAAAATTACATAATTTAATTTTAAATCTTACCTGATATCTGTGGTAGATGTAGCAAAATGAATCATGTCTTTAATGTATCACTATGAATCAGAAGTTGATTACGGAAGGTAATCCATTACTCAGGAAATACGATCGTAGAGACACGGATGCTTGGAAAACCGCAGTTGAAACATTGAAAAAAATAGACATGCAATAATAGTAATAAATTCCGTAACATTTTATGTGATTAACACCACTGGAGCGCTCAAGTGAAACAAATAAATTTGCCTCGATTGCTCGATGTTTCCGAGGTCATTTTAAAAATTTTTCGCCAACATTAAAAAAATCATACCTTCGAATTTTAACATAGAGACATAAAAACTTATTGCAGAGCTATATAGCCAATGAATTAACCTGTTTTTTACCGTTTTTTTTTATATTTGCACAATTTATAAAAAAAATTGTAAAATTTATAAATGCGCGAATCCTGTGTGTTTTTTACTTGAAACTGCAGTGAGGGATACTTTTTCGAGTCAACATAGATTATTTTCGATTTTTGTATATTTTCTGTGGTATACTTGATAATGAAAGGTGCATATCTATGGAAAGGGGGCTTATTTTTTTCCTAAAACAGCTGATCAAAAATTCGGCAGAAAATATATTTTAAAAATATTTTTTTTAAATCGTTCTAAAATAGTCTACGAAGTTCGGATTTGCGATATCTACGGTCTTAATAGATAAAGCATTTTAATAGCTTCGTTTTAAAACAAATCTCTGGCCAAGGAAATGTTTTAAATAATTACAATAAATGTTTTACGAATGTCAGGAAAATGCTTTTTTTTTTTTTTAAGAAAGACAAACATTCCCGGGTTACGAATAACCCAACAATGTTTGAAAATCTCCTACTACCACCACAGAAAGCCGAAAATGTTGCTTGTGTTGTGATGGAGGACTTAACCAGCCGAGGAATCGAACACGCGACGCTCGGATTGGACCCAAGCGCTATGCCCACTCAACCACTGAGCGGTTTAGTTTAAAAATGTACTAGGCAGAAAATATACCACAGCAAATAGGACCACACTAACCTGGGAGGTCACTTGAGATTAACACTGTTTATTGTTTATTTGGAGAAATTTATTTATTTATTTATTTCAACGCCACAAAATGGCTATTACATCCTGTGATACATGATACATAGTGGTACATAGGAGGGTAATTACAATAGTGTACATTAAACAAAGTACATATGTTTGATAACAACTAGTATTTAGTTATAGGATTCAAATATGTTTATAACAAACAAAAAAGAATATGAGCTCATACAAAATACACATTTTTATGCAGAATAAACATAAAATTCTCAACATCAAGTATAATATACCTACTTTACTTTTATTTGTACGTATTGTTGGATTCTAGGAACTGGCTAAAATGGACTAACTTAGTAATGATATTATTGTTACCTTCAGTTGAAATGACTGAAGTTTAAAATTACTACAGGTACTGCTAATTAGTTCAGGTTTTCAGGGCTGCCAGTTAGAGAATCAATAATAAATCTTTGGTTTAAAAATAATAATTTTGAAAAAAAAAATATACATTATTAGCTATCACTTAACTAGTCTGTCTGATAGTTAATATAAATGAAGCAAGCAGTTTGGAATCTATATTAGAGTATGATATAGACGCCGTGCAGACGAACACTATTATACCTAGCATTAATTATTGTCATTGAGGTATGATATTATAGCCTTCTTATAACTATATTCGGTGCAGTTGAACACATCTACTACTTCTGAGAAAGCATTGCCAACAGCATGCAATCTAGGTATAAGCGAGTATCTAAATGACTCAGTCCTGATGTTTTTGTTGCAATTAAAAAGAATTTTGGATCGAGTAGTCCTAGTAGGTATGTGGAAGGTAAATAGGTTTAATAAATCAGGACTGTCTATAATACCAATTATGTAGGTAAAGTCCACACGCAAAGGTATTGAATCCTGATATTATGTTAATAATAGTATGTGTTCAACATGCTCTTTAATGAGCGTATTTTGGAAAGCAAAAGCAAAATTTGAATGTTTCAATGTTGATCTTGCACCAAGGCGATTCTGAGAGTATCTGCCACCCTGGAATGTGCCACAAATAATTTATTTGCGCACGCTGAGATATGCACCCGTGGCGGAGGGTTAAAACCATGAAAGTAACGGTTTTTAATTAATTAGTTACTACCTAACCTCATAGCAAAAAGAATACGTATCCTATGTATAAAAATGGTCGATTTTTAATCGGCTGTTTCTGTACTAAGAATTCGTATTCTCGAACATTCAATTTTTAAACATTACCAATATTGCATCAAAGAGAAATGTTTTTTTGTTTGACATGTATTTTTGTTGATAATTTTCTAAGTTCATTGGGGGATTTCCGTTCGATAAACAATGATAAATGCTTCTTATGACCCACTCTTCTGACCTCTATAGATTTATTTTCATAATTACCTATATAATATTATTAAAATGTGTTATCGCTTCTCACAAGTGATTTTTTTTATCACAATTACTTGGCTATGAGTTTGACCGCAGAACAGCAGAATGAAGTGAACACAAACAAGGTGATTTGTGATAGTTTAATATTTGTGTATTTTACTAGCTGACCGGCAAACTTTGTACCGGCTCAGAATCGATAACTGTTGTGTTAACTTGTGAGCTGAATTAAATTCAGTTTTTTTTATTAAGTTAAAAATTACACAATGAAGCGATTATCGATACGCAACTGTCCGTGTTTTAGTAGTATCAGAGATGGCGTTGTGTGCGGATTAATATTTTTGTGATTTTTTTTACTTTTCCACTTACTTACGGGAATTACGTTTAATTTTTTTTTATATTGCAAGGGAGATTTATTATAATTTTTTTAATTTTTCCTTTGGGGGGGTGCAGACATACATTCACTCTTTGTGTCATTTTCGACTATTGGTATTTAGTATGTAAGAAAGAGGGGCAGCATTATATATTTAAGAACAAAAGCAAAAGAATCAGCGCATTGACATTTGAAGTTTTTGAATTTTTGGAATTCACCCACTATTCAATATTACATTTCTTTTTCGTAGTACAAAATTTGCAAAATGATTTTTTCGCGCTATCTGTTAGGATTGCATGGTAACCGTTATCACAATATTGCTGCGGCTCTTTCAAAAGATGAGAATTCGTTCCGTACAAAAGGAGGAAAAGAATTTTCTTCGTAATTTTTTTATCCTAAATTTTTCCGATATTTTAATAGCTATTCTGCTATTCGGGGCGGAGACAAATCCGACAAATCATAGATCATAAAAATCTTGAGTTATAAATGTCGTAACTAACCCGACTATGCTTGTTTCGACGACCTCCGTAGTCCAGTGGGTAAGACTCTTGACTCACAATCCAGAGGTCGCGGGTTCGAATATATCGATCAAGCATATCAATGGAGGGCCTGTTCGGAAGATTGCTACCGTTGAAAGATTCTAGATACTAGTTAACTGGGTAATGTACCGTTTTCATATTATAGCTTAATTAATATGTAAAACGCAGATACGTTAAAATAATATTGAAGTGAAAACTTCCTTAGCACGGCTGTGATTTGAAACTCGATGAAACGAAAAAGCGACACTAAAAAGAGAAAAACATATAATATAACACAAATCTATAAAATTTAGCTTGCCAGATAATGAGATAGAATAATCGGTCTCCTCTTTGTGCGGTGCTTCGTAGCCTCCCCACTCTTGACTTTTTTAGTTTTCTGAAGGTTTTACTTCGACCGCTTGCGCACTGCACGCTTGTTTTATTTAATTAATGGCGAGCATTCGAGTATTGCTTTACTCATTATTTCAAAACTTTGTATTTGGAGATGTCCGACTGATCAATTGGACGATCGATATGTGTGGTATGCCGACCATTAAATCCGCCTCCGGAAGGTAAGTATTTAAGTACCTACTTACAAATCTTAATTGAGTCCTATAATTTCAATACCCGTTATATCCGATTTTTGACAAAATGACATCTTGTTTACATTTTTGCGAGGAATAAGACTAATCTAAAATTGAGTTTCAATTATCACAACCAAAAACCATGTTAAAACTGCGAGCGAGAAACAAAACCCGCTTTATCATTCAAGAAGTTACTATCAAAACCCGCTAAATTGGAATTTTGCCAAGATGGCGGGTGTAGAAACACGCCCCTCAGGTCAGTTGAGCTTCAAAAGCCTCTATATTCCATATAAATCAGGAAGTGAGTATCAAATTATATCCATTTTATTTATCCAAATTACTTAAATATTTCTAGACTTACATTGAAAAATAACACTTTTTTACTGTATGTTAACTCCAATTCATTATATAAAAAAAAAAAAATGCAATTTTTTATTTACGCTAGAGATGTGACAGTTTTTTGCGGTTTTCTCCGAATCAGTGAAAGTTGATATAGCGGATATAGAAATTGAACGACGCTTATGATGTGAGAGGAAATTTTAATTTTGATTTATTAAATAAGAGAAAATAAGAAACGTCCTTTTTTGGACGCCAAGTCTGCTGCTTACAGAACTAGAAGGAAGATTAGCATTATATATATCGTGTTATTATAATTGAATTAATAATATCTAAGTGTTTTTGAAATCCCGTTTGAAAGTGTCGTTTTATCTAATGTGATCAATCATCGCTAGCCACACGACAATCTCAGCATATCTTTTTATTATAAACTTATTTTTAGTGGCGAAGCAATAAAATAATTCCATCTATCTTATCATTTTTCTAAGTTGATATTATGGCTGGGCTTGAGTCAATTCATTGGCCGTTTTATTCAATGAAAGGAATTCAATTTATAATCTTATATGTATATATAAAAATCTCGTGTCACGGTGTTTGTGGTCGCACTCCTCCGAAACGGCTCTTCCGATTTTAATGAAATGTATATTTGGTAGATATGAGAATACGTTGTAAAGTATATATCACACCGCTAGGTGATTAGGATGTCCCTATACAGAAAAAATACTATTTTTTTTAAATATTTTTTTTAATATATTTTTATTTTTACTGGGCATCAAAAATACCTATTAATTAAAATTTTCACCCTCCCATTTTTTAATCGCGATTTAAGTATTTTTGTATAAACAAATTTAATCGTTCGTATTTCAAACATAAGGAAATTATTTATTTTGTTGAATGACAGATGGCGCTACGTCTGCCTCATCGAACTCTCATTTATATGGCAGAACTACGTTTGCTGGGTCAGCTGGTATTTATATATGCCGAGTGTTAACGGACGTTCTTGACTTTCCTTAGGTAACCTGCGATACCTTTTAAAACATTTTTGATGTTTTTTTTTAATAAAAACTTAATCAACTTTAAGATATGGATTAACCACTTGGGGACATTTATGCAAAACAAATTTAAATTACGCACAATCAATACAAAATTCTGTCGTTAAATTACTAGTTAAAAAAAATATTTTTTCGCAGAGACGAAACATTTCACTTTTGTATCAAAATTTAACAGTTTTGCCGGTGCAGGCCTTATTATGGTATAAAATATTGATTCAGCACATATCTGACTCTGAGTATAAGAGGAAAGTTGAACATGGGCACAATACTAGGTTCACAAAGAATAAAGGCATGCTTGTACCTAAACATAATAATAAATACGGACAGCGAACCCTTGAGTATAATGTACCTAAAATATATAATATGCTACCTGGTAATATTAAGAAATGCGAATTTCCAAATAGAGTCAGATATTTGCTGAAAACATGGCTACTAGGTAGAAATAATTTGTATTAGACGATTTAGTTTTACTATTAATGTGTAAGTTTATTGTTATTGTATAAATTAAGGTCTAAGTTGTAATCTGTAAAAAGTTGTAATAAAAATCCTGTTGACAAACTACTTAACTGTAGTTTAACGGGATATATATGAAATAAAAAAAAAAAATAAAAAAATAAAAAAAAATAAAAAAAAATAAAAAAATAAAAAATCTGTAGGTATTGGATGGTTAGGGGAGTTGTGAGGCTTTGAATGGTAACTCAACTAAGTGATCAGAAAAAACATCTAAAAAAATTAATAAAAAAAGCCATCAGAGATGTTTTTACTCAAAATAATGTCAATAATCTCTGGTTAACGTAGGTCTAGTACCTACGTTTCTTAACAATCTGCATGTATGTTGATGACTTTTTCTCGCATGTATGTTGATGACGTTGGTTGGATGACCTATTCTTCGAAAAATTTTGGTTTTTGATATTTGTCAACTATTCTTAGCTGCACGTCAGTTTTTTGCAAAATAATATCATTTTACCATGAAAGTCTGACCTATCGGATCGTCTTACAAATTATTTCCAGTTTTCTTGATATTTGAATATATGATTTTAAATACATTTTTATAGCTCCACTACTGCTGCCCCAGCGACCACCCCCGCTGGCCCCTCTCCCGACTGCGTCAGACGGTGTCCCGTGACCCCCGAGTACAACCCTGTCTGCGGCACCTCCGGGGGCACCAACAGGCAGGGCTTCACCAACAGGGGCAGGCTAGAGTGCGCCAGGAATTGTGGACAGAGTAAGCTATCTCCACTGTTCATCTAGCAAGGCTTTACTAGTAGTTAATAGCTATAATAGCACACTATAATAGTATTCCCTCATGTTAGAGAGGGTTCAGAAGAAATTTCTGAGATTTCTTTACCTTAGGAAAAATGGCTACTACCAGTGGCTCTACCCTACCACTTTCTCTTAGGCATGCTTGGTGTGAACCTTCTACGGGTCAGACGGGATGTGCTCATTGTAACACATTTCTTCAGACTGATTCGTGGAAGGTTCAAAAACTCGGCTATCATGGAGAGCATTAGTTTCTATGTTCCCGATGGTTATCTCTGTCACCGACAGCATATACTATTTTATCTCCCGGCTTGCAGAACTAACTTGCCAATGGTTATGCCAGTCGGGAGAGCGGTCTTGTTGTTAAATAGAATCACTTCGAATATCGATATGTTTAACACCAATGAAGCACAATTCAGACGACAAGCTTTGTTGTTGTTAGTGTGATTGTGCTTCATTGATGTATAAATTGCTTAAATCTGTTTGAATCTTAATGCTTTTTTGAATCTAAAATTTTAATTTTGTAATGTTTTAAAAATGAATAAATTGAATTGAACTATACACTATGAGGCTACACGGTTCCGAAAGTGTCCTGCCACCCCTAAATTCAAGTCCGTATGCAGCAAGTTGTAGACTTACAATCTGACAATAGACATTTTTTTCTCATTAGCTCCACACAAGGGGCTCTGAAGAAAATAATCTCCCTCAGGGCCTATATTATCTTAAGAGATTCTGTGTGGAGGTTCCTTTTAAGGAAGTGACGGATATGAAGTTCTGGGAAGGAAAAAGGTATGGGGGATGGCATCTGGGGAGGTCAGTGTTTCCAGGAGTGACGGACGTATGAATTCATCCCTTCAACTGCGGTGCAAGGCGATGGGTCGAGGGATCCTGGCTGGAGAGGTTAAAAGACCTCCTCAACAAGTCTCTCTCAATCCGGCCCGCCACGCAGCAGGTGGGTACACCCATCTTGACAGACCTCACCCCGTGAACCCGGGCACCTCTACTAAGTCACCTAACGTAGCGAACCTATGATAGGTGTTGGTAATCCAATAAATGGTTCCCGGGCGGCGGTTCCCATTTTCACCTCCCAAAATGCAACTCAATCCGAGTGATTCAACTCTTCATTCTATGGGAGATGGACGCAGATGATTCTGAGACATCCCTGAAGATCAACCAATCAATTATTTTATGTTTTCATTATTCAATCATTAGGTTTTTCTTCAATATTTATAATTTTAAATTTCTCTTTAAATGTAATAATTTCTTATATCTCATGTAACATAACAAACTGGGATTACACCACACTCCCAATCCTGCTGGATTAAAGACTTAAATACAATTAATTAAAGGCCAGTTGTTTCACAGAAATTAAAATGTAACATTGTCATCAAAAAGGCCATTCAGCCCCAGTTTGTTTTTTTTTATGTTTGAAAGGTCCTCGTTAAACGCTGATTCTAGGTGCGTTTAAGCTTTTCAACAAATTTTAAATGGCTAAAAGCTTAACAACATGACCGTTGTCTTCTTCTGCTGATCACAGTTTACTTAAAAGTCGAAATTGAACTTTAAATCGGCATTTAACGGGGGTCGTTCACCTTTTTTTACATAAGATCCACACAGGAGGCCCGGAGGAAAATAATTTCCCTCAGGGCCTTTGTCATCTTTGGGGATGCTGTGTGAAGGGACTTTTAAGGAAAGAAAGGAGAGGAAGTTCTGGGAAGGAAAAAGGGTTTGAGGGTTGGGTAAGAATCTGGGGGTCAGTATGCCCATAAACCTCACCCCATCAACCCGGGCACCCCTACTAAATGTCACCAAATGTAGCGAACCACTTGACCTATAGCAGAGGTGTTAACTATCAAAAAAACAATATGGCGCTGAATGGTCATTAATTGATGACTTTGTTACACTAATTTCTGCCGAAATAACTTTCTGGGTTTTAGTTATCCACAATGAATATTTTATTTTGAAGAGTTTTACTTTCCATGTACATCTTCTTCTTCACAATTTATATACATATATTTTTAGCATGTAATTATTAACCCCACTAGGGTTTGCCTGTATCATCTGTAACTTTAATTTTAATTTATCTGCTAACGGTTTCGATACATCCGTGTCATTACTAGAAAAATTAAAAGTGGATGTGTTGAAACCGGTAGCAGATAAATTAAAATTTAAGTAACAAACGTACATGTAAAGTAAAACTCATCAAAACAAAATGTCTAGAAATTGTATGCGCGGCCCATTTCTGCCGTTTCATACAAATCTTAGATTTGGATTTGAAATCAAAATACCCAACCAAACTGAAAAATTATTTTTGTAATATTTATTATATAAATATATATTTAATATTTATTCCTGATATAGTTTTACATGACAAAATTAAAAAAAAATAATAACTTATATCATTGATGTAGCTATTCCAAATTCCTGTAATATTCAAAAAACTGTTTCTGAAAAAATTAGAAAATACACAGATTTAGGAAATGAGTTCAAAAGAATTTGGCATTCTCGGACTATAAAAATATTACCATTTGTTATTTCGGCTACTGGCATTATACCTAGGTCTCTGATTCAAAATTTAGGCGTATTAGATTTGTCAAAGAATTTATATATAAAAATGTAAAAATCGGTAATTTTAAATACATGTAGGATTACAAAAGATTTTTTAAATATTTATATTGAGGGATCAGTAGGTTTTATAGGTTCAATTAGGAATTCCACAGAGCCGAACCCTCTGATATGAAAATATCTGGAGTCGGTGAATTATTTTCCCATCTGGTCTCTGGTAGGTTGACATGTTGTTCTTGTATTGTTTTGTAATTATAATACTTATATAGTGCAATTGCATAACGTGGATTGACCAGATGATCATTTGGGAAGTGTGTGAAAGGGTTTAGTTTTTCCTGTGGGGAAAATTAAACCCGGACATTTAAATCTGGTGCGTTCAATAATATAAATTTTATAAAATTAATATATTATAATATTATTATTGATTTTGTTCAAGGTAAATGTCTAAATTTTTACAAATTTATATTTCTTATTTCAGGTATCCAGTTCCTCCGTATGGGCAATTGTTGAGCGGAAAGAAAATACAGTGCTTCTAAATAAAAATGTTTAATTCAATGAGTTTTTGAAAAAGAGAGATACGAGTATTTATAGATTTTATAATAAAAGGGAAAACAATACATATTTTATCTTATTCTATCATTTAAATTGCTGAAAAGGTTTTTTCTATTTTAATCAATACTTCTTTAGAAACAAGGAATCAACGCCGACAGAAAATAATATAATATTCGTTTCCCTCATTGTTTTAAACCCACGCCCACGGTAACGTCACTTTGGACAATTCGTAAGTATGAAAAGAGCATTGTAATTTGGAGTGTTATTGATTATTTAAGAAATGACTGATTTTCTTTATAATCACTTATATATTTTATGAAATCTTGTGGTTCTATTCTGAACACGAATGTGACTTACATGCCAAGTTGTTGAAGTGAAAACTTCTGTAATAGCACCGCTGTGATTTGAAACTCGATGAAACGAAAAATAGCGACACTAAAAAGTGACAAACACATTCATCTATAGGATTTATCCTCTGAAAGAATGAGATAGTATAATTGATCTCCACTTTGTGCGGTGCTTCGTAGCCTTCCGACTCTTGTCTCTTCTCTTCTTCCTACTTTAGTTTTCTAAAGTTTCACTTCTACCGCGTGTGAGTGTGAAAAGCACCCTCTGCTTTTGAAATGAAAGCACTGTTGTGATTCGAAACTCGATGAAACGAAAAATAGCGACACTAAAAAGATACAAACGCATACATCTAAAGGATTTAGCATGCGAGAGAGTGAGATAGTACAATCGGTCTCATCTTTGTGCGGTGCTTCGTAGCCTCCTTACTCTTATCTACTTTAGCTTTCTGAAGGTTTCACTTCTACCAAGTGTGAATTGCACGGTCTGTTTTTTTTTATGTGGATTCCATATGGTAATTTATAATACAAATATATATTTTCGTTATAAATAATTTTGGCCGTGAAAATCTGAAACGTATCTACAAATATGTACATTTGGATACTACACAAGAGTTCCAACTTCTTCCAACCGTCTGCATCTGGAGCGAGTAGCACTCTAACGTCTCCAATTATTAGGGAAGTTGTAAAGTTGAAGGTAGTGGATAGAGGAAGAATGTTGGAAAGAGGGGGATTACAGGGAAGTATTTGGTTACTCAGATCTTGTCAGCAAACACGACCAAAGCCATTTCCAGCAACACGTTGATACTGAATGGGGATTTTCTAAATTAGCGATAGTAAGAGAACGTACTGCTCTAGAACCTGCCGCAAGTATCTTCAATCTTTCTATATAGGGCAAGAGTGTTTGGAGGGATCGATGAAATTTTGCACGCTTGTCCTTTAAAATAAGAGGAGGGTCACAACTTTTAGTGCGACATAATTATTTTATTATGATGGTATATTTATTAGGTACGAGGAAAAATCTAATAAAAAATAAGCTATTTCGTTTTTCAATGAAATTACCGATTTTTTTTGTGAAATCACTCAAAACTATATTAGCAGGAAATAATTTAAGTAGGAACTTTCTCAGCAGATGTTTTGATTACTATTTTAAATGAACTTCCGAAGAAAATGTTTTCATTATCATTATTTATTGATGAAGTATAATTCAGTTAATGTAAGTATAATTCGGAGGTCTTAACAGTTTAGTTTCAGGTAATGGTTCTGTTTATGATTCCATTACCTGTTTACCGACATTTGTATCAAGAAACGTCTTTCTTTTTTTTATTACCCGAGACCTTTTTGTTTGTTTAATCTAACATTTTTTTTTAATTTTAATCTAGCAGTGAGAAGAAATGAGATGAAATAATGACCATATAATTAGGGTAACATCGCACTTTTGGTATATTTCTTTATTGTTTTTTTATTTCATCAGAAAAGGCTTTTTTTATTAGTATCTATAATTGGGTAAGTACTGTTTGCATGATATATTTTCAATGATAAATTAAATTGATGGGAATAACCTTAAAAAGTTATTTAAAAGTTTCTCGTATAAAAAATATTATATTCATTTAGACTTTTATAAAAAGTCAATAGTTTTGTATGTATATCTATATAAAACGGATATATTTATCCGTGACGCTATCTAGGTTATAAACCAATTCTTAGAATGATTGCTTCCAATAAAAAGGGTAGTTGCCTAAAAATATAGAAAAAAAGTTGAAGATAATATTGTTAATTAAAAATTTTGAAATGTGAGATTGACTAATATGACAGTTTGACAAAAGGTGGCAATGGCGGAATTGGTAAACGCGCATGTCCCGGTTGGACGAGAGGTTCTGGGTTCGAGTCCCAGTTGCGACCATTATCTTTTTTTGTTTTTCTGTGTCTTGTTCTCTTTCATATTTCGACCTCCGTAGTCCAGTGGGTAAGACTCTTGACTCACATTCCGGAGGTCGCGGGTTCGAACCCGGCATGCGCAAATAAATTTTATTTGATTAATTTGTGTTTTCACAATTAATTCATTTAAAATAATATATAGTATATTTGCGGCATGTTCCAGAGTGGAAGATACTATCAGTATCGCCCTGGTGTAAGACCACCATTCAGAATTGAAACGTTGCTTGAAAATGGCTTTAGCCGTGTTTAGTGACCAGATCTGAATAGCCAGGTACTTCCCAACCTTCCTCTTCCCCACCTCCTTCCCCTCCCCACTACCTTCAGCCTCACAACATACCCCAATTGGGGATGCCATAGTCTCACTGGCTCCAGACGGGAGCAGTTGAGATTCTTGTGCGGTATTCACTGTAAAAAAAAAAAAAAAAATATTTTCGTTTAGATTATTATTGTGATCTTCTTCTTCGATGATATATATATTTTTTTTATAAGTTTGAGAATAAAACCCACGAGCTATCAAAAATAATTTATTTTATGAATGTCCCTTGTCTAACTGTCGTTATGATAACTCTGGACTGCCATCAATAGGATAAGGTTCTCCCATAGCCGTTGTGCTCACATGATGCATAGATGGGGCCTTAAAGAGTCGGCGACGTGTGAATGCGGTGCGGTGCAGACCACCGAACATGTGGTCAACGAATGCCCGCTCCATTCATTCCCCGGCGGGATTGATGAGGTCCACAGGGCAACGCCTGAGGCCCTAGACTGGCTCGCAGACCTAGATGTCCCCCTCTGACCCCCCACCATACGAAAGAAGAAGAAGAAGAAGAAGTTATGATATCGAAAGAAAAGTGAATGATTAAATGAAAGAATTTCTTCCAGATTGACGGAATTTTCACAGATTTGATCGTCGTATTTATTTGGACTTCCTTATTTTTTTAAAAATATTATGGTATCTACCTGCCGAGAGAAAATTTGGTCAAACAATTGCCATTGAGATAGTGGCGTTCTTTGGACATACTATATAATACCTGAAATTAATAATAACTCTTTATTCCAGGATCTGGGGAGGATAGTGCAATTCTATATAGTTATACATATTTATGTATTCACCCAGTAACCATTTTAACCAGAACATAAATAGAAAGAAAAAAAAAATAACAAAAATAAAAAATCCATAAAATAGGATTTTTATGGTTTATATGGTAGGCGGGTATTTAACTATCTACTTAGAAATTAACTCGACTGTTTTGCTTTTCATCTGTACGTAAATATGTCTGTGTGCTCTATTTCTAACTAATTCACTTTTTGTATTTTGACCACGTCTGTGTGGTCGAATGCGTAAGATTTAGTTGTTATTTTTTAATCATTATATTTCCCGAAATTTGGTAACCAAAGCAAATACTCTTTTTAGTGTATTGGATAGCCACGAAGTTTTAGTTACTGGTTAGGCATTACAATGTGTTTATTTTGTTTCTTCGAAAATTGAAATAAATGTATTTATATCACAAAAGTGGCAGTTAGGTACTCTTTGGATATAACAGAGACACCTGATGGTTTGAAAATACAATTCAAAGAAATAACTGTAAATAACTGACATCGTCTGTTTTATGAAAAATTTTCTTGTCATTGTGTAAATTAACTAGTTGTGTATTGTTGACATCTGACGACCTGACTACATGTGCAATTTCAAAGTCACAAAAGGATTGTACTGATCTGAACTAAGCGGATTAGATTTGACCGTACTTGCCTCCGTATTTGCCTCCAAGCTACAAAAACTACAAAACAAGGTTGGTGGATCTGTTATTTTCCCTGGAGTTTTCTTTGTGCCATTCTTTGTGGTATCTTTGTCCGCACAAGTAGATTTTCATAATCAAATCTGTGAGTATTAGTCTCAGAGGGTCTGGGGTTATAAAATTTATACACCTCAGGCTCGCATATTATAATGCAGTTACTGTTAATAGATGTCGATAGAGCTTCTGCTATATCCGAACAGATGTCCGCTGAAGTATTGAAGGTTATCCACCACTTACCCGCCCTGGTATAAGTAACAGACGGTTACTCCTTCAAGGCTCTCGCAAGAATTTATTTGAAAGAAGAAGCTACATTTAGTTTAGAACGAATTTAAACCTCCAATGTCCCTGCATACATTGTTAGCAAGCCGTATGCAAGTGCTTAGCGGGAAGTTCAAGATACAATATGTTTTAGTAAGATAGAATATAGACAAGATAATGGGACAGGTTGGTGAAAGTCCACGAGGTGGCAAGCGCTGGGTGAGTGTCCGCTGAAGTAGTAAGAGTCAGAGCAGTAGACGTGGTCAAAATTCAATGACAGAATTAAATGAATAAATTCAATCTTGTGACACACTTGATCTGATTCTCAATTTCAAAAGGAATTGATTCTTCATTCCTTACCTTTGGCCTTGTATCGTATGATTTTTAACGGCAATATAAATGTTTAATTTCCATTTATTTTACTGTTAAATTATTTCAATGAATAATGTGTTCCGTAAACGATTTAAATATTATAATGTTTCATAGGTATTTAAATATTATTCAATGGGCGGCGCGCCGCGAAGTTGTCGACGGTATTGTGAACGACTCGTATCCCGCTACCGCCGGCCGCCGTTCTAAAAACCCGTAGATCAAAACGCGGCCGCGATTCAGCCGAATTGTCCGAGCATCCTTTTCACGCAAGGAATTAATAGTCAATAGTCCTGAGATTGTCCTAAGGTCCCCGCGCGTTCCGTCCCGTCCGCGTCCCAGATACCTACTCGTAGCTAGTCTGTCGCTATCGGGAATTGTCTGAAGCGCTTTATTCAGGAATTAAAACTAAAGTCTTTTTCACTTGTGACGTTGTTGTCTCTAGTTAATCTCAGACCTAGAAATGACATCAGATGTCATCGTCTTACTACGCCATCGTTTCACGTCAATCTCGGCTCGGGTATCCGAAACGCAGTTCGCGAGTTGATCAAGTCTCTGCGGGGTAAGACACTAGTCAAAAGTTACTAATTCATTGCTCAATGCCGGCCCTTAATCCGTCCGAGCGCAGCGGTTCACCAATTCCTCGGCGGGCCAAGCCTTCAATTTCAGTACATAGTTAGCCGAAAACTTTCGACATTGAATCCGAACATCGCGGCATCGGCTAGAAAAGTGAGAAGCAAAAATAGTGCACTTGTAATCGGTTTTTTGGCACGTATGAAAGATATTGGAATACAAGTACCTACCTACTTTTAGACGTGGATCTTGGGTAGATGTAATATGTAAATTTGCATATATTATAAGGCCAATCAGCTGTTGTCAGCTGTCATAAAATACTTTTAAGTTTAATAAATAAAATAAGTAAACTTTAGGGGTGAAACAAAAAACTGGTTAATTTAAAGATTTAATTGCTAGCTATAAATACATTTTACATAGAAAAATAACGATACTTAAAAAAGACAAACACATACAACTATAGGATTTAACCTGCAAGATAATGAGATAGAATAATCGGTCCTCTCTTTGTGTGGTGCTTCGCAGCCTCCCCACTTTTTTTTTTTATTAATTGAATTAAAGGAATGAATAGAAGGAATCAATTCAAAAGGCCGGGGGAATCAGACTGGATCTATTCACTCCTGGGAATCATTTTGCCCACGTCTACAGAGCAGTACCACGTTGTTCATGTCTTGAATGCTCTAACGCCGTTCGTGTCTTTATCACGAACAGTTACAATGAGAGCCGAAGGCTTTCAGTAGAGTCGGTCGGAAGAGCTTCAAATCAGGGGGGTATTACACGGATACAAAATTTTAATCGAATCATTGTATGATGTCACAAATCCCCGGCTATTACTTTCACAAATAGGAAACTTTGAATGTCCGTGGAATAACTGTTGAGAAGTGAGTGGTATTTCCATGGTGGCTTGCTTGCCAAAACTCGAACGGTACTGATTTTTGTGGAAATGCTTTATTACAATTTCAAGGCTGTAAATATACTGATTCAATTCGATATGAGGGACACAGAAGATTATGAAGGTAAACGTCTATTTTATATTGCGCGGAAGGAAAATTTTTCCAATTTTTGTTCGCGAAATTTAGTTAATGTTATGAATAGATTTATTTCGGAACGAGATTTCAGAGCCCTGCTGGGTAATTGTTGCCAAATGATTACAAAAGATTGTGAAGAAATTCTGTGATACATTTTCCATACACTCATTGAGCATCAACTTCTCTCTGTGGCATAATATGTCACAGAGAGATGTTGACTGCAGATTTCCTTTTTCTGTGTTTGGTATTTATATTTTTATGACACTAAAAATAATAAAGTTCTTTAACATATTATTACGAGTTTTTCTGTTTTAAGCAGAGGAATGTCAAAAATCGATATTGTCGTAAGCTTAATCATGTTTAAAAATGTTCTTTGCAGGAATTGAAATTTCGGATAATTTTAGGTTATTTTTACGGCAGTTGTTTGTTCACAGGGCAACGGGTTTCTATCTGACACAGCGCCGTCCTGGGAAGATGAGCTGTAAAGCTCATTTTCTCAGAACAGCACTTGATGTAGCATGTTATCTTGAGGTAATAATATGAAATTTCAAACATTTTATTTTTATAATAGTATTTTAGGCTAATGAACTGGATAGGCTCCAAAAGATAATTATATTGCCTATGGTCGAGCCTTTTTTTTAGTTTTATCTATTCTCGTCTATGGTGTTTGACGTCACACGTCCCCGTAGAAAAAAAATCGTCAAATATTGGCATATGTTATGTTATATATTGTCATATCCATGCATATCCGTGGTTTGGTTTATTTGCTATCAATTCCTAGCCAGTCTTATAATGGGGCGTTATAAATTCTTATAAGTTGTAAATAAATATCAACACCATAAAATGAACATATAGTTAAATAATAACCTGAAAACTGATATCTACCAGTATTTTTGCGCCATGAAAGTATTTTTATTCCAAAATAGGCCTCGGCTTGCAATAAAATCCATATAAATGGAATATTTGTAAACATATCCAAAAACTAAAAACTGTTTTTGAAAGGTCATCAAATATGCTTCCAAATTTTATTATTAGAAATGAAATAACCAAAGACATTGAAATATAAGTAGATGAGCTATCTGCTGTTTTTACTATGTGGGTCTGCGCTTCCGGGTGTCGCCGATATTGTTTACCAATTAACAAATAAACTAAAAGAACAAATAATTAACGAATAAACCAAACGAACGTTAAACTAAATGAACGAATTCTTTCCTTATTCAAAATATATTGTTAACCAATATTAATGCACATTTTCAAAAAATCAACGAAATGAAAAAATTCTTTTTGTATGAAAACTACGCTAGTTAGCGCGTAGTCCGGCGACAGTTGCGCGGACACCATAGCATATCTCTTCTGTATTTGAATATCTTTGGAAATAACCATGTAATTTTTTTAATAGAATAATTTTTAATGTAAACTTTTAAAAGTTTTAAAAATGGTTCTCTTTGCGTTTTTTCTAATTAAAATTGTAGCAGCCAGCCTCTGCTTTGCTTTGCTCAGCTTTGGATTGTATTAAAAAAATAGCGATATTTCCAGAAGCATATAAAAATAATATTAAAATATTTGAATTCAGAACCATCGATATTGAACCGCAGTTAACGTTGACAGTTAAACGACGACATTCGTTTGGTTTTTTCTAAGTGCTGGTAGCCGTGTAAATCTTTTTCGCTGTCCATACCTGAATTTATTTGCAAATTGTGATTATTGTAGAACTCAATAAAGGTCTTCCAACACGCAGCCTAACAGTTCTACAAAATTACTGGTAACGAAAAAAAAGATTAGTTAGATTTAATATACAGCGCATTGTTTTATCTTTCCAATACCGTTTAGATCATATTTTTTTAATATAATAGTAAGGGAGAAACAATGATTACTATGAGACGTGTATGAGTTATTTCAAAAAGCGAACAAAACGGAGCATTTTGACGTCTCGTAAGAACGTGTGGCCGCTCCGGCCACAGGTTCAGAAAATTCTCGGCCGACTTATTCACGAATGAAAGACTGTTCACACACATCATTCGCGTATCGATGTCATATCATGACGTTAATTTCAGGTGGGGAATGAAGACCGAAATCCAACATTGTTGGAATGCTTCATTCAACACTGTCTCTCATCACTTTCGTTTCATCGCGTGTTCAGACGGGTGATTTCGAGGGAAAGAGGTAGAATGAAATCACGAAATGAAAGATGAATGAACCGTGAGACTTAGCTATAAGGACGTGTCCAGTATAATATAACATTGTAAATAAATGATGATTAATAAGCAACTTGTAACCTAAGAAACCCAATACTTCACAAGATGTCTGAATGTGAATAGAGCAGACATTACACTTTTATTTTTACAGCACACAGGTTTTTGGGAAAAAAATAGAAAACTTAAAATATAAATTCCAGTCACATTTTCCTTCAGTAGACTTAACTCCAATTCATTGACATTATGATGACCAAAATATTTTTAATTCATGTGTTAATTTAATTAAATGAAGACAATATAGCGAAACTCAATCGAAAATCAGTCAATATCTTTGTCTGATTTTTCTGTTTCCAGATTTTCGATTGAGTTTCGCTTGTATTGTCTTCTTTTAAATAAATATTACAATTTGAGGTTTTACTCATAAAGTTAAAATAAAATAAACATGTGTTGATGTTACCCACATTTCATTCTAATAATACTCGTTTCAATGGAACCGGTACATAAAAAAATACTTTAAAAATTATTCAATTTCCTAAATAATAAAAGACAAATCCAATTAAGAAGAATACTAGAAAGAAAGCCATAAAGTCTTTGAGTTGTCTTTAAATTCAAATCAAGCCTTGTTACGTAATTTTTATACAAATATGAACAAAAAAATGTAAAATTTTTTATTGAAAGGGACGCTGGGCTAATTTGGGACCAGCTGTGAGCTGTGAGTATTTTCTCCGGTAACGACGTAGTTCAAGGGACTTATAATAATTTAATAAATTAAGGGGGTAGATTAAATATGAATACATTTGCGTCAGGTCATCAACTTCTATTGTTGGCTGGATACGCGAATATGGTTGAAGTAAAATTTATTTGTCACGTTAAACAATACTTAATAAAAAGTTCCCTGTAAAAAAACACATTATTTCGACTAGTAAAGTTTCTCGATGACTGGACTTATTTTATTTACATACTACTAGTGTAAAAGACGACTGTTTTGTATTCGGTGTGTTAGAAAATTTTAATTACGTTAAATGAAAATTTGCTTTCAATAATAATATTTTTTTTTACGTGAGACCATGACATCCCCAAATTGGGGTATGTTGTGAGGCTGAAGGTAGTGGGGAGGGGAAGAAAATGGAAGGGGAAGAAGTGGGGAGAGGAAGAAGATGGGAAGAGGAAGGTGGAGAAGCACCTGGCTATTCAAATCTGGTCACCAAACACGGCTAAAGCCATTTCAAGCAACGTTTCAAATTCTGAATCATGGTTTTACACCAGCAATACTGAGAGTATCTTTCACTTGTGAAAAGTGCCACAAATATACTAGATATTATTTTTAAATTTTAAATTGTGAAAAAACACAAATTAATCAAATAAAAATTATTTGCGCATGCCGGGATTCGATCCCGCGGCCTCCGATCACGGAGGTCATGGTCGATTTAACTAAATTGTCAAACATGTGAGACAAAAAAACCGTATCTAAATATTTAAACAATTAAACAAAAATTATGTTGATAATCCATTGGTAGATATCGAAAATATGGTTCCTATCTTTAGTTTTGTAATTAAAAGTATAAAAAAGTTTTAAATTCAAATCAAGAGACCAACTGCGAAAGAAGGCACGACGCAGACGGGGTGGGTGAACTTTTAAGTAAACTTTTTAACATTTTCACCTTAACAGAATCAATTTTAGAAAATAATTTTTACACGAATAGGGGTGAAAGACACAGCCTTCAGGTTAAACGGACGCCATTGAAATTTGCAGTTGCTTTCAACAACCGCCACTCGGGTCACTGACATCTCAAAGAGCTCAAGCTAAATAATTTATGATGCTCTGAAGATAATTCATTAGAATGAGGCGTTGGCATACGATGCATTAGATGTAACCTCTGCTAACAAAAATGTGGCTGTTATCTACATTCATGTAGACAGCAACATCCAACATCCATTGGATTTTTGAAAGGGGACGAACGTACTTTAAAGAATTCATGAGTTCTTAACACTACATTTTATTTATTAATTTTTGCATTTCAAAATTTTTATTTCCATTTTTATTTCTATTTTTCTTTAAAATGTTGTTATTTTTTCTCTTAGTTTTTCACAAAATTTTATTTATGTTTTAATTTTGATTTATATACTTATATGTTTTAATTTATATAGAACACTTGAGTTCTTAACCTTTAATCTTTATTATTAATTTTTGTATTTCAAAATTTTAATTTTTATTTTTATTTCTGCTTTTCTTTTAAATGTGTTCTTTTTTTTCTCTTTACTTTTTAGTATTTCTTAATTTTTTTTAATGTTTAATCATCTGTTATAATTAAATCGTATTTAAAATATTAAATGTACGACTACCACAACACGCGCATTAGCCTAGTGTGGTAGCCAAAAAAACAAATATCTGTAACTAATAAAACAAAAATGAAATAAATTTTTTTTATGAAATAAAAAAAAAAATTTAAAAATGTATTACTTACACTTGGAAGATAGGCATTGTAAAAAATTACGCTAATTTTTATAAATTAAAAAAAATACATAATAATTAATTGCTTTGATGATTACATAATTTGGAGATTTTTCGATGAATGTTGGTGTTATGGTGGTCGACTTTACATCAGTGCATTAAAATTTAAAATATGAAAGAATATAAAAGATTATAAAACCTCGACACAAGACGCCATAGATATGTCGGCGGCCCGTCGTAAAATCAGGCGGATCATGATGCGCCTAGCCACATCGCAATCTGCCGCCATTTTACAATGTACCGGGTATAAGTTAAGCACATTATTATTTTCACACTAACGTAAATATATCGCAGGCTGATTTTACTATATGCCACCAAGACATCCAGCCAAATCGTAAATTTCTTGTAAAATCATCGAGCAAGAATAAGGTGCTTGAATCTTTTTCGCATCGAGCGAGAAGGAACAAGAAAAAAGTAGCAAATGCTTTAAACAGAATTGTCTGAAGCGAGTGGCGGCCTCGGTGGTCGGGGAGTAAAGCTCTTGACTAGTAATCCGGAGTTCGCGAGTTCAAATCATGGCGTGCGCAAGTAAATTTTATTTGATTAATTTCTATTTTTCACAATTTATTTATTTAAAATAACATATGATATGGTGTTATTTACCAATGTATTTAATATTATATATATATAGTATATTTGTGACACGTTCCAGAGTAGTAGATACTATCAGTATCGCCCTGGTGCAAGACAACTATTCAGAATTGAAACGTTGCTTGAAATGCTTTTAGACGTGTTTGGTGAGCAGAACTGAATAGCCAGTTTGTACCCCCACCATTGCTTTCCCCATATCCTTTCCCTGCCCACCATATTCAGCCCCAATTGGGGATGTCATAATCTCACTGGCTCCAGACGTGGAACCAGCTGGGACTCTTGGCGGCAATCGAATAAAAAAGTGGGACTATAGCATCCCCATTGGGGTATGTTTTGAGGCTGAAGATGGTGCGGGGGGGAGGGAGAAGGAAGGGGAAAGAAACGTTGAAAAGCACCTGGAAATTGAGAACTGGTTTCCAAAAAAGGCAAAGCCATTTCGAACAACGTTTTCATTCGCTACATAGAATTGAATTTTCAACAGAGCGATACGCAGAACATCTACAACTCTTCAACCTAAAATCATTTCGAATATTGAAATGTTTAACATCAATGAAGCACAATTTTTACGTCAAGCTTTGTTGCTGTTAGTATAAATCTGCTTATCTTATCTCTCTTTTAAAAACGATTTGAAATGTTGATTTTGTAATGATTTTAAAATGAAAAAAAAATAATAGAACTAATTTGAAACTTTGGAGAAAGATTGGTCCACATTGGGTCACATATTAATAGTAAAAAATTCACATATAAAATCAGGCACGCAAGTTATAACCCACGTTATAAATTTCTCCTTTGGTAATGCTCAGCTCGGGTGATTTCTGCATTTTGAAAGTTTTCTGCAAAGAAGAAGTCAGCCGTTTCTTTGAGAATTTCCCTTTGAATGGAACGTAATTTAACGGAAATTTTTACTGCTTCGCGAGAATCTGAAGGTAGAACGTCGATATTTTATTGGATTTTTGTCTTTACTCGATGGATATATTACGGCATATTATTTGGTTATTTTATTATTCATGCACTTGATATTTCCACGCAGCTTTCAGTTAAGCAGATTTTAAGGTTCCTCGCCATTAATGTCGCTTGAAACTTTTTCAATAGTTATTTTCTCTTTGGAAAAGGAAGATTTATTTTATTTTAAAAGTAAAATTTCTTTACGAAGCTTGACATGGGGAGTAATCTGGTGAATGCGTGACGTGAGCGTTACGAAAAGTGTGATTGGGCGAGGCGAACGGAAGTTGAAAGGGAGATATAAGTTAGTGAAGTTTACTTCAGTAGTGTGGTCACACTGTTTTTTTTTTTTATATGAATACCTCACAAGACTGCCAGTTGCTTCCGTCTGAAGCCAGAAAGCTGAGTAAGCCTATGGCATTCCCAATCGGGGTATGTTGCGAGCAGAAGGTAGTAGGGATGGAAAGAAAATGGAAAGGAGGAAAGTGAGAAGCACCTTGCTATTCAGATCTGATCGCCAAAAACGGCTTAAGCCATCTCAAGAAACGTTTTAATTCTGAATGGTGGTCTTACACCAGATTTGCATCGCCTGGTACTCCCCGACCTTCCTCTTCCCATCTCCTTCCACTCCTCTCTATCCTTAGCCTCGCAATTCACCTAAATTAGGGATTTCATCTCCAGATGGTTGGGAGCAGTTGCACGTATATTTTTAAAAAAGTGCTTTATTGTGGCCTTAACATAATGATACTATTTAACTTGTTCATAATTTGTGCAATCACGCAACTTCTTTCCAAAATATATTTTTAAAAGTTTCATTTGTGCAGTATGTTTTTTTTCTTAAATTTCAACTGAATGATAACTCTAGAATGACAAGCTTCGTTGAAGTGGATGAAAGAAGTAGTTCGACGTAAAGACAAAGCATGATGAATACAATCAAATCAGAACCGGGTAAACACCATAAAGATCTATATATGAACGTGAATGAAGCAAGGAGTGCTTGCCAGAGGTGTGAGGAATTCTATCATGCCTTCATTGCCTACCTCTATTAGTTATCACGACGGAAATTCATAAAAGACATCAAACATGATTTTAAAGAAAAACAAAATTTAAATGAACTCCTCACAGAATAGAAGCTAAGAAAAATCATCTTTTTAGGATGGAATTTTTAGGAAAGGAAAGAGATGAAGTTTTTCATGTATCGAGAACTTACTATATTATTTAAATGTGTAATGCTGAAACTTATTGGCAGGAAAATTAATATCCATGAAGAGAAATAGTTTGTAATAATTCATATTCAATATGTGTTTACGAAGCGGGAAGAACGGGAAACAAGTCGGATGTTTTCCATCTGACATAGTGAAAAATATTATTGTTAACTGTGTCTAAAGTAATATGAACAGATATAGAATCAGGGGGTGACTTTGATCATCGCGGATGTCTGCACAATTCTCGCTACCATTAAGAAATTACTTGCTTCATTTTACTGTTTTTTTCAGTCAATGTGGATACAATAACACTTCAAAAATGAGTGTTAAAATACTGGTTTCAAGTTATATTCAAATATATTTGACCGTATTTTCGGAGAGACAAAAACGTTAAATTCTCAATGATTATAAAAGTATCAAGTCATGTTAATTTGATTTTTTAGACTCTCCATACACAATTATATTTTTATAATAACTTTTTCACAGTTTAAATACCTGCGTGCATTAGATACGATATAAATTTTCTTATGCATTTTTTTTTTTATAAAACATTTATTTACTTTTCAATTTCAGAAAATACTGCCACGATACCACATTTTTCATAACATGTGAATTGAATTTCCTACGGTAGGTACGACTGCGTATCTCGATATATATTAGAGATAGAATAAAATTCTTTAAAAAAAAATTGTAGGTAATTTTATGTTCTACCAAACTTCTAAAACTACTTTATCCGAAATTTTTATTGGAAACGAGATATTTGAGAAAACATATTGTTCACGCCTTTATTGTTACATGTTGCCTTTTGAAACTACCTATTTGGTGCCCTCTGCCTCAGTTGAATTTACCTCGCCGCACAGGACAGAAGTCCTAAAACCGCACCGCCTTTACAGTTTTTAGTAATCAAACCGCAAAGTGAACTTTAAATCTCGCAGCTATTCGCAAGTACCATCGCCACGCGTCATCCATTCTCGCTTATTATTTCGCGATCAAACGTTCATTCCCAATCGCCATTCCCTTCCATCTCTCCCATCTCTCCCAAACTAACATACCTACCTTTCCAGTGAACACTGAACGAAGAGGGAAGCAGTCTGGGTAAGTGCGATGAAAATATAATAAAATAGGTAAATAAGAACCGCAATTTTACAGTCCACAAAACGCAGCATTTGATCCCTCGATCTTGAGAGGGATCATTTGCTACCCGCCGCAACATTTGGTCCTTCGAGCCGGATAACATCGATGTATTTATTTTATTATATTTACGGAAGGATTCAATGAGCAATATTCGTTTGAAATCATTATTACAATACCTACCCGCAATTTGAGATTGTCAGTGTCATATTGTCACACCTACCTGCCATTTGAACTTATAGTTTCTACCCGCTATCCAAAATTATCACAATATCTACAAGTTATTCATTTGATATTTTGGGTCATTATTTTATTCTTGTCAAGTATTGTTGTCGAAAATTTATACGCCGCATATCGCATAAACTTACCATTATTATTTATCTTTTCGATTTATTGTGGTATAGTTAACTAGGTATCTTTTCGATTTATTGTGGTATAGTTAACTAGGTTAAAATATAATATAATGAAAAAAAATAACAACAAAAGCATATAATATGATATAAAATACATTGGTAAAAATGATAAGAAGTCTAACATAAAAAAAGAATATGCAATATAAACAAAATTGCAGAAATTATCCACGACTATTTGTTTCGAGATGTATAAAAGTATTGGTATAAACAATTTTTATACTGGTTATTCTATATCTCCTAGATCAGAATATTTATTACCTAGATTGTGAAGTCTCGGAATCGAGGAATTTTGAGAAGAGAGTGTCCTGGTGTTGTTAAAGTAAAGGGGTAGTAAATGTCGGCAAGATCATTTGGGAATATGGATGTTGATTAATTGAAGTAATTCAGGACAGTCAATTTTTTAATGCAGTATTTTATGTAATAATAATAAATCTGCGGTAATTCTTCCTTCTGAAAGTTTAAATAGTAAAATTTTATCCAGTAGGTAATTATAATCAATTTTTAGTACAGGAATATGCAATTTATAGTTTATAAACCTCAGGAACTTATGTTGAATCTTTTCAATGCTGTCGGAATGAATATTGTAAAATGGAGACCATAACGTAAAGTTATACTCTAGTTGGCATCTGACAAAGTTTTTATATACATAATATGATAAATGTCCCTAATTTATTGGAGTCTTTTTATCTTTTAAAGTTAAGTCTGTTGGCCCCATAAAACATATTTGACCGGTTAAACAACTATTATTTAATTATTTTGTCTTTAAATAATAAGCGGCTCTGGCATTTTCGTTTTGCCACTGCCAGTCACATACTAAACTAATAATCATTAGTCTAGTACGTGGCTGGCTTAATAAAAGCGTTCATAAGTTGATTCATAATCTGAAAATCTATTATCTCATTAAAAAGCATTTTTTGGTTTCAACCATGTTTATAAACACATCCTTGTTATTCTCCTACATCATTTTACCTTTTTATTCCGTACTTTGGAAAAATATTTTTAGCTTGGTGGCGATCTACCGTAGGAAATTCAATTCACATGTTATGAAAAATGTGGTATCGTGGCAGTATTTTCTGAAATTGAAAAGTAAATAAATGTTTTATAAAAAAAAATGCATAAGAAAATTTATATCGTATCTAATGCACGCAGGTATTTAAACTGTGAAAAAGTTATGTATAAAAATATAATTGTGTATGGAGAGTCTAAAAAATCAAATTAACATGACTTGATACTTTTATAATCATTGAGAATTTAACGTTTTTGTCTCTCCGAAAATACGGTCAAATATATTTGAATATAACTTGAAACCAGTATTTTGACACTCATTTTTGAAGTGTTATTGTATCCACATTGACTGAAAAAAACAGTAAAATGAAGCAAGTAATTTCTTAATGGTAGCGAGAATTGTGCAGACATCCGCGATGATCAAAGTCACCCCCTGATTCTATATCTGTTCATATTACTTTAGACACAGTTAACAATAATATTTTTCACTATGTCAGATGGAAAACATCCGACTTGTTTCCCGTTCTTCCCGCTTCGTAAACACATATTGAATATGAATTATTACAAACTATTTCTCTTCATGGATATTAATTTTCCTGCCAATAAGTTTCAGCATTACACATTTAAATAATATAGTAAGTTCTCGATACATGAAAAACTTCATCTCTTTCCTTTCCTAAAAATTCCATCCTAAAAAGATGATTTTTCTTAGCTTCTATTCTGTGAGGAGTTCATTTAAATTTTGTTTTTCTTTAAAATCATGTTTGATGTCTTTTATGAATTTCCGTCGTGATAACTAATAGAGGTAGGCAATGAAGGCATGATAGAATTCCTCACACCTCTGGCAAGCACTCAACGAATATTGACAATCCTAGAAGATTTTTATATGTTAAAATGTTAATGTCCTTAACCACACCTCTTTACGCACGATTTATGGTTATAAAGTTTTTTTTATATGCGTCATTTTAACTGAGAAAAAATACAAAAAAATCACATGGAAAATATTTGTGCGGTGTCAAATAATCACTAACACAGATTGAGTGTGTGGATTTTTTATTTAAAATGTTATTTGGCTATTTGTCGACTGGTGACTAGACTTGTGGATTTGGAGGTACTTTCTTATTAAAATAATCCATCGTGGGATGAGTATACAATGTGGCCATAATTGCTTACAACTTACAAGAAGCACTTGGAGTTTACTTTCAGGAATTCAGTAGCTACTTAAGTCAATTTCGGGAAAACCGCCGTAATAATATTCTATCGGTAATTTATGGCCGGAATGCTACAACTTCTCAGAAAACATTTTGAGAATTCTCATTCCGCGATCTAATTAGGGTAACTACTTACAGATATTAACACTTTTAATACATATTAAATAATTCGGGTTCATGAAATAACAAAATATTATAATTAAACTTCTTCATAAATTTGGTTCCTTAATATAACTCCTGTTTTATCTACGCTTGCAAAACGGACGTGAAAGGGGAAGATGTTTTTGGTTATCAAAACCAGAGTCGGGTCCTTGCAGCAAAAAGTTCCCGCGCAAAGTACTTACATCGGCCCTACCACCATAACGCGTCAAAGGCAAGAACTAAGTAAGCAAAATGACGTAGACATCAGGTAAACGAAGAGTTCATCGAAAATCAATTCATCGAAAGCAAATTCATCGATAACGAGTTCATCGAATGATCAATTCATCGAATAGCCAATTCATCGAAAAACATTTTTTTTGTAGATATTAGAGCTGTCAAAATTAAATACCCAAAAAGGTCTGTTTAACTGAGTTAAATGTGTTTAGTAACTGTCAGTTTCGTAGTAACAATGTAAAATTTATAGGTTATCTCTTCGATTTCATATTGTCTGATACTGCAAAAAAGGGATATCTAAGGAACGGTGACCACACAACTCATAATGAAACCAACTCATAAACAACTCAGAAAGGTCATTAAGAGTGATGATAAAAAATTGGTTAAATAGGTTAGGTTAGGTTAGGTTAGGTTAGTTTAGGTTGACCAATGTTTTTTAACTTTTCGGTCCGCTCGGAATTTCTCTCAAATATCAACAAAATATATTTTTTCGATGAATTGGTGATTCGATGAATTGATCATTCGATGAATTGGTTTTCGATGAATTGATTTTCGATGAATTGGTTTTCGATGAATTGGTTTTCGATTAACTCGTTTTCGATGAATTTGCTTTCGATGAATTGATTTTCAATGAATTGATTTTCGATGATTTCGATGAATGAACTCGTTGTTCAAATGTTGACTTTATTCTACACATAATGCAGATAAATTGTGTCTGCAAGTAGGGTTGCCATACGTCCGGAATTTTCCGGACGAGTCCGGAAAAATAGGTTTTTATCCGGAATGCGGAGGGAATTCTAAACAGTACGGAATTTCTACAATTAAGTGGAGATTGATATAAAAAATTAAATTACTTTGATTTGTAATAAAAGTATGCCTAGAATTTTTTACACTGCCCAAAAAATATAAAAAATCTTAACGATGCATAACGACATTCATATTATATTTACAAGAAAGTCCGGAATTTTTATCAAATGTCAGGAATTTTCTCCGGGATTTTGATTTTTTGATCTGGGAACCCTATCTGCAAGGGACGAATCGTTTGTGCCAGTGTCTGTAGGAGCCGTGCCTTCCAGCATTGCCAGCAAAATGTAGCAACCAGCACCATCTGATGGTACAACTATTAATTATAATAAACTAGCTGGTTCCCGGCATACGTTGCATGCATTTAATAAAGAAATTGTTTTTTTCCATTCGTCTCGTCCTTCCGCCTCCCCTTTCTCTCCCGCGTCCTCTTCTCCTCTCGCATTCCACCTTCCCTCTCCCCACTCCCCACTCCCCTCCCCACCACCCCCGTCCCTCAATCCTCCCGCCCAGGTTCCCCTCCACGCCTCCAGCGAACGCCCTACTCGAGTTCCCCTCCCTCCTCCCGCATTCCATTCATTCGGTCCCGTTAAATTCAGTTTTCAAACAGCTCGCGTGCCACCTACTAAAATTTTTATACAAATTTCATAATGCCAGAGCTCACCATTAACAAACACAAAAAAATAATTATCTAATTTGGTGCAGTCATTCGGAAGTTATTCGCGTACATACATTTAGGCGATTCATTTTTATTTATATAGGTAGATAGATAGAAAGATGGATTTACGACAAAATGATGGTAATTTTGTCACGTTGGCTTTCTTTAAAAAACAATTTGTTTACGTTTATTTATAAAATATGAAGAATATAGAATTAATAGCATTCCACCGCGGAAAAAATTCCGAGAAAATGCTCAGCGTACAACATAATGAGGAAAACAAATAATATAATCTAAAAATGTAAAACACTTGGGGCACATTATTTCTGAAGACCTGATTAGACGATGGTGATATTTATTTTTTTATTGTTTTTTGTGAAAAATAGTGCATCCAATTACATTTCACAATTTACAGTTGATAACATATATACATTTAATTACATAGGTAAATTAATAATATCAGATGAGAAAAAGCCTTGTGATAAAAATATTTATTGCAATCTTAGTCACTTTAATTTACTTTTTTTTTTATTTTTACTTTTTTCTATTTTATGTACTGGTTTCTTTACTTAAAGTTTACTGTGTAAATATGTATAACTATAGGGAACGTGTGCTGAACGTGCGTGGAATTGCACCATCTTCCCCACAACCTGGAATAAAACAATATTATTATTTATTTTTAATTTTTAACTTTATGCGTAAAACCTCAAGTTATAATATTTAATTAAATGAAGACAATATTAGCGAAACTCAATCGAAAATGTGGAGACAGAAAAATCAGAAAAAGATATTGGTGCCTCTGGGACTCGAACCCAGGACCCTTTGCTTACATGGCAAGTGCTCTACCAACTGGGCTTAGGTGTGCCAAATTCAAATTGTGTCAAAATCAAATTCGGTCACTTTTAACTGTATCATACTTCGACTAAGAACTACCAACATTACCTATCTTCATTTTCTTAACGCACATATTATTGGCTGCATTTAGTTTGGAATTCATATATGAAGATAGCAGACGTGCGATAAATAAGTGCGTTAAGAAAATGAAGATAATGTTGGTATTTCTTAGTTGAAGTATGATACAGTTAATAGTGTACCGAATTTGATATAGACACCTAGCTCAGTTGGTAGAGCACTTGCCATGTAAGCAAAGGGTCCTGGGTTCGAGTCCCAGAGGTGCCAACATCTTTTTTTCTTATTTTTCTATCTCCACATTTTCGATTGAGTTTCGCTTCATTTAATTAAAAATTGTTATTATTTATTATTATTAGTTGACGTGGTTTATTTAAGTAATCTCACCCAATACCAGCGAAAACTTGCACGAATATGTTGTCTGGGGTAATTTTTTAAAATATCAAATTATTTTCTTTTTTTCTTACTGTCGGCCTGGATTACAAACTCTGCGCATCACAAGCACTTTACTCATACACACGCAATGAATACGAACAAAATGTTTCAAACTTAATTTTAGACATCAGAAAACAAAACTCGATTCGCTTAAAAATTTAACTTTTTAAATAATAATACACCGTCAAACTTTTCCAAAATTCAATTCTGATAGTGATAGTGAAAAATATATTATGCCTACATAATGACCCTTTCTTACTAATAACAATTAGTAGCACATTTTTTGTAAAATAAGTCTGTATCTCGGTGGCTTTGGCAAGGACTTAAGCTAAAACTGTATACATAGATGATGTTGTGTATCTAAAAGCTTCCGCCTTTTAGACACAGATGGCGGTGATATGAACTATCAGTAGATTCCGCTAGATGGCAGGTTGCGTAGTACCTAAGTTGTCCGACACGGGATCGGAGGGGCTCAGAGTGAGTGTTTTCTGTAAACACTGGGCAGAATCATTTTTTTTTTTTTTTACATTAACTCCACACAGGAGGCACTGAGGAAAATAATTTTCCTCAGGGCCTATGTCATCTAGGATGCTGTGTGGAGGGTCTTTTTGAGGAGAGGAAGGAATGAACATTGGTCTTGAAGAGACCTATGTTGTAGGAAGGAGGAAACACAGAGGCCGGCAAATCATTCCACAGCCGAGCTGTTGAACACAAGAACGAGTCGAAGAAACGACCCGTTCTCATGTGACAAATGTCAACCGTGTACAAATGTTGGGCACGCGTTTGGCGTGTTTCCCGACTATGCACCGGTGCCGAAGGGATCAATGATGCTAGTTCCTCGGAGAATCTTCCATTGTAATACCGGTAGAACAAGGATAGCATTCCCACCCGACGCCTGTGCTCTAAAGATTGCAATCCGTATTTTAAGATGGGAGAGTCTATTAAACGGACCGCCCGTTTCTGCACAGAGTCGAGGATATTTTTCAGGTATTTTGGAGCTCCAGACCAGAGGTGGCTGCCAAATTCAACCTTGGGGCGCACTTGTGATTTGTACAGGGTTAGCAGTTGTGTACTATTAAAGTATCTGCGGGCCCTGTACAGTACGCCCAGCTTTTGGGAGGCTAACTTTACTCTGGCTTCGATGGAGCCCCCATACCTGAGCTGGTCACTTAGGGTTCGGTAGACTAACGCAGTCACAATTGTATACGCGAAGTATAAATAAATCCAGATAAAAAACAAGAATCTATTCATTCCCACAAGTAATCTCCATCCACAATTAATATCTGGAGAGTCTGTTAGTGTATCCACTAAATAACAGAACACTACACATATGCACAATTTTTATTATTTCATTTGAGTCAACTCTGATTGAGCAATCCATAACTTACATACATGAGTCTAACGCCAAGCCATTCGCTACGATTTTTATGACTTACCAGGAGTGTTTGGGTTTATCGAATGGGGCATGTCCTGGACTTGGCGGTGGATGCGTCTGTCCTCCAATCCTTTAACCTCTCCAGTCGCACTCCTTCGACCTTTCGCCTTACCCCAGATTCATTAGATGTAGATGCATTAGGAGGGATGGATTCAAACGTCTGCCATTCGTGGACACACTCATGGACACTAGCTTGTGTCGCTCTCCATAGAGAGAAAAAAATGGCCTTATATCTAAACGCCCGGGGTCTCAAAAGTTTCGTATGATGTGTAGCTATTCGAAAACGTAAAAATAAATGAAATTATTTTTCACTATTAGCCCGCTAAAATGGCCGGAACTTTTGAAAAAAAATAGATTACGTGATTTGGAAAAAAAATAAAACAAAGGGTTCATATTTTATATTTTGTACCAAACTTATTTTTCAATCCATAACTGTAGTACAAAAAACCCAAAAAAATTTTTTTTTAAACATGTGTGATGTGTTTGTTAAAAATATAAAAGGGGAAAATAACACTTTTTCTGGATACAATCAGAATTCTTGTTGACTTACTTATACTCATAAACTTATATACGCATTTTTTAATAATAAACCAACGTTAAAAGGTTAAATTACTGAAAAAAATGTATTAAAAATTGAAAAACAAAATGGTTCTAGGTTTGTTTTTTAATTTTCAATGCATTTTAGCGGGCTAATAACCATTTAAAAAAAAAATTAAATGCAGTTGTCATTTTCTTTGTAAGTCGCAACTTTTGAGACCCCGGGCGTTTCTGAATTCAAAAGTTGAAATAGTTGACACACCCTAATGGATACCCTGTCCCCAGATTCCCGCCCACCCTTCATACCTTTTTTCTTCCCCAAATATCCCCTCTTTCAAAGATGACAAAGGCCCTGACAGAATTTATTTTCTTCAAGGCCTTCTGTGTGGAGTTGTTTTAGGAGCATACATTCATAGAATCAAGAGTAACAATAGCAAAAATAAGTTATCCAGTTCGATAAAATCCCAGAAGAGACGAGAAGAAGCAAAAAGAGACAAGAAAAACCGAGAAGAGGCAAGAAGAAGGAAGATATAAATCAAAGTTGGATAGAGCCTAAGAATTCATAATAAATTGTAAATCGCCCCTGAGGTGATTTTTCACAATATGGTACTCTACAAATTGTCCAATAATTAATATTATTATTAAAAGGAAAAAAAACATAACGCTCAATCCATTCCTTTATTCCAAACTAAATTGGCTTATTAGGTTGCCATGTATAGCGGTCGATTAAACTCCAACCTCCTTACCATACTCAGAGCACGTGTTCCAAGTCCTAACAAATCAACTCCCCCGGTCTCACTGGGACAGGAATACTCCAGAATGGGGGATTCAATCATATCGTCAAGGCCTCCTGTGTGGAGTAATGGGTAGTGTAAAATTAAGAATTTACGCACAAACGCAAAGGCTCAGTCAACACTTTATTTTATTGGTAGAGAACCAAAATGTTTGCCTCCCGGAAAAAATTGATTAGAGATTTACCCATAAATGGCAATGGTTACAAATTAGACGTAGAATAATTAATATCGACGATCACTTTAAAAACTTTTCGCAATAACTTCAGTTACATACATTATTACCACGTAGACTACGTAGAGGATCGCGTAAAAAAATACTCGAGTGATTTACTCGGATACCTCGGTTTAGAAGAGTACTAAATGGCGCGCAAGTTCGATTGCATGTCAGAACTTTAAAAGCATTCCGCGAAAAGACGGTGCTTTCGGGGTTAACTTAAGGTGGGGTGATGTCGGTGAAATAGGGTGGGTTCGCTGAGGAGGGGTGAGGTTGGGTTAAGAGAGGTCGGTACCGGGAAACAAGAAAAGTCGTTCCGTACACCGGACGAAAGGCCCGTTCCTCATGAAAGTTTCGAGAATTTCGCGAGATTTCGCCGCTGAATTCATTTCGCTGAAATTTGTAGAATGGTGTACTTCTTTAGACGCACTGGTGTGCATGCATTGTATGTGATATGTAATTAATATTAATAAATTTATTATTTCCGATTTAGTAATACAATTACAAAAGATCGCAGCTTCCTATTTTTTTTAATCAATTGTATCGTGCAAACATAATATTTTTTTTACTTATTTCTCTAAGCAATCTAACAGTTACCCACTGTATTATACAGGGTGTTAAGGGACGTACTTGACTTACTTTAACCAGTGATTCCAGACATTATTTGGAGTAAAAAATGTAAATGAAATTTTGGTCTCCGGTGACATTTTTTATGTTTTTTTTTCCTACAAAAACATAAAAAATGGTAGTTGTTGAACAGTTGGATGCGGGGTAAGGGGTTCGTCGGATACCTGGCTGAGTGACCAGTGACGACATGCAGAAGAATTTTTTTTTAATGATTTTGAAGAAAAAAATCTTGAACAAAAAGTCACCGGAGAGTAAAATTTCATTTACATTTTTTACTCCAAATAATGTCAGGAATCACCGGTTAAATTAAGTCAAGTACGTTCCTTAACATCCTGTATGTTTTCCTCACACATATACCATTTCTCAGCCCGCGATATATGTATCAATGTTAATACCAGATTTCTTACAATAGCTTTATTTATTTTTACAATAGCTCCATACAGGAGGCCGTAGAAAAAAATTCCTCATGGCCTATATCATCTTTGGGGTGCTGTGGGGGGGATCTTTTCAGGGAAGAGAAGGAGAGGAAGTTCTGGGAAGGAAAAAGTATAAGGGGTGGGTAGAAATCTGGGGGTCAATGTGTCGAGGAGTGACGGACATATGAATTCATCCCTCCCACTACGGTGAAAGCCGATGGAGAGGTCTGGGTTAGGTCTCCCTCAACCAGTCTCTCTAAACCAGGGTTTCCCAACCAGTGGTCCACGGACTACTAGTGGTCCGCAAGAGGCTAGAAGATGGTCCGCGATGGTCCGCCGGTCAATAAACAATCCAGCACGCGGGCGGTCCCTGAAGGTGGAGAAGTCTGAATAAAAAAATTGGGACAGTATTGAGTTTATCATTATTGTACCTTGTGGTCAGTGGCCATTATGGTATTCCGTTTCGCCCCACCCCATCCTACCCACTCCGTTGTGGTAAATATTCTTCTAGAAACCATCCTACCCTGTCCCATTCCGCCCCCTCCGTTGTGGTAAATATTCTGCTAGAACCCGTCCTACCCTATCCCATTACGCCCCTCCCGTTGTCCTTATCCGTCCCAGGTGCCACCCATGCTAGCCTACGCCACTGACCACAAGCCTCCCCCCCTCTATTAAAGTTAACAATCCACAAAATTCAACTTGGTTATTAATTGGTCCGATATACAAATCAGAGCACGTATCAGTCGTAAAAATCTACGAAAATTCAACATTTCATAATTCTAATTTCAATTCATAATTAAAATTCACAAAGTCAAAATATTGCTAATACAGTGGTTATGTCATTATTCACTAGTCTTAAGAGAACGGCTGTTTAAATTTTGATTTAAGCCAAAATACTTGACCAAACTAAATAACTATTCAAAAAGAATAGATAATACCTACCTTGTGCGGATATATCACGAGTATATTTGTACAATGTATTTAAACAATGAACGTGAAGCTGGCAAAAAATATACGTAAATACTTACATTGTTTTATTTTTTATACTGCGTGCAGGTATATACAGGACAATACTTCGGATACGTTTTTACATTTTCACCACAAAAGTATTTTCGTTATTTGTTTTTGGGGTGTTATGCCGTGTTGCGCTACTTCCTTCTGTATGTAGGTACAAAAGACAAAAATTTTCTTCATAATTACGTTTATTTTAGGTCAAATCCTGAGCAAGGTTTCTAAAAAGTTAAGAAGTCTATTTAGAGAGTATCATATTTTGACTTGAGTTGTAAGTCTTGACATTCTGGAAAAGGGAGCGTGGTACCTTTACCTATCTATAATCAGTAGAGTGTTGATTAATTTGGAATCTAGGGGAACAGATGTTGAACTTTATTAGTTTTAACAAAGAAAGTGAGTCATTCATCAGTCACACAGGTGATAATTTTGAAAATGTAAATTTCACCAAAGTATTATTTATGTAACAATTATTATAAGCAATAATTATCAGCCTGAAACACATCTACATTAAAAAAATCTTCCGAGAAAAGATACATGCCGTCAACGGGACTTGAACCCATGTCCTTCTGATTGCCGGTCAGGCGCTCTACCACTGAGCTATGTCGGCTTATCTAATACCCGATAAATAATTCAATATTTACTAGTGTTTCATTCAACAATTATTGCTGATTACATTTTTCCACCTGAAAACAACGAACTTTATTTTTGTGAGAGAAGCATTGTTAGTGTAAATCTCTCGCTAGGTGGCGTCGAGACAAATTATGTCTACATTTTTTGGTGAAATACTTTAATTTGTCAAATATTAATTAATTTTTTAATTGATAAACTAACATTTAAGACAATATTTTATGCATAGCACAAAGGGTAACAATTATTATAAGCAATAATTGTCAGCCTGAAACAAGGGGTTCAAGTCCCGTTGGCGGCATGTATCTTTTCTCGGAAGATTTTTTTCAATGTGGATGAGTGTTTCAGGTTGAAAACTATTGCTAATAATAATTGTTACCCTTTGTGCTATGCATAAAAATCTTGTCTTAAACGTTAGTTTATCAATTAAAAATAATAATTATTATTTATTTGTTTAGGCGCTCGCCTCTTACAAGTGGGTGCTGAGCGGAAGAACTTAGAACTGAAAGGTTAACTTCGGACGAAATCTCTATCTTTGGAATCTACGCAAGAATTTTTATATAGGTACCCTCAAAGTTCCATATTCAGTTAAAAGGATTTTGAATCAGATTTTTTTTGTATGTTCAGAAATTCTTCGTAGTTGGTTGTTTTTCATTGGATAACATTTAAGAGACTAATTGAACGTGAAATCTTCTCAATTAATAAGTATCTACGTGTATTTATGGTGCATAATATTTAAATAACAAAGTTTGGGAAATTGTGTATTCCCTTATTAAAACCGAAATTTTTCACGAATTTCTTCATGAGAGCTCCTCATTAAAATGTTTTCATAAGCCACAGCTGCCGTGGTAAATTTGAAGGTATTTTTGCTTGTAAAGCAAGTAATTTATAGAAGTGTTCTGTTATTACGCTTCCTAAAGCCCTGGTCCTTTAAAATAATGAGATGAATGAACTGTTCAGACCACATCAACATTAATTTCCGCTTAATTAACGAGAATGTTGTTATCAAACCAGTAGGTAGTTAAAACATTGTAGGAAGGTACCTAATTATACATTTCCACTGCCGCTAAACCAATCAACATCATATTCAAGTTCTCATTTGGTTTCGTTTCTTTTGAAATTAATCATGTCAAGTACTCGGTGTAAAGCCTGTGCGTCTGCGGCGGCCCCGATTGTGATATTTTTTGGGGTTAAAGGGGGTGGGGACCAATAGGAAATTGGAAGAAGAAAACAATGTTTGACCGCCGAATGCTTTTACGTTATCTATTTAAAAAATCAATACTAAGCAAAGTATTAATAAGATTTTTCAATTTGACTTACGACCAGAATTTTTTGGTTTTAGTTGGAAGAGGTTCGTCGAAAATATCTAATTTCATTTGCGAAGTTAAAATTACATAATTAGCATTAATTTAATTAATTTAAAATAAAACAATAACTTTGTAAACACCACTTTTATTTTTATACTTTATGCCGACCGGGTTTCGCTACAACCGTAGCTTCATCAGGGCAGTATAATACTCTACTAACATTAGGTTACATTTGTGTTATAATATATACTTTACCAAAAATGGGCTGGGCTGGACTCGTCAAGTGGAGGAGGAAGAGGGAGGCATAGATGGAGAAAAAAAAATTATTAATTTAATTAGTTAATTCATTAATTTATTTAGTTCCTTTAATAAGTTTAAAATCAACTATCTAAATTACCGATTTATATATTGATCTTCCTTCAGACACTTTTCCAGCAAATTCAATTCAAGTATAACTGAAAGTTTTCGAAACTTTCGTGAACCAACGAAAGTTTTCGAAACTTTCGTTGGTTCACAATCAGTATTTAAAAGGTTTTTCTTAGTTCCCATCTACTTATTCAAATTAATTGTAGAGCTTTTTTATGGAACACTTGGATCTAAGAAGCGGAAAAGTTTGTCACCTTTAAGCCCCCGCATTACCAATTTGGGAGGTGGGTATGGGTACCGCCGCCCCGGGAACCATTTACTGGATAACCAACACCTTTGCTATAGGTCACCCCAAGTTGTTCGCTACGTTTGGTGACTTAGCAGAGGAGTCTTGGAGGCAGATGCATTTGCCCATTTTCTGCGTAGCGGGCCAGATCGGGTGAGACTGGTTGAAAGAGACCATTTGATTTCTCAATCTGGACTCTCTCGACGCATTGCCTTGTACCGCAGTGAGTGGAATGAATTCATACGTCTGTCACCCTCATACCTTTTCCTTCCCAGAACTTTCTCTCGTTCCTTTCCTTAAAAAGACCTTAAGTTTTAAAGGTACTAAAAGAATATGGGTTATTTTTTAAGGTAATATCCACACATCTGTAGAGCCAAATGGTAGCTCACTTGAAGTGAAATGTCACAAAACTGCGCTTTATAAATGAAATGTTATTATTATTATTATTATTATTAATTATATGAAATCCTAACTATGCTCCGAAAGTTATCAAAATACATGTTATAGGTATAAAAAAAATTCACAGTGTATTTTTAAATGCAACTTAAGCTTTTTCAAGAGATTTTTGCTCTATTTTAAACGAGTCGTGTTTTATTAAATATTCACCGAGCGGAAACCGGGCGGACACCGGGGGTACACCGGGCGGACACCGGGCGGACACTGGGCGGACACCAAGCCGGCGGCATTTGACTTTTATGCAAATCAACAGTTTTATTCCGATATCGATAAAAATGTGCATACCTGCCCTTCAAAACAAAAGAAAGGTCACTGTATAGATTTGTCTTCAAAAACATTTTCTTTTAAACACATTTTCAAGCTAATAGGCCACTTGCATCACATTTTTAAAAAAAATCCGGTTTAGGCAAATATTCTAAGACAGTCTGTATTTTTTCACTTTTTTAAATCGTATTTTTGAAACCCTGGCGATTTTTTTAAAATTTCGATCCGAAAAATCGGACCATTTTTTATAAACCGGAAAGACGGGACTTAATTTTATGGGTGCAAAAAAACGATAATTACATAACCGAAAATCATTTAAAAAAAAAAGAACGTTTTGCACGCGAATGGCACAGAAGAATAACGAGGCATACCAAAAATATTACATCTCATAAATATTTTTTTCCTTGATCCATCTTATTGATCATAAATCATTATAATGTTCAACGACTTTATTACTAAATCCAATGTAATATACTTGTAATTGTAAATTATGATAATAATAAGAACATTATAATTTGTTAAAATCAGTACCATTACTATTATACCCACCTCTAAAACACGTACACACAGCATAAATGTACGGGGTTCTCTTTTCTCTTCATAACATCTGTCAAAAAATCAAACCAAATGATAAGTTCGCAGAGAACAAACAATAAATCTAGTGAACATTAAATGTCAAATTCAAAAATTCGCCAGAAATCAAAGTGTTGCCATATAAAAAAAAAAATCAGTGTGGAATTTTACAAAAATTAATAGGAATATTTTCGGAGACGGAAAATTTCATGTTGTGACGTCACGAGCCCAAATAATGGATTTATTTATTTTTAAAAAAATTTACATTTCTTAAAAAATTTTAATTAACATTTTCGTAAACTTAGTAAAAAAATCTATCCACACGATTTTTTCCAAGACGTTATGAAATCCATGCAAGTGGCCTATTAGCGTTGCTTTTGAAATACAAAACGTTTCCGGAGATTGAGTCTACTGGATGTCTATCGAGTATATCCAAAAATATCAATGCTAGTCTTATTTAAAATGTACATGTTTACATAGATATTATTTTTATAGCTATAACTTACTATGAAAATATTTATGCCAGATAAAACATTCGCTCAGAAAAAAACTTTATCTAAAACATCACCAAAGAAAATACTGTGTAAATTTAATGGAGCTATGCTTGCGATGAACAGGTTTTTCTAATTTATATTTTGAAGCACAGTTACATTAAGAGCGTTTAACCAGCCAGCGGCCAAAAATCCACATTTCGTCGAAAGTTGTTCTTACGATCGTACGGGGCGGTTCCAATGAGAAAGATTAATTATTCTCCTTTCCAGCTTTTTAAAATTATAACTCAATATCGATTTTATTCCATTCCAAATTTGCTTTAATTTAAACCTTCATCCAAAAATACTGAAAGGCGTGATCATAAAACTATTAAAATTATCTATTGTTTGTAATTATTTTTTGATCAAAAGTATTTATCATTTTAAATAATGTCTAAGATAAATAAGAATGTAAAAAAAGAAAATATATTAATTTGTAAGTGCGCAAATAAATACACAAATAGAAACACATGTAGGTACGTATAATTTTTTTTATGATTTTATTTAAACTAAAATAAAATTCTGATACATGCGTCTCCCAGATAATGTATTGATTTATTTTACTGCATGATTATATGATTTAAAATGGGTGTTGTATAATACATTTTTTTTTTTTAAATTTAACAAACCTGCCAACGACCTATGGTATAACCTTATTATACTAAAAATAAACATTTTTTCTCAAAATTTAAAACGTGCGTTTCCTAAATAAAAGAACAATCTTTCGAAATCAATTTATAATTTTTTGTGGTAAAGAGTCAATTCATCTAAAATCTGATTTAAAAATGACATATTTCTGGTTTTCTCTGATATATATGTTTTCCCTCTTAAGGTTTCAAGTTATCCATTTTTTGGTGCTAGAAAATAATATTTAACTGTATGACTATTTACCGAATGATGATGACCGTATAATTTTATATCCGCACTTCAAAAAAAGTCCCGCCAATTTTTCCTTTCATAATTGAATTAAGATTTAAACCATGTTTGAACAATTATTGGATTAACAGGATCTCTCCGGGCTTCATTCCTGGGATCATACGTTTTTTAATTTTTTTTTATTTTTGCCCACTAGTAACTAAAATTGGGGACAGAGAACGAATGTAGGATTTTGAAATAAATGTAAATTTATTATTAAGGCTGACAGAATCATTTGAATACTTAACAAGCTTTAACCAAAATCGGCTCGAAAAATGTGAACATCTTATTTCATTTTATTCCGTTTAAGATTTATGGGTTGTTTCGACAAAATATTGTTAACATTTAGTAATTACTACTTCCCAACAAAAATTTTCAATTTTACTGGAATTTTCTGAGCAAAATTAAAATTTTTAATCCCCTTTGAGGTTCTAGGATCCCTGTAACATTTACGAGATACAGATTGCGTTCATGATTTCACCGAAAAAGTGAAAATATAATTTTTAATGAAAACTGACATGAACTTTTAATCAACGCAATTTAAGGGCAAAAGGATTGCTTTAATAAAATTGTTAATCTTCATTGTTCGTGTCCGTACATAATATAAATTTATTTTTCGCTTTGTTTACAGTTTTCAAAAGGACTAGACTTCAAATAAAACTGTCCGCTGTAACGAGGTAACATGATTGACCGTATGGTGTATCATTGCAATATGCATTTAGATTGCATTTTTGTTCGGACACGGCAAACAGTCAGTTAGCAGTAAATCAAAAATTCATTTAAATTGCAGAATTTTCGGAACATTCGCTAAAGTAATCAAGTCGAAATGGCTTCTTGGTAATGCATTTGTTCGACATACTTTTATATTGTAACGAATACAATTTGGGAGGCAGGTGTGGGTGTCGCCGCGTCGCCTCGGAAACCATTTATTGAATAACCTACACCTCTACCATAGGTCAACCCAAGTGGTTCTCTGGTGGTGACTTTGGAAGGGTGCCCGGCATCTTGGGGTTAGGTTGAAGGAGTCCCTTTGCCTTCTCCAGCCGTACTCTCTCGGAATATCGCCTTGCACCGCAGTGGGAGGGATGGATTCGAATATCCGTCACTCCTGAACAAACTGACCTCCAGATTCCTACCCACCACTAATATCCTTTTCCTTCACAGAACTTTCTGTACTTTCTTTAATTAAATATCCCTCCACACAGCATCCCCAAAGATGACACAGGTCTTGAGGGGAATTATTTTCCTCGGGGCCTCCTGTGTGGAGCTAATATAAAAAAGTATTTCCGTGGGAGAAGAGCCAGAAATGTTGTGTGTTGTATTGTGGGTATGTTGAAGAGAGTGGAATGGGAAAGTATATGGGGAAGAGGAAGGTAGAAAATTACCTGTTGGTTCAGATTTTTTTGAAGTAAAACTTGTAATTTTTTTGAGTAAGCTGGTGAATGCTTGACAAGAGCGTTACGAAAAGCAAGGCGAACGGTAGTTGAGATTGAGATATAAGTTAGTGAAGAGAGAAAGAGAGAGAGTTACATTTCGTATTACTGTAGCGGCAAGAGAGCCCCCATTTTTTTCTCTCTTTCAGTCACAGCCAGTTACGTTTCGCATATCTAAGACACCGTGCAGGCCTATTGTCTGTATCACACTGTAGGAACAAGAGAGAGCATTGCGCGCGCACATTTTCTTTCTCTCTTCCTATCATATAGATGGAACTAAGGATGATTTACTTCAGTTGTGTGGTCTAAAGCACCCTCGTTTTTTTTTATAACAACGGTACAAATATACCATAAACACTGATTACATACAAAATTCTATAGTACAAATAAAATTCATATTGATTGAAAATATTTGATAGTATACCCTTCTTGTACCTACCATCCGTGCTCTTAAATAGATCCGCCACGTATCTATTACTAATTTCAAGCAATCTGGGTACAAGCGAGTGTTTGGAATACTCAGCACTGTTCATTTGGTCAACAGACGCGGGTAAAGCCTCTTCAAGCAGCTCGCTGAACTTGCAGCGTTTCGATTAATATTCTAGTGATCTTTCTTTCACCAGGAGATTTGAGAGTACACATTTAATTTCCACGTGAGATAACACATTCAAATTATTCGCATAAGCTGGATTCAGAACCCGTGACCTCCGGAGTCAAGTTTCTGTCTATTCTAGTACGATAGTCGTATATAGCTACATTTATAATATGTATTTTCACTAATCTAAGGCGTCCAGAGGCGATACGAAGATAACCTTTCGAAAAACACATGTTAATGTTATGTAAATATATGATAATATTTTCATTTGCTTCATCATTTTCGAGGATATAGAAAACACTAGATTATTTATTATCTCAATATAAATAGAACTATTGAAAAGATTGAGATTTCCTGATGTCAAAATATTTAAATTTTCTATAAGTTTTACTTTAAAAACTTGTTAACAGTTATTTTAGATGACGCCAAAATACTGGTATTAACGCATTCAACACCGCTCTTTTCTTTCCACACATAAGGGTTTTTTTACATTAACTTCACAGAGGAGGCTCTGAGGAAAATATTTTACCTCAGGGCCTATTTTATCTGAGATGATGTGTGGAGGGTCTTTTTGAGGACAGGAAGGAATGAACATTGGTCCTGAAGAGGCCCATGTTATAGGAAGGAGGAAACACAGAGGCCGGCAAATCGTTCCACATCCGAGCTATTGAACAAAATAACCAGTCAAAGAAGCGACCCGTTCTCATGTGACAAATGTCAACCGTGTTCATGTTATATACCTATGTTGGGCTCCAGATTTTGGAGCTCCAGTTGCCAAATTGACGAACAAACGTGGGGTGCACTTGTGTTTTGTACAGGATTAGCATTTGTGTACTATTAAAGTATCTGCGGGCCCTGTACAGTTGTACAGTACGCCCAGTTTATGGGAGGCTAACTTTACTCTGGCTTCGATGGAGCCCCCATATCTGAGCTGATCACTTAGAGTTACACCAAGCATATCAATGGAGGGCCTGTTCGGAAGATTGCTTCCATTGAAGGACACGATACCCAACACCTCTGCCATAGGTCACCCCAAGTGGTTCGCTACGTTTGGTGATTTAGCAGGGGTGCCCGGGTTCATGGGGCGAGGTTTGTCTAGGTCTTGGAGGCGGATGACCAGGACACACTGAACCCCAGATTCCTACCCACCCCTTAAACCCTTTTCCTTCCCAGAACTCTCCTCTCCTTCCTTTCCTTAAAAAACCCTCCACACAGCATCCCAAAAGATGACAAAGGCCCTGAGGGATTTTTTTTTTCAGAGCCTCCTGGGTGGAGCTTATGTAAAAAAAAAATAAAAAAAACGATGGTCCGATGTTCTGTAGGGAATCTGCTTGCACAGCGCGGGTGTAAACGTTGCGCCCTAAAGTTTATGTTTAGACTTAGGGAATTCAATACCTAGTTAGTTTGTGTGAAATTAGTATGAAACAATACACGATTATATATAAAGACCATATTTTATTCTTGAGAACACTTCATATTTGAAAATTTTTGGTGTATAAATTAAGATTTTTCGTTTTATGATTTTTTTAAGACTTCAAAGGCTTATTTATTTTATTATCAAGGAAAAAACCTATCACGCAAACAATTGTTTAGTTTTTTGTGCATAAATATAAAGACAATATAAGAAAACATAAAAATTATGATGGATCCCAGTCCAAGCGAAACATCTAAAATGGGATCTGGATATTTATGGAATTTTTCGCTGAAAAAAAATCGCAACCAGCCGAAAATATCCATATCCATAAAAATATCCCTTGCGCAAAAACGGGTTAATTGTTTCACAAAATTAAAAAATATGTCATTTTTTTTCTACATGGGCCTCAGGAAAAACTCTACACATTGATTAGCAAAGGGTTAATTATAACGTTGCAACAGGCGTCTGGTCTGGTTTCGAGCTATGTAGACTTCTGACAAGTGGGGAGTAGAAATGGGTATTTTAATGAAGGTGCACGGTGATGGCAATATATAATATTATTTTATCGTAAGTCAATGATACAATGAAATTATTAAATAATTCACAAATCAGCTTACTTGAGAACATGGTCTGAGTAGCTCGTATATAATAATTAAAATAATAATGTATTTCGTCAAAATTGTTTCATTTTTGTTTGTGTTTGTGATAGCCTGCGGCTTAGGACAAAATAAAGAAGGTAAGTTAAATAAAACAAATAAGTGATAAATAAAACTTAATATATTAACGACATTGATCGTAGCTAAATCGAAAAATGCTGTTTTCTTGAGTCTCCTACTTCCAATAATAATTTATTATTATAATTTTATTATAATTTTATATTTTTACATAAAACTATTATTACTATATCTAGGCGATCTCTGCACCGATGTCAAAACGGGAGGTTCTGGAATATGTACGATAATAGGCGACTGTGCTGACGTTTTGAAGTCTGCTATATTTAATGGCACCATGCCACAGGTAATATATACGGATTATTTACTTTCCTCTTTTCCACAGGCTCTCAAACTTATTTTGAAAATTAACAAAAACAGAGTGTGCATTTCACATGCGGTAGAAGTGAAACCTACAGAAAACTAAAGTCGACAAGAGGGGAAGCTACCAAGCACAAAGAGGAGACGGATTAGTATCTCGCAGGCTAAATCCTGTAGATGTACGTGTTTGTCTTTTTTAGAGTAGTTTTTTTTCATTGATTTCCAAATCACAACGGTGCTAAAAAAGTTTTCTCTTCAAAAATTAAGTGCCCCCCAAAATTTTTAACTTACCTTTTGAAATGAAAACTTTTTTTGCATCTTTATGATTTAAAACTCGATGAAACGAGCGACACTAAAAAGAGACTAACATATACTGCAGGATTTAGCCTGCGAGAGAAAGAGATAAGACTAATCGGTACGGGCCTCCTCTTTGTGAGGTTCTACGTCGAATAAAATGTAAAATAACTTTTAAAAGGGTAACAGTATTGTAACAAATAAACCTTCTTTTTACTCCTGCATTCAACTCATTTTCTCGAAGTTTAGCTTTCTGAAAGTTTCACTTCTACTGCGTGTGAACTGCACACTCTGATTTTTTTATTTTACCATCTGTAGGGGCATGTAAATAGCCCTAGACACGAGGGAATACTACCCTATGTAATTAATGAAAGATGAACTCTTCCCTATGTGACACAAAACAGATTATACAGCAATTCCAAAATCCTCATTGAAAACAAAACAAAAACTCACCCGAGAATGCAGCTATCCACAGGATGTCCAGCACAAAACGACACTAGTTTCCTTCGAATATTGTTTTCGCCAAAGCGGTAGTGTAGAATCTCAACAAGTGTTTATCATAGGAAGGTAGTTCACACAATGAATATGAATTTTGCAAATAAATAGTACGTGCCAAAAACTCACAACAATAATTTAATTGTCGGTTAATAATTTGATTATGACTGACATCTATTGGCTTCAACCAACACTCACGTCGTAAGTAATTGCTTGCCCCACAGAGGTCAGAAAATGCCTTAATTCACTGAATTTCAATGTCACATAGGGAAATTCAATATAATACAACCACCATAGATGGCGCCCCCATGGTCCCATAGCATAAATTATTAATTTAAATGAGATGAATGCCCAAATGTATTTAAATATATTTTATGGCGCGTATTCACCATCTGTTACGGATCTTAAAAATGGTTAATGCAAATATAATTTTAAAACAAGCATTATTATATGGATAGGATATATAATATATAGGATAATAATAATAATAATATTTGGCTAATTTATATAGCGCCGTTTTCGCGAAAAATCACCTCAAGGGCGCTGTAAAAATAAATACATAAAATAATAAAATTACTGTCTTACAACTAAGATTTACAATTATTACTAGTGACTTACATCTAAGACTTATAGCTAGTGGCTTATGACTAAGACATATAAACGCTAACCTTAACTGAACTCAATGACATACATGTTTACAATCATGACTTAAAGTTAGAGATTTACAACTAACATATAAGTATTTACATTTAAAAATACTTCTACACATCTTATACATGTTATACTTTCGCCAGAATCATACACAGCGCCAGAAGAAGGAGGAAGTTTTTACATAATATTACTTTTTAAGGACATGGACGCAAAAATTATCGGATTTACGAAAACGAATGGATATCTTAAATAAATTATTGAAATAAATCGCCGATCTTTACCGTATAGATGATTCACCGCACAACATTAAACAGATTGAGGTGTTAGATTATCACTGACAGTCTATTGGTAGGTAGATCAATAGCATTTTGACTTTTTCATGAGTAGTTGTAGGGAATAGCAAATAAAATAGTATTTATTCGTGGATATAAGAGAGGGTGTGACCTGTTTATTCTGTTTCTGAGATCACAGAATATTTCAATGAAAGAAAATAAAAACTCATACTTAATCACACATAAAAGTATTTTTATTAACATTAAATAAAGGTCAATTTGGGAAGCAGTTATGGGTACCGCCGCCCCGGGAACCATTTATTGGATAACCAACACACCTGCTACAGGTCACCCCAAGTGGTTCGCTACTTTTGGTGACTTAGCAGGGGTGCCCGGGTTCACGGGTGAGGTTTTTCTGGAAATTGTTGGCGGATGATTTTGTCCATCTGTTGCGTGGTTTGCCGGATCGGGAGAGGCTGGATGAGGGATACCTTTTGACCTCTCCAGCCGGACTCTCTCGACCAATCGCCCTGCACCGCAGGGGAAGGGATGGATTCATTTAATTGAATTTAAAACTTATCTAATATGAAGGATGAATCTGATGCATATTATTCAGTTTTTTTTTTAATATTAGGCTCGAATTCACTTAAAACTTCTCTTTTTTTCTTGCTACAGCACTAAATCCACGTTCACATTAATATGAGGATGGGAATGCTATTAGAAATTGTTGAACAACCGACCATATCCCAGGGTACAGTTGAGATATTCGCTTCTGCAAATTTCCTTAGTGCTCCCTAATTTTCTTTGAGCCTTCTACTGCCCCATTTACTGTTAGGGGGCGTTGTCGCCCACTTTGAGAAAGACTGCTAATACATATTGCGAAAATAACAGTAAACCGTTGACGCGTGTGGGAGACGCGTTCAAGACGTCCGCGCCACCTACCTAAACATCTAAGTGTCCAGCTAGGGATGTCTCTCTTATTTTTGTCGTTTTTGTCGCACAGTACCTCAGTGAAGAGCTTGTATTATAATTTCATAATTATTTCCAATTACCAGATGAAACACAGCTGAAAAAGATTTTTTGCCTGCGCAGTGGTAGCATTCGCTAACAACAATTATTGCTGTTCTTAACAATAAATAATTTTACTCTTGTCCTATACCATCTTAGCGGTAGCTGTTTAGAGTCATTTTAAGGTGGGGAAGGAGGGGAAGTTTTGGGAAGGACAAAGGTATGAAAGGTTGGTAGGAATCTGGAGGTCAGTGTGACCAGGAGTGACGAATGAATCCCAGGCGATTGATTGAAAGTCGATAAATCAACTGGCTAAAGAAGTCACATCGCAAACACGCAACTGGTGGGCAGAAACATCTGACGCCAAGATCCATACATACCTAACTCCCATGATTCCGGGAATTGCTAAATCACCAAACCACTCGAGGTGACCAACCGCAGAGGTGTTGGTTATCCAATGAATGGTTTCCGGGGTGGCAGCAGAAAATTGTTAAATCAAAATCTTATTTCGCCGACTGTTTGTTAGCTAACAGGTTGTTCATGCACAGTAGTTTTGGTCTTTAAGCTGTTAAAGGATGACTGATTCCAGATGGTGTTACTTCATCACATTATTTGACGTTTATGATCCTATTCAAAATCGAGTGATCCTTGTAATTTATAATTATTTATTTATTTATTTAACGCCCAAAGGGCTTTTACATATTTGGTAGTGCAATTAATTCATGACAGATGAAATATAGGTGTTTAGTTTTCCTTAAGGTCTCAAATTCAAAATGAAAGGCCGTTTCAAATAAGTATCCTCCAATTTTTTCACAATTTTACATTACACATGACTTGCACCATTCTTTGACACTACATGGAATATAATCCGCGACGGCTCTGTCCCATGGATCTAAGACACTCTTAGTTTGTTGTTTGCTTGGGTAAAAAGAGGGAAGAATAAAAGCATTGTATTTATTAAAAAAAAATGCCAAAGAACGAAACATACGCAATAAAAAAATAAACACCACACAACTGTCAACGAGTCATCAACAGCTGGGTTAGGTATCTTCTTTACCAGCTGATGATTAGCTACTAGAATACACAACAGGTGTTCAGTCAAGCGCTAAACCACTTATATACACCAGCACTTCCTCTTACTACCAGCACTGATACGATCTTCAATACTTTCAACGTTGTGGAAATTAAACAGCTCTACGCAAGATTCATCATAGTTAATTTACATAAAAACACTAAAACCCTATACAAAGCAACACAGACGATACAAAATACCCGAGCCAAAAACAAAGAACTTCTCCAAACTCCTTTTTCTAAAACCACCTTCGGATAAAGACACTTTAAATACTTAGCTTGCAAACTACACACTACACTACCAGCTACGATTAGACAAAGTGAATCAATGACCGAATTCAAACAAGATATAAAGAAATGGATTATTAGTATTGGACGTCACTCTTCTACAAGCATTTGTAAAATAAATTACAAATAGACAGAAATATCAATTTACATATGTCCTTACCCATATAAAATAAATTAAAATAATAAAATCCTATATAATCTAATGCCATAAACAGATTTGACAGGACTTACTACTTTACTACATCTCTTCATTCATTTATTAGATAACTCTCTTTATGGGATTTACCCACACTTTCGAACATATTTATGTTTTAATTGTATTCAAATATTTAACCTTAAATTTTCTTATGATATTCTTAAAAACTCTTATATATGATATGTTTTAATTGTATTCAAATAAATATGTATTTAACCTTAAATATTCTTATGATATTCTTAAATACCTTTATATACGATATTCATTTTCGTACCTCTACGCCTGTCTCAACACAGGTATACCCTAGTGAGACGGGTATCGAATTATCTAATGTATAGATCAATAAATAAATACAATATTATATTTATTATTAATTTTATGCCAAAAGCGACAGTATTAGCAGGGTATTGATTTTAATAATTTGCATCACCGCATTTTGAAGTTTTATGATAACTGAAACTGTTGCAGGTTTGTTCTCACCTGGGGACCCTGCAAATAGTTTGCTGTCCTCGTACCTCCGCAGTCAGGACCAGCTGTCTACCACTGTCTGCCCCATATATCAACGTACAGAAGACAGAAAAGAAATCGTGGAATCGTAAGTGCATCAGATATTTACAAAAGGCAAAATAAATTATTTCTTGGCCATTTCAAATGAAAAACACAATCACAACGGAAATGACCAGCCATGGATTAGCCATTTGGAGAGAATGCCAATAGGCCACTTGCATGGATTTCATAACGACTTGGAAAAAATCGTGTGGATAGATTTTTTTACTAAGATAACGAAAAAATTTTTAGAAATGTACAGTTTTTTTTTATTATTAATAAATCCATTATTTGGGCCCATGACGTCACTACATGAAAATGTCCCGTCTCCGAAAATGTTCCTATTAATTTTGTAAAATTCCACACTGATTTATTTTTTTTATATGACAACACTTTGATTTCAGGCGAATTTTTGAATTAGACATTTAACGTTCAATAGATTTATTGTTTGTTCTCTGCGATCTTATCATTTGGTTTGACTTTTTGACAGATGTTGTGAAGAGAACCCCGTACATTTTACGCTGTCCGCATGTGTTTTAAAGGTATAATGGTAATGGTATTGATTTTAACAAAATCACATTTTATAATATTCTTATTCTTATTATAATTTACAAGTACAAGTATATTACATTGGGTTTAGTAATATAGACGTTGAATATTATAATGATTTATGATCAACTAGCTGACCCGGCCAGTCATCTACTGGATGGTTATCCAACCTTTATAACCACCGCCGTCTTTGAGTTAATTGCGAAGAGACACACAGATGCCGAGGGGGACTTTAATTTATAATACGTAGAGATGGTGTGAAAGATTATAATAATATGCATGAAATGCTTGGGGTAACTAACGTATTTAAGTTAATAAGGATTAATACTGTATTCGTCTAAATAACTTTTCAATTACCGCAATGTACGTGACCATTTTTTTAGAAGATAGAATGGGTATAGTAAGCCATATAGAATAAGAAAGATAGATATATGCCTTCGCGGACTTTTTTAAAGATCTATAAAAGAGGAATATCCCACCATGCATTGTTTTGTTATATCCCAAAAGGATTAGGCAGCGTTTTCGATGAAAGCTACCAGGCGGCTCGACTTTTTCCGACACTTCTAACAATTATTGTTATGTTTCAACCAATTTACACAAATCCTTGACACAATACATACCTAAACCTTCCTCACGAAACACTCTATCTATTAGTGAAAACCGAGTTTATTGCGAACAGACAGACAAACAGACGACGCGGAGGACTTTAATTTATAATATGTAGAGAAGATAGAGATAACATGGATCAAGGAAAAAAATATTTATGAGATGTAATATTTTTGGTAAGTCTCGTTATTCTCCTGTGCCCTTTCTTGTGGAAAACGTTATTTTTTTTAAATGATTTTCAGCAATGTAATTATCGTTTTTTCGGACCTATAAAATTATGTCCCGCATTTCCGGTTTATAAAAAATGGTCTGATTTTTCGGATTGAAATTTTCAAAAAAATCGCCAGGGTTTCAAAAATACGATTAAAAAAAATACAGAATGTCTTAGAATATTTGCCTAGGCCGGAAAAAAATTAAAAATGTGATGCAAGTGGCTTCTTGGCAGAACACCAACAGTTATGACCTTTGTGCCGCCGAGTTTAGAAACACGCTGAATGAATTTGTAGTGAGAAATTATTTTCCTCAGGGCCTCCTGTGTGGAGTTAATGTAAAAAAATATATATATCGTTATTTATTTTGGGGGTGCTAGGCCGTGTTGCGCTACCTCCTTTTTTAGCCAACGGGACTGTTTTGGACAGCGTTACACGACGTGTAGAAATTGTAGACTGTCCACACATCTGCCCTGATGATGGACACTGTGATGCTCTCCGAAACGTTGGCAAAAGAAGAAGGTAGCGCAATACGACATAACTCCCCAAAAATAAAGGCCACTGGTTTAAATAATATTGTGGGAATATTTTCTGTCACAAAACAATTTTTTTTTTTTAATGTTTTTTTTTTTTTTTTTTACAGTGATTACCGCACAAGAATCTCAACTGCTCCCGTCTGGAGCCAGTGAGACTATGGCATCCCCAATTGGGGTATGTTGTGAGGCTGAAGGTAGTGGGGAGGGGAAGGAGGTGGGGAAGAGGAGGGTTGGGAAGTACCTGGCTATTCAGATGTGGTCACCAAACACGGCTAAAGCCATTTTTAAGCAACGTTTCAATTCTGAATGGTGGTCTTACACCCGGGCGATACTGATGGTATCTTCCACTCTGGAACATGCCGCAAATATACTATATATTATTTTAAATGAATTAATTGTTAAATAACACAAATTAATCAAATAAAATTTATTTGCGCATGCCGTTACATGGGTTCGAACCCGCGACCTCCGGATTGTGAGTCAAGAGTCTTACCCACTGGACTACGGAGGTCGTTTGGGTGTTAAGGTTGGTTTATGTTTGGTTAGGTGTTAAAATGTTTTAAGTAAATTTGATACCTTGTTATTTGATCCTGTCTTTGATGTGTTTTTTGTGAAGAATTGTTGATGTATTTTTAGTTAGTAATTGCTTCAGTGTGGTGGGCATGCAATTATATACATAGTTTGGTTGCCTAGTACTTAAAGTTTCTTTGCCCCTGTGAGGTATGAGTTACCGGTATATTTAATGTTTTTTGTATTTTATTTTATCTAAATATTTTCTAACAGCACGATTAGGCACTTTTTAATACACAAAATAAATATTTTTTATCACAAAGATTACAAGGGATTTACAATGTGAACGTAAATTATTAAAATAAACTAAAATATTATGAGGCGTTACAAAACTAAACGTTAACTTATACGGTTTTTTTAATATGCGTAAATTCTGTCGGTGCTTTTATGCTGAAATAGGCCAAGCCACGGCAGTGTAACACGCATAATAGCACATTGTCTGACACAGGCATTAAAAGTAATAATTAAGATTGAAAATTTCTGTGACAAATCATTTTTGTTTTTTGCTGGAATTACCAGGAATTTTGGAGGCCGCCATGGGTACCGCCACCCGGGAAACCATTTATTGGATAATCAATATCTCTTTCGTTGGTGACCTCAACTGGTTTACTAAGTATAGCGACTGGGGTGTGCGGGTTCATCGGGTAAGGTTGGTCTAGGTCTTGGATCTAGAGACCCCGGTCGAGGGACACCTTTTGACCTCTCCAGCCCCTTTCCCTATACCCTTTGATCCATCGCGATGCATCGCCTTGCTCCACAGTTGCAGGAACGGATTCAAATGTCCATCACTCCTAGACACACTGATAGCCAGAATCCTACTCAGCCCCTCATAACTTTTTCCTTCCCAGAATTTCCTCTCCTTTTTTCCTTAAAAAGCTCCCTTCACACAGCTGTTTTTCTCTTTATAGTGTCGTAATGTTTCGTTTCATCGTATTCCAACTCACAGCGGTGCTAAAGAAGTTTTCACTTCAATAATTAATTTTATTTTTCAGACTGCATCGACATGCTTGAGACAATCTTCCCCTGTGAGAAATCCGAAGAAAGGTGGGTTAGGGGGAACAAATGTCCCGGAATTCCAAGTGAAGGCACCTCTGATGATGGTACCGTACCTCCAGGAGAGTTCCCGCATTTGGTTTGTCCTTCAATACCACTCTGAATTAAATTTAATATAATACCGGCAACCCGGGCGTTTATTGTTTTAAATTATCGCATGCAAACAAGTAAGCAACCCGCCTCACTAGACTATGTCTGTTCTGAGACGGGGATATATACATTTATTTACAGATGCACACTTTCACACATACATACCTACATGCCTATATGCATACATACAGACAGAAGTTTAAAAATGAACAGTCTTACTAATTAACGTTATTTAAATTTTAAACAATTCATAAATAACCGTTTGTGTACAGACCTTAATAATAAATGTTGCGTAGACTACGCATATGTTTAACAGCTGTATATAGTTCACGGGAAGATACACATTACTTATACAGCGGAAGAGGATTGTTTGGCTGTGTTTTAGCGTTGAATCTCGAATTAGTTCTTCCATCGTATTTTCGTAGTTGTTACATTATGTAGTACTAGCTTTTGCCCCCGGCTTCGCTCGAATAGTATTAGGGGGGTTCCCACTCCACCTCTTCTCTATCCCCACTCCACTCACACTCTCCCCCCCCCCCCCAACCTCCCTCCTTCCCACACCCCTCTCCATACCCGTTAAATTCATTTTTCAAACACCTGTTAAAGTGTAACAATCAAACACACACAGTTTCGCAATTAGAATATTAGTTTAATTAATTATGCTAATATTGTAGTATAATCAATTAGTTATATTAATTTAGTTGATAAGTATAATTTTAACTATCAAAGGGATATCCATTGTAACCTAAACAAATAACAAAATGACAGCGGACGTCAAATAATTAATTATAGTTACCAAGCATCGCTTTGCTTTTCGTCTGGACAATAAACGTATACTAAAAAATTTCATTAATTTACCGATAAGCCGCCGCACTTTTAATAGGCACAGATTTTAGAAAGTACACTTTTTTAAACTTAGTTACAGCAATAACATCAGTTTCAGTCAGAACAAATTTTCATAATATTAAGACGACAATATACCCTAAAATATATTCAGAATCTTAACGACGCGACGTAAGTAAAGAAGCCGTGTATACAAATTGCAACTCGCGACCCGTCTATTGGACGAACCTACTGTCGAATTTGCCGTATCAAAGAAAAGAAGAAGGAGACACAATAATGTAGGAATATTAACGACTTAAGTGAAGAAAGTGTGGACACAAATATACGCCGCGGCACGGCGCATCGTACGAACGTACGGTCGAATTCACCCTAGCAGGCCTGGAGATTCGACCTTTCTGCTGCGTTCATTTTAATTAATTCTGAAGAACGTGTTACAAATATTTAAAATGTGTCTCCATGTTGTTCTCCCGGAGTTATTAATTCATCGCCTAGAAAGATAAAATCTGGTGCTTACCGCTAACTTTATAGTTGAAAAGCGGGCTATAAAGTTTTAAAATCATTGTACGTAAAATATATTAATGGTAAGGTACTGTTTTCACTATTCTTAAATATAAATAACTAGTATTCCTTGTGCAGCATGGAAATAATAAAGTTATTATAGTTACGAATTCACCGGAAATTATTAAATTGTGAGTTTTGAGCAAACAAAAATTATTAGGTTTGTGTATCGCCTTAAAAAAAGATTGCTATACGGCAAAAATCACACATATTCGAGGAAGGTACTAACTAAAGTTGCACCATACAAATTTTCATGTTCTGAATAAATAAATAATTGAGTATAATTATTTAGGATGAATTAAATGAACTATACAAACCATTCAAAACCTAAACCCGTTAGACAAACCCTGCTTGCCCTATAAACCATTCAAAACCTGGAATGTATATCTTGCTTAAAAGAAAAACGCGTGCGTGTTCTTTTATAAACCATTCAAAACCTAAACCCGTTAGACAAACTCTGCTTGCCCTACAAACCATTCAAAACCTGGGATGTATATCTTGTTTAAAAGAAAAACGCGTGCGTGTTCCTTTATTTATTTTCGTTCATAGGTTAGGTTAGGTTATTAGGTTAGGTTAGGTTATTAGGTTAGGTTAGGTTAGGTTAGGTTAGGTTAGGTTATTAGGTTAGGTTAGGTTAGGTTAGGTTTTTTTTTTTTTTTCCTGAATGTTCTTTCTATTATTTACCTTGCTTATTATTTATCAAGGTTTATTTTCAACTATGAGTTTACTTTACTATGTATTTTTACTTTATATCTTTGCATGCGTGAGAGTTCTGGGTGTTTAGTATGAATGGTTACTTGAGGATGAGGGGAAGGATTTGGTTGGGTTAGGATTCTATCATGGGCTATTAACTGCTCCAATATTCATTTTACAGCTGGAGGGAACCATGAAAAACCTCAGCCGGAGCAGTGTTGAAGATCTGTAATTAAGTTTGGATGCCTCGTTAAGCAGATAGATTCTTACCCACTTAACTTGGCCATTTTTTGGGAAGGGGAAGTGTTCTTCTTATTTGCCATTTTAAGTTTTGGTTCAGGTTTTTGAACTTACGGTGCATTTAATTTAATTGGTTAGGTTAGGTTAGGTTAGGTTATTAGGTTAGGTTAGGTTAGGTTATTGGGTTAGGTTAGGTTATTAGGTTAGGTTAGGTTATTAGGTTAGGTTAGGTTATTAGGTTAGGTTATTAGATTAGGTTAATAGGTTAGGTTAGGTTAGGTTATTAGGTTAGGTATATTAAATAAGGCGTTCTCCAACGATATTCAGAAATTAATAATTGAGAATTTTGAAGCTGTTTTTATAATAAAATGTATTATTACACATATTCGTTAGACAAGCACTGCTCTCTTTATAAAACGAAAAAGAACAACGTGTGCGCCTTCTTTTATATATTTTTTTTTTTTTTTTTTTTTTTTTTTTTTTTATTTTTTTTTTTTATTATTTATTGAAACATTTATTATAATTACAATTTTACAACAAAATAATTTTTTTACAGGTTTTTTTTTTACTACTCTTCCATTAAAAGCATTTGCTTGTGTATGGAAGGGGAGTGTACATAAATGCTATTAGTTATTAGTTAGGTATAAGTTAGTACTTAAATAATGAATTGTACATAAATATATGTGAACTGCAGTATTTATTTGATAATGGTGTGTTTTTTTTTTTTTTTAAAGAAAGAATGTTATGGAGAACTAAGATATTTGTAAGATTAGTTGACAGTAGTTTTTTTTTTAAGAATATTTTTAAAATGTCTCCTGACAGAGAGCAGTATTCGGGTTTTATCATTGATGCTTCTGATTTCTTCTTATATTTTCGATTATTTTTCTTTTGTTTATGGTTCGTTATTTACGTTGGAAAAAAATTTCTATTGAATTGCGCGGTTTTCGAGAAAATTTAAAATGTCGTGTGAAAATTGTTCCGTAGGTGTTGTCGGATTTCTAAACATTGTGTAGAATCGGGAAATATTATTAGAATGGCTGAGGAACCATGGAGTTATTTTCGTCGCCTTAGTTTTTAATTATCCAAACGACCATTAGAAAAATTTACAGGAAGAGAAGGTTTTCTTTCATTATTTCAATGACATATTATGATAGGTGCTTAAGATGGAGCTATTTCCGTAAAGATAAATGTCTCGTTGGTTTAAATAATTCTTAGGTATCTGATAAACTATATTTTTTTATACTTAATTTTTTATTTTAAAGTGGATTAAAGTCGTTTCGACAATTAATAACTAAGGCGACGATTAGACGCGAAAAACAATGTGAAAAGTGCAATAATACCTGTGTTTTAAAATCTGACCTTCGATTCGTGTGTACCAAAACAATTACTGTGCAATTAGGGAGAAAAAAACTATATGTAATTTTAGTGTTACGGCGCGGAAAAATACATTTTTCTCTCTGTCGAAACTTACTGTTGAGGACATTTGTAGATTTGTTGTATTTTGGGCCGATATGCGACCGCCCCGGGCCCGGACACTATTCTTGATGGATGAATTTGGAATGGCGGCTGGAACCGTAACAGATTGGACCTCATTTTGCAGGGAGGTATGGATCCACTGGTGCTATCAAAAGAAAGAGATGATCGGCGGTGTCGGAGTGATAGTGGAAATAGACGAGGCAAAAATAGGCAAAAGAAAATATAACCGGGGAAGAAGGATTGACGGGAAGTGGGTTTTTGGTGGCTTTGAGCGCGAATCTAAAATAAATGTTTGTGTGTGGCGTTCTGGATCGTTCAAAAAATACCCTTTTACAAGTGATCAAGGAGAACATACTACCGGGTACGACAATAGTTTCGGATTGCTGGAGAGCCTATGATTGCCTCGGGGATGAAGGATTTGTGCACCTCAGTGAAAACCACAGTGTTACTTTTGTGGATCAGGTGAACGGTGCTCAAACTCAAAACATTGAGCGTTGCTGGAGGGATGTTCGGGGAAGTGTGCCAAGGTATGGAAGGAGCGAAGTGTACTACGAAGGGTACTTTTGTGAATTCCTTTGGAAGAGGTCGCTTCCACACCATCCAGACCGAATCCATTCGTTTTTTAAAATGGCGAGTGATCTCTACAATCCGTACGTAGATCAAGAAGGGGCTGACGCGGAGGGTGGGAGTGCCTCTGGGGCCGGAAGGGATGCTGAGGAAGGGAGTCATTGTGATTAGGGAGGCTGGGAGTGATGTCGAGGCTGGAAGTGGTGCTGAGGTTGGAAGTGATTCGGATTAGGTATGTGTGCAAATTATTTTACTATGAATTTGTTTTGTATGGTTGGCACTACTGATATATGTCACTATGTGGTTTCTATGGACAAGATTCAATATGGCGTCGGCGTCAAAACGGAAAATTACGTGAATAAAATTTTTTACGAATATAAATTTAAATGCATGTTTTTCCGCCTTTCTCGACTGAAACAGATGGTTCTTGTGGTAATTAAGTATAGGGGTAGTTTATTTTTTTAAATATATGCCTATTACAAGTGTAGTGGCATGCGGCGTCTAGTCCATAATTAACCTTAATTTCATAACGCCAGAGCTTATTCATAACGCCAGAGCTTATTCATAACGCCAGAGCTTATTCATAACGCCAGAGCTTATTCATAACGCCAGAGCTTATCAATATATACAGTAGGGTGTGTCAATTATTTCAATTTTTGAATTCAGAAACGCCCGGGGTCTCAAAAGTTGTGTCTTACAAAGAAAATGAGAAGGGCATTTTTTTAAAAATGGTTATTAGCCCGCTAAAATGCATTGAAAATCAGGAATCATAACTAAAATTAAAAAAAAAAAATTCAATAATTTTACCTTTTAACGTTTGTTTATTATTTAAAAAATGCGTATAGCTCACAAAAATGAAAAAAAAAATGTTTGTGGATACAAGTAGGGTTAGCAAGAATTCCGATTTTATCCAGAAAAAGTGTTAATTTTCCCCTATTATATTTTTGACCAACACATCACATATGTTTCAAAAATTGTTTTTTTGCTTTCTTTGTACTGCAGTTATGGAATGAAAATTAAGTTTGGTACAAAATATAAAATATGGACCCTTTGTTTTATTTTTTTTCCAAATCACGAAATCTATTTTTTTTTTAATTTCCGGCCATTTTAGCGGGCTAATAGTGAACAATAATTTCATAATTTCATTTATTTTTACGTTTTCAAATAGCTACAGATCATACGAAACTTTTGAGACCCCGGGAGTTTAAAAATAAGGCCATTTTTTTCTCTGTATGGAGAGCGACACAAGCTAATATACAGCCTATATTACTCGCAAATAATGTAGCTAACTATTAGTGAAATCATTTTTAAAGTTCATTCAGTATTTTTCGTGTAAAAGAGTATCAAACATACATACACATCCATACACACATACAAACATTCGCCTTTATAAAATTTATAGGAATGATATGTTTAGATGAGACATGAAGTGAAAAAGTAGGCACCACTTTTGTGAGTTTAATTATTCCGCTCAACGCTCTAACGCAGACCGACTGGAAACTGTAAACATAGGTCTACGCGCATAATACGCAATGTCGCGCGTGTCGCCTATTATTGCACAGCTCTACGGCTCGTTAATTTTTTTGCAAATTTGAAATGTAACTATGTATATCTGTACCAACACACCTTGACACAGGCGTCCTATGTCAAAAAGTCTTCCACTTTCTGAAAAATGAAGTGAATTTAATTATCGCCAAAATAAGTCTAAAGTCATGGAGTTTGAAGGAGAGAGTACGAAAACAGTATGCAACATAGTTGTGAATGATGAATACTTGGAGCAGGTGGATGAGTTTGTGTATCTGGATAGTATGTTTACGAGAGATGGGAAGGCTGAAAGAGATACTGAAAGAAGGGTGAATGCCGGTAACTCCATTAATGGTGGACTGAATGCCGTTGGCGCTAATAAAAAACTGTCAACAATGTCTGTCCACAATGGAGTCCTGGTACCTACCCTGATGTATGTCAGTGAGGCATGGAACTGGCAGAGGAAGGATGAAAGTAAACTGAATGCTGTTGAAATGAGATCCCTGAGACGTATGTGTGGTAAAACAATGTATGATCGTGTGAGAAATGTGGATATCCGCAAAGAATGTAAGGCTGATTTAAGCATAATGAATAAGATTAAGAAAGGGGCCCTCAGATGGTTTGGGCATGTAGAGCGAATGAACGAAGGAAGTAGTGTAAGAAGAATATACGACGCGAATGTGAATGGTAGAAGAAGTCGGGGACGCCCGAGGAAGACATGGCACGATCAAGTGAATCAGATACTTGAGTCGGGTCATGTCAAAAGTCAGAATAATAGAAGAGAATGTATGAGACGATGTATGAATGTGAGTGCGGCAAAGAGTGTGTGCCAAGACCGAGTTGTTTGGCGGTCCGTCCTCTCTGCCTACCCCTGCGGGGAAACGGCGTGATGGTTAGTTAGTTAGTTAATTATATTAATTTTAGATATTATGCACGGCAAAAATCTATTAGTTTTGACTGCCTTTTGAGGCATTCATTTTCAGATGTGATTGAAAAATTATCATCCTATTACGATGGTACTGAAATTACATCTTCATCACGATGAAACACAAAAAAATCAGGGTGTGCAATTTACATGCGGTAGAAGTGAAACCTTCAGGAAACTAAAGTAGACAAGAATGGGGAGGCTACGAAGCACCGCACAAAGAGACCGATTATTCTCTTTCTTTCTCTCGCAGGCTAAATCACAACGGTGCTTAAGAAGTTTTTACTTCAAAAGGCATCACATTGTGTGATAAAATGTTTTAAGCCAATACGAGAATTTTTTATATTTATTTATGAAAGACACAATTCACTTTTCCTTGACTGTTTATCACTTGGAAACCTGCGCAGACGTTTTCGAGGAACTTAAAGGCACAATACAAAACATTCGCCATTACACAGAAATAATGGCTGGCACGATATCCATCTACATCAGGGTCAACGGCTGATTCTAGCGTTTCAGATTACCTGCTATTTTTCAGGTAGTCAATTAAATCCGAATTTCCAAGTCATTAATACCTTTTTTGGTTTATCCAGGTGAGCCTGGGTAGTGGGAATTTTCCTGACATTCAGTGGAGGTGCACAGGATCCTTCGTTAGTGATCAGTGGGTCCTGACCTCCGCAGGGTGCTTAATGCTATTTGGGTAAGATATATTTTGCAATCACGTACCTTTACCAGTTCTGGGATAGCAATTGTTGATTGTGACCAGCTGTCAATCTTGTACAACAATTGAATTTCAGATGGAGCCCCAAAATACAAGTACCTTAAAACCTTCTTGATTCTGTGTAAAGGAGGGCGATCCGTCCAATCGACATTTCGTCGTTAACATGTCAATAGCCATCTCTATTAGACAAACATAACGTAAAAGGCATGCTGGTTCTGTTCTACAAGTATTTCAGTGGAGCCTGCTCGAATGTGCTTTCAGATTGATCCCCTTGCGCCGGTGTACCCACGCTAAACGCGATGAACACGAGCAAAAAACCAATTCGAAATGTCGGCTTCTAGAGAACGGTTCTTTACTTCGACTATTGAGTCGGCTCGCATGTGAAACGAACTACCGGCGTCTGTTTTTCCTCCTTCATGTAATCCGAGCCTCTTCAAATAATTTTTGTTGGGGCAGGGAATATTACCCATTTTTGACATAATATTTTTTCCTACCATCAACAATTTTTTCACATTTTTTTTAAATGGCAACTTATGTAATAATCCTTCGCGCAGGAATACGTAAAATACTAAATATATATTTCATGTGCCTATTTAAGTAGATATAAGAAGGATAGTAATTTTGGGTAATACCTTCTCCCCCAGTTGGCTGCGGAAGAGTTAAAAAAACAATATCATAATATTGTTAACAATTATTTTGCAGCCCCTTGACGTATGTGGCACCGGGTGGTGACAGCCCAGAACCCAACAAGATTGCCCTCAATCAAATTCACTCCATAATTGAGACTGTTCGCCACCCCGAGTACAACGTAAGATCGAAGATAAATGACATTGCTCTTGTGAAGATAAACAGAGTGTAAGTATACGAGCGTTAGTTTCAGTCAAGTTCTGCATTAGGCTGACAAGAAAAATAAAAAATGGTGGTTTGGAATCACTTTCTTTGGACATTACTATTGAACATTACTGTGGACATTAATATGGACATTATTATTGAACATTATTTTGGACATTACTTTGGACATTATTTTGGTCGTTACTTTGGACTTTACTATTGAACGTTACTTTGGACATTACTATTGAACATTTCTTGGGAAATTACTTCAGATATTACTATTGAACATTACTTTGGACACTGCTATTGAACATTATTTTGGACATTACTATTATTATTGAAAGTGATATTTGTTATACATGTGACATTTCGTCGCCTCAGTTCTTAATTGTCCAATCGACCATTTAAGTTTTTGTTCAATCTCCACTTTAAAACTGAAAATAATGTATAAAAAAGGATAGTTAATCACTTAACTTAGAATTATTTAAATTAATGAGATATGCCGTTACGGAAATAGCTTTATTTCGTACACCTATCATAATGTTTCATTGAAATAATCAACGAAAACCTTCACCTCTTGTAAAATTTTCAAATGGTCGTTTGGACAATTAAGAACTAAGGCGACGATTTTTCTAATCAATTGCATTTCGAAATTCTCGAAACTCTTCACGGTGTAAAAATAAAGTAAGTATATATTCGAAAAACTTCGACGAGCGTTTCCCGAACTAAAATGAGTAAAAATTGTAAATGTCATTTTGGTATTCTCTCTGCCATAGATCACCTCAATGATTCGGTACGTTTGGTGACTTAGCAGGGGTGCCCGGGTTAATGGGGTGAGGTTTATCCGAGTCTTAGCCGCGGATGCGTCTACCCACCTGCTGCACAGCGGGCTGGATCGAGAGACTGGTTGATGGAGGCTTTACCTCTCGGGCTCTCTCGACCAATCTTCTTGCACCGCAATTGGAGGGATGGATTTATACATCCGTGACACCTAGACACACTGATCCCCAAATTTATACCCAACCCTCATGCCTTTTTCCTTCCTTCCCAGAAATTCCTCTACTATTTTTTCTCAAAAAGACCCTCCTCTCAGCATCCCCTAAGATGACATAGGCCCTGAGAGAAATTATTTTCCTCAGGGCCTCCTGTGTGGAGCTAATGTAAAAAAAATGTCTAGAACTTTAGGCCAGCCACCAACCAACAGCCCACAGCAATTATTTTGTGAATTGCAACCAATTAAATTAAATTGTAATTTAATAACTTTCGACTCTAAATCATAACTTTCGACTCTAAATTAAACTTCATATCCCATATAAACTCAATCTATAATAAAGGTATCAAAATGCTTGGCTTCGTTCTTAGAAATTCCAGAGGTTTCAAGAATATTTCAACTTTAAAAATTTTGTATACATCCTTAGTACGTAGTCAAGTCGAATATAACTCCTCGATCTGGTCCCCCCATTTTAAAATACATTCAGATTCAATCGAAAAAATTCAACACAAATTCTTAAGATATATTAATTTTAACCTCGGTATTCCCATTGAAAACATAAATTATAATTACTTGATGAAAGAATTAAATTTACTAAGACTGTCAGTTCGAAGAATTATATCAGACTTAATATTAATGTTCAAAATTGTAAATGGTAGAATAGACAGTCCTGATCTAACTAAGCTCATTGAATTTCATATTCCCACGAGAACCACTCGTTCTAAAACCCTTTTTAAATGTAACAATAATCGGACTGAGTATACGAAACACTCACTTTTACCTAGGTTGCATGAAGTTACTAATAGATATGCAGATGTGATAGATCTATTTAACTGCACGGAACAGAGGTACAAGACGGCTATGCTATCATATTTTTTTAGTCACTATTAATTTTATTTCTATTATAGATTTTTGCATGTAAATGTATCTCTGGTGTCACTTCCCAATGTATCGTCACAATTAACTGTTATACATACACTGTTTTACCATTACTAATATTTTGAATATGAATTTGTGACATGTAATTAATGTTTATGGCATACTTATGCCGTTTGAATTAAATAAATAAATAAATAAATAAATAAATAATTGGTTGCACTTCTTTATGTGGGTACTAGTTTTTAACTGCTTACAATCTTTAGCGCTGGACATGCAGCCTGCTTGCACACCGACATTCCTCTACCCGATGACGGGTATGTATACACTGGAAAAAATAACGAAGGCATACTTCAAAAAGTGAGTCCAATTCTAATTTAATTTTCGGAGAAAACCTTGCAACGAACCTAATTCTTAATTTTTGGCTTAGACCTTGTTAGAAAGTTTTTTCCTCTTATTGAAAGTGGTATTTTTTACTAATATATTTATCAACGTCCTTTTTAGGGGCTTTTACATATGAATGGAAAAATATAAAATGTATTTATTGTACATAACTGAACTGCCTCAATAACAATACATTGTATTCGTTCAAAGATAAATTGAAGATGTCCTTTGACTTGGTATAATTATTTCCTTTTTTTTTTTTTACAGTGAATACCGCACAAGAATCTCAACTGCTCCCGTCTGGAGCCAGTGAGACTATGGCATCCCCAATTGGGGTATGTTGTGAGGCTTAAGGTAGGGGGGAGGGGAAGGAGGTGGGGAAGAGGAAGGTTGGGAAGTACCTGGCTATTCAGATCTGGTCACTAAACACGGCTAAAGCCATTTTCAAGCAACGTTTCAATTCTGAATGGTGGTCTTACACCAGGGCGATACTGATAGTATCTTCCACTCTGGAACATGCCGCAAATATACATATAAATGAATTAATTGTGAAATAACACAAATTAATCAAATAAAATTTATTTGCCCATGCCGGGTTCGAACCCGCGACCTCCGGATTGTGAGTCAAGAGTCTTACCCACTGGACTACGGAGGTCGTCTCCGTAGTATTCTGGACAAGGGAATACATTTGATAGTGAGTTTCAGAATTTCTGCATTGAAATATATCCCGACTTCTATTATTACGCAGTAAAATATCCCGACTTCTATTATTACGCAGTAAAATCCGAAAGCTTATCAATGAAAGTAATATCGGACTATTAACTACATCATTTAAAATTTTATATAGAAATACCAAGTCAGTGAAAATCCTTCTATCTGTCAATTTGAGCACATTCATATCATTTAAAAGAGTGTTGTACCTCAACATAATTGCTGGAATACCCAATTTAAAATTTAGAAAACGTAATTAAGAATTTTTTTGTGTTCTTTCAACAGCTTGTACATGAATATTAATTATAATGTGGGTTCCAGACGCGAGAATTGTACTCAAGTTGATTTCTAACAAAGGCAAAATATAACAGTTTAATAAACTTAAATATTGTTAAAGTTTCTAATTAGCCTGGTTATGGATCCCAACATGTTTAAGCCCTTATTAAAGATTATCTTCATCCTCAAGCCTTTCCTCACTAAATATTAAATGGAATAAATTTATTACGAGTACATATATATTCCATATTGGTAAAAAGCACTAACTTTGTGGCTCGCCATAATTTACAATAAAAAACACATAAATTTGTTTAAGACCACTTTTATTTTAAAACACTCTACCGGTTTCAGAAGCACCATTCCTTCGTCAGGAGAATATTATAACTAAACTATGATACAGAATGTTAGGTGTTTGAGTGGGAGGTGAGCAAAGGGGTGGGGGTAATTGCGGGATTTCCGGAAAGAACAGAGCGGTTAATTGGAAAAATATTTAGAATGGGACTGAAAGATAAATTAATTTGGTTATTCAAAATACTAGCATTATTATTTAGGGATTTTCTGATTTCTAGTGCTTTTAAATTATCTAATTCTTCACTGTAACAATAAAAGCAAAAAATTAGATAATTTAGAAGCACTAGAAATCAGAAAATCCCTAAATAATAATGCTAGTATTTTGAATAACCAAATTAATTTATCTTTCAGTCCCATTCTAAATATTTTTCCAATTAACCGCTCTGTTCTTTCCGGAAATCCCGCAATTATCCCCACCCCTTTGCTCACCTCCCACTCAAACACCTAACATTCTGTATCATAGTTTAGTTATAATATTCTCGTGACGAAGGAAGGGTGCTTCTGAAACCGGTAGAGTGTTTTAAAATAAAAGTGGTCTTAAACAAATTTATGTGTTTTTTATTGTACATATATATTCTGTTAGCAGCTATGCATATTTTAAAGACAATACTTAGAACATTCAAGCCATACCCAGAAATATCTACTTTTTCATATTCCTATTTTATGCATGAATGGAGAAAAATAGTAATTGTGATTATTATCTCTCCTCTCCCAAAGATAAAACAAGTGAGATTTGGCTGTACGACTAATGGGCATTCATAAAAACACAAAACAACAGTAAACTCAAACTCATAAATTATAGTAAAAATATTTGTGAACGAAACTAAACTTTTCTTTTTTTAGATGACTATGGTTAAGATCTCCCACGCAGAGTGTTCAAGGACAATTAATCTTATGGCCTTGCGGTTGACCAATGATACCATATTTTGCTCTCAAAACGTTAAGCCACTCCAAATACTACGAAACAAATGTCAGTTTGGGGTAAGTCTTCTCGTCACTACTTTATTTTTTCCCCTACCAAAATCGTAACATGCAGGATTTATTATTTTGCAATTGTTAGGTCTAAAACGAACGTATTTCGACTGCCTATAATAATTACGCAGAATGCCCAAAACCATGGTATTTAAAAAAAACGGTTTCATGACACTCGTTGGGTGAAGGAATGCCAGAGAGTATGTGAATTGTTTTTGGGAAATTATGTTCACGGGGAACAGGAAAGTTGATAAAGGCATTGACAAAAGGAAAAATATGATAAATCAATCAATAATAGTTAATAATAATTATAGTTCATTCGGGGGAAGTGTTCATTGAAGTTTCATATTTCGAAATAATAAAACATAGACAAAATAATAATTTATACATTTTAAATACATGTAGGATTACAAAATATTTTTTAAATATTTATATTGAGGGATCAGTAAGATTTATAGGTCCAATTAGGAGTTCTACCGAGCCGAACCCTCTGATATGAAAATATCTGGAGTCGGTGAACAATTTTCCCATTTGATCTCTGGTAAGTTGACATATTGTTCTTGTAATGTTTTGTTTACATATTTATTATACTTATATAGTGCAATTGCATAGCATGAATTGACTGGATGATCATTTGTGGAAAAGTGTGTGGAAGTTTTTCCTGTGGGGAAGATTTAACACGGACATAAAGTCGAAAAAGAATAAAAATAGAAAAGAAGTGAGAAATATTAAATACTGAAATGTATTCAAATAGACGTTCGTGGAAGATATTTGACCGTCTCCTGTCTCCAGGGGGTTATTAGTTGACTTTCCATCCAGGCAGCCATGGTAGTGATGATGGTATTCTTCGATTGACTTAGTCTGCACGCCATGAGCTTCCCGTGCAGTGGCAGTGCTCGACCCTTCAGGAACAGTTCAGTGGTGCTGCAGTACCTCGGTAGATGAAAAAGTTGGCGATAAACATTATTGTAAGCGACTTTTAAGGTATATCATTGGGATACAATGTAATCTACCAACAATTCTAACGTAAACAGCGAGTGGGTAATGCTTTGAATAGTTTTCTTTCGATGTTTGTACAGCAAAAATGAAAACGCTTTGACAGCATACCTGCTAATGCGATGAAAGACGCAGTTAGTCATCAACAAGAAGTTTTTAGTTGAGCAGTTCACAAAAGGGTTCCGAAAATAACTATGATGGATGTCAGTGATAAATGATTAAAAATAATAATAGATTTATCTGCAATATCAATGGGTATTTTCACAAACTCTGAAGAGATACGGCAAAAAATTTGCAGAAGATTTTGCATTTAGTTTTCATATTCTGATCGTGGTACTTGTCATTTTAATATTTTCTTTCATAATTATTCGTTTTTGAAAACGATCTAATACCGCACATTCCGAAATCTTTCCAGCTGGTTACAACGTTTTTATGATGAAGAAAACGCTACTAGCTGGTAAGACGGCTGTTATGAAATTGCCCGTCGTGACGTCAATATCGCCATATTTACGATCAAAAACAAACGTGTTGTTTTGACCGCTAACCAAAAGTTGAACATTTTAATCACACGTTTAGATAGAAAATTTATTCGACTACAACAAAAATACCATCCTCGCTGCACATTACCACAGAACAGTTTATTACACGTAGTTTGACCATTTTCTGTTACAACCAACAAATTTACTGAGAGCCTTACACATGAATCAACAAACAACAATGTTTCAAGCTCTGGTTAGGCTCCAATTAACAAAATTGTATTTTCTGTTGACAGATGAGCTCTGGCTCTCCAGTGCAGGTTTATAATGGGAACAGGGTGGCCTGCACCCATCTTCTGGTTGGAATCATCAGCAGATCATTCGGTGAATCCTGCGGAGAAGACGGACACTTTACAGCTATTTTTACTAGGGTGGCTCCTTATGTCTCCTGGATAGAGGGAATCGTCTGGCCTTAGATTAAAACGGTCATTCATTTGAACAAATTAGTAGCGTATTACACAGCGAAATGTTCAATAGCTATTTATGAAATTATTTGGTTTTTAACTATGTTTTCTGACAAAAAAAAGTTTTTTAAGAATTAAAACTGTAGAAAAATGGGCCTGGCCCAATCATGCACTTAAGGCCGTTAAACATCTCTAACCGAATCGGTAAGATACTGAAGAAAGGGAAAGTTTTATTCCACTAAATTGATTTACCTTTAATTTTTTTTATTGCAACTATTCTATCCAATAAAATCAAAATTTAAAAAACGGCAAAACCTTTTTTCATCTTTACAAATACATCAAAAAGCTGGTAAGGGCTGTTGTGTTAACATATCTACCATAAGGGATCTTAATTGTATTATTGTTAAAAAATAAATAATCTTTTCTATAAAAATACAATAGGTATCTGCCGTGATTGCTGTAAGATAATTTTAACGACTAAGTTCCTCGACTACGAATGAAGAGTTGCAAATCCAGCTAGTTGTGTAATATTAACTTATAAAAATAATAAAGTGCAGGGGGCTTCGTTCAATAAGTCGCCCCTTGCCTCGGCTGCCCGCGTGCACAGCACACATTGCGCTTAATGATGCGACATCCCTGATCATAGTAATTACCTCCTCCAGATTATGTTCGACGAATCGTACAAAAAAAATCGAGATCGAGAAACCTGGTTTATCAGAATATCAGATCTGTAGCGGAGCGGAAGACTTGTTTGGCGAGACGACTATCGCAGCAAAGAAAACGAAAGTTTCCACTCTGTACTGTGTGTACATTGTAGTAATATCATGATGAAGGCATACAGGCTATATTAATTTAAGTATGATGTTTTTTTTAACTAACGTTTAATACTCAAAAGTTTCTTAAAACTAGATTAATACTCAATTATTACATTCTAGCTGGGGTACCCGGCTTCACTCAGGGAGTTGTTATGAGATTGAACTGAAGTTCGAACCCACGATGTAAAAAAACCAATGAGTAGCCGCACCCACACAAAAAAACAATGAATGGTCGATAATTTTCCAGAACATTCCACAACATTCGAGAGTGTTCTGGAATTTTCCACAATGATCTGGGATGTTTCCAAACGTTCCAGTCTATTCCCAAACACGTTCCAAAATCATTCTAGAATGTTCCGGGATATTCTAGAATGTTGTGGAATGCTCTTAATGTTCTTGACTATTCTAGAATTTTCTAGAGGGCGAAACTTCCAGCCCATATATCTTCAAAAGCACGCCCTTCAGGTAAAAACGGGAACCTTTTCCACGGGTGGGGGATATAGAGCTCCCACACCATATATAACTCCACTGATCGTACCGGGATTCGTTTCTGAGTTTTAGCGGGACGCACACTTTCATACACTTTATTTTATAATATACTAGCTGGTACCCGGCATGCATTGCTATGCCATTCAAAAAAATAAAAATAATTTTTCCTGCATGTCCTTTCCCGTGCATCCCCGTTCCCTCGTGTCTTCCCTCTCCGCAAACCCCACCTTCCCCCTGCATTTTCGCCCTGCCGCTAAAATATATGAAATACATACATTTTCATTTAGACAAATTTCATAACGTCAGAGCTTACCATTATATATAGCCTATGTTACTCGCTGACAATGTAGCTTTCTATTGGTGAAAGAATTTTTTAATTTAGTTTCGGAGCCTATTCAATGCAAACAAACAATCAAATCTTTCCTCTTTATAGTATAGAAAGACTGGCTGAAGTCCCCGGCGATGCCCGGGCTTTGCACAGAGTTTTCGAAGCCAAATGCAGACAGTGACCTTTCCCTTGTCTTGAAGGTCACATGTGAAAAATTTCATCAAACTCGGCATTAAATGGTAGATTTGCATACAAATCAAATTTACACCGCCCGCTTGCCAGCCCGCTCGTCCACCACATACAGACATTCTCATTATTGGAATGATAAAAGCATGTACATAACTTACTCAAGATAAATTTACGGTGCATAGTAAATGCTTAGGGATAGGTATTTTTATTTATTTTATTTATCAATTTTCAACGCCCTGATGGGCTTTTACATGACAAGTTTATGATACAGAGACAGTTTTTTTTTAAATTAAAAAGATAAACTATAAAAACATAACAAGTAAACATCATATGAAAGGTAGGTATACAGATAAATTTAAGGAAAGATAGTGCATTACAATAAAAGAGAAAGTATCTTAGTTGTGAATGGCATAGAAAATAAATTAGTTGGTATGTTAGTAAATACAAAATTTACAGGTGACTGATTAAATGTCATAAATAATACATAAGTAAAATATACATAAGTAAAATATATTTCATGTTAAAAGTTTCTAAATTAAATTTAGACTAGAGCGAAAAACAGCAAAATATGGAGAAGTTAAGAACATTTGTAAAGAGCAAAGTAATCAATGAGATAGGTACTTAGTAATAAAATATTTAAATAATAAAATATATTCTTCTTCTTCTTCAATGCCGCTACAGCCCATTTCGAGCCTTGGCCTCCTTCAAAATAAGCCTCTACCGCCCTCTGTCCTCGGCCGTCATCTTCCAATCTACAACATGGAGTAATCCTTTTGCATCCTTTTTGACATCATCCTCATATATAAAATATACACATAACAAAACCATTGAAAAGTTATCAACTAGAGTGACTAGACCTTAAAAAACACACTAAAGTCATAATAAAGGGTGGCGCAAAACTACCGTTTTATTTTGAATCTTATTGTATTGTGTAATAAGATTCAAACCATAACGGTAGTTTTGCGCCACCCTATATTTAACAATACCTAAACCAGTGGTCGTCACACTTTTCTGGTCAAGGGCCATATAGACAATGTGAGGTATCACCGCGGGCCGCACACTTATGATTTGGGGGGGGGGGGGGGGGGGTGTTGTACCTTTTTTTTAGCAAGTTAAAAAAGCATTTTTTTTTATTTAAGTACCAGGTTGCTACCTCCTTCCTTCTTGTGTTCGTGATGTAGTGTCAATTCTTAATAATAATAATGCACGTAATGGAATCGTTCAGTTCAGTTTTCATCCACTTCCCGAACTATTGAATGTGTGAATTTGCGCACACGTGATAAGAATTATTACAATACATACAATAACAAAAATTAACCAATATTAAAATTTACTTTGCTTTAATTAGTACATGATAAGCGTGTTTTTTGGTCTTTTTTAGACCATTTTTTTTTCTACACTGTGCCATCTCTACGCCCTCTAATTTTCTCTGGGTCTTCTACTGCCCCCCTTAAAGTCTTCAACGACCACAGGGGGGCGTTATCGCCCACGTTGAGAACCTATGATGTACACTATGTGTTCAAAAACCAACTGGGCGATTTAAAATCAAATGTCTAACTAACTAACTAACTAACTAACCATCACGCCGTTTCCCCGCAGGGGTAGGCAGAGAGGACGGACCGCCAAACAACTCGGTCTTGGCACACACTCTTTGCCTCACTCACATTCATACATCGTCTCATACATTCTCTTCTATTAAAAAACCGAATGGTAGATATAATTGTACATGAAAAAAAATATATTTAAAAAGAAAACGCCAGATATTTGTGCGGGCCGCAAAAAAACGGATGGTAGATATAATTGTACATGAAAAAAAATATATTTAAAAAGAAAACGCCAGATATTTGTGCGGGCCGCAAAAAACCGGATGGTAGATATAATTGTACATGAAAAAAAATATATTTAAAAAGAAAACGCCAGATATTTGTGCGGGCCCCAAAAAAAAAACTGATATTATAATTGTACGTGAAAAAACATATGTTTAAAAAGAAAACGGCAGATATTTGTGCGGGCCGCGAAAAAAAAAGATACTATAAAATTGTACATGAAAAAAAATATTTAAAAAGAAAACAGCAGATATTTGTGCGGGCCGCATAAAAACGGATCGTACAATTGTGCATGAAAAAAAAAACATATTTTAAAAGCAAACAAACAGCAGATATTTGAGTGGGAAGCAAAAAACGGAAAGTATAAATGTAAGTAGGTACATGAAAAAAAAAATTAAAAAGAAAACGGCAGATATTTGCGAGGGCCGCAAAAAAACGGAAAGTATAATTGTACGTGAAAAAAAAATATTTAAAAAGAAAATGCCAGATATTTGAGCGGGCCGCACAAATATGCGCCGCGGGCCGCATGCGGCCCGCGGGCCGCAGTTTGACGACCACGGACCTAAACAGTTTATGCGCTCGAAGCTCAAAGTTATACGCCGTAATCTGCCGTAACCGCTAGCGAGGTGATATGCAAAAAGTTATGCCACCCACTCTACGCCGTAACCAGGAGAGGGGTCATTTTAATTACGAAGCTGCCAAAACGGGCAGATGACAACTGTCAAGTTGACAGAAGTTACAAAGAAGTGGCATTTCGTGGCAGCTCTCTAATTCATCTGACCCTCTCTCGTCCATAGGAAGAAATATTTTACTGCGTCGTGTGACGGTACAACACATAAGCGCTCGCGGTTCAACAGATACCTATCTGCTCGGGCTTTTATCTTTGCGTGTGGCAGCTACATTAAAGCTAGGTAAAATATATTTTGAGTTAAAAGGTTGTCTACATATTTCAAAAAATTAACATAATTTTCAATGAAAAACCCTCTTTGAACTTGTAAAATATCAAAGATAAATTTCAAGAATATCTGTAAATAACCAAGCGTAATAGCGCCGGTTGTGTGCCGGAGTGATATTAATTTGAAAATTTGTGTGAATAAATAAGATGTTTTAGAATTCTCATGTTATTTCTTCACTTTGATAACTCAAGTGTAATAAACAAACAGTTTTCTATTTATTTTCTTTTTTAAATATTTGATAGCCAGCACTGCTATCAAAATTCACACTTTCCAATGGATTGGAAAATCTGCAACATATTTATTTATTTAATATTTGGCTGATTTCTATGGTGCCGTTTTTGTCTGTGTATTAATATTTGGGAAATCAACAGAAGTTAAATTTTATCAGTTTTTACATTACATCAAAAATGCAACCAATTATAGGTTTCCTCATTGTGTTAAGAAATGAACAGAATTATATAAACCAAAAGTAAATAACAAGTGTTAATAGGTATAAAAAGAAGATAGGATGGGACAATTCATAAAACAAATACAAATCGTAACAGAATTATTTAAAATAAAAACAAAATCCGTAAACAAAAATACATAAATTTTTATATGTAAAGAAACATAAAAATGTATGTATTTTTGTTTGTCGGGTACGAGTTCCTATACCATTCACAGAACGGAGTGCCATGGGAAAGGATAAGCAGGGGAAGGGTGACGGAGGAGTGAGAGACGAGAAAGAGATAGAGGAAGGAATTTCAAAGGAGACGTAGCAGCGGTAGGGGATACCTGGGGGTGAATTTGAAAAATCCATGCTTCTCACACGGCCTGCTCACACGTCGGAAAAGCAAAAAATATTGTGTGTCCAAAAGCAAATCAATAAACAGAATTAAAACCCAAACACTTTCTATCTTTGAGAGGCAATTCATTAAAAATAATATATAGTATATTTGCGGCACGTTCCAGAGTGGAAGATACTCTCAGTATCGCCCTGGTGTAAGTCTACCATTCAGAATTGAAACGTTGCCTGAAATGGCTTTAGCCCTGTTTGGTGCTCAAATCTGAATAGTCAGGTACTTCCCCACCGTCCTCTTTCCTATCTCCTTCCCTTCCCACTACCTTCAGCCTCACAGCATACCCCAATTGGGGATGCCATAGTCTCGCTGGCTCCAGACGGGAGCAGTTGGGACTCTTGTGCGGTATTCATATAAAAAAAGGGCTATGCAACGCATGCCGGGTACTGACCACCATGAACCCAGGCACCTCTGCTAAATCACCAAACGTCATAAATACATGTATTATGTACATCCTGTCTTCTTATGCGCAATTTACAATGGGTTATGGGTTATGGGTACCAGCAGAGTATGAGACATGGGTATGACCTCTCCAGCAGGACTCTCAGTAGGATTTGGACTGCAGTCGAAGGGATGAATTCAATCGTCCGTCACTTCTGAACACACTGACCCCCAGATATCATAGCCTCAGATCGCCCACCTATCAAACCTCTTATCTTATACCTTTTTCCTTCCCAGAACTTCTTCTATTCCTTTCCATAAAAAAATCCTCCACACAGCTTCCCCAAAGATGACATAGGCCCTGAGGGAAATTATTTTCCTCAGAGCTTCATGTATAAAGCTAATGTAAAAAAGGGGGTAGGGCCCTCCCGTAATTATTCCTAGAAGCTGAACTGTTAGATATAAGAAAAAAAAATTGTATGCAATGCCAGAAATATATATTTTCTCGAAATTTTATTTTTACAAGAAACGAAAGTCGCTTTAGTAATAAAATAAACAATGCACTTGAGGTTCCTCTGTGCAAAACTAGGCTTGCAGACATACTTTTTACATTACTCCCAAGATTTATAACGCGCTCTTAGAGAGATTGAATGTAAAAACATGTCATCTTAACGGCGTATAAAATAATATAAAAACTTTTTATATAAAACACCAATTTTTTTTAAATAAAAAACATAAATTTTTGGTACTTTCTAGCTTCATACTCGCACGTTTTGCTAATTCAACATCAAAAATGTCTCTTCGATATAATTATTACAATTAAGAGCTAAACCAAACCGGAAACAATTTTATTAAACCGTCTGACACCCAATGATGTATGTTTTCTCTCGCCGACTAATTATTATTATTGGAAGTAAATTAATCAGGTTTTGAACCGTCTGATAGCAGTTACTTTGCGATGTCAGATGTCGTAAGATACGGTGAGTTTGGCTACACGACTGTCGGAATACCGGCCAGCTAATGGGAGTGAGTTAAGCCATTCACCTCTTTTTGTTTCAACTTATTACGTCAACATCGCAGCGTAACGCGTTGGTCGCACTGACATTGTCGATTTTGCCGAAGATTCCGAAGAGGAGAAATTAAAATTTGAATACAGGAAGAACATATAAAAATACCAGCTTAAGGCGCCGCAACCGGGCTCCAAAATAAGAAGATGGAGAGATATGAAATCACGAATGTAAGAGGAGAGTGCTAACATTTAAAGCGACAAAATCGATGCGAAAATTACGAAAGTATCTTAATTATCATTTAAAGAAACATTGTGAATTTTTTCACAACTATAACTTGTAAAATAATTGAAACAAACATGTTTATAATGATTTTTGTAGCATGATTTGCGATTTTATTCTGTCGAGGAAATTTCATATAATTTGCGTTTCGGCGTGGATCGCGTCTAGATATTGTCTTAAAAATTAACAGATATTTTTTTAAGGGCTTAAAAACTTCAAATGTTCACGGGAGATATGTAAGAAATCAGTATAAATGCGGGTAGCGGCCCCTTAAAGCACACAGATTCAAATGCAAGGAATAACGATTAACTCCTTCAGACCTTAATCCAAACTGGTCGTGGTAGATACATAGGTATTTACATATTCAATGCATGATGACAATTGGTTAAGTTGTATGAAAAATGTTAATGTTTTTTTCAATTGTTACAATTTGGGAGGTGGGTATGGATATCGCCGCCCCTGGAACCATTTATTGGATAACCAACACCTCTGTCATAGGTCGCCCGGAGGTTTATCCGGAGCTTAGCAGCGGATGCGTCTGCCCACCAACTGCGTGGCAAGCCGGATCGGAAGAGACTTGTTGAGAAAGACTTTTTGACTTCTCTTGCAAGATCCTCTCGGAACACCGCCTTGCACCCCAGTAGGAGGGATAGATTCATATAACTTTCACTTCTGGACACCACTCAATTTCATACCCAACCCCAATTTCACTCCCAGTTTCCTACCCACCCCTCAAATCCTTTTCGTTCCCAGTAGTTCCTCTCCTTAAAGGCCCGCAACCCGGATTTTTACCGATTTATTACATATGCCCCTTCAACACGGTAAGTTTTAAAGCTCTTAAAAAAATATATTTTATTCTTGAAGATAATATCTAGACTTAGCCCACGCCGAAACGCAAATTATATAAAATTATTATTAACACGTTTTTTTCAGTTATTTTACAAGTTATATATATGTATGAAAAAATTCACAGTGTTTCTTTAAATGTTGTTTATGATTTTTGCTCTATTTTAAACAAGTCGTGTTTTATTAAACATTTTTGCAATTTTCGCATCGATTTTGTCGCTGTAAATGTTAGCGCTCTCCTCTAACATTCGTAATTTCGTATCTCTCCATCTTCTTCTTTTCCGGGCCCGGTTGCAGAGCCTTAATATCCTAAAAAGACCTTCCACACAGCATCCCCAAACATGACGTACGCCCTGATGGTAATTATTTTCATCAGGGCCTCCTGTGTGGAACTAATGTAAATAAAAATCAGTAAAAATACTCCGCTCAAGGTCGACCACCACAACACGGGTATGTGTCTAGCATGGTGGTCGAAAAATCCTCAATTCATGTAATCAACAATTCAATGAATAAAGAAAAACAATTTAAAAAGGTAAATATTCGAGTTTATTTTATAAATTTCATTTTACATGACTATGCACTTTTTTTAAATCTACATTGCTAACTGAGTTTCTGAAGTATTGCGTCTCTGAAGTACGGATTAGGAAAAGAGAAAGATTAAAAAATCCCACAGACGGTCCGCGAGATCTAATATGTGGTCCACGAAACAAAACCGAATCGAAAGGTATCCAAAAGCCGATTCGTAAGCCTTTTGGGATTAATGATGGAGAGGTAGCTTAAGACGTCCAAGAAGACCACATTGAATTACAAAATGATAGTGTTTGCAAGGACGCGTTTATTATGCGATAAACAGTGATCATTATTGTACCTTGTGGTCCCTGTGAGAATAAATAAATGGCGTAATGGTCCCTGGTCAAAAAAAGGTTGGGAACCACTGCTATACTGATAGTGAGGGAAAAAATATGAAATCTAAATATTTTCAAATATGCATGCGGTCTGAATGGGTTAAATATACTAATTTCTGTTGTCGGTGCACGGGTGCGTATTTTGAAATTGTATTTCTGCGTAATACGTAAAATTATGCACGTTTTAGGAACTTTTAATTTTCAAAATTGAAACTAAATTGTAAATCATATTAGACAAGAACAACATGTCAACCTACCAGAGACCAGATGGGAAAATAATTCACCAACTCCAGATATTTTCATATCAGAGGGTTCGGCTCTGTGGAATTCCTAATTGAACCTATAAATCCTACTGATCCCTCAATATAAATATTTAAAAAATCTTTTGTAATCCTACATGTATTTAAAATTACAGATTTTTGCATTTTTATATATAAATTCTTTGACAAATCTAATACGCCTAAATTTTGAATCAGAGACCTAGGTATAATACCAGTAGCCGAAATAACAAATGGTAATATTTTTATAGTCCGAGAATGCCAAATTCTTAATCTCATTTCCTAAATCTGTGTATTTTCTAATTTTTTCAGAAACAGTTTTTTGAATATTACAGGAATTTGGAATAGCTACATCAATGATATAAGTTATTTTTTTTAATTTTGTCATGTAAAACTATATCAGGTCTATTATGACTAATTGTTCGGTCTGTTAGTATAGTTTTATCATAATATATTTTATAAAATTCATTTTCTAAAAATGAATTTGGTTCATATTCATAATATGGTACTATATTACGGCAGTCAATCAAGTTATGTTTAGTTACCAAACTTTGGTGGATTATTTTTAAAACCTGATTGTGCCTAAATGTATACTCGGACGGCGCTAATATAGAACATCCCGATATAATATGTTCTATAGTTTCCGGAAAAGCCAAACATTTTCTACATAAATCATCAATTTGATTTATATCTTTGATTATATGCTTCCTATAATTTTTAGTATTAATGACTCTATCTTGAATGGCAAGCATAAATCCTTCTATGTCTGCGCTCAACTCTCCAATACTCAACCATTTGTTTGACAAAAGTTTGTCAACATACGTTTGGTTGAGATAATTGAAGTGTTTTGCATGAATAATTTTATTTGACCAGGAATCTAATAATTCCTGGTTAGTATTTATAAGAATGTTGGCATTCTTGTCATATAAATTTAAAGGTGTAATGTTTCTATCTGCCTTGCAAATTATTTTGTGCATTTCTGAGCTATTAGCTTTCCTATGTAAAAAATTTCTAAGCATTTCTACCTGATTGTGTTTCAAAGATGTAATTTTGACTACACCTCTACCTCCTAAATTTCTAGGTAAATTAATTCGTTCTATAGCTGAATTTGGATGATGGCAATTAAACGTTGTTAACGTAGTTCTAATTAATCGTTCTAAACTATCTAAATCTGTATTGGACTATTTAATTATGCCAAATGAGTACGTTAATAAAGGTATTGCCCAAGTATTTATTGCTTTTACTAAATTTTTAGCAGATAGATTGCATTTTAAAATTTTTCTGATTAGAAAATATTATAAAATATTATAGTAAGTATTATTATTAATTTATCAATTAATATTGCCGCATATGAATTATGCGTTTCTTTCGTTTACATTTGTTGCAGATGTTGCAATTTTTCATATTTAGGTACCAACATTCGAAAGATAAATAAATTTCTTATTTTGGAAAGCAATGATGATTTTTCTTATGAATTCTTTCGGCTTAACATATTCTACAATTATAATAAATATATATCCCGTAATTTTTCACGGGTTGCGCTAGTTAGATATTATTGTTAGAGTTTTTTTCAAAAGTTTTTGTGATAGGAAAAGAAATTCCGTTCCAACAAACTTTGTTGGCCCAAAGTTTACGGATTAATATCCAAACTTTTTATGAATTGAATTTTTTTTTTGCGAATGTATTGACGAAAATAGGGATAGCAGAAAAGTTGGCGACGCGCGACGCCCAAGAAAGATATGACACTATCAAGTGAACCAATTTAACCAAGTAACCAACACACCTGCCATAGGTCATCCCAAGTGATTCGATACATTTGTTAACTTACCAGTGGCTTCCGGGTTCATGGGGTGAGGTTTGTCTGGGTCTTATCATCTACTGTGTGAGGGCCGGATCAGGTGAGACTGGTTGAGGGAGTCCTTTTGACCTATCCAGCCGGACTCTCCCAAACAATCGCCTTCATCGGCAGTGAAAGGATTGGAATCATACGTCGGTCACTCCTGGACACACTGACCCCCAGATCCCTTCCTACCTCTTGTATTTTTTTCCTTCCCAAAACCTCCCCTCCTTCCTTTCTCTAAAAAGAACCTCCACACAGCATCTCCAAAGATGACATAAGCCTTTTTTTCTCAGGGCCTCTTGTGTGTAGCTAAATTTAAAAAAAAACAGAGTGTGCACTTCACATGCGGTAGAAGTGAAACCTTCAGAAAATTAAAGTAGAAAAGAGTGAGGAGGATACGAAGCACCGCACAAAGAGGAGACCGATTATACTATCTCACTATCTCGCAGGCTAAATCCTATAGATCAGGGGTGGCCAACTTGATAAGACCCAAGATCTACCGTTCACTGTCGAAACCCTATGCGATCTACCCAGTGGTTTTCAGCCAGCGTGGGTTTCAGCCGCCCGGGGCGGAGGAAAATGTCGCCGCCCCCTTAATTGCGTACTTCAGGCGCAAAAAATTTGGCACCTCATTTTATAATCGCATGTGACTAGTACTCTCCAATAAAAATTATATTGATTTTTTTACACTAACTCCACGAAGGAGGCCCTGAGTAAAGGAATTTCCCTTAGGAAAAATAAATCCCTCCGGGCCTTTGTCATCTTTGAAAATGTTGTGTGGAGAATCATTTTGAGGAGAGGAAGGAGTGAACAAGGGTCATAAAATCGAGAATGGTATCCATGTATTAGGATTTCGCATCTCGAATTTTTACAATGAGTTGAGGGAACAGGGCAGATTTTAGCTTAAGATTGATTCTGCGTCCCCCAAATAATAGTTACGCACGGAACAGTCAATTTATCAGAATTTTGCAGCATTTTGAATGCAACTCAAATATAAAGGTTCACTCGGTACACGATAAATCTGCAACAAGTTATTTTAATTTATCGTTATATTCTGAACAAAAAACTGAATTAAATTAAATCTCTATGCGGCAATTTAAAAATACACTCAAAACATTAAAATGGATTTTCTTATATTCTGGCAGCACAAACATAGTCTTCAACTAACTAAAAACTTCTTTTGAAATGTGTCAGCAGATGAATCCATAACTGAAATTTTACATTCTGATCACAAAACTGGTTTTAAATTAAGAGTTAAACTGTTTGCGAGTCACCTGCTTTGATAAGTATTACTTTCATAATATGCGTATGGTTTACCTACGAATTATGAATTTGGGGGGGGGGGGGGGTTTACACTACTCATAGCAAATGGAAAAATGTGGAAAATAATTCCACCCAGGGCTTATGTCATCTTTGGGGATGCTGCGTGGAGGGTCATTTTGGGGGGAAAAAGGAGAGGAAGTAGTAGGAAGGAATAAGGTATGGGGGGTGGGTAGCAGTGGAGACTCGTGACTTTTTGGTGTGCTAGAGTGCTGAAATTTAAAAAAAATGGCATTATGAAGTGTAGCCGAAAAAAAATTTTTTTTTTTTTTGGAAATCAATTTTTTGAATGAAAAATTTCAGAAAGTTTTAGTGTGCCGCACCGATTTCCTGAAAAATCTTCATACAAAACACCGATTTTTGAAAAAAAAAAAAAAAAAATTTTTCGCATACGACAACATCCATGATGCCATTTTTTTTTAAATATTAGCACCCTAGCACACACAAAGTCACGAGCCGCCACTGGTGGGTAGGATTCTGGGGTCAGTGTGTCCAGGAGTGACGGACGTGTGAATCAATACCTCCCACTGTGGGTAAGGCGATATTCCGAGAGTCCTTCTGGAGAGATCTACAGGTCATCCTCAATCAGTCTCTCCCGATCCGGCCTACCACGCACCAAGATTCAGACGAACCTTACCCCATGAACCCGGGAATCCCTGCTTAGTGACCAAACGTAGCGAACCACTTAGGGTGACAGAAATGTTGATAATCCAATAAATGGTTCCCGGATGGCGGTACCCATACCCGCCTCCGAAATTTTAAATAATAAATATCTTGTAAAAAAAATATCTATTTCATTTTATGAACCGATGTGTTTCGATGGATCATTACACCATCCATGTGTTCAAAGTACAAAAATACGATGACAACCATTTACGTATTCTGTGAATCAATTAAAGCTGAAGACTCGCGTTCAGATTAACTCTTAGGTTAAAACCAGTTTCATGTTCCGATTGTTCTGTCAAAATTCCAGTAGCGGATTAATCTACTGACGCATTTCGAAGAAAATCGTTCTAATATTTCGAGTGGATTTAAAAATTTTGTTTCAAACCATTCTTCAAAATTTGTATTTTGTAGGAAAACTATACGCACATTATGAGTGTAATAATGATTAAAGCTGGAGACTCGCTAGCAGATTAACGCTCAATTTAAAACCAGTTTTGTGTTCAGAATTTAAAATTCCCGTTGTGGATTTATCTGCTGACACATATCAAAGAAAAAACATTTTCGTGTTTTGAGTGTATTTTTAATTTGTCACATACAGATTTAATTTAAACCAGTTTAGTATTCAGAATTTAAAATTTCTGTTGTGGATTCATGTGCTGACCCATTTCGAAGAAAAACGTTCTCTTATTCGAAGTGCAGTGATAAAATTATATTTGCATACTATGTATGTGCTGCCAAAATCAAAGATAAACCATGTTCATGTTCTGAGTGTAGTTTAATTCACTCCATGCAGATTGAAACCAGTTTTAAACTCAGAATATAACGATACATGAAATGACAAGTTGCAGATTCATCGTGTACCGAGTGAAGCTTCACATTTGAGGTGTATGCATGCTATATGCTGCAAAATTCTGAGAAGTTGAGTGTTTCGTGTGTATTATTTTGGGACTCTTGCGCAGAATCAACCTTAAGTTAAAACCTGCCTTGTGTTCTAAACACAGTGTAAAAATTCGAGATGCGAAATCCTATTACATGGATACCATTCTCGATTTCAGAGAGCAGTTATAAAATTGTAGTAGAATTTATAACATGACTTTTATTGGAAGAATACTGGTAATGTGATATCAAAATCGGCATAAAATGAGGTCGTAATAAAAAAAATGGATTTCTACCTCCCCCTCCCCCCCCGGCGCTTGAAAATAACCTAAATGGTGGGGCGGCGAAATTTACCTCCACCCCGGGCGGCTGACACCCACGCTACGCCACACTGAATATCACGTGGTCCGATTGAAAAGAATCTGCAAATTTTTTAGCCATTTCATATAAATATCACTACGATTGATGGAATTATTAAACGGATAACTGGTGACTTCCACCAACTTCTCAATTTTCTCGAAATCACTAAAGCGATTTTCGAAGTCTGATATCCCTGCCTTAATTTTTGCTGTGTACTTCTCAGGAATGAAGTTGTAGGTAATATTGTATTAAATAATTTTTTACAAATTGTGAAATTTTTACTTTTCGATGTCGACTCTCATAGACGCCGTTTGACTTTGGAACGCTGCAACAGTATTCAAAATTTCTGTTAATGATTTATTCTTGCCTTGTAATTCCAGATTTATCTGCCCAGTTTTCCGCTAAAATCTAAATCAGCTAAAACCTAATCTAAAAAAGCTAAATCACATTGCCAGTATAAATCAAGAGAAAATTTGTTATCGAAGGAAGCAAATACTTTGTGGTGTGACATTATATGGTAACGGAATAAATTAAAAAAATTTTAATTTATTCCGTTAACATCTTCTTAAACAATTCCCTCCCTCTCCATCCCCCCCTTACTCACCCATCCTGTAATTATTTTGTCTCCCTCTTTTCTATTTGTATCGCTCTCTGGCACCAATAGGGTGTTGCCTATTCTGTTTCTATCTCTTTCACTCATTTTCTTAATTTCTTTTATATATGTATGTCTGTAGATAATTATCTTTAGTTGTTATAATAAGCCCTGATGAAGCTCGAGATGAGCGAAACCTGGTTGGCTGTTTAATATCAATTCTGATAAAAAGTGGTGCTTTACAAAGTTTTTTTTTTAATTTATTATAGAAAATTTGTTATTACGTCCAATAAAATGATGGATCAGTATTTGAAAAACATACAAAATGATACGCGCAGCTCTTGTGCGGGTTCTTGTCCGGCTACGCGTCCGAGTTCTTGTGTGGGTGCGGGTTCTATTGGGTTCGAGTTCTTGGCCGGACCCGCACCTGCGATCGACTGGACTAATGGCCGCGATCGACCGGTCGGCCATCGCTGCTATAGATGTATGTGTTTATCTCGCTATTTTCGTTTCACCAAGCTTCAAATCACATCGGTGTTAAAGAAGTTTTCACTTCGAAATGCTGGAGTCGGGTTACGTCAAGAATAAGAATAACAGAAGGGTATGTGTGAGGCGAAACATGAATATGAATGATGCAGGGAGTGTGTGCCAAGACCGGTTTTATTGGCGGTCCATCCTCTCTGGTTACCCATACAAGGAAATGGTATGATGGTAAGTTTATTGATCATCCACGTCGGAACAGAATTTGTACAGTAATACTCCCGGTTGTCGAATTTGCAATACGAATAACCACGGAACATTTTAAAAAATTCCTACTACCATCAATATAAGCGAATATTTTTTAGCTGGCGGAATAATGGAGAGCTTAGCCAGAAGAAGAATTACCTTGACAGAAACTAGACACATCTCACCAATAATTCAAAAAATTGATCGCATTTTTTAAATTTGTTTTTCGTTTAATTCCGGAAGGCAAACTATTTCATAACTGCCTTGTTATTACTGGAAAACTAGATCTATTTATCCAGGCACACCTTTCTCTTTCCATTTCTCATTCCCCTACATTCACTCTTCCTCATGACATTTCCGAACCAGTTCCGGTGTGCGATAATTTAGACCGTAAATTGTGTAAATTGTCTTAGATTCAATTTTATTCCGCTAATTTCCAACGCGTCCCATTGGAAATTACCGGACACTTTTAACACTTTTATACGACATATCGAACGTTGTTACACATACTCGTAATACGGCTTAGGCTACTTATTTATTTTTTCATGTATTTCATAAAAATATAAGCCGATATTTTAATTAGAAGATCACAAATTAGAGGTACATGTAAGTTTAAAAAGGTCTTGTAGGCTGTTTTACTATTTTGTGACATGCGTCAAAAGTTGTTGAACTGTCCCTGAGTGTCGTTAAAAATGTCGATGGACAATGCAGAAACGTTTAGCAGTTGAGTCGCTCTGTTGATTGGAGCCTTCTAATAGGGTCCTCGCTTTCGGAGCATAAAAAAGAATAATGCATCTCCCACGATTAGGCACGTATAAGCCATGATTCAGGGCTGGGCAGTATTTGAATTACTTATAATTGAAATACGTATTTGAAATACAAATACGTATTTTATATTTGTATTTCAATTACTTCCTTAAAATGTATTTTGTAATTGGTATTACAATTACTTGCTGCTAAGGTATTTTGTAATTTGTATTTCAAATACTTATGGCTTCAAAATACATTTGGAAATACATTTAGCAATCTTAATATTGATAATGAAAAATAAACTGACATAGATAATATATAGACTAAAAACTCTAGAATCCTGTACCTACCATTGTCCTATTTTCCTGTGCTATAGCACTCTTACTGATGATTATTTGTAGTTCTCTTATCATTGCTTTATAATGAACTGTACATTTTTTTATGTCATGCTACTTATTATTATTACGGTAGATTTTGTATCAAATTATATTATACTTGTCATTGCTTTATATTGTACATTTTTGTATCATTGTATTAGATCAAGCACTACATGAATAATTTGACTGAATACTACATTATTTTTAACTGTAGAACGCACTTGAAGTGAAATAACACAAAATTGCGTTATACAAATGTCATCTATGTATATAAAAATGAATCCTTGATTCCCTTGTTCACTCCATAACTTCAGAACGACTTTACCTATTTTCAACTTAACTACTTTTTTAACTTCGCACGTTTGACAGTTCGCACGTTTTATGAAATTGAATTCAGCGGGCAGCTGTTTTCTTTGTAACAAAAATTTGTCTATGGATTTTTGAAATTATAGACATTTTAAATAGGTACCCATGTTACGTATCAGATTTGATTGATTGTTCTTATAATATATAAAAAATAATATTTTTGATATGTGAAAAATGAAAATTTGAATAAAAAAATTGACATAGCTGGCACGCGAGTTGTTTGAAAACTGAATGTACTGGGAGTAAATATATAGAACGCGGGAGGGGGGTTGGCCGGACGGGGGAGCGGGAGAGGAGAGTGGGTAGGTGGGGAAGCTGGAAGGGGAACCCGGGAGGGGAACGGGGAAGCACGGGAAAGAACTTGTAGGGAGAAACTAATATTTTTTGTTAAACTACTAATATTTTTTGTTTTAATTTAAACAAATGTAAAAATTTATTAATGTAGATGTTTATATTATGTTGTTAAAATTGTAACCGTGTTTTATGTTTCAATAAAAAAAAAATTAAAAAAAAAACAATTTATTTCATTGAATATGGCTACGCATGCCAGGAACCAGCTAATGTTATTATAATGATAACACTAGCTTTTCCTACTTTTCCTTTTTTCCTACTTATCCCTTTTGCTAAAACAACCTTTGGCCAAAGAAATTTTAGATACTTTGCAACAAAACTATATAATACACTTCCACTGGCAATTAGACAAAACACAATGTATCTTAAATATAAATCTGACACGAAGTCCTGGATTACCAGCCAAAACAGATCCATTATCAAAGATTTTATTAAAACTAACTTATAAGTATTTATTGTTTAAATGTCACGTTGATGATTAACTGTAACTTGTAATATTGTGTTATTATTTGTACTTTGTATGTGTTATTATTATAAACTGCTCATGCTAAGCGCCTGCTCTCAACACAGATTCTCCTAGTGAGACAGGCATAGAATAAAACAAATTGTAAGTCAAATATTAATAAAGATGAATAAAAAAAACATATTTTTTAATTTTTTTTTATTGTTTTTATTTCTTGCTAGAGCAATCCAGATGAGTTACAGAACTCATTTTAGGACAGGAGGAACATACAAATCATGGGTGGGAGGAAATAAAATTTTACATAGGAATTTGGATATTAAAAATATAAGATTCACATACAATATAGAAGAAAAATAAAAGACAGGTTGAGTAGAATAAACAGCAATGGAAAACAATCAAAGAAAAAGGGAACAAGGTTATACAGATATGGATGATTACAACTTAATGGAAAAGAAAAGAAGAGAAAAGAAACAAGACAATTGAACATGACAAGAAAATTACAAAGTTTCATCCTTACACATACTTAAAAATATTCTTTTAAAGCATTACTCTGATTTTTTTTATTTTTCTGGATTCCCTTGTACATATCTGACAGCGAATTATAAAGTGTATAGGCAACATAGTTCAGAGATTTTATCCCATATTTTGTAGTGTGTGTTTGAGGTATGCGGATTTTATTGCTATTTCGAGTATTGTGAGTGTGGATGTCTTGATTGTAAAGTGGCTTGATGTAAGTGTGAGTTGATTATTGAGTAATTTGTAGGATGGTGCTTGTGATTTTATGTTTAGGAAGGACTGTGATTGGAAGAATACCGGAAACTGAATAGATGTCTCTGACATGGGTGTCCCATGGAAGTCCAAAAACATTTCTGAGAGCTCGGTTTTGAACCACCTGCAGATCAGCTATCAATTTCTTTGAGGCAAATCCCAAGATACAGCAGAGATAAGAAAGGTGTGAATGTACCATGGCGTAGTATACTGATGTTAATATAGGTACGGGTAGTAATTCTTGGAGTCTATAAAGTACACCAGTTATGGGTGTAATTTTCTCCTTTACATGATTTATGTGGAGATCCCACGAAAGATGGGAATCTACGATCAGGCCCAAATATTTTGTGCTCATTTTCTTTTCGAGGCAGTTATCACCAACTTTGATATTTAGGCTGATATTTTTCTTGTTGCAAAAAAGTATATAATGAGTTTTTTTAACGTTAAGAGTTAGTTTGTTTATTCTTAACCAGCTTGTGAGTTTAGAAATATCAGCATTCATTTCCGTTTCAAGCTCCGCTAGGTTCAGGTTGTAAAAAATTACTGTATCGTCCGCATAGAGTTGTAGAGTTCCTTTAATACCCCACTTTATTATGTCATTCTCATAGATAAGAAATAGCAACCGTCCAAGAATTGATCCCTGTGGCACTCCACATGTTATTTTACCCAACTCACTCGTTTCTCATCCCAGTTCTACTGCCGAAAAGTACGTTCCAGAGGAGTACCAACAATACCCAAATGTTTCAGTTTTTCGATCAATACGTTATGATCCACCGTGTCAAACGCCTTCTTTAGATCAATAAATATTGCCCCCGTAAAATCCCCATGATCGATATGTTTCTGTATATTTGATATAAAATCAAAAGCTGCACAATTATTATTATCTAACACCTAAGTCCTGTACCACAAAACTTTACATGTGGAGCGGATACGAGATGTGTCTTCTGAACAATATGATTGGTCAATTTTTGAACGTCTCTGCTCAGCTTTGCTTCTATGGAAACGCACCCTTAGATAAGGGCACTTACGACAATTTATTGCAACCAAAGGTTCTACCAAAACCAAATGTATTTTGTATATTGTAATTCGTATTTTGTATTTGAAATTAAAAAATGGTTAAAATACTGTATTTTTTATTTTGTATTTCAAATACACGACTTGAAAGTATTTTGTATTTCGTATTTTAAATACATGCGAAAAAGTATTTTGTATTTCAATTACAGCAAAGCATGTATTTTGCCCAGCCCTGCCATGATTTATTTATTGATGTGTGGCAATTTCTAGCAACCAAATGCATATTTTTTTAAAGGGATCCGCCTTTTCCGATGAGGCAAGATTATAGAAGTCACCCATCATCGATAATCTCCTAAACAACATTCGCCGCAAACTACATACAAGAAAGTATAAGAAAAACCAAATTAATTCAAATTTCAATCTGGATGGCGAGTGCAGTGAACATACTTAGAGAAATTTGCATCCAAGTAGTCTGGCTCAAATAACACGTTTAAAGTGTGGGATAGACTTTACACTTCAGTTGCAGAAATTTACTTTCGGAAATGCGCTCAAATCGCAAGATTTTATACCTACAATACAGCGAATGTTATTATATTTGTGGAAATAAAAAGTATGGTTACCAACCAGAAAGATTTTTGGGAATGCACTCATGTTGTCACTCAAATTTAATTGAATTATATCGCCAATTTCATTAAATTATAATATAATATTTTATAAGAGATTTTTAGTTGGTCGGTTCAGATCAATGTTTCTTAAACGTATTTAAGGAATCGTCACCTTTACCGCAGTAAAATTATCCACCCCGAATTTTAACAAATATTAAAATTCTGAAAGTAGACTTCCTAGATAATTATTGATTTATTTTACTCTAGTATTATATGATTTGAAATGTGTGTTGTTTAAAACAACATTTTGTTTGAAAATTAAACAAATCTGCTAACGACCAACGTTATAACCTTATTGTAATAAAAATAAACATATTATTTTTTTAAATTTAAAACATAACTTTAAATAATAGGTATAACAATCATTCGAAATCAATTTATATTCTTTTGTTAAAAAGAGTCGATACGTTCAGAATTTGATTTAAAATAACATATTTCCCGTTGTTTCTGGTTATTCCCTTAGGCTTTTTCGCTCTTGGCTTGAATCATCTTTGTGGATGCTATATGGAGGGTAACCCATGCTGTGGAAGGGAGAAATATAGAAGAAGGAAAATTATTCCACGGACACATAACAACAAGTATTAAAAACAATAACTTCTTGAAAATATGACGAATATCATTTTGCATTGGTATAAAAATAATATTAATGTAATACAAATTAATTTGAATTATTTTACCATTTGGTCTCTGGTAGATTGACATGTTTTTCTTGTATTATTTTGTATTTATTATACTTATATAGTACAATTGAATAGCGTGAATTGACTAAATGATCATTTGTGGAAAAGTGTGTGAAAGGGTTTAGTTTTTCCTGTGGGGGTTAATATTTTTTTATACCAATGTAATTTAAAAAAACGCTTAAATTTTTCTTTGCATTTAGCGTTTATCTACTTCCTTTTTCTTTATTTCCTGCATAAATTCCAAAACTAAAATTTCATGGAATGTTTGAAAAACATACATGTTTATAAATTTTTTGTTTCTTTTTAAATTTTCTATCTATTTCTCTTCTCTACTTTTATATTATTTAAAAAATGAATATTTACATTTATAAGCTACTTCTTATATATACCAACAAAACTTTATTATATTATCCACCAAGTGAAATATCTAAGTAAAAGTCAATATAAATATTTCATGTAATAAATCTGCTCATTCTGACTGTCCTAAAACGGGTAAAATTCCTAGTTGGACAGCCAAAGATCATTGTAATATGCATTTTTTTTTAAATAAATATATCACCGATGAATAAATGTTGGCCACGCGATATGCGTATTTCCGACTTTGCTACAAATAGGTAATTTTTCCGAAAACCCTTTCATAGAATTACAGGTTTAACAAGCGCATTATTCCTAGCCTAAGTATCGTAAACACAGTACCCCGTATTTTAAGACAGGGGAATCTAGAACACGTGAAAGAAAGAAATGTTTTCGACTTGAATGTTACTACAATAATAAACATAACATCATAATCAAAATAATATTAACATATCTAGTTTAAATTCTACGTAACCCCACGCAGTTACGTTCTCCCATATTGTCCGGGGGAGTCAAGCCAACAAACAATTATTTTAGATTGTATAAAAAGGATGCAGCGGGTGAAAAGTGTATCAGTCACCCAGTGGTGGTTATTGGTAGCGTATCTAGAGAGCTAATATGAGATTCTTGGTGAGATATTAAATTTATTTCGTGAAACTATAAACATTATGATATAACTAAATTTATAGCGCAAGTTTTCGTCTCGTGTTAAACAGTGAAAATCGCAAGTTTGCTCATTGTGTTTTTTTTAAAACCACCAAGTGTGTTGAGTTTTTGAAATTACAATATAACTTGGTGATAGTTGCTTTTTTGCAAAAATTCTTTCCTGACAAAGTTCACATACTCTTCGATTTAAATTGTTATATTTCTGGGGAATTTATTACATCGTGTTGCGCTACCCCCCTTTTTAGCCAAGCGTTTCGGACAGCACTACAATGCAAGTGAAAATATGTAATCGAAGATTGTGTGAAGATATATTTATATATCTAGAAGCGGTACAGTGTTGGCAGCTACAATCTTCTAAGAGCTGGTAATACAGTATAATTTAAAATGGTTTTTTGAGTTTAGTTAATTTTACCAAAACTAAACCTTCTTAAATTATACAGTAATACCAACATGTATAGGATTGGAGTTGGCAACATGGTATCGCATCTACACACACTTAACTACAATCTTCGATTACACATCTGCCCGAATGATGGACACTGTAATGCACTCCAAAACGTTGGCTAACGCGTGAGGTAGCGTAATACGGCATAATACCACAAAATAAACCAGTTTGAGACTTTGGTCGTGAAAATATCAAAGGATATCATGCTCATCGTTGATGACGTCAATCAAATGATTATTTTTTGAGAAAAAAATAAGTTTTGCAGGTATCTTCATAAGAAAGATTAGTATAAATATAACAACAATAATATACCAGTTGTTACAGATATCTCAAATATACAGAGACTAATATCAAAATACTCTGAATTTATCGAAGATTATTTTTTTCTTTTAAAGCAGTGCGGTGGTAGAAATGCCATAAATTATCTTTGAAAGTAATCTTACATTTCTCTCTCCACAGGTTTTACTGGCGCTTTCTGCGCTCTTGGTGGGAGTGCTTGCAGAAAAGGAACCAGTCAAAGAGACTAAAGAAAAGGCCAAGGTTGTTACCAAAAAATATAATAAATCGGAACCTGACAAGCAACAAGAAAAACGAGGACTGATCGGTTTTGGATACGGACACCAAGGATCATCTGGAGTTGAACTTTCTGGACACGGTCTGGGATCAAGTTTAAACAGCAATGGTTTTGGAAGTCAAGGAATCAATGCCTATGCAAGTAAAGGATACCTGGTCCTTAATAGCGGATCTCAAGGAATTGGTGGCCACGGGGGTTCTGGTGGAGACTCCTTAGGAACTGGTGGTCATTATTTCGGTGGACAGGGAGGGATTGGAGGACATGAATCAATTGGATTTGGCGGTCAAGGAACTTATGGAATTGGTGGACACGGAGGACTTGCAGGACATGAATCTTTCGGATATAATGACCAAGGATCTCATGGAATCGGAAGCCAGGGAGGCTTAGGAGGACAAGAATCTGTATTAATTGTTGTGAAAGGTTCTCAAAGCCTTGGTGGACAATACTCATTCAATTCGGGTGGACATGGATCAGAAAATCTAGGTAGTATTGGTTCCCATGTATTCGGTGACCAGGGATCTGGAGCGCAGGGAATCGGTGGTCAGGGGTATGAAGGAGGCTTTGGAGGTCAAGGATCTGGGGGACATGGCGTACAGATTGTCACCCAGACTGTGAGCGTACCTCAACCCTATCCAGTGCACGTTGACAGACCTGTCGCAGTACCAGTAGCTGTTCCCGTAGATCGTCCATACCCTGTTCATGTAGCAAAGCCCTACCCCGTTACGGTTGAGAAGCTGGTACCATACAAGGTTGACAACCCTGTACCTTACCCAGTTAAGGTACCAATTCATATTCCTGTTATTCACAGAGTAGGCGTCCCTGTTGCAAAGCCTTACCCAGTGGCCGTTGACAAGCCTTACCCAGTGGCCGTACCCCAACCTTACATTATCGAGAAGCAGGTTCCAGTTTATATCACTCATCAATCTGGATTGGGATCAGGATCAGGATTGGGATCTGGTCATGGATCAGGTTCCGGCTCTGGACTTGGAATTGGACATGGTTACGGATCAAACGCAGGATCCGTATATGGATCGGGACACGGATATGGCTTAGAATCTGGTTCCGGGTCTGGATATGGTCTGAGTCATAGTTCTGGCTCTGGACTTGGAATTGGACATGGTTACGGATTAAGTTCGGGATCTGGATCCGGATATGAGTCGGGACATGGATATGGTTTAGATTCAGGATTCGCATCCGGATATGGGCAGAGTTCAGGTTCTGATCTTGGTCATGGTTCTGACTCTGGACTTGGAATTGGACATGGTTACGGATCAAGTTCGGGATCGGGACACGGATACGGTTTAGGTTCTGGATCCGGGTCTGGATATAAGTTGAGTTCTGGTTCTAGTCAAGGATATGGATACAATTCAGAATCCGGACTGGGTTATGGATCGGGTTCCAGCTCTGGAATTGGTCATGGGTACGTTTTGAGCTCAGAATCTGGATCAGAATCCGGATATGGATTGGGACATGGGTCGAGTTTAGGTTCTGGTCAGGGTCATGGGTACGGTTCTGGATCTGGTTTGGGTTCTAGTCATGGATACCAGTTGAGTTCTGAATCGAGTTCTAGCTATGGATCGGGACATGGATATCAGTCAGCATCAGGATCTGGTTTGAGCTCAGGCTCTGGATATCATTCGGGCTTAGATTCTACATCTCTAGCTGCAGGACAGGTGTTCTCTTCAACTTACCATGGCAAACATTAAAACTCAATGTTTGCTTGTAATATTTTGACATTGTTATGTCTTGTATATATGGATTGTTTTAATCTTTATGTTATTATTTTTTAAAAGTATGCTGAATGAATATGATCGTATGAATGTGCTGTATATGTTATTTCATTTGACATAATGTAAATATTAAAAGTAAAAAAATGTGCAATACTCTAATAGAACATGAATAAATAAAATGTTTAACTCGACTTTTCTAATTGTATTATTTTGCAGTGTTCTGAGATTCCTTTGGTTTCCTTGTTTATTTGTTTATTTCAACGTATTTTAATATTCTTAGAGCAATAATTGATAGTTGTGATTCTTTTCGAATTAATGAAATTGAAAAGTCTTGAAAAATTAGTGCATCAATTTCCAAAATAATCCGATTAGGTACCTGGAATTGTGCCAAAACACAGCATTTGTTTAAAAGGTTCTTTCAGGTTAAGAATTTTCTGGTTATTTTATTTTTTGTTATTTTTTTAATGTCCCAACTACTCTCACAAGAGTGCCAACCATTCCCAAACGCGTCAAGTGCCAAGTGCGCCCCACGGTTGAATTTGGCAGCCACCTCTGGTCTGGAGCTCCAAAATACCTGAAAAATACCGTCGACTCTGTGCAGAAACGGGCGGTCCGTTTGATAGATTCTCCCATCTTAACAGACGGATTGAAATCTTTAGAGCGCAGGCGTCGGGTGGGAATGCTATCCTTGTTCTACCGGTATTACAATGGAAGATGCTCCGAGGAACTAGCATCATTGATCCCTTCGGCACCGGTGCATAGTCGGAAAACACGCCAAACGCGTGCCCAACATTTGTACACGGTTGACATTTGCCACATGAGAACGGGTCGTTTCTTCGACTCGTTCTTGTGTTCAACAGCTCGGCTGTGGAATGATTTGCCGGTCTCTGTGTTTCCTCCTTCCTACAACATGGGTCACTTCAAGACCAATGTTCATTCCTTCCTCTCCTCAAAAAGACCCTCCACACAGCATCCCAGATGACATAGGCCCTGAGGGAAATTATTTTCCTCAGGGCCTCCTGCGTGGAGTTAACGTCAAAAAAAAAAAAAAAAACGCCTGAAGCCAGTGAGACTACATTCCCAATGGGTGTATATTGTGAGCCTGAAGTTAGTGGGGAATGTAAGGAGGTAGGAAGAGGAAGGTGGGGAAGTACCTGGATATTCAGGTCTGGTGACCAAACATGGCTAAAACCATTTCAAGAATGGTTTCAAATCTGTATGGCGGTCTTACACCAGGACTATACTGAGAGTATCTTATTTACTTATTTTATTTTCGGAAGGTTGATTATAGACGTTATTTTTCTTTTTCTTTTACAAATACTATTATCTCTTTTATGTTACCTATATGCATATATGCATACTGCTTACTAACCCCGTATGCATGGACATTGGAGAGTCTAGAGTCGTTCACAAAAATGTAGCTTCGTTCAATAAAAATCTTGACGTGTGCGGTGAAGGAGGAAACTATATGTTTCCTTATAACGCCGTTGGGAAAGTGGTGGTGTCCAATGAGAGTATTTTCCACCCTTATTAGTGCCGCAATCAGCAATACCTTATATTATTTTAAAAAAAGCTACGGACGTCAGAGGTTATGGAAGTCATCTTTAAGAAGACCTTTTAGCTTGGAACACTTACATTCGATTCGAAATGGTGCTCAATCCGCTCACATTATCTTTTGTCTGAAAGGCATATCCTTCGTGTGAAGGATATGTTTTTGACAAAACAATAATGAAAGTTTAATTGGAAAAATCTCCACTGTAGGTACTTAACAGATACGTAAATTTACTAATGATTTGTAAAATTAATCCTAACATATATATATTCATACACCATCACCGAATAAATAAAAATATGCTCAAACCAAAATCACCCATTGTATCACGTAAATAGGCTGGAAAAATGCACACATTTCTATTTTTTTGTTGTGTTAATAAATTCCTTGATAAATTTACATTTTTTTTATGTTAAGTCCCCTTAAACCGATTTTTTTTTACATGAGCTCCACATAGAAGACCCTGAGGAAAATAATTTCTCTCAGGACCGATGTCATCTTTAGGGGTGCTGTATGGAGAGTTTTTTTAAAGAAAGGAAGGAGAGGAGAGTTCTGGGAAGGAAAAGTATTTAAGGGTTGGGTAGGAATCGGGGATTCAGTGTGTCCTGGTCATCCGCCTCCAAGACCTAGACAAACCTCACCCCATAAACCTGGGCACCCTGATAAATCACCAAACGTAACGAACCGCTTGGGGTTATCTATGCCAGAGGTGTTGGTTATCCAATAAAGGTTCCCGTGGCGGTGGTACCAGTGGCGGCCGCTGCCCTGAAAATGTGGTGGTTCACTGATAATCCGTACCTATGAGATAACGATTACTAAGCAACATTAGGTAAAAATAATTCCACTAATCGTATTTGGAGAGGTTTATTCTAAGCTGTTTTCGAAGGGCGAAAACTTCTACATATCGCTTTTTAATTAAAATTTATTTATTTTTGTACAGATCTTTTTTCAGTACTAAGAAAATAAAAACACCACACTAATTTTTCGTAAATAAATCTTAAATTTCAACCCAAAAAAATATTTTTTTGGGTTGAAATTTAACGTTTGATTTATTTATAAATAAATAAATAAATAAATTTTATTTTATATTTCATAAAATAAAATAAATTTCAAAATAGTGTAAGAAGAATATTTGACGCAAATGTGAATGGTAGAAGAAGTCAGGGACGCCTAAGGAAGACATGGCACGATCAAGTGAATCAGATACTTTAGTTGGACCATGTCAAAAGTCGGAATAATAGAAGAGAATGTATGAGACGATGTATGAATGTGAGTGAGGCAAAGAGTGTGAGCCAAGACCGAGTTGTTTGGCTGTCCGTCCTCTCTGCCTACCCTTGAGGGGAAATGGCGTGATGGTTAGTTACTTAGTTTTATACTTCAGTAGCTGAGTTACCCGGCTTCGCTCGGGAAAACATTCGAGAGTGTTCTGGAATGTTTCACATTGATGTTCCCGATTCTCTATTCTCGAACATTCTACAATTTTCCATTCTGGGGTGTCCGGCATCGCTCGTGGATTTGATGTGAGATTGAATTATCGTTCAAATCCACGACGGATCTTGCTTTATATACCCCACATGGGTAGCCCCATACAAAAAAAAAGTCAAAGTAATGCCAGCCAGAATAATGTTCCAGATCATTCCACAACATTCAGGAGTGTTCTGGAATGTTCCACAATGATCTGGGCTGTTTCGGTATGTTTCTGAACGTTTCATCCTATTCCCGAACATTCCAGAATGTTCCGAGATGCTCTGGAATGTGGTGGAATGCTCAAGGATACTAACGGAATTTTTGAACTGTTCTAGAAATTTCTACGGGGCGAAACTTCCAGCCCTTATATCTTTAAAAGCACGCCCTGCAGGTAAGAACGGGAACTTTCTTCATGGATAGAGGGCTACCACACAATATAACTCCCGTTATCGTACCGGGACTCGTCTTTGATTTTAGCGGCATGCAAATTGTTTTTTTAATAATATAATTATCCAAACTTCCAGAACCTTCTAGACTCACTGACACTCTCCGCCACTCATTTCTGAAAGCTTCTTGAACTTTCTCCTTCTATAACATCTTAGAGCATTAGGGAATCTTCCAGAACTATCTAGAACCTTCTAGACTCACCGATATACTCCATCGCTCCTTCAAGAATTTTCTAGAGCTTTATCGAACCTTCTAGAACTTTTCTGAACCTTCTAGACTCACCGACGTACTCCGCCACACCTTCCAGAACTTGCTACAACTTTATCGAACCGTCTAGAATTCAGGAACTTTGTAGACTCACCGACGTTCTCCGCCACTCCTTCCCGAACTTTCTACAGCTTTATCGAAATTTCTAGAACTTTTCAGAACTTCGCCACTCCTTATATTATTTTCTACAACTTTATCGAACCTTGTAAAACTTTTCGGAAACTTCTAGACTCACGCCACTCCTCCCAGAACTTTGTTCAACTTTACAAAACCTTGTAAAACTTTCCGGAACCTTCTAAACTCACTGACGTGTTTCGTAACTCCTTCCAGAACTTTCTAAAACTTTATCGAGCCTTATAGAACTTTAGGGAACCTTCTAGACCTACCGAAATATTCCATCATGCCTTCCAAAAATTTCTACAGCTTTATTGAACCTTTTAGAACTTCGCGGAACCTTCTAGATCCACCGACATATTCCGCCTCTCCTTTCAGAACTTTTTGCAGCTTTATCGAACCTTATGAAACTTTAGCGAATCCTCTGGTTTTTCCGTAACCTTTTAGACTCACCGACATACTCCGCCACTCCTTTCAGAACTTTGTACAGCCCTATCGAACCTTTTAGGACTTCCTACAGCTTTATGGAACCTTCTAGAATTTGTCGGGACCTTCTAGACACACCGACACACTCCTCCACTCCTATCAGAACTTTCTACAGCCTTATGGATCCTTCTAGAACTTCCTACAGCTTTATCGAACCTTCTAGAACTTCCTACAGCTTTGTGGAATCTTCTAGAATTTTCCGGAACCTTCTACACACACCGACGCTCTCCTCCACTCCTTTCAGAACTTTCTACAGCCTTATGGAATCTTCTATAACTTTCTTCTTTTTTTTATTTTTTTTTATTTTTTATTATTTAATAAATGTTTACATGATAGGTACATTGTTGGTATTTTTTGACTACCACACTAGGCTATTGCCCGTGTTGTGGTAGTCATACATGACATATTATTTTAAATACACAGATAAAAAAAATATGAGAAGAGGAAAGAAAAAATAACATATTTAGGGATAAATAAAACTAAAACAGATAAAAATAAAGATATAACAATTAAAAGTAAGTTAAGAAATAAAGAATAAAAAGATAATTTTAAGAAGATTGAAATAAACTCTGGTAAGTATTTTTATTCTTGAGATGAAAATAGAAATAAAAATTGGTAAGTATTCTTCTGCACGAGAGTACATGTTTGTATTCGCTTTTGATATTCTTTCTCTGAAAGAAGTTGGAAAGAGTGTTAGAGAAAGTAAATTTTTTTGTGTGTAATTTTTTTTTTTAATGTAATGTTAAGTTAAATTAATTAATTAATATATTTGTTTTTATTGTAATATTAAGCTCTCATGTGTTGTTTGAAGAAATCTCTTCCCTTTTCAAATATCCAATGTTTGATACGGGCTTTAAAGAGAGATTTGGAATTATTCTGTGATTTTATATCGGCACTCAGAGCATTATACATTTTGGGAGCGATAAACCAGAATTGTCGTTGGGCGAATGAGGTTTTTGTTTTAGGGACCACGCAACCCAGGTTTGATGAAAAACGTGTGTGTGCTTGATGTTGTGGAGCCACCAGTAGATTTTTTTGGCATATGTAACAAATGCTTATCTTTGTAAATATCTGTCGAATGTCTAAGACCTTGATTTTAGCAAAGAGTTCGTTTGAGGGATGGGTAGGTTGGCATTTAAATATGATTCTCAAAATTAGTTTTTGAACTGTAATAATTGGATTGATAATGGATTCAGCACAACCACCCCATCCCACAATACCATATGTTGCTATGGATTGGAAAAGGGCAAAGTATACGGTTCTTAGGGTCTGTAAATCTAAGATGGACCTAAGGGAGCAGAATATATGGCAGAGTTTACGGAGTTTTTTTACTGTGTCACTTATGTGAGCTTCCCAACGCAGTTGGTTGTCTATGATTATCCCCAGATATTTGACTTCCTTTGATGATTTAAGAACAGAACAAGTGCAATTAGTATTAGGTGTGATTTCTGGAGTGTGTAAGTTGAGTGAACATGAGTGAATGATTGGTTTAGGGCAGTTGTTAGGTATATTATTTTGACGTATGGAAAAAGTCATATATTGTGTTTTGTCGATGTTAAGTGTGAGGAGGTTAGTGTCTAGCCAATGCTTTACTTTTATTAGGCCATTATTAGTTTTGTTAATAACGGATTGCCACGTTTCATCTTCGAATATTAAGACCGTGTCATCGGCAAATGATAATATCTTACCTCCAATATTCATGGCACATAGTGAGTTAATGTATATAAGAAATAAAATTGGTCCTAGTATACTGCCTTGGGGTACACCATAGGACGCTAATAATTTATTACTTATATGTTTTTTATCAGATTGGATAAGAGTTTGTTGTGTTCGGTTTATCAGGTAGTTTTCAAACCATGTGTGGGCTACTCCTGTTATTCCAATCTGTTGTAATTTTTTAAGTAGTAAGGAATGGGAGACCGTATCAAATGCTTTTGCAAGATCAAGAAAAACAGCAAGTGGTTTGCGACCAATGTCGAGATTACAAGAAACTATCTTTGTGAAGGCGGCTATTGCATCTGAAGTGCTCCTACCTTTGCGAAAGCCATATTGGTTATCCGACAGTATTTTGTTATCTTCGAGGAATTTGTAGAGTCTACGTTTCACCGCCTTTTCTATAATTTTAGATATTGTGCTTAGTAAGGATATTAGTCGGTAGTTATTTACAGATAATTTATCACCGGCTTTGAACATTGGGATTATTGTGGACTGTTTTAGGGAGTTAGGGAAGATGCCAGTTTTGAAGCTTAAATTGATTATGTGTTTAAGAGGGGAGACGATATATTTTTGGATGTTTTTAATAATTTTTGCCGAGATGTGATCTATTCCGGTGGAGTTACTGTTTTTAAGAGATGCTATTAGTTCTATAATTTCTGTTTCAGTGGTGGGAGTGAATTGAAATGGCTGATAACTCAGAGTATCGATAGGTATATTCTTTGCAAGATCTTTCTCTGAGACACAGTTTCTGTCTAAGATATTTTTTGCTAAGTTGGGTCCGATATTGGAAAAAAAATTATTGAAATGGTCAGATATTTTTTTAGGTTCAGAATTTACATGTATCGTTTTGTCATCGATATTAATCTTAATAATAGGAGTGTCGGTTTTATTAATATAAGCTATATCTTTTATGATATTCCAAATTTTTTTTTTATCATCGGTAGCTTCACTGATTTTTTTTTTGTAGTAATCTCTTTTAACCTTTTCAATTATTTTTTTGCAGTTGTTTCTATAGTGTTTGTAGAATATGAGAGAAGTATAATCATTGGGGTTTTTCCTACAGAAGTTATGAATCTTATCACGTTTCCTGATACAATGCAGAATACCAGTAGTGATCCATGGTTTGAGTTTTGTGTCCGTTCGTTTTTTTTTACAATTTGTGTATGATGTTGCATTAGCTAAGTGGTTATGTAAAGTATTTATAAAAAAATCGCATGCAGACGTGGCATCAGAACAAGAATAGATAAGTTCCCAGTTCTCCTTCGAAACATGATTTAGAAGAATTTCATAAGAAATGTTTTTATGGGGTTGAGTGTTATGGGGTGGTTTATGTTTATTTTTTGAGATGGACGTGATGATTGCATAGTGGTCTGTAATAGTTGATTGAAATATAATTGATTTATTGTCTAGTTTACTCTTAACAAAGACATGATCTATACAACTGCAATTGTTTGAGTCTGGTTCTCGTGTTGGAGCGGTGACAGCAGGGAAGTATCCTAATAAAGTTAATACATTTAGGTATTCATTGGCTTGAGGATGCATTGTGTTGATTATATTTATGTTCATGTCACCTATTATATAGGTGTTTTGGCAGTGTTCTATGTTTGATAATATTACTTGTAGTGATTGTAAAAATGGTGTTATGTTACGTGTGTTTGGAGATCTGTATATGGTAAGAATTGTTATGAGGTTATCAAGTTGAATTTGAAGACAGTTTGCGTTTTGAATTCTGACCTCTTTGACTGAGTGTTCGATGTGATTTTTAATGTATACAATAACGCCATCGTTTTGGGTTTGGTTATAAAGTGTGTTGTAGTGATTGTAGTTCCTTAACGTTTTAGGAATGAAATGTTTTTGAATCCAACATTCGGTCAAGACAATTACATCGAAATCTAAAGCAAGATCAGCAAGAATAATTAGTAATTCATCAAAATTTTTGTTAATACTTCTTATATTCATTGAGAAAATTTTAGGGGCAGAGTTAACTGGTAATAATTGACAAACTACTTCAGAATCACTAGTTGATGTACATGGGATAGGTGTTGTTTTATCAAGTAAATCTGTTAAGTCTTCCATTTATATTTTTTTTTATCTTTGCGTTAATTGGTAATTGTAAAGAGGCAGTAATAGTGGTGACTTTGAAAGTAATGCAGGGATTAAGTTGTTGTAGAGACAAAGTGTGAAGATATAATTTATACCGGGTTATTTTAAAATTAGGAGTATATAAATAAGTATCGGAAGCGATGGTTAAAAGTATACGTGGAACACAGGGAATTTTAAATAAAGATTTAGCGATAAAGACTGTGTTTATAGTTAAAAACAAGAAATGTTTAAGTATAGAAAGAAAAAAATATTTCCAAAAATATCTATTGCTGGCAGAACTAAAAACAATAAAATTTGCGAAGGTAGTTTCACTCTTGATAGTACTATTAGTTATATTATTTTGAGTGATTGTTTCAATGTTTTGAATATTGATAAAATAAATTGAACCATGGGTTTCTGTTGTAGGTAATAGTTGGGAAGGATTTTGACAGTTATTCAAAGCGATAACAATAATAGTAATAACAGTGACCTTCATAATGGTTACAGTAACATAAAAAGCAGTAAAAGTGTTCTTTGTAATAAGTGCAGTTATAAAATTCTGACATATGGAGTTAATATCAAAAATACAAAATTTATCTTTGTTAGTACTAGAACTATATGAAATGTTTAATAGAAATTTTAAAAAAGGTTTGATGATAACAATAATGTTTGTGGATAAAAATAAATTATAGTTTAGTGATGCATGAAAAAAATATTTCCAAAAGTATCTATTTTTGATAAACCCATAATTATTAGACTTTAAAAAGTAAGTTTCACTCCTGATAATAATTTGAGTAATACATGCATGTTGCACATGATAACAGTTACAGTAATATATAATAGTTGCATGTTGCATACAGATAATAATAACATGTAGAGTATTATTAAGGTAAATTGTGCCATTGGTTTTTGATGTCAGTAGTAGTAAAAATGGATTTTGACAGTTACTCAGAGCAATGACAAAAATACATAGTTCGGTGACCTTTATAATAATAGCAGATTTTTTTTTACAATTAGAATCCATTTCAAAAATACGAGATTTAAATATGTTAGTACTGAAACTACATTTATTTTTTAAGTAAATAATAGTATTGTCAGAGAATCTTATTTTTGTAAAGTTTTTTGAAAAGAAGTTAACTTTATAGTAATAATAATCTATGATTGTGGTATTATAATTTATATGGGAGAGACAAGTAGCTGATTTCATAATATTGTTGAAACTCGAGAAAGATAAATTAAAAACAAGTAGATTATCAAAATAGTATGCGAAGTAGAGTTTATAAAATGTTGGGGGTGGGCGATAAAAGATGTTTATTTTTTTCGTTGATGTGTAGAACAGGCGTCCCAATGTCTTTTCGTACATACACCTTCCCGTCTCGGATCCAGGCGAATTTGAAGATGTTGTCCCGTAAAGCCTTCCGTGCAAGAAACCAGAGATGTTTAGCGCGAAATGTTAAGTGTTCGTTGATGTAAATCTGGTAGCGAGTTCCTGACATTCCTATAAGCGTAGTATTAAGTTTATTGTCTCTATTTGTAGATTTTTTGTTGAAGGCTTTGATGTCGTTAAGGAAGTTCTCACGGTCGATGGTAGTTTTAAATCTTAATATTATAGGCCTCTGTTGTTCTTTATTGGTTTTTTGGGTGACACGGTATGCTGTATCTACGTTGTTGAGTTCCGTGTTGGCATCAGTTGTTTTTTTGATGTTAAAAATGATGTTTTTTAGATTTTCTCCATTTATTTCAGGGATTCCCCTGATTTCCACGTTTTTCGCTCTATTTTCTCTCTCAATTTGTTCGAATTGACCTTCTAGTTGTTCTAAGCGATTTTCGAGGTCAGAATTTTTTTTTTCTAATTTTATGTTTGCATCTTCTAGTTCGTGTACTCGAAGTAAGATTTCTTCATATTGTTTGCTCATTACTGATATTGTGGTGAGAATTTGTTTTTTTTTTTCTAGGATCAGGTTCTGTTTTGTTAGTAGTTCACTGTCGAAAGGTGAATTAGTCACTATACTGGGGTTAGCGGTGGACACGACAGCTAAGCATTTTTTACACTTAATTTGAGCCCGCCGCTCTTTGCTATAGCGTCTGTATGAGCTTTCAGCCACTCCGCCACAGTGTAGATGAAAAGTCCCTTTGCATGCGGCGCACGTGAATAAGGACTCAGCAGATAGAGTAGGCTCCGCACAAGCATTACAGTTATTCATGTTGTTGTTGTGGTTTTAGTGGGAACGTATAGTTGAGTTGTAGTGAAGATCTCTGCCCTCAGCTGAACTGAATTCCGTTTTATATTTATTATTATTTATCAATATTCCAATTATGATTTATTTAGGAATAAAGTAGAAATAAATCGTCTTAGCACTCTTAAAAAAAAAAAAAGCTGAAAAGTTTTTGGATGAGGTGAGTTTCGAACTCGGTTTGCTCCGAAAGTCACTGTCCGGTTTAGCGACCGTGCTGACCACTAGGCTACTGATACCGTGTGACGTAGTGTGAAATATTCGTAATATTAGTTGATTGGCAAGATTTTACGTATTGTGATAAATAGTTCGATTATCTTAACGATTTCAATCACCATAAGTTCACTGATGTTTTAACACATAAAAATTACTACAACACGGCCGTTTATATTGAACTAAATTGAGTAGATCACTTCACTGAACTGTTAGGTAAACACCAACCGATAGATCGATGGATTATTTTGAATTTTTAACTGTCAATTTAGATGAGTTTTGCGGAGCAATTTTTTGCGTGCATACTGTTGGAATGTAGGTAGGAGGTAGTTCGTCTTTATAAAACTTTCCAAAACTTTCTGGAACGTTCTAGACTCACCGACATCCTCCGCCATACCTTACAGAACTTTCTACAGCTTGATTGAACCTTCTAGACTCACCGACATTCTCCGCCACTCCTTCCAGAACTTTGTACATTCCTATCGAACCGTCTAAAACTTCCTACAGCTTTATGGAACCTTCCATAATTTGTCGGGACCTTCTAGACACACCGACACACTCCTCCACTCCTATCAGAACTTTCTACAACTTTACGGAACCTTCTAGAACTTTCTACAGTTTTATCGAACCTTCTAGAATTTTCCGGAAACTTCTAAACCCACCGACATATTCCACCATTCCTTTTAGAACTTTCTACAACTTTATCGAACCTTCTAGACTCACCTACATACTCCGCCACTCCTTCCAGAACTTTGTACAGCCCTATCGAACTTTCTAGAACTTCTACAGCTTTATGGAACCTTCTAGAATTTTCCGGGATCTTCTAGACACACCGACACACTCCTCCACTCCTTTAAGAGCGTACTACAGCCTTATGGAACCTTCTATAACTTTATACAGCTTTATCAAACCTTCTAGAACTTTCCGGAACCATCTAGACTCACCGACATACTCCGCCACTACTTCCTGAACTTTGTACAGCCCTATAGAACCTTCTAAAACTTCCACAGCTTTATGGAACCTTATAGAATTTTATGGAACCTTCTAGACACACCGACACACTCTTCTACTGCTTTCAGAACTTTGTATAGCTCTATCGAATCTTCTAGACTCACCGTCATTTATTTCTGAAAGCTTCTAGAACTTTCTCCATCCACAATTTTCTAACCTATTGTGAACCATCAGATCCTTCTAGATTCACCGACTTACTCCGCCACTACTTCCAGAACTTTGCACGGCTTTATCGTACCTTCTAGAACTTTCCGGAACCATCTAGACTTACCGACATACTTAGCCACTTCTTCCAGAACTTTGTATATCTATATACAAAGTTCTGGAAGAATCCAACCTTCTTGGACTATCGAACCTTCTTGGACTTCCTACAGCTTTATGGAACCTTCTGAAATTTTCCGAAATCTTCTAGACACACCGACACACTCTTAAACTCCTTTCAGAACTTTCTACAGCTTTATCGAACCTTCGTGAACTTTCCGTAACCTTCTCGACTCGCTGACATACTCCTCCATTTCTTCCAGAATATTCCAGAGTTTTATCGAATTTTCTAGTAGTGTCCTGTATCTTCCAGACTCTTCTTGAAATTTCTAGAGTCTTCTTAGAACTTTCAGCCCTTATATCTTCAAAAGCAAGCCCTTTAGGTAAAAACGAATACCCTTATTCCCTAGGGGGGATAGAGATCTACCATACCATATAACTCTCTTGATCGTACCGGCACTCGTTTCTGAGTTTTTGCATTCCGCACGTTTTTTCGAACTTTCTTTTATCATATATATATTGATTATAAACAGTATACTAACAGTATTTATAAACAATGTATAAACAGCACGTGGGCAAAATTGTCAAAGTTACCTATAAAAAAATTTAATTCCTTAATGATCTGCGTTTTATAATTTAAATCACAAATCAATAAAAAAGCAAATATATGTAAAGTTTAGGTATTTGCTGTAACTTTTGATTAAAAAAAGAATTATTCAGTTTGGTTTAGTATTTTTGCCTGAAATCCAAATTTAAGTTTGTATGATAAAGGCCGCTTTTTTTTCATTTATGTCTGGATGTCTCATCACAGGCATTCGAGATGTGGATCTACAGAAGAATACTTAAAATAAGCTGGATGGACAGGGTTACAAACGAAAATGTTATGGTTCGGATGAATAAAGAAAAGGAAGTAATTAAAACTATAAAAATCCGAAAACTTCAATATCTTGGACATGTGATGAGACATCCAGAGAAGTATGAGATCCTGCATCTCATAATGCAGGGAAAGATTGCCGGAAGACGGGGCCCTGGAAGAAGGAGAACCTCATGGTTGAAAAACCTGAGACAGTGGTATGGCCAGTCTACCGTGGAGCTGTTCCGGGCTGCAGTAAACAAAGTCCGCATAGCCAACATGATAGCCAACGTCCGTTGAACGGACAGGGCACAAGAAGAAGAAGAAGGTGACATTTTTTGACGACTTTTTTTTTTTTCAAAAATTTTTTCTTCAAAATCAAACAAAAAAAAATTCTTCCGCATGTTGTCACTGGTCACTCAGCCGGGTGTCCGAAGAACTCCTTACCCCGCCTCCAACTGTTCAACAACTACCATTTTTTATGTTTTTGTAGAAAAAAAAAAAACAAAAATGTCACCGGAGACCAAAATTTCATTTACATTTTTTACTCCAAATAATGTCAGGAATCACTGGTTAAAGTAAGTCAAGAACGTCCCTTAACACCCTGTATTGGTAGGTGATATTTTTAATGAGATTCATAGATTTTATATTTATCGGTAAGATATTATAAAGTACTTTTAGGCGAAATAATTTACCAGTGCTGCACACGAACACACTGTGCAACCAGCCGCCCTTGGGTGGTACCCATTCCCGCCCCCCAAAATGTGATTGATATCAGTTTGTCAACGGGTTCTTTAACATTTACTTTTTTTTCTAAATTGAGAAAGGTGGGTACATAAAATTCATACATTGTTACATTATATAAAAAACATGTATTTTTGGAATAATTATTGTTATTAAAATTTATAGAAAGATAAAAATATTATATTAGAAAAAAGATAATAATCTAAAAACATTAAAACGAAAAGCAGAAACACAGATTAGTAAAAGAAAAGTTCTTTCACGTAACCATTTTTTATCGCACATTTTCTTCTGAAACTCAATTCACAGCTGTTTATGTGAATTATATGTTGTAAATTATGTGCAACATGTTGTAATACATGATAAATTGCGTTTGTATTTTTAAGGCTTTGTTAATCATTGGTCAAGTGATCAGTCATCAATTTCCCATATTTATTTTGATGACATAATTAATAGCGTGGTTCGATTTTTGTTTTTTTGTTTTTCTTAGCAGCGGGGTGTGGAATGGATGCTCTATGAGAATTCGTTTAAAAGTCATTATGACAGCATTAATATATTTCGAGTGCAAGTACTGCCCCAAGTCAATTCAAATTTGAAAAAACAGCGAGAAACTAGAAAAAGAAGGGTTTAATCTTTGCTCAATAAAAGTAGTTAAAAAATAAAAAAAATTAACTTTTCATTTACTTATAATATTATCTACTAATCAAGAAACAATAAAAGTACCATCGCCACACAAAAAATCACAAACAATGTTAAAAAATAAAGTCAAAAATCATAAAAGTTATTGTGTTTTATAGTCCTTCTTCGAATTGAATACTGGCATGATACGACAAGATTCTAGCTTGTTCTGTATCCACCCTTTACATCTTTCAGGGCCGTAAACAGCAGAGCATGATGCCGTTACCACTTTGATGCATTTTTCCGTGGCTTGCGTGTGACAGGGCATCAATCGGAACTCACACAAAATGTTGGATTCGATAATTTCGTAGTCTGCAATGGCATCAATGGTCTCGCTGATATCAGTTTTGTAAAAGGTGGTTCTGATGGTTTTTCCCAGTAGATCAAGTCAATATAGTCTGCTGCATTGAAATTAAAAGTATGTAGATACCTTAAATACTCTTATTGGAGAGAACCCTGACGTACATTCTCGGATACTTAGAATCCGTCTCAGAGCCAACTCTCTAATTTTTTTCGTTCGTCGTTTAGCATACTAATAAGTATATTTTCGCTGTGACCAAAATACCCGTTGCGTTGAATTACGGGATCTACCACCTTTTTCAAATGCTCTGGAAGGTAACGAGACAATTTAATGGTTTCGCGGAGTGTCTCGCCCCGTAAACACACCAAGGTTGTGTTTTTATTTTAAACCACTTCGGAGCATACACTCTTAGCACAAATTCAGTCAATATCACCTGATTTTCTGTCGGATTTTTGGTTGAAATGTAAAGTCGAAGAATAGTATTGGTTGTTGTTAACCAACGCGAATGACAGATTTTACCCGGGTTTCTTTTCGCTAAGTTTTCGTTACATTGTCCTTCGGCGATTGCTCGGCACATTTCCAACAAATAAAGTTGGTCTGTGCAAAGGTCGTCACGGGATTTTGTAATGTCCTTTAAGTTGCATTCTATTGCGTAAAATTCTATCACAGGAAGATGTTCACAGTTATTGAGTAACTTTACTATTAAGTATTGTTGGTCAGTTGGAAGATCAACGTTAGTAAAAGATGAAACTGTACTGCGAGATGTGGACGGTTGATCTAAAGATGTTTGTTGTGTTTCTTGGTATAGTTTGCGCTTTAATTTTCTTAACATATTGCTCTCACTTTGCTTAGTAGTTTTTCTATCTAAAGAACCAATCATCATTTTTCTGTCGCCTCTTTGATGTATTAAAAAATGTCTTTCTTTAATAGGTACTTTTCGATCTTGCGCACAAAAACAATGTTCAAGCAACTTTCTTGTAACTCTCACTATGCTTTCTACCTTTGTATGGTTTAAGAATCGGCCGATTTTTTTCATGGTAGATAGTCCTTTATTTGCGCCAAAATTGGGCGATGTTCCACGATTCCACGATCAGTAGAGATACTGGTTTCCAAATATTTTCTATTTTAGTAGCAACAATTTCACTAGTATCTCTAACCAAATCCTGGAATCGTTTTTCTGTGCTTTGCAAGACGTGAATAAAATATTTCATCGTGTTTTCATAACTTGGTAACACACTTGCTAGTAATTCCGCACCACAACTAAACAAAGGACAGTTTTTGTCACCTCTGCGCAAACTCATTGTTATTTTGTTTAATTTGAACTCCAAATAATAATTGTAAACTGTTTGCTGATGTTTACTGATGATTGCAATAACGGCATTACAATTGTTTACTGATTATTGCAATAATGCATGCAAAACCCCCACGGCCCCGCGTCCCTGCGCGCGGGAATGCGCGGTGCGCGAGCGAAGCGATAAAATGGACTCAGCAATTTGTCAAATTTTCGCGGGAAAATAAATATTATCACATTTTTTTATTATTATTATTTAAGGCGCGGCAATTTTTATTCATTCTGAAATGTAAAAGTAAAAATTAAAGTATTAATATTGGCACAAAACTGTTTTATAAAGGGACAATTTTTTTACGAGATTTAAAATAATTCAACTGCTTTGGGGCAGTACTTGTCATCAAAATTTTAAATTGATATTTTGTATGATTAATTGTATGTACTTAGAGCATCTATTTCGCACCCCGCAAAAACTGATTTATAAAAAATAAAAAATTCCATACAATGGCGATCCACCCTAATAATTAAGCAATTCGCAAGTTTTCTCACATTGTTATCTCGTTTGAATATAAAATCATTGCAATTAATGTTTTGACGCACATTTTACGTCTTTCGTGGAAGAGCAGATTTAGATTTCATATCGTGTCGTGTCAAAGCAAACAAGCATTCTGACAGTACACAAGTTGTGAGGACTGCTAGTAAACATAATATCTGTATGTTAAAAACAAAAACCATCTTACACGCTGAATTGTGAAAATGGGAACATTCGAGTCACAGAAAAAAAATGCTTTAAAAAGCGTAGTGCGTTTGACATACCTACAATTACCACGTTGTCAGTTTGACGCTAACCGAAGAGTTCTGCAGAGGGAATGGAATGTCGTTATTTTCAATTGAAGAGATGAACCAATAGATTAGAAGTGCGCTGTGGGCGTTTCCGTGTTTCAGAAGTAAGATTGTTTTTAACTTCTGCTGAAATTGGTCAAACATTTTTAAATTTAGAAATTCCTTCTTGATCAGAGAGACATTTCATTGGCCGTTTGATTTTTGGCGTTAACTCTACGTAGGATGCCCCGAGGAAAATAATTTCCCTCGGGGCCTATGTCATCTTTGAAGATGCCGTATGGAGGGTCTTTTTGAGAAGAGGAAGCATTGAACATAGGTCTTGAAGAGACATATTTTGTAGGAGGGAGGAAACACAGAGGCCTGTAAATCGTTCCATAGCCGAGCTATTGAACTCAAGAACGGATCGTAGAAATGACCCATTCTCATGGTTCAGACATGAGAACGGGTCATTTCTACGATTGTTCATACAATGGGCGCGTGTTTGGCGTATTTTCTGACTATGCACTGGTGCCGAGGGGATCAATGACGCTAGTTCCTCGGAGCATCTTCCATTGAAATACCGGTAGAACAAGTTCAACATTCCTATTTGACGCATGTGCTCTAGATTGCAATCCATTGGACAGGAAAATTTACCAATGGACTGCCCGTTTTGAACATCGCAAAGAGAAAAAAAAACATAGCAAAGAGTCGATGTTTTTTTTTTGGTATTTAGTAGTTCTAATAAAGTAGGTCTAAGAAAAGTCCTACACAAATTTATGACCTAATTTACTTTTTTTAAAATTAGTATATAATCCAATTCAAACTCTGCTGGATGGTTTTTAAAGCAATACACGACATGGCGCCACCCTACCTGTCGGAAATGTGCATTCCAAACGATGTCAATACTAGGAAGCAACCTCACAACATTTCCCATAGGGGATTCCATAGTCTTATTGGCTTAAGACAGTTGTGTGGTATCTTATTAAATTTTGTTTTCCACAGCAATCAATAAACAGACTTATAAAAAATTCCATAAAACATACAATAAAGAACAAAAAAAGTCTGGTCAATCGGACCTTAAAACATTACAAAATTGTGTTCGGCATCTTCGACAGCCATAGGTAGAGACTGGGCTTTTACAGTGGCAGGCCCAACAGCTTGGAACAAACTCCCTTCACAAAGATCGACAGCACACGTCCTGAGTTTAGAGCAAAACTAAAAACTCACCTTCTCAAATTATCTTGTTCACAATAATAACCCAATTTCTTCTATAGTATGTTACGATACGCCCTACGAGTAAACGCCCGCTTTCCCCTTGCAAGAAAGGACATGCCGCACCCCTCGCCCACACAGTCCCGCGGGAAGCGAGCCCAACCAACCGACCACGATTTCCTCCTTAATTAAATTTGTCCCCTAGCCATACTCGGTTGATATTACCACACCCCAGAGAGATTTGAGAGACTCCTTCGTAGGAAATACCTAGCTAGACATTGTTGTTGATTTGTGACTAATAATTATGTTTTGCTAGATGTTGTATTTAGACAATACAGATATGTTCCACCTAATTACCTCTTTCATTCGATGGGATCACGTGGGCGGGCTTTGGCAAATTACCTATGTACCATTTACCCCCTAGCTACCTACGACCTTGGTGAGGAGTGGTTTCCTGCCGGCCGCAACATTGAGCTAGCCGAGAGTAAAAGGTAGGTGGCATTCCCCCCCCTTGGGACCGCTACAAGTATTTCATTATTCAGTCCATGGAATTTACTTAGATTTATGTATCTTTCTCGTTGACTACCCGTTTTTTACGATATTATACGCAATTTTTTAACATTTTTTTAACAATTTATTATGCGTAAACTTTATTTACATTTTTTGTAATATTTTTCATAACTTACGTAACAATATCTGTGTTATATTTGTGTTTGTAAATGTAATTACTCGTAAGTATGTTAGGCGTAAATAACATATTATAAGACAGTTGTAAGTCATAATACGAATTAAGCTGTATTGTGTAAATGCCCACTCAGTTATAAAAATAATTATAGTTTTAATTCACTAGTTATATAACTGTTAGTTGTAAGTCATTAGTTATCAATCTTAATTGTAAGCCACTAGTAAAAAAATATATATGTATATAGATTAAATGTATAAATGAATTTCTAAACCGCTCTTGAGGTGATTTAGCCCTTTAGAAATCATCCAAGCATTATAATTATTATTTCACACTTCTAAAAAATTTTCAGTTCACTGTTCAGTTTATTTTCTCATCCATTTACTCGGCGTCAACGTAGCATTGGAGTTCAATTTAAAACAAAAGTTTGTACATTTTTATGAACGAACAGCACAACGAAAATGTAGCACAACCCTGTTCAAACAGATTTTATCAGGGTGAATCTAAAATGTCAAGTAGAAAAAACATTACCTTGGAAAAGATTTAAACAAAATGTAGGAACGACCTTTGTGAAACTGTAAAATGAAATATTTTCCCCACCCTTCATATTTTTATACTAAGAAATACAATATCGTACTATTTATATCACAGCTATTTCCTTTTATGAAAAAAATTATTCATCGCTTTTACGTCCCGGGCGATATTTATTTCACAAAAAATCTCGCTAACTAAAACATTATTCTTTTACATTAATTACAAATAATATGTATTCGTTATTAATCTACTTCTGGGAAAACATTTTGAGGGTGGCCACAGGGACGACCGCCAAACAACTCGGTCTGGGAACACACTCCTTGCTTTATTCAAATCCATACGTCGACTCATACGTACTCTTCTATTATTCTCTGAGTCAGACTAATTGATCTGATTCACTCGATTGTGCCATATTTTCCACGGGCGTCCCTGACATCTTCTACCATTAACATTTGCATCATTTTTACTCCATTTTTCGTTCATTCGCACTACACGCCCAAACCATCGGAGCGTGCCTCTCTTGATTTTACTCATTACTCTCAAATCGGCCTTGCGTTTTTGAAGACGTTCAAATTTCTTACACAGATGGTTCAACACACATACGCTTCAGGGATCCCATTTCTACAGCATTCAGTCTACTTTCATCTTTCCTCTGCCAGTTCATGCCACACTGCCATACATCTGGGTAGGTACCAGCATTACTAGTTTGGACTACTAGCTTCGCTTCCTTGAACAATTTTTTTTTGTTAGCGACAACCTCGTTCAGTCCTCCATTAATGGAGTTACCTGCATTTACCCATCTTTCAATATCTCTATCAGCCTTCCTATCTCTCGTAAACATGCAACAGCAAGAAAATCCGTTCAGTATTTTTTGAGTTTATCGCGAATAGACAGACAGACGCGGCGGAGAACTTTAATTTATGATATGTAGAGATTTCTTTAATATTTTTTTTCATTACCAGTAATTTTAGTTAGAAAAAATGTGAAGTGAGCCATTTTTAAAAGCTTCGCATTCAAAAAATTTATATTTAAAAAATTGCATGTTTATTTCTAATAACAATATTTGAAAGCGTATTTCACCACCCTACAAAAACAGCGTTTTTATTTATCGGATATGTTCACAAGTATGACATTTATTTCAATTCAAAGCGGAAATATTCTGACCAACTGACTCCATATGGTCGAGGCCCGAGGGGTTACGTAATATGTTAAATATTAAGGCTTGAATACAATGGCTTCTAATTTATTTGTGTGAACCCCTCACACTGGTTGGAGTCAGTTCTTGCATGACAAAGGCATTAATGAGTGAAAATTGAGAGGCTGATGGAATAAAATAATTTCAACCCCTTTATCAAATTATTTCAATTATTTCCTGTTCCATCTGTCCGTAAATAAGAAATATTCCGTTTCCAGTTTAAAATCATAATATTAAAGTTAAGGCACAACCTTAGAAGTGGACAGTTGTCTTAATGTTATATTTTGAAATCGGTTGGATAGTGATATTTAAAAAAAAATTACTAGTTACAAAAAGATACATAAATTACTGTTAGGGCCAAGTAGGTGTAATTGGCTGCGCTCGGCGGATTGTTCGTGTTATTTTGGATCTAAAATTTTATGTCCTATTGCAATGATTATCTCCCTTTCCCCTCTCCCCGTTTTTGTTCCTGCATGTCATTATTCATCACAATCATCACAACTCGCAAGTATCGGTATTCGAAGTGTGGACAGCGATCATCGCATAATAAACATAATACACAAAGCTCATATTGAAACGAGTTTAATACCAACTGAAAAAACAACACCCGTCAGCCCGTGGTAAAGAACGCTGAGAGGAATTAATCCTACAAATTGCGGAGAATCCATCCAATTGTGCACACCTGTAAGTAATTCCCTTTAAATATATAATCATTGCCATTATAGGTATACGAAAGAAATTTTAGCTAAAACAATTACAAATAAATTTAATACAGAAATAAATTACATTACAGTGGAGGTAATCCACCTCTTACCCGCCCTGGTATAAGTAACTGATGGTTACTCCTTCAAGGCTCTCGCAAGATTCTAATTTTTTTGATTAAACGAAGCTACATTTATTTATTTTGAACGAATCTAGACCTCCAGTGTCCATGCATACGTTGTTAGTAAGCAGTATGCAAGTGCTTAACAGGAAAAACAAAATGCAAAAAAATAGGTTAGTAAGACAAAGATAAATTAAACAGGGCAAAAGAAAAACTAATTCATGAGACTCCATGACTCGGAATTGCATCTGTAAAAAACCTGCAAGCACCTGCATAAAATAGAGAACATAAGAATTACAATAAATCTCAAATCAATTGGCAAGTACCAACAAAAAATGTGAATGGCTTTCGGTCTGACCATAAACTACACTTAGCTTCCGTGTCCCTTAGCCAACCACTCAGTGAAGCTTCAAAGAATGTTAACTGAATATTTGGGGTAAAATACCCGAAGACTAAAAGAAAATTCAGCGTTTGGTAGTCAGAGGCAGGACAAAGGACAGTCAAGGTCGTGTGATCAAACCTCAAGCCTGCACATGTCATTGGGGGAGGCGCAGATAGATTTGAGAAGGATCTGCAAAATTAATAATGTAACTAAAGATGAAGCAGGGACGAGGTCCAGCACACCCCCATACGGGGATAGGGAAAAAAAAAATAAAAATTTGGAGTTCAGTTCATCCAAAAAACATTGAAATAGTTAAAGACAAACAAAACAAAATAAGGAACATGGCATAAATTAACAGGGTGTATAGTAAATATAAACAAAGCAAATCGCAAAGCAATTATATACATTTTTGAAAATATAATGAACAAAATAACATAACGCAAATGTAAAATATAACATATAACTTATAATATATAATAAAATAAAAGAAATAACATTTTACAGAAACACAAAACACATTAAAATAAATTACATTACAGATGTATGTGATGGTCCTATGCCAACTCAGAATGAAATCACCTCAGAAAGGTCATTAAAAGTTATGAAAAAATAATTTGAAAATAGCCGGTAACCCTAACCTAACTTAACCTATTTAACCATTTTTTATCATCACTCTTAATAACCTTTCTGAAGTGGTTCTGAGTTGTTTTAATTCTGAGTTGGCCGGTCACCGTACTTGTTGTACCCCCATAAATAAGCAGGGCTTATTTGAACGGATATATATTTCCTTATTTATTGAAATTTCCTGGATACGTATTCCACCCTCTATCACATTGTTTATGTGCGTGATAAAAAAAGATTGATACAATTGGATATTTTCAGAAACAAAGGCTGTCTTGTCAAAACATGAGGACATAAGAAACAACACAACACAAACTTCAACACTTCAAAAGTTGCAAATAACGGAAGAATAACAAATAACTTTCAAGAAACTATTTTATTTTCCCACGAGTGCTGTAAACAATGTGTCACGTTGTATTTCCAGATATGTTCCAGATGAAAACAGAAAAACGACATTCAATAACACTGGTTATATCTTCGTGGACGACAGATTGTTTTAGTTTTAGGCTGGATATTTCGGGGCCATGCAATTGTGCTATTTTCAATACAAAAAATAGGTGCATTCCTAAAAAGCCCATATCAGATTACGAGCAACTAAATCTTCGAGAGTTTTCTAGTCTTTTAGAAAGCAGCGCGCGGCACGCTGCGATGAGCCATTAAAAGCAGTGAATAAGTGTAGATTTTAAAACAACCATGGGTTGAGACCAAATGGGACACATTTTTACGCAAATTAGAATTCATGTTACTATAACCCATTAAAAAAATTTAACAGAATGGGGCGTATTTCGAATTCTAGCATGCCCAAGTTAAAGTACTTAATTCAAATTCAGTGGAACCTTCCGTTATACTGATCCAAAGAACCCATTTGGCATCTATTTCAGTCGTTTGCTGTGGAATAATTTGTGTGCTTGGATTTCATAAGTCGCAGTAATTCCATTAAATAGTTGTGGTGTGAACAATCTATCTTTAGAGACTAATAAAAGAAGAATGTATCTGGAACAAATAAAATATTGTATTCTAAATTGTTCTACGACAACTCAACACACCTTTGAAAAGTGAGGAAAGTTGTTTTTCCATAACCTAACATAACGTAATCTAATTTTTCAATTTTCAAAGGTGTTTTGATTTGTCGCACTGTTGAGAAAATAATATTGTTTTATAAAAATAGGCTTTCTGTGTTATCTTTGATCGACTAGTCTTCTGATAAAATTATTGCATATAATTAATTATTGGCATCAGAAGATAGATATTGGTAAACAATGGTGAGATGGATACTTTAAAAATTCCTTCCACGAGGATTATTTTGAACTGCCCTCATTTCGATTTTCGCTCAATTTCGAGTGTCTTAGCACACTATTAGTAGAGAAAATAGTGTAATAAGAGCAATATCCCATTGACTTTTCATTTTATTTATTTACTTATTGTGACATAAAAAATGTTCCTGCTGTTAAAGCAGGCATTGTTAAAAGCAGTGGTTACCCAATCTTCAGGAAAAATAATTTCGTACCTAAAGAATAAGTTTATTTTGTTGAATTCCAAGTCTTGCATTTTGCGCTTAGAAAAATTATTTTTTAAATCTTTTTTTATAATTTTAGGTAAACGGTCAAATATAGATGCTTTAATGGCACTGAAAGCAGTTTATACGTCTCCGAATTCAAATTCTGAGTTATTTTTTGTTATCTACGGCTTTGTAGGATGGGGTGGTGCGCTTGATGCATTTATTAATCCTTTACAAAACACTCAAAAGCGCATTATGAAAGTTATAAAACAAATAAAACATTCCCGACCGAGTTATTATTCAAAGAGACTAAAATATTTAATATCCGTAAATTATTTATATTTCAGACTATGAAATATGTATATAATGAAAACAAATAACTTAGTATGCACCACTCCATTTTTAATGAAATCGTTACGTTTCAAAAACAATGTTTTCGTTGTTAATATTAACAACTTATCCTGTTAATAACAACGGTATTTAAAAACAAAAATTGTTTCGTTAAACACGAAATTAAACTAATAATGTGTTTTACACTCCCCAAATCAAAACAAAATTAATGCAAACACGTAGCATTTTTATTGGTCCTCGTACATTTAAACTTCTACCAAAACACATTCAAATAACAGATAAAACATCACTTTACAAAAGAGAATTTAAATTATGGCCATATGATGCAGATGTTGAAAAACTTTTTCTATAAATTCTATGTAAACCTTCATGCTTCACTTTTCAATACTACTACAATATCTACTGTAACTTCAAGACTAACTTTATTTACCTTCTTGAAACTGTAACAAAAAATCAACTACATTCTTTGTGTCACTTTTTTACTATAATATTTTCAAAGATACTTATATTTTTAAACTTCCAATTTAAAATTTACATTTTTTTCTTATATATACTTATTCATGTAGTTTTGCACTTTAGTTTATATTACCCACGCACAGGCGGTGCCTTAGTGGGTTCCCATTATTTACTTTTATCTTATACATATATTTTACTTTTTCTAACTTTGACGCTACGCGCATAAAAGAGTTTTTAAAATATATGTAACATTAAATCTGTAAGTAAATGTTCCTAAAAAAAGTTAAATCATATTAGGTTTTGAGACAAAAAATAAAAAGGATCTTTGCGTTTTTTTTTTAAATTTAATTGTGTCAGCAAAATTGCATAAAGATCCGTGCATCCACCACCGTCGGCGATTTCAAATTATCACAAATCAAACGAATACCAACGCGCGCGACTGCGCTCGGCGATGTTGTAGTGGGAATGGCGAGTAAACGCTTATTTACATTGCGCCGTCTGAACATGCAGTGAAACGAATATGGAACATTTGCTCGAGCACAAACCTCCAATCACAGCTACAAAAATAATTATTTCAAACAATTTTTATACCACTTTGCGCAGACTGATGTGTGGACTGCTGGTTCATTCGAGTTGGGCCAACTCGCACGAACCAGATATCGCCGATCGCTTCGGAGGCGATCCCGGGTCAAGTTGAACTCCAACCTTCCAACTCGAACTTCCAACGCACGAACTACCCCTATACGCAATCGTCTGAACGTTTGAAGTTGGAAGTTGGCTTCAGTGTGGCCGTACCATATAACCAAAGATTTAGGATTTTCAGTTTTAATAGTAAGTATACTTGTTTTATAAAATGCAGATTGATAAGAAACATCATATTTTTTTAGCATATGTCATAGCATTACTAATTTTGTTAGCTTTTAAATTTTTGATTGTACAAGTACATACATAATATATTGACAATAATAAACATGAGTCACTATGAAAACTATACCTTGAATCCAGATTAGTATTCAATTTTCTGTTGTACGAATGCCAGCATTTTTTTATAATACATACAGTTGGTTTTATCAGTCGCATTATGATTGGTAGGAAATGTGGAGTGCAGTTAATAAGTATGCATATCCATTTATTCGTAAGTCATAAGGAAATTAAGGTATTCTCTGAAGTAACCTGAATTGCTCGCGAATCTGAGTTTTGGCGTACGTAAACTCGGCCCGATTTTACCCATACAAAAGCCAGTTTTTTTTCAACTGCCATTTTTTTTGCTAGGTATAGTAGACGTTTATTACATGAGGTTAAGTGTATTACATGAGATATTCAAATACACAAGATATATGCTATGATGTCCGCGCAACTGTCGGCGGACTATGACGTAGAGTATTTTGCATACGAAAAGAATTTGTTCATTTCTTTGATTTCTTGAAGGTGTGCATTAGTATTGGTTAACAATATAGTTTGAATAAGGAAAGAATTCGTTCATTTAGTTTAACGTTCGTTTGGTTTATTCGTTAATCATTCGTTCATTTAGTTTATTTGTTAATTGCTAAACAATATCGGCGACACCCGGAAGCGCAGTCCCACCTAGTAAAAACTGAAGATAGCACATTTATTATATTTCAATATCTTTGCATATAACGAACGCCGCGCGCCGGTAATAATTATAAATTAAAACTTAATTTGAAAGTAATCTTGTGTTTTCATATCTACAGGTTGTACGCGCGTAGTCTTATGGTTGGAGTTTTTGCAAAAGATGCCATTGCTGTGCTTTGCTGTAATGTTGTACTTAAATAAATTGTTGGTTAATTAAACCAAATGTACTTTACTGATTAAGAGAATAAATAAAAATACCATCCGTAAGTACAGTTTTTAGATTTCATCGAAAGTTTCCCGTTTACAATCTACACGTGCCGGCTAATTATTGTTGAAATAACATTATTACAGTACACATTTATGTAACCAAAGTTTGGTGCTACTGTCTGTGTTGAGGTTAGTAATGTTATAAAAGTGGATAGTAAAGTCCAATAGCACAATAACATTTTGTTTTATTTCCCGAAAATGTGATATTTTTACAAAAAATGCCAGCTTTTCCGAATACTGAGAAGAACTGTATTCTTTTCATTTGAAAACTGTAGCGGATTAACAAGTTTTAACGGATTCGTTTTTTAATTATTTTTTTTCCTCCCCAGGGGCTTTTTTACGCAATAAAAGAATTTAAAAAAAAAAACATTTTTCTACTTTGCACGTGAATAAAACTTAAATTACGATATTAAATTCGAATGTTTTAACAGCATATCAATAAAAATTAAGGCTAATGTAATTATTCTTTTAAGGGGTACCTTTTTCTGAAAGGGCGCAGCCCTTTTAAAAAAATCTAAAAATTGAATTTGATGCCAAATTAAATACAATAAAATTGAAAAATTATTTTTTTAATCGAAAGGTGTAACAAATATCTAGTAAGGATATGTGCTCATTATTTATTTGCGTTTGAAATTATTATAAAATAAAGGTAATTAAAGAATTCATTTTTTCGAGATTTTGGACACAAATTTAGCAATCAGTATTTATGAGTTAATGATAATTATTTTTAAAAAGAAACTTTTTTTATTCTGTTTCCTGTATAAATGCTATGAAATATAAAATAAAATGATAAAAAATAAATTAAACATCATAAAGCATGCGTATTTTTTGATAGAAATTAAAAATTACATACGAAAAATTTGTGTTAACAATGTAAATCGGTCGTGTGTGATTTAAATTTACGCATGTCAAAATGCTTTTTTAACGTTTTATTTATTTATTTATATTATTTTATTAAGTAATTAGAATAAATTTATTTATTTAAATAATTATCATGTAATTGATTCACATTAAATAATTATTTGTATTTTCCGTAATGTCCCTAAAATCATGAAAAATTGTTTTATTTAATTACCCATAATTTATAATTTTAAATGCAGATAAATAAAGTAGCACATATCCATACTAGATATTTGCTGAATCTTTTGTTTTAAAAAATATTATTTCAGTTTGGTTAAGTAAGTATTTTGGCATCAAATTGAAATTGAGGTTTTGTGAAAAGGGCTGAGCAGCAGTTTCCCTTAAAAAAGTAATTACATTAGAGTTGAATTTTTTTTCAAAAGCGCTGTTAAAATCTTCGATTTTAGGTAAATAATTTTACTTACCAAAAACGAAAATTTTATAAAAAAAAATTGTTAAATGAAAATAATTATCATAAGAAAATAATGATAATACTCTAAACGAAAATATGAAAGAGAAAACGACACAAAAAAATATAATGGTTGCAACTGGGACACGAACCAAGAATCTCTCCTCTATCCGGGATGTGCGTTTACCAATTCCGCCATTTTTTTTTTTTTTACATGAGCTCCACACAGGAGGCCCTGAAGAAAATAATTTCCCTCAGGGCCTATGTCATCTTTGGGGATGCTGTGTGGGGGTTTTTTTTAAGGAAAGGAAGGAGAGGAGAGTTCTGGGAAGGAAAAGGGTTTAAGGGGTGTGTAGGAATCTGGGGTTCAGTATGTCCTGGTCATCCGCCTCCAAGACCTAGACAAACCTCACCCCCATGAACCCGGGCACCCCTGCTAACCCCACCAAACGTAGCGAACCACTTGGGGTGACCTGCGACATTGCGCCCTACTGTCGAACCGTCATAATAGCCAATCTCATATTTCAAATTTTTTTTAGAATTAACAATATTATCATCAACTTATTTTATCCATACCATACCCTTTTTATTGAAAGCAATTATTGAAAGTAACCTGAATAGCGTCACGGATAAATATATCCGATTTTATTTATATACAACTATTGACTTTTTATAAAAGTCTAAATGAACATTCAATTTTTACAAGAAAAACTCTCTTTTTATAATTTTTGAAGGTTTTTCCCATCAATGTAATATATTATTTAAGAAGAAGATAATAATAATATTCTAAACGAAAACATGAAAGAGAACAAGACACAGAGACACAGAAAAAGACAATGGATTTTCTGTTTTAGATTATTATTATTATCTTTTTGTACAATGTAGGGATGTCGAAAGTGAAAAAAATATCGATATATCGATGAATCGATATTTATTAAAATATCAATATCGACGTCGATATATGAAGGAAAAAGTATCGATATATCGGTCGAATTTTCAAGATATTTTGCGTTTTTAAAATAATAGTGTATTCAGCTCAATATTATCAATAGTAATTTTTGTACTCAATTTGCTTTTTTTAATGTACAAAAATCTCAATAAAAATTAAGGTATTTTTATCACTATTCATTTTTATTACGTAATAATTACAAACATATCAAAAACTAAAAAGCTGTCTTCTAACTTATATGTAAACTGAGACGCATATAAAGTTTGTATGCGTCTCGGTAACATTCTATTGGCTTATCAATCTGTCAAAATCTGTTTGGAACAAGGTAAAGTCAATAATCATAGACAATTGGGAACCAACACATAGGAGTGGCTTAGAAAAAAATGGCGAAAAATAGCATACATTTCTATGTATATCACAAATAATAATGCAAAGAAAATAGATTTGTAAGCTATTAATAGTTAAAATTTTAACCGCCAGATGTCATGACCCAATACAGTTACTTTTTTCCGTTCGTTCCTATACGGTTTTGGATTCTAGTGACTTTAAATACATAAATTTTAAAAAATGTCGTTTATGATACAATTTTCGATATTGGATATTTTGTATCGATATATCGATATATCGGATCAAAATATATCGGATAAAAATATCGATATATTAAATTAAAAATATCGATACTTTTTCAACAAGCCTAGTACAATGATATATTACATTGATGGGAATAACCTTCAAAAGTTATAAAAAGAGAGTTTTTCTTATAAAAAATGAAAATAATTGTTTTAATACATATCCATTACAAAGGTGTTAAACCGAAAAGCTTTTAAATAAGGAATAAATAAACGAAGAATATTGTTCTTCTCAGTACTCGTAAGTTTACGGAAAAGCTATAATTTTTTTATAAAATTCACATTGGTGAAATTTTTTAATAAAATATTAACCAATTACAATATAATTTAAGTACATCATTCCAATGGACATAACTGCTGAAGACATTCGCCTTGATGGTGCTATTCCACTTCACCATCCAATTTTATAATATTAGGTACTCATCTTTACCGAGTTTAAAAATTTAAATGTAAACAAAAATACCTGCGAATATACAATAATCCATAATAGGCGTGGGTAGTTTGTAAGAGTGTGGGAAACTTTCGATGAAACTTAAAAACTTAAATTACATGTAGTAATTTTATTTATTCTCTTAATTAGTAAGGTACATTTGACTTAACATATTTACATGATGTGGTTTAATGTAACCAACAACTTATTTAGGTACAACATAACAATATAACATTGCTACTTAGTTCTGGAACCAAATAGATTTTAAGTAATAAGTATAATCATTGAATATATTATTATTTATCAACAATACACATATTTGTATGGCCGATCGTTCCAAATTATTTTAATGTTTGCCGTAGAAAGTTGAAGAAATAATCTGTCCGCCCGATGATGATTTGGATCCTAAGCCAGAACTGTATCCAGATCCTGAGCTTAGTCCAGATCCTGATGATAATCCGTATCCATGTCCCAATCCATAGCCAGATCCAGAACTCAAACCGTATCCGTGTCCAGATTCCAATCCCGAACCGACGCTCAGTCCAGATCCAGAATTGTATCCGTGTCCCAGACCAGAACCTGAACTCAGTTCAGATCCAGCACTGTATCCATGTCCCAGACCTGAACCTAAACTCAGTCCATATCCAGATCCAGAACCAGAACCCAAACTGTATCCATGTCCTGATCCGTAACCAGACTCATATCCAGATCCTGAACTCAGGCCGTATCCATGTCCACTTCCAAGTCCAGAGCCTGAGGAAGATCCATAACCAGAACCCAATCCAGATCCTGAACCCAGTCCAGATCCTGAACCAAAACCAGATTGTTGAGTGATGTAGACCGGAACTTGCTTCTCGACAATATAGGGTTGGGGTACTGCTACAGGGTAAGGTTTGTCGACTGGAACCGGGTACGGTTTTGGAACGGGAACGTTTACTCTGTGAATAACGGGAACATGCACAGGAACCTTCACTGGGTATGGCACGGGGTTGTCAACCTTGTATGGTACCAACTTCTCAACTGTAACGGGGTAGGGCTTTGCTACATGAACAGGGTATGGACGGTCTACGGGAACAGCTACTGGTACTGCGACAGGTCTGTCAACGGGCACTGGGTAAGGTTGAGGTACGCTCACAGTCTGGGTGATAATCTGTACACCTTGACCTCCTGATCCTTGACCTCCAAAGCCTCCTTGTGATCCCTGACCACCGGATCCCTGTGATCCATCAGAATCTTGTCCACTGAACAAATGAGGCCCAACGTTGCCTAGGTTTCCAGATCCGTGTCCACCTTGTCCGATTCCTTGGGAGCCGATTCCACCAAGATTTTGTGAACCTTTACCCACAAACAATATGGCTTCTTGTCCTCCGAAACCCCCTTGTCCTCCAAAACCTTTAGATCCTAGGTCTCCAAATCCAAAAGATTCATGTCCTCCAAATCCTCCTTGTCCGCCTATTCCCTTAGATCCTTGACCACCAAATCCAATCGATTCGTGACCTCCAAATCCTCCTTGTCCACTGATTCCTTGAGATGCTTGGCCACCGAATCCTAGTGAAACATGTTCTCCAAAACCACCCTGTTCACCGATTCCATGGGATCCTTGACCACCGAACCCAATAGATTCTTGTCCTCCGAAGCTTCCATGCCCACCAATTCCCTGAGAGCCTTCTCCACCGAATACCACTGAACCCTGATTTTCATATCCATGGAATCCTTGGCTTCCAAAGCCCTGATTGCCTAAACTTGACCCAAAATCATGACCGGAGAGTTCAATTCCTGATGAGCCTTGGTTTCCGTAGCCAAAACTGAATAGTCCTCTCTTGTCTTGTTGCTTGCTGGGTTCTACCTTGGTTTCTGTTTTAGCAGCAAGTTTGACTTTTTCTTTGGTCACTTTAACAGATGCTTTAGCATCTTCTGCAAAAACTCCCACCAAGAGCGCAGACAGCGCGAGTACAACCTGTAGAGATAAAAATACAAGATTACTCTCAAAGTAAGTTAAAATTTATAATTATTATCACGCGCTCCGGCGTTCGTTATGAAGTGACTCGCAATCGTTACGAAATTCGCTCCATTGTACCTATGCGTCTGTGTATTTTAGTTTTTTTTACAACTACCGCTGTTATATCATTGCTTAATTAATTTTTTGTTCCTTTTAAAGGCAAGGCATATTCACTGATCAGCCTCATATTATGTTTTGCAATAAAACTACATGCGGTCAACGATGACTTTCATAATTGAGTATCTTACATTAGTATTGATCGAAGAGATCGTCGTAAAAAATACATAGTTAGAGAGATATTATCAAACTTAGCAGACAAAAATAATTTATTTTGAAAAACATTTACTAAATACCGTATAATTTTTTATAACATATTAATTAATATTTTTTGGAACATTTGTTTAATTTTACTAATGATTTACTTTTATTAGAAAACATCCACCGATTTAAAAAAAAATAATATGAAGATATATTTTGAAGTAGGTAGATAAAACAAGTAATGTCTTACCAAGAATCTCATGTTAGCTCTCTTGAGGTACGCTACTAATCACCACCACCGGGTGACTGATACAATTTGCACCAATTCCATCCTTTTTATACAATCATTGGCGTGGTCTCTAGCGACTCTCCAGACAACATCAGAGTGCGAGAAGACGCGAGGGGTTACTTTGAATTAAAAACTGCATGCGAAAATGATAAATACATGAGGTATATTTAACAAAAATATCATGGAAAAGTGTTAATTTCAGTGATGTTCATCTGTGTACGTGTTTAACTCGGGATAAATGAACTCTGGAATCGGGTTTTTTCTTTCACTTTCAATCTTGGAATTGATCGTAGGTACCATTCAAACAAGCGATGAGCAGGTACTAAAATTAATTAATTAATAATGCTGTATTTAAAAAGAGTATTTCAATTGTTTAATTATTTTGACAGATGTCATAATTTTTCAAGTTTGCACCGTTTGATTTGAAACTCGGTGAAACGAAAAATAGCGACACTAAAAAAAGACAAACACGTTCATCTATAGGATTTAGCATGCGAGAGAGTGAGATAGTATAATCGGTCTCCTCTTTGTGCGGTGCTTCTTAACTTCCCAACTCTTGTCTTCTTTAGTTTTCTGAAGGTTTCACTTCTCCCGCTTGTGAATTGCACACTAAGGGTGGGTTTCTTCATTTACCGAGAATGCAACGCTAATTGTAAAAGTAAACGGTCAAATGCATAGAAAATTTTAAATTTCGATCGCTTAATTTTACAATTAGCATTGCATTTAGCATTCTCGGTAATTGAAGAAACCCACCATTTGTTTTTATAAATACGTTTAACTTCACAAATCTTGTAATTATGATTCCCGTGATTTTTCATGGGTCGGCGTTATACATATATAATAAACGTTTTTAAATATTTTTAGACTAAATTCTGCCTGTGGTGATTAATTGGTTTCTTGAAATGCTTGATTTTGATCTTATCAAAAAGGCTTTCGTTTGCATTGTTAACCCAATCATTAAAAAAAATTTAACGCAATGAAAAAATGATAAAGAGCTGTTCGGTCGTATTCATTTGAAATCTCAGAAGACTGAACCATATATTATTTTGACAAGAATCTTTGCGAGTTTTCAAAAATGTCTCCAGAAATATAATCTCTAGTCAGTTATATCTTTTTGTTTTAAATATGTTTTTTGTATTATTGATGATATTTGTTTAGATTTAAACCCAGGACTCAAACCAATTATGAAATTGAGTTACCATCAAAGGTTGGATTGCGATCCAAGAGTTGTCTGATTTGTTCGTTAGATGTCGATAGAATCATTTTTATTTTTTGTCCCTTTCTCACACAACAAACAAGGTAAATATAGATGTACGAAACCTTTATAAAAAGGCTTGCATCGGTAAAATTAACTTACTTCTTTACGAAAACTTGCACTAAGAATTTAAAATACTACTGAACCCTTGTCCGTTGGGTGGGGAAAGTTATTGTCGTCAGTTTGTAAATATTCAAATCATAACAATAAAAAATCAAGAACTTAAAGTTAAAACCAAAAAGTGCTTCATTTATAAAAAACCAGTCTACCCAAAGAAATTCTCCTGAGTGAAGACCTCCAATTTTTACAATATTATTGGTAAATTTTATTTACGATTTGATTTGAAACTCGAATAAACGACTCTAGATACTAATATCTACAGCCTGTATGTCGGAGGAATATCTACAGCTCTATAGCTCTATAGCTCTATAGCTCTATAGCTCTACAGCTATATGTTGAACTAATATCTATGAACTTCAGAGTGAGGACTAATATCTACAGAGCTAAGGTCGGACGAATATCTATGACGGTCCCAGTGGTGACTAATATCTATGGAGCGTAGGTTGGACTAATATCTACAGAGGGCAGCTAAGCAAGAGGTGTTACGGAAAAGCATAAATTACTTCAATTACGTCATTACTAATTACGTAAAGGCTTAAAAATTTAAAGAACGTACATGAAGTTTTGCATAATATTACGTATTTTGCTGTTTACGAGGACAATAATTTATTGAACAAACACGGAGGTCATAATACAAAGATTTTTATTTATTTATCTATTTCGAAATACACGGCACCACAACCTAACCTAACCTAACCTAACTGACATAGAAATGGTCATGGTAACAGACTAAATAATTTAGATGCACTCGAAATAAAGAAATCTGTTAAAACAAAAACCCAAATCCTTAATAATCAGCTAAATGTGTCCAATAGTCCGATATTAGGGATTTTTACATACATACATACATAAATTAAGTTTTTTAAACTGCATACGCAATATTACGTTTTTCCAATATGCTATACATGATTGCAAATCCAACCTCTGCCAGTGCTGTAGATATTCGTCCACACTTTGGTTCTCATAGATATTAGTCAGCAGTTTGAGCTGAAGATATTCGTCCTCACTTTGGTTCTCATAGATATTAGTCCGATTTGTTCAGTTTTTGGAATTCCTGTAGATATTAGTAGACGCCTCCGAATAAACTACAGAGTTAAGGTCCATTAACACCGGTCGAGAATTCAAATTTCGTCTAAAGATGGTCACGCGATCATACCCTTTCAAATGTAGAGGGCGGTTACGATGAGAAAGATTGATTATTCTCCATACCAGCATTTTCAACTAATAACTCAATAACGATTTTATTTCCTTCAAATTTGCTTTAATATTTTTTTATGAAGTTAGCAATAAAAATGCTCAAACGCGTGATGATAAAATTATGCATTATTGGTAAAAAAAATTATCATAAGTATTTACAATTTTTTAATAATATCTAAGTAAAATAAGTATATATACATATTTTACTATAATACACTCCCCCATACACACAAGCCTTGCTTAATTATGGGGGTACATCAAGTATATCTACTATGTAATTAATTACTGTATAAAATTTATTTGTAATTTATGTACCTTTTATTACTAAGTTATCTAACTAGCTGGTCCCGGCATGCGTCGCTATGCCACTTAATAAAGAAATTGTTTCTCCCTGAGTGTCCTTTCCCATCGTCCCGTTCCCCTTCCGCCTCCCCTTCTTCTCCTGCGTTCTCTTCCCCTCTCGCGTTCCCACTCCGTCACCTCCACCTTCCCTCTCCCTACTCTACTCCCCCCCCCCCCTTCACCGTCCCGCGAACCCCCCTCCCGAGTTCCCCTCCCCCTCCCAGGTCCCCCTTCCCGCGTTCCCCTTCCACCTTCCCCACCTTCCCTCTTCCCTTTGCCGCTCCCTCGTCCCGCCAACCCTCCTCCCGCGTTCCATATATTCAATCCCAGTACATTCAGTTCTTAAACAGCCGGCGTGCCACCTTTTACAATTTTTATTCAAATTTCCATTTTTCATGTTTATTAAATTTGGTACCTAACATAGGTACCTATTTAAAATATCTAAAATTCTTGATTCGATTCAAAATATTAGGGGAGTACCTACTTTAAATAAATTTTTCAACTTTTCAAAAATAGAATCCTGATTGCACAATCATTCATTGTTTTGCAAAATGTCATTCTCTAACACGCGAACTGTCAAACGTGCGATGTTTTCTGAAATTATCCAATATTCTGCGCAATTTTCTAAATTTTTCTCTCCGTAAGAACCATCCTCGCACTTCAAGGAATATTCTAAAAAAAGAATTAGCGAAATCGGTTCAGCCGATCTCGAGATTTGCGCTTACCAACACATTTAGCGATTCATTTTTATATTATAGATAAAAAATAAATAAAAATTTAAAAAAATTAAAAAAAAAGTGAGTAAAAAAAAAAATGAAATATATTCGTTTAAAGACTGAAATATATTTAAATAAATAGACAAACTGAAATTTGTGTTTTTTAGATTTTATTTGAACTAAAATTAAAATTGTGAAAAGAAGCTTTCCTAGATAACTTATTGATTTACTGAATGATTACATGATTTGAAATTTATGTCGTGTAATGCAAAATTTTGTTTGAAAATTCAAGAAATCTGCCAATGACCAACGGTATAACCTAATTTTAATAAAAATAAACATATTTTCTCAAAATTTAGAACATTACTTTCTTTCTAAATCAATTTATATTTTTTGTAGACAAGAGTCGAAACGTCTAGAATACGATTAAAAATTACATTTTTCCGGTTGGGTTCGGTTAATCCATCTTAACAATCAATGATGAGATGCTCATAAACATAATATATGATCATCAAATGAATACACTAAATAATTGAAGATGAATATAACAATAATAATCTTAACGAAATTATGAAAGAGAACATAACTCAGAAAAATAGAAAAAGACAAACTGGGTTCGAGTCCCAGTTGCGACCGTTGTCTTTTTTTATTTTTCTGTTTCTTGTACTCTTTCATATTTTCGTTTAGATTATTATTGTTATCTTCTTCTTCAATGATATATTACATTGATGGGAATAACCTTCAAAGGTTATAAGAAGAGAGTTTTCTTATTAAAAATTGAACACTAAATAAGTTCATTCATAAATATTTTACATATATCTATCTATCTGTCTATATATATAAAAATCAAAATATGTTTGTTTCTGGGTTTGTGTATTTGTACGTCCGCTAACCGTTGCTAAACCATAAATGATGTTTAGAAACGATGTTCCTTTATTCCTCAATTCAACAAATAATTAAATTACTGTTTGTTATATGTTATATTTTAATAACTATTATTATCAACTTATTATTACAATATTATTACTTATTTTTGTTATTATATTAAATATTATTATTATATTAATATTATATATATATTACTATATATATTATTATTATATATATTACTTATTTTTGTTATTATATTAAATATTATTATTATACTTATTCATTATTATTAATTAATTATTATTATTATAAAATTTTGCAATTTAATTTAATCTGTACAACTTCTAATTTTATTTATCAACCATTACAAATGTATAATTTCAAATCTGTAAACTTCACCCGCCATAACACAGGGATATCCCTAGCATGGCGGATGAAACACCACAAAAAAAACTAAGCAATGTACAATATTCTTATAAATAAATAAATAAAAATTCATCCGATTGCGATGAAACTTTGGTGATTTGATGTGCACATGCCCGCAATGGTTTCTGTATACAATAATGAGCTCTGGCATCATTATAAAACCTTTGATAACCTAAACCGTTGATCTGATTGCGATGAAACTTTGGTGAGATGTTGTGAGCACGTCAACGAAGGTTTCTATATGTATACTGGTGAGCTCTGGCATTATGAATTTTTTTTTTTTAAATTGCAATAGGTGGCACGCAAGCTGTTTGAAAACTGAATGTACAGGGACTGAATGTGTGGAATGCGGAAGGGGGGAGGGAAATTGGGAGGGGTTTCGTGGGACGGGGGAAGCGGGAGAGGGGAGTTGGGAAAGGGAAAGCGTAGAGGGCAGAGTGGGATCGCGTGAGGGAAAGTGGATGCGGAAGAGGAATAGGAGGCGGAAGAAGAATGGGACGAAGGGAAAGGACACGCAGGGAGAAACAATATCTTTATTAAGGTGCATAGCAACGCATGCCGGGAACTACAAACCCAGAAGCTTGCGTATTTTGATTTTTATATGTATTGGTTTCCCCCTAAAACCATGCGAGCAAAGTCGCGGGTAAAAGCTAGTACATATAAAAAAGCTTCAATTGTCATGAAAATCGGATAAAATGTGTGAGGGTAGGAAGGTGCTCACTTCAACAACCGGCGTGAAAAACATTTACAAAAGTGTATCAAAGTAACCCCGTGTCTTTATTGTCTCAACAAATTGAGGCATTATATCATAATGATCCACGATTGCCAGAATCAACCAAGAACTACTTTTTTTCTCTTAAATCAACTAATGTGGGGAAAGTAGTCGGCCGATTTGTTTCAGCGGAAATAAAGTCAAAGATACGCAAATATCACACTGGATTTGTCCGATGGCAAAAAACACACATGTCAGAGGAGGTTGATACGAGGACCAATAGAATAGTGGTTATGCATTAGAAAAAATCAAACTTGTAAAGTAATGGTCAAAATTAATATTTTTAAACTTATACCACCCAAATGGGATAGGAAATTTTTTGGCAGTATAATAATTTGGGAGGCGGGCATCGTTGCCGCCACGGGAACCAATTATTGTATTACCAACACCTCTGCCATAGGTCACCCTGAGTGGTTCGCTACGTTTGGTGACTTAACAGGGTGGCCGGGTTCATGGGATGAGATTTATCCGGGTCTTGGCAGCATATGTGTTTGCCTAACTGCTGCGTAGTGGGCCGAATCAAGAGAGACTGGTTGAGGAAGACCTTTTGACTTCTCCATTGGCGGAATGGTATCATTCGTCAGGGACACACTGACCCCCAGATCCACCCCTCTGTATTTTTAATTTACAGAACATCCTATCCTTCTTTTCCGAAATATACCCCTCCGCATAGCATACTTAAAGACGACGTAGGCCCTAAGAGAAAATATTTTCTTCAGGGCCTCCTGTGTGGAGCTATATTGTTAAAAAAAAATTACCATTCTTTTGACCCATCTTCCTTTCTCAAATTTTGTTAATCATCAAAATGTATCCCGTTTTGGAGACAATGGACGGACAACGGACTATGGAGACTTTTTTGTGATCTTACGAAAAATAAATTTAAAAAACTGTTAATTTTTGTCACGTCGACTTTTGAATCGTGTGTGCTAACTCCGTTGTGTTATCAACTCCTCGGGCAACTTTATTTAGACATATTTAGTATTCAATTACAGAAGTTTTCCAATATATTATAATATCAGATGCACAATATTTGAGTAACATTTTAAGTAAAAGTAACCAAGAATTTTTTGTCGTGAATAATTATTGTTGAAATATTCCAGCTGTCGATCCCAGCTGCTGATCAACTGATTTATGGCTGTACGGAACTATTGGGTAAATGTGATATTGCTAAAACATCCACATCTGCAGAAATAAAGACAATACGAGGAATATAATATATATTGCACAATTGATATTTGTTCGTTTTCAGACATTCTCTCTTTGTCATGAATTTGACCGCTTGGCCAATTGCCCTGATTAATTAACAGCTAATTCATTCCATGATGTTTTGGATTGTACGAGAAGCTGTGTGTTTCAATATTTTGGATTCCTACTAATGAGATCCATTGTAATACATCCATCATTTAACTTTTCTCTGTTGTACAAGCCTTTAACTTTGTTAAACTTGAGCTTCGCCTAGTAAATGACATTGTAATTAAACAATTAAAAGCTCTTTATGAAATCATAGCTTTTACAGAAATGGTTCATCAGACTATTCAGGACAATTTTAATCCGCTAAGAAGTAGAAAATGTAAGCATATTTTATTAACAATAATTTAGCTACATAATCAATGAGTTCATAACCAAATTGAAATAAGAATATCATCGAACCATTAGAGTTATCATAATATATTAGCATTACCAGTCAGATCACTCAGGTTTTATCTAAACTAAATAAAAGAATACAAACCCTTGGTGATTGTTTTTGTAGTTAATAACCTGGTTTTTAATGATATATTAAATACATATCTGCGAAATTAATTATTTATGTATTAAACCGCTTACTCGTTAATACGGAATATTTTTTAATTCAAACGGTTAGATTTAGCTTTATTATTACGAAAAGTGAGGATTTATGTCGGGGGAGACCAAAAAACATGCAAAAAATATGCATTTAACATTTTAATTTTGTTAAAATTAATTCACTCACGCGGTAACGCCATTGTTTATTCGTCGTTTTTATTTTAACATTTCATAGACATTTCATCAATGCTGCCAATCATAGAAAAAATATTTTTACGTAAAAAAAAGTGAATGCATTATTGACAAGTTTGTACCTGTATTTATAACAGTAGAACATGGAAAGAAATGTATTAGAATAATTACACAAACCCGTTAGACAAACCCTGCTTTGCCAAACAAACCATTCAAAACCTGGGATGTTTTTTAAAGTAAGATGAAATGCGAGTTTATTTAAGAGAATTCATTTTATAAGATTGGTACTTCCGACAAATGTCATATTTGATTGTCTATTAGTTAAAAAAGGAACATTCCGTATTATCCGTGCATCGAACTTCGACAACGCGAACGTTCCGTATTATCCATGAGGTGGACTAACTGCATATTTACCCGAATTGACTTCATGATCAAACCATAGTACTTATAGAAATCGTAATCCGAGAGATGGCTTAAAGCACTGCAAAGTATATAAAATTACTCTCCAGTACAGATCTCTAGCTCCATTCACAAAGAGTCGATTTGCTTATGAATGGAATAGAAAAGTGTACCTCACAAAAAGCAGCAGAGACACTTGCCAGAAGCCTTTAAGATGTGGTATTTATTGTTGCATACTGTTAACCTCTTCACGCAAACGGTATTAAATGACAAAACTTCTCACACGACACACGATGCGTATTATTCGTTGATAAGTCAAAAATAGTTTTAGGTTGCACTGTACGGAAACATATTCATCAATTGCTTAGTTATCGATATGACCCAACAGAAGACGTACAAATTAAAGAATAAAATTTAATTTACACTTTTCTAACAACAATCAACCAACCGTCTGAACAAGACAAATTCTGGAAAATAGGACCGACTGTAGATGTAGACTGCAGATTATAGCAGTAGCTACCGTCATTGCAAATTATTAGCATTATCAAGCCGTGCGTTTGGCAACGTGAATATGTTGAGGCTGGTACGCCTTGTTCCAGAGAAGGAGCTCGATCATTTTGACAGGAGCGAGTTGAGTGAGATCCAGGCGGCTGTGCGTGCGACATGTGGCTCCAGACAGAGATTGGCGGTGCGAAGATATTGCAGGAACAATTCAACATATCACAATTCACGTATAGTTATTTCATCTATTGGTTTTTCTCATTCATATTTACATTACTACTTGTCGTTTAGTAGTTTTTGGCTTTCGTAAACGACTGGCTCCCTTTGCATATACATTCAATCTAGAATCATTCTATGTTAATAATATGTCTGTTATCGTCGAGCAGACACCACACCCTTGAGATTATTTATTATGTATAACGTAGAGTCATTTCATGTAATCCTAACCCTGATATAATTATGAAAATATCTTGTTTAAGAAAAATGTTTGATTTATAATTATATTTAACTATTCACATGATACCTACCACTGAGCCTTGCCACATTCTCCTAGTAACTTCATTCTAACCTCCCTTACACATAATTAATATCTGATCAGTAGTCATCCCCTTTAATTACGTTTCAAGATGGAGACCAAAAGTTTGTGCCCTCGGAATTCTATGAGGCCTAATCTAATTCTAAGACATGGGCGGAGATGATTTTATGAATCGCATAATTGTCACTTACCTACAGGGGTTCAAAAACAAAAGATGGCATATAAGATTATTCTACCAACTATTAAATATGGGTCTCGTGAATGCTTGGATATAATTTAGAGCAAATGAAGAATCGCAAAATAAAATATCTTTTCTGCTTTTCAAATCCTTCTTTGTCATTTCATTAATTACACATTGAACAAAGCAATCGAAGAAAAGGAGGCGTCCAGCATCAGGAGAAAATATGTCCGTTATGCCGCCCACCATTCGAAGAAATCTACCAAACAATAAACAAGGTGCAATTCTAAAATATATTACAAGAACATGTCCAAAAAATGCACGGAACCCAATTGTACTAAGTTCATGGAGAACTTCCACCCCCGTTAATTATATGTTTTTGTTTTATTTGTAGGCTTTAATTAATAAAATACTCATACACCTAATCTGAGTAAGTGAGAATTTGATATCCGCAATGCATACAGGTGGCGCGGCGTATGACACCGAGTAAATATTTCCCATGATTACATAAAAAAACTGTGAATAGGTTAAAAACTTAATGATAGACTGATTAACCAATTTGGAGATTATTACAAGAGTTTCCAAATATAGGGAAGTCATAAAAGAAAAATATAAAAAGTAAATGATAAATCAAAATACACAAAAGCTGATGAATCTCAGATAGTGGCAACGTCCCACATAACAATTCCAGGGTGTCAAGGTTTAAGGGTTCAAGTGTGAATAGTTTTGGTCTAAAGAAAATTAAAAGGAATTGTTTTAATTTTCATTAAACATTCGATACCGACATCACGTGAAATGTGTCCATTTGTATGTAATTAATAAAGAAAGTACTTACGTTTTAATCGATTGACGGAATCGGCAGGCATGTAATACATTATTACACAATTATTATTAAAATGGAGTTACCAAAGCAATTACTACCAGTAATTGCTGAAAGTGGTCCTCTTATCCCACATCTGAAAGTAAGATTTTTCTTCCGTGTTGCCCAGTCAAAAGGTAGGTTTGTAGGTCTACTTCAAATCACGATCTGTAGTTTTAATATTTACCTACATAAAGAGAACTTGCTGTTCCTCTGAGGTAAATTCGAAAACGAAAACCTTATTTTAAATAACTTGATTGATATGATGTAATCTTTTGTTTATGAAAATGCCTTTGATCGGGTTAACCCCTGGTATACTAATGTTGGTGTTAGTACACTATTGCTTCTAGTGGTAGCGTGGGCGTAATACGTACGAGTATAATTGTATTTTAAGATGAAGCCATGCGAAATAATGCAAAATCATACAAAATCATGTATTTTTGTTTTAAAATGTGATTGCTTAGAAGTATTATGGAGGATTCAATTAAATACTGCGTGTAGAACAAATCTTGGCTTTTAAAAATATCGGAAACTTTTTTTATAAGTCTTGAAAAAAATAAAGTATATATAAAGGTTTACAAAAGAACATTGTCAAGTGCAAACTCTCCTACTTATAAACCCCTTTTTCGGATTTGGTTTTATTGTTTAATGTTGCAAATTCATTTTTTTTTATAATAATCGCCAAAGAAAATGATATTTACGCCCGAACTCCACAAAATAAAATAAAATGTTTCCATTCTCATTCTTATTTTTGACATCAATCAATACGCCCGGCACGCGACGAATTTGGATTTTTAAAGTGAACCTTATGCCGTCCACCTAAGGACTATAAACTTGGCACACCCATTTCGTATCAGGTACGCCCCGCCGGCGACGGGGAATAGACGTCCTAGACTCCGCGTTGCTTCGCTCCGCGAAATCAATTTTAAATTTACTTGTTATTAGGTACAACAAACAATGCAGAAAAAATGTGTTTTACAGGACTTTACGATATCAACCTGTAAAAAAAATTTTCAAATACCTTTTCCAATCTTTCCAAAAGCTTTTGCTCAAGCATTTTAAACTCCTCCCAAAAAGAGACGTGGATTCCGATTTCGATATTTTCCTGGACAATTGGATCACCTTAAGCGGAGTTTACGATTTTCAAGTCTGGAGGACCAAAGTCTCACGATAGTACCCAGGCATCTTTTGCTGGACCTACATACCAAATAAAAAATATATCTATTGGCAAAAGGAACAATCTGATAATTCAAGTGGATTCAGATTTGTTCCGTAGATGTTTTATCTACTTAAGGACCACGTAAGCATATATTAATTATTACGACCATAAGCGTTTATTACTTATTAGAACCTCATAAACATTCAGTTTTCTGAATTAGAGTTATCAGAAGTTCTGACGATTGTGTAATTAGTTTAAGAAGAATTGTTATAAATTTTAATTTTAGTGCAATGTAAAGCGGTTGTGTGGGTTAATATGTCTTCCTTTTGTAAAATATTATTAAGAACCATTATTAATTTATGTATATTTTATGCCATCTATGCAGAAAACTATATTTTTTCTTTCTTCTTTAAAGTATATTGTTAAAATGCACCTCTTCACCAAGGAACCATGTGTGATACCAATTTTTATCTTATTTTTTTAATTATATGAATTCTTAACTGTTTTTGATACCTGTATGCACTTAATCACATGAATTATAAAAATACGTAAAAGCCAAAAAGGGCATAAATGATTAATGAAATAAATAAATAATTATTGTCTTATACCATTCTTCCTTTCGGTTCCATGCCAACTCAGAATCAACTCAACTCAACATCTCTTTGAAAAGTCATTAAAATCTATGAAAAAAGCTATAAAAATAGCCCATAACCTAACCTTAACCAAATTTTTTTAGTATATTTATTTCATCACTTTTAATGGCATTCCAAAGGAGCTATTGTGTTGAATTCATTCTGAGTTATCCGGTCACCGTTCCTTTCGCGTATCGATGGCTGGACCTCTATCAATCAGAAGCAACACTTTCGTACATTCATTTCGATGGAATTTGTTAGTTACCCGTGAATTTTAATTTTTATTCTTTTTTAAATTTATTTATTTAGTACAACATATTATAAATTTGTAAAATGTTTTGACTGTCAGGAGGAATTCCCGGAATTAATTTACTAATAAATGAGTAGGTACTAATCAGAAATACCTCAAATTGTAATATTTAATCATAGGAGTACACTTTGATACATAAAGGTAGCAGCCAATAATAAAATGTATCATGAAAATTACGATAATGGTAGTTCTTAGTCAAAGTGTGATGTCAAATATTCCCGATGTCCTGGCAAGGCTAAGTTCCTGGATTCAATAAAATTTAATTTCTAGATACGACCATATTTTTTTCTGATTGTTCTTTTTCAAAATTCCTTATTGTCTTCAATGATTTGTTTTCATAAAAAAACATGTTAAAATTAAAAACATATTTTTCAAACTTTGTTTAAAAAGATGGTTCATTTTAATAATAATTGCAACGTATTGTGAATAAAATGCATATACCTGCTTCCATGTATTGCAGATTTGCAGCGCATTAAATTAAACTGTTCATAAAATTATACAATTTGCATTTAGTTCTTTATAGCGGCAATTATACGCCCATCCGGTCTAGCTAATGCAATTATTAATCGAATAATATGATAAATGTAAGACAGAATATAAAGTTTTTTTATGAATTATTAGATGTGTGTGTAGGAGCATTTGCATTTTGTGGCGTAGGTACCTAAAGGATGCCTCGATGGCTTATTGGTATATATGTATTAGGGATGTGAAAAAATAATCGATTATGAAAAAAATCAATTTTTCTCACAACGAAAATCGATTCTTTTAAGCGATTTTAATTTTCCAAAAGATTGATTATTTAGTACTTATTCGATTTTTTTTCACAGCCGATTTTTTCATCCGCAGCCCTGCTACGCTTAGTCATTAGTCCGAAGTCCGGAGCGCGAACCTCTATGATGTTTATAAACAAAACGTGACATTAAAGCTATCTGTGCGTCTACGGTGACATTTCTTTTGTGCTTTGAAAGCAGTTTAGTTGAAGTTTCTGATCAAACTTGTCACTGGATGAAGTCAACAGAGTTGAGAAACAATTTGTAATTTGTGTTGAATGTTTTAAAAAAACTTTTAATTTCGGTCGATTATTTTAAAACTTATAATTTCTGTTGAATATTGTTAAATTACTAAAACTGTGATTAAAGGTATTTTACGCATTTATTTTAATTTGACAAATTCGTTTGAAAATCGATTATTATAACAAATTTTTAAAAAGTCGAATATTTGCATATCGATTTTTCATGCTACGAAAAAGAGCCGATTATTTAATAATCAATTATTTATGTGAAAGTCACATCCCTAATACGTATATTATAAAAATAATAGTTTTTTTTACATTAGCTGCACAAAGGAGGCCCTAAGAAAATAATTACCCTCAGGGCCTACGTCATCTTTGGGGATGCTGTATGGAAGTCTTTTTAGGAAAGGAAGGAGAAGAAGTTCTGAGAAGGAACAGGGTATGAGGGGTGGGAGAAAATCTGGGGGTCAGTGCGGTGCAAGCGATGTTCTGGGAGAGTACGGCTGGAAAAGTCAAAGAGACTCCCTCAACCATTCTCTCCCGATCCGGCCTGCCGTGTAGCTGGTGGACGGACGCATCCGCCGCAACCTCACCCCATGAACTCGGGCTCTTCCGCTAAATCACCAACAGCGAACCACTTGGGGTGACCTATGGCAGAGGAGTTGGTTACCCAATAAATGGGTCCCAGGGCGGCGGTACCCAATTGGTTAATGTTCCCGGAATTCAAATCCCAATCGCTCAAACATCCAATTTCGTCATTTCGATATGTGTATAATTTGAAAAAAAAAATTGTTTCTGTTTCAATGTTTAAATTTTACTAATCAAACTAAATAATTTATGGGTAGCGTAGGGAGTGTGGCGAACCCATCGCTCAGGGAGTGGAAACACAAACCTGCAATAGCCATCCCAGGCCAAAGTGTGAGCTACCGTGCTCAGGCTGAATGTCCTGGGGAACAGCGTCACGAACGGTGCCTCCGAAAAACAAGGTCGTATCTCGGAGTATTTAGACCTCACTCCAGCACTCAGGGCTCTGCTGGAGTGGACCTTCAATTTCCCTGGTAAATCGTGAGACAAAAAAAATTAGACCATTCGAAAACTAGGGGTCTTTTGGGAACCTAGGAGTGCTGAGGCCACCTATGTGGATTTCCTTCCTAGGGGGCCGAAGGAGGAACCAAGAGGAGAAACCTTGGAGAGGTGAGCTGAGGCCACCTCCATAAACTCTTCCCTTGTTGGGCCTTCAAGGAACCAAGGGGAAGGGCACCCTTCCAGCGTGGGTTCTTTGTGGAACCAAGGAGGAGTGAGGTGAAGAGATGATGTCCTCTTCCCATGTGGGGCCTTAGAGGAACCATGTAGGAGCGAAGAGGAGAAATGGGGCCATCTTGGTGAACTCTTCCTCTGTGGGGCCTATAAGGAACCAAGGAGGAGAGCTGATGTTCTCTTCCCTCCTGGGGCCCTCAGGGAACGGAGGTGGAGTGGACTCTTCCCCTGTGGGGCCTTTAGGGAACCAAGGGGAGGGGTGGACTCTCCGTCGAGGAGCCTTCGGGGAACTAAGGAGTGGAGAGGAGAGATGAAGCCCTCTTCCGTCGTGGGGCTTTCAGGGAACCAAGGAGGAGTGAAGAGGGGAAATGAGATCTGGGAAGACAGACACATTGTCGAACCAGAAAATATAGCTTCATTTCCAATCACAATCCTGGTGAACTTAAACCGTCTCCGATTATTTATAAAAAAAAATAATAATAATTTATGCGAGAGCCAGCGGATCCATAAAACCGCTAGTGATTGTGCTCTAGTTTGAGCGGCAGAACCACTTTCATCAATCAGAGCACCGTATGATATAATTTCCGCTGCATCTGAGTGATATTAAACGTGATTAATATCGAAAGTTCATTTTAATACAATTTATTGTGCTGTAATATCCGAACAATGGAATATAAAACACTGGAGTGGTTTTGGTGTACAAAACTATACGACCGTAATAAAAATACGAAATCAGGTGTGATTTTTCGTTGTCGAAAACGCGACCTACATGTCAAACTTGTCAGTCCATCTAGTATCTAGGTTAAATGTTTTTCTAATCAATGCTAACTGCTAACTCAATTTTAAAATAAAGTTTTTGACGTGAAAACTTCTTTAGCACCGCAGTGATTTTAAACTCGATGAAACGGAAACGAGCGACACTAAAAAGAGATAAACACATACATCTTGCAATGAGATAGCAATTCAATTTTTTTTTTAATCACGGGTACTCGGTTCCAATATAATACGATAAATCTACGGTTCCACGCAAGCCTACTTTGGTGCAGTGGTATAAAGCGCCCGTTGAATCTCAGCGGACAGTCATTTAGCAGACCTAGGATCGAATCCTATGAAATCCAATAAAAAAATATATTATTTTCGTGATATCGATATACAATCTTTAAACCACTCCAAAATGAACAGGCAAAAGAAAACGCGAAATAAAGCGACATCTAACGACTCCGAAGAAGAAAACACAAATACTAATAAGATGACCAAATATATAGGAAAAGGTGAACTGGAATTCGATGACACAAAATTGGAAAATATCATCATTCACATTGATTAAAAAAAGTGCTTCGTAGACTTTTCAACTTTAGTTTTCTGAACGTTTCACTTCTACCGCGTGTGAAATGCACACTCTGATTTTTTAATATTTAGTAATACACATACATAAATAATTTTAAAAAAAAAATTTGGTAAATTTAAACAAGTTCTACTTTGTAATACTGTTACACTGTGAAGGAAAAGCATAATTTAATTGGTTAGAACGGAAGCAAAATTAAAACTTCAAGATATAACAGTGTATTTCGACGGTCTCCGTTGGTGAGTCATGGCAATCCGACACAACAATTATTGATTTTGGGGCGGTACGAAGTTCGCCGGGTCAGCTAGTAATAAATATATAATAATAACATTACTGAAATTTTATAAGATTACATATTAATATTTTTATTTAGAAAATTTTAGAATGGTTTCACAAAAGCCGTTGGTTCGTTTTTTCACTGGACAACTTTCAATCGTAATTAATCAGACTAAAAATTATCGTAGTATAACAAAAAATATATGTGCACACGTATCTTATTATGAATCACTTTGATTGAATTAATATTATAAACCGCACAGATTCCGATATTACAATATGATCTAATGATAAAACACACGCCGCGCCGCACCGAAAAGGTAAATTTTTTGATAGTTGCAAACTAAACTTCACTTTCACACCTTACGTTTAATGACTTTGAAATAACTTTAAATTAGCAGAGAATTCAATAACAAATACATTTACATATAACGCAATGTATAGAAAATAAATACCTACCCATGGGATTTTTTGAACGCGACAATACGATCATGAAAAAAATAACTCGCGATTTAATTTTGGATTGCACACATAGAAAATGTTATAAAGTATAGTAGAGATGCGAGACTTCTCTTATTAATCTGTGAAATTACTAAGTTAGCATTGTGTATATATCAAAGATCCGGCCATTCGGGATCTTTTAAAAGAAATCCAAAAACTGTTTTAAAATTCTATTCAAATTGGTCACATTTTGGACAGCGGGGACTCGCGGGTTGATGCAAATTGGCCAAAATGTGACCCAAAACGCTACGGTGGCTAACAGGAAAAAAATGGAACGAGCTGCATCTCCAGAATTTTCAAATTGAAGTCAAATAACTTCCTTAGATTTAAATGTTTAATATTATTTGTTTTCTATTTTTTTGTTTTCTTTAAAGTCTTTACCTTATTAGATCATTTCTTAAAACTAGGTAGGAAAATAATGAAAAAGATAAATCTGTAGTACCAAGAGGTTAACTGGTTCTAGTTAATGTAATAATGTAAAGATTAATGTAATTTATAATTTCAGTAAAAAATACAGAAACAATAAATAATTGATTAGTTGCCACACAATGTGAATGTGGGAAACAAATGCTAACAATATATAAATTCCAATTAATTATGAGAATAATTAAAAATACATCAATAAACTCTCACGCTTTACGAAACCGTTGCTCAATTTTCAGTAAAAAAATATTCGTTAAAACAAGTGTGTAATGAATTCAATTCAATTCAGATTATTATTTAAAAAATATTACAAAATTGTTCAATTGAATACGTTTTTAAATACATAAGTAGTATATGATTTATTTCTATCGATCTGTGCGCTTTGTTATTTTAAAATAATGGTTAGTAGATTTTATTCAGTCGTTTCAAAGCCAGTGCTATTCCAATTTAATAATTTTTGTCGTCTCAAGGAAGTGCAGGAGAGTTAAAAGAAGGCGAAGAGGATGGTTGTATAGTACCTGGTCATACAGATTTTGTCAATAAAGAGACCTAACGCAATTCATTTCAAGATGTGTTTCGCTACAGAATGAAAAACTTCTGATGCCTGCAGTAGTCAATATATGGGATGGGTCACCGTTCAAAAGATTGTTTGAAACTTAACAATTTGTTAACCATCATATCATTATTTTTTCTCAGAGGTAGGCAGTAAACATGTACCGACATTATTTCTATGCAAATCGTTACACAGGATATTGACATACCTTACGAAATTAAGAGGGAATAACCAAAGAAAACCGGTTATTGTCATTTTATGGTTACCGGTTATATGTCATTTTTAAATCAAATTTCAGAAGTATTGACTCTTTTCCACAAAAAATTGATTTCGAAAGATTGTTCTTTTATCTAGCAAATGTTTTTTTTAAATTTTAGAAAAAATGTTTATTTTTAGTATAATAAGGTATACTAGGGATGGACATTTAAAATATACATCGATGTTTTTCAGATGTAATGCATCGATGTTAATACGATGTATTGAGAAATACATCGATGTTTCCAAAACATCGATTGTTTTTCGCGATGAACATGTTAAGGCCTTAAAAAAAACTAAGTAAGTTAAGCACAAGGAAAAATAATTATTAAAATTCACAATCACACAGCAACAACAGCTTTATTTTGTTTACAAATTAAAATTATTTTTTTCAATGCTATGTAAAAACAAAAGTTTACTTAATCGTTTTCCCTTCAATCGGTTTCTTTGCTCAGTCAAAACTAACCCGTTCTTTTCTTGTCTTTCAAGCAAACACCCGTATCCTAACAAAAACCCAATACACATTTACACAGCAGAAACTCGGTCGGCCATATTGTTGTTTTGGTTTTATTTTTTAAGTTTGACTTTGCCGGCTTCGCGACAAAGGGAACAAAACCCATTCAGCCAAACCGATAAATGGTAGGCGCGTTATATTGGTTGAACTGATTATTAAGTTCTGAAACGTCGTGAAAGTCGTCAGTCAGTCGTTGGTAGTACTCACAGACACTTATCTCATAGTTTGTGTATTCGATGCATCGAATAAAAAAACATCGATATATATTCGATGTTGAAGTATAAAAAATACATCCGTTCAATGCGATGCATTGTTACTATACATAGTGTTTACAATATATCGATGTACATCGTCCATCCCTAGGATATACCACAGGTCATTGGCAGATTTGTTAAATTTTCAAACAAAATTTTGTATTATACAACACACATTTCAATCATATAATCATGCAGTAAAATAAATCAAAAAATTATCTGGGAAAGCCATGTTTCAGAATTTAAATTTTAGTTTATATAAAATCATTAAAGAAAAGATCCTCGCACGTGTTTAGTGACGAAAATATTTCAGTTTGTATATTTATTTACGGTCTTACGAACTAATTAATATATTTAAGATTTTTTTTACATTCTTATTGTGCTTAGACATTATTGAAAAATTATAAATAATTATGTTAAAAAAAATAATTACAAAAATCACATAATTTTAACAGTTTTATCATCACGCCTTTCAGCATTTTTAAATGTAGGTATAAATTAAAGCAAATTCTGAATGAAATAAAATCGATTCTCAGTTATTATTTTTAAAAAAGCTGGTACGGAGAATATTTAATCTTTGTCATTGGAACCGCCCTGTACGATCGTAAGAACATCTTTCGACAAAATATGAATTCTCGGCCTCTGGCTGATTAATGGCCCTTAAAGCATCCGTCATAAGAGCGGATGCGTAGAGAAGAAAAAAGAAAAAGGTTTCTTGTAATAAACGTAGGTCGGATATTGTGTAATGAACGTGAGTCTCTGATTGATGTTTGAATGTGAATGAAGGGTACAAAAGGCCTGTAAGCGTGTTAGAGAGCTCTCTTTCATTTTAACCGCCTGTCAAGTTGTACTTTATACCGGAGTATTTACATTTGAACGTAGTTATGCAGAAAGCAGCCTGCAACAAAACTGAGAAAAAAGCACTTTGGTCCAAAAATTTAATTATCAAATCTACACAACATCTTGAAAGATTTTTACTTCAATTTTTTTGGTTAAATAATATATGGATACCAATAAGTGTATTTAAATGTAATTTTTTACAGATATTGGTCCATTTTTAAGACTGCCTGTTTTCTGTAAAATGCATTTTAGTCAATGTAAGCTCTGCAATCAACTATTTAACCTACGGTACTATTTGAAATATGCATTCTGCGGAAAATAACCACAGCCACCGAAAACAGGATTATTATTTCGTTTCCTGCTGGATAGATAAATTTCATTGTTTCAGTGTTTTCAATGTTTCGAGAAATAGTTAAATTGAAAAAATGTTCAATGCCGTGGGCACTTTCTGCAGATTTTTAAACGGTTTTTTTGCTATCAACAAATATTTCGGAACGCAATTGCTATAAATTTTTGTGTGAAAACAGCAGCATTTTTGGCTGGTTTTAGTAGAATAAAGAATTGACTTTACTCCGTCGGACGACAAAAACATATTATTTTTGCCTAAATTGTGGACTGGCTGCATAACTACGTTCATTTATACATTAAAAATTAAACGTATTTGTGTAGCAAGTGTAGCGGTCCCAATGGGGGGAGGGGCACCTACCTTTTGCTCTCGGCTAGCTCAAGCAGGCAGGAATCCTCTCCTCGTCAAGGTCGTAGGTAACTAGGTTTAAATGGTACATAGGTAATTGCCAAGCCCGCCCACGTGTGATCCCATCAAATGAAAGAGAAAGTTGGGTGAAACATAACTATATACACAATTACAACATCTTGCAAAAACACAATATAAGTCACAAAACAACACAATGCCTAACTAGGTATTTCCTAACGAAGGGGTCTCTCAAATATCTCCGGGAATGTGGTTGTTTCAACCGAGAATTACTGTGGGACACGTTAATTAAGAGGAGAATTGAGGCTCAACTCACAGCTGGTGGTCTGATGCAGGAAACCGGGGCAGCAGGCCATGGTCAGCGCAGGTAGCTCCAACACTTTACCAGGCAGTGGTAATTCCACACAGAGAGTGTCATGTTCGCGACCTCGTACTTTAACTGTTCAAATCGGGTTTTAACGGATCGCCATTGCAAACGGCGTCACGCGGGAATTAGGGAGCGTACTTCGACCGACACGGTCGGTCGGCTGGTTTCTGCCGAGTGGAGCTATAGGGCAAGAATCCTCTAAGCCACCAACCGGAATTTGAGAGAGATTAGTTGACTAGAGATAAAAACTGACTAAAACATAAAACTAGCTTATGCCATAGGCTAGATAACAATGTTTGCAAGGGTGGGGAGGGGAGGTACATAAAATATAAGGACCAAACAGTTAAAACATAAAGGGGTGAAACAACATACAGGGTTATGCAATTAAAAGAACAATAAAACAATGTTATGCAATTGAGAAAACAATAGACAAGGTTATGCAATTGAGAAAAAGGAAAAAAAAAACTATGTGTGACTCTAAGGTTTCATTGGTCTGGAAGCTAAGTTTGCGATGCGTAGATTTGTTTAGAATTTTGAAGAGTTACGAAGAGTTTCGAAGAATTACGAAGAAGATGTGATTTCACAGACTCTAAAAGGGATTACATTATCACTGTAATCTGACCCATTTGAGATAACACTCAGGAGTACACTAGGGCCTTGGAGAAAAACACTTTATTTCATCGTAGACGTCGAAGATTACGGAGTGGAGACTGTGGTTGCAGTGCGGAGACTATGGTTACAGAGATCGTTGAAGAGAAGAATCCAGGATCTGCAGACATGCCAGTACGAATCCTAATGTGCCATTATGGTGAGCACGGATCATATAAAATGGTTATCGAAGCATAATGTAGCTCTGAATAACTTGTAAAGGTACGCATTCAGCGAATACTGGAGAGTCAAGGTACTAATGGTTTACACATATTGGCTGGGGAGGAACATATGACAATATTTTAAATCCCCTCAAAATTTTTCAAAGGTTGATAATTAAGGTAATCTTGAAAAAACCGTCTAAATTTCCTACTGAAATTCTTTTTTCAATATTCAATGTGCCTGTAATAGACAAAATCTATAAAAAATATTCAATACTTCAAATTTACAAAGAAATACAGTTAAATACTCGTAACTTCCAATTCAATACATCAGCAAGATACCAGAAAACTATTAAAATTCGTAAATTTAATACTAAGCACATTCAAAATTCCTATCTTTACCTGGGCATAATCTATTATTACAACCTCCCATTAAAATTAAAAACCATCGAAATTATGCAGGAATTTAAGTCCAAATTAAAAAATTACCTTAAACTGCTATAAAAGTCACAAATATGTTTACTTTGTATCTTAAAGTCTGCTATTTTATAAATCATTTATTCCTTCTTTTTTCTTTCATTTCTTAGTTTCTAAATCTCTAAGTCTACTATTGTATAAATCTTGCGTTCTTTCTTACGTATCCTTTACTTACTTATTACAATAATTTTTGTTACTAACTTACATGATTCTTCCATTTATAATGATTTTTTAATTTATATTATGATTTTTTTAAAACTCTTCAGGATATTTATTTTTAAATTTATACAAGATTTTTTAACATACTTATTATTTACAATAGCCGTTATTACTAACTTACACGATCATTAATTTACTAATTGAGCAAGAACTCCCTCACCAAACACAAGTGCATTGTCTCTTTATGGTGAGGAAAGGCATTTTTTTTTTTTGTTAACCTTATGTAACTATGTAACTGTAATAACTTCATATGTATTTCTAATAAACATTGCCAATTAAAAAAAAAAAATAAATAAAAAAAAAAAATAAATAAATAAAAAATAAAAAAACATGACTTTTGCGTCACTGCATGACAGAGCAAGAGACAACATAACTGGCTTTAGTAGCGAGAGCAGGAACAAAACCCAGGGGCTAGCATGCCCAAAAGGTAGTCCAGAGTGTCATTATGTATAGTGGGACAACTCAGCTCGCAGCGGCACAACAAGACAACATACATATGTGCGGTATGGTCCGTGCTTTCAGGAACAAATATGTAGAAAATAGCGGCAAAGGGACCTCCGTAACCACAGCGAGGGCTACCAGGAAGTGAAGCTCAGCTTGGCTGCCGGTGAAGACATCCTTCTGGGCTTCTTTTTAAATCCGGGAGAGATTATTATTAAAGCAAAATTCTTCAAGTTCACCTGCCTAGAGACCAATGAAGAAAAGATTTGGAGAGAAACAAAATGTGTCCAGAGAATAAAACAAACGAAGTTTAACCACAGACCCAGAGAGAACGAAAGAGAGAGAGAGAGAAAAAGATTTCTAACTAGTTTAAAGTTACATTCCTGAACATTATCCTTTGTTAGAATAACCTGGCGTTTGCCGAGTGACAAAATACCTTGGTTGAAAAAAACAACCGGCCTTCCATGGCCTATGTTAACATAAGGTGGTAACATTTTCGTAGAATTTCAAAGAACAAGACAAAAAGTCGTGAACGAGTCACGGCAAAGCAGAGAAACTGATTCAAGAATAAAGGTTGTCAAAGACACAGACGGTACGCCAGGAGCATGCCATACGTGTCCAATATTCATGAATGTTAATGAACCTTACTTTTCACCCTTTTTCTTAAATTAAATTTTATTAACATTTAAACTGTTATTCTTCATGTTGTTGTACTATTATAAGTATGTCAATTATGTTAATGGCACGTGTTGTGCCGTATATGTGCAAGTAAATAAGTAAATAAATAAATAAAATGTGTTTGTGTGAAACCAGGATGAAGATGGTGAGACATACGAAGAGAGTGAGGAAGAAAGCCTGTTGGTAACCGGTCAGTTACCGATTCGAACTCCAAATGAGGGCGAAATATGGTCAACAACAGGTTTTCCACTTCATAACATATACTTGAGAACATGAGGGTAGGGAGGAAGGAAAGGGACGGAAAGGAGTTGAGTGACGAAACTTGCTAGGTACTGGACTAATTTCCAATTCAAAGTCTATGTGAGGATGAAACATAATCCACCAGCATGTTTCCTGACTCTTTACATTAACCATGGCGGATAATATTAAAAAAACAATGAGATGAGATGAGAATGAATACACATTATACCGAAAGCTAATCTTTCGCGTGTATTTGGCAAAAGATTAGGGGTCGTTTAAAAACTTCTACTTGATTGTGAGAAAAGATAGACCCTCGCTCCAATTTCACAAACCTGGGATTTTTCTTATTCGTTTCCCAGACGACGAGTTTGGTGGTTTTGTGCCCATCGATTAACTCCTGCGGCACTATGCCCCATAGTTGACAGTGACGCTGAAAACTAGTCCTTTTGAGATAGTAGATATTCCTGGGCTCCTTTCCTTTTGGAAAGAAGGAGAAAAACAGGAAGTCCACGGGCATTGGCGTTGAATAAAAAGGGTTGTGGACTACATTGCGTAGTACGCACTCAAAGGTTTGATAGTATTTTGTTCGCACGATTCATGGTGTGTATTGTAACGCCTTCACGTGTGGTGTGCAGATTATACAAGTACACAATTATACACAAAAGCGGTTCTCATGACAAATTAATGACACACGACCAAAAGGGGCGGTACTCATGACAAATTAATGACACACAACCAACTCAATAACATTTAGTGAAGAGTATAAAGTAATTATAACGAACTTCTCGTATCATGGCGGGTATTTTAAGGATCTCTCCTATCGCGTAACAGGGTTACGTTTAAGTACAACACAATAAATGTTAACAATATTTTTATAATATTGTATATAAAGATTTATTAGATTAACTAACCCCGTAGCCCGGAAGGCGTACGATAGAACAGCAGAGAAGATAGACAATTTAATGTTACTTCATATGTCACAAGGTATAAAGTAATGGCAGCGTATATTCTGCTTACACCAAGCAATATAAGAGGACAGACCTACGGTGGTTTTACATACTGTCTATAGTAACAAGTTTCGGTGAGAAAAACAAGAGGTAATAATTGCAAAACGATGATCTAGCAAGACAATGCTGATTTACGTTAAAAATTACAATTATTTGAGTTCGAGAATCAGGAAGACCGTGGGGTTTTATTAACCTGTCCCGTGGGGTTGAAACGTGTAATACAAAACATACGTAACGTAACAGTAGAGAAGCAACAAATCAATGATTTCGTTATAACAACCAGAGACCGGATGATTCGGTTTAACATACTTTAGTTGAAACGAGCCAAAAGATTTGTATATGAAATTATAAAGACCGACTTTGGGTTTTATAAATACAATTTCCAAAATGGACGTGTCAATATCCAATTTTGGGTGAAAACATGAGCACGGGTGAAAGGACGCCATCAATTTTTTTAAAATTTAAGAAAAAATTGATAAACTTATATGTACAAGAAAAAGCAACTATAAAAGTAACCATTATTTCGATTTTCATACTTGAGACCACTATTGGGTTTTACGTACTCAAGGGAAGCTGAAAATCAAGGGAAAGAAAAAAGGCATGACTTTACCATGGTAGGTAAAATATTGTGATTTGTAAAAAAGGGTTAACTAGTTCTGAGTCGGATTTTATCCGTTGGAATTTACAAAATCTGACTTCTAGAACGGTATGTCGACGAGCAATTGTTAATTGTTTTTTTTTTTAATTTTACATAGAGGCAGCCAATGCAAGGGCCAATAAACAAACAAAAAAATTACAAGTTACATGACATGACGAGACCAAGCAAGACAGGCATGAGCATTGTATAGTGTAAGGGTTGAGAGGCGACGATTGGGTTCATGACTTCCCAAACATCGTGACTCGAAGGGTGTCTCTGTTCTAAAGTGATCAGCCTCAGAACAGGTGAGAAAATAAACGACAAAGAAAAAACGAAGGCAAATTGCCGAGAGAGAAAGAAAGTTGGTACAAACACAACACTTGGATGTACCTTATATGAATATACATTAATTTACAAAAATAAATAAAGGGGTTGCTTTATTTACGACGGGCTGGACATGTAATTGACACTTTACACGCCAACTAAGGTAAGACTTTGTAGGTTTACAAAAGGGTTGTGGTGATACACAGTGAATCAGTTTATGATTCCTGCAACAGTGGGAGCAGTCTCGGCTGACTCTTCACTTCCAGACTTTACGATGTCCGTAATATGGTAATTACCGATATGCTTGCCAGAGGAGTCGGACAGGGAATAAACTAAGTCCGATATTTTTCTTCCAACCTTGGCTTTGACAAAACGGGGTGCCAATTTGGCAGAGAAGTACAGAGCTCCTTGAGAAAGAGTATTATTCCTCCTCCAGACAACATCGCCCACGTTAAAGGTGACGTGTTTCCTACGTAAGTTATACCTGTCCGCACTCTTTTGGTGGGCCAGTAGTAGAGCATCAGTAACTTCGCTGTAAATGGCAGACAATTCTTCCAAACGATAGCGGTCCCACCTACCTTTTGCTCTCGGCTAGCTCAAGTCGTCAGCAGGCAGGAATCCTCTCCTCGTCAAGGTCGTAGGTAACTAGGTTTAAATGGTACATAGGTATTTGCCAAGCCCGCCCACGTGTGGTCCCCTCAAATGAAAGAGGAAGTTGGGTGAAACATAACTATATTGTCTGGTATACACAATTACAACATCCTGCAAAACACAATATAAGTCACAAAACAACACAATACCTAACTAGGTATTTCCTAACGAAGGAGTCTCTCAAATCTCTCCGGGAATGTGGTTGTTTCAACCGAGAATTACTGTGGGACACATTAATTAAGAGGGGAATTGAGGCTTAACTCACAGCTGGTGGTCTGATGCAGGAAACCGGGACAGCAGGCCATGGTCAGCGCAGGTAGCTCCAACACTTTACCAGGCAGTGGTAACTCCACACAGAGAGTGTCATGTTCGCGACCTCGTACTTTTACTGTTCAAATCGGGTTTTACCGGATCGCCATTGCAAACGGCGTCACGCGGGAATTAGGGAGCGTACTTCGACCGACGCAGCTTCTCGGGCGGCGGTCGGCTGGTTTCTCCCGAGTGCCGCGGAGGGGTGTGGTGTGTTCCTTCTTGCCAGGGGGGAAGGCGGGACACACCGACCGCGCCGCGGTTGTTTGCGAGACTATTTCACCAATATGTTCAACGGTTCTCTTACTCAAAATGCGTACTGTAACACTATTTTACCATGTTGCTTGACCGGAAATATTTGGAAAAATTGACTTAAATTTGTGCACCATCAAATAAATGTACTAGTTAAAGTAAGTTAAGTTATGTTAAGTAAATTTTAAATAGAGAGTTGTCGTATTATAATTATTTTATGCTAGGCTAATGGAAACCATCCTATATTTAATACGGTCCTTAATATAGCAAAAAAAAAACCTTTCATCACCAAATGCATTCTATCGCAGATAGAAGAGAGCTCATTTCATGAAGATAGAAGAGAGATCATTTCATGAAGCAAATATCAATGCATCAGTTGTTATGAAAGCATACACACTTCGAGTATTCTCATTCTACAGAAATTATTGAACACAGAACTGAACAGAAATGTTGCAAAATGTACGTGTTTTGAAAGCGAAATAAATAATTGAACTCGTGATGACTTCGCAGATCAAATATTTCAACGTAACGTTTATCTTTTTTTGCAATAGGTCAGTAAAACAATAAAACGTAAATGAGTATTATTGGTTGCAATTTTAAAGAAATTTGTGCTATTTTAGAGTTAAAGTTCAACTCATTGTACGGTAGGTGAACCATTCGTTCATTTAAATTTTATCAGCATTTATCTTGTTATTTCCTCAATTTCATAATTGCAGGTTTTTTATAAGGAGGTTTTGCGTTTTGGCTTATTAAAATTAATTTAAAATTATTTAGTCAATTATTTTGATTTGTTGTTGTTGTAATTGTTGTTTTCTCTTCAATATTGTTTGAGGGTTACCTGGGCTTCTTTTCTGTATTGCATAAGTGTATACAAAAAAATGTACTTTATGATAGATAGGCCTCCGTGGTCGAGGAGTGAAGCTCTATACTAGCACTCGAAGATCGCAGGTTCAAATCCCTGAGAGCAAATAAATTGAATTTGATTTACTTATGTTATTTCGCAATTAATTGATTAAAAATAAAATACACTATATTTGTGGCACGTTCCATGGTCGTAGTGAGAGAATGGAATTTGGTGACTTTGTTGTAATATCAAATGCCCTGTTTCATATAGTCTGCATAACACGTTCGGTATAGAGAGAGATAGATAGGTACACGTTGAGTACGGGGAGACATGGGGCTCGAAATTTGGTGCTAGAGAAAAATGCTAAGGATTTCATGGATAGCCAGAAGCACAAATGTATCCATTCTGGAAGAGCTAAGAATTCACAAGAGGCTTTCAACTATCTGCCTAGAAGGTTTCTTAAGATTGGACATTGGACAAGTTGCTCGCTAAACTGTGGACTCCAACTTGGAGAAACTTATAGTCACTGCCAAAGTGGAAAACAAAAGAAGCAGATGAAGGTCACCAATGCGCTGGAGTGACCAAGTATCACCGGCATTTGGTACGTCGATGTCCGTAGCTCGCAGGACCGCGAGGAGTGGAGGAGACTTGTCTACCATGGACATTGGAGTAAGGGTAGGGTTACCATCCGTCCGGATTAGTCCGGACATGTCCGGACTTCTAGCCTTTTGTCCGGCCCTTTAATTTGTCCTGATTTTTTGGTTCAGATGAAATATGAGTAATAAAACTTACATTAGTAATATCAAATAAGTCTTTAATCTTTATTATTCCCACTCATCTAAAAAATCAAATTCTCCGCAGCTCATAGTTTTAAGGTTGTTTTGAATCATCAACAACGATCTGACCGAGGGTACAGATAAAATCTATTACGCTCTTTTGTCCACTGTGCTCCCGTTAGAGAAAACACTATTTGTACGCTTGCGTTTTGAGCTTGGATAGCAAAAATTAACCCGCAAATACTCAATAGAATGGGCAACCTGGCGATTGTGAAGTTTGTAAAAATGGTAACCCACATTTTTTTTACCATCATACTAAAAATGCATCGTTTTGTTGGGATATGAATGAATTGACGGCTGTTATTTCATCGAATAGCTTTACATAATTGATATGATTAAAATGTCCGGATATTTTTAGACTGTTAAGCTTTTTGCCAGGATTTTTCAATTTTATAAGTGGTAACCCTAAGTAAGGATCACGATTGTCAGCAATAAGGAACCAATTTGAGAAGAAGAGGAAGACAATCTATTCGAGAAGAAAGTAGGTAAGGGAAAGGGATAAAGTTTCATTAGATTAACAAATCAAAAATAGGATTACAGGTTTATTTTTATTGTCAGATGTTTATTACGTAATGACTGTCATATGGCAGTTGTTCCCAATCCCAACTGTTGGCTCAACACTCTTCAAATGCACAAATACGCTCTTTCCAACGCAACTCTCCGACTAACAGGCGAATCGAGCCATACTAAATAAATCACTTAGCTGATCAGAGACTCATATTGATCCATCGAAGAGTTGGGAATAACGGCCGTTAATTTCTTTCTTGATTAAGAGGGTGCAGCCAGAGAAAACCAGAAATATGTCATTTTTAAATCAGATTTTAGACGTATTGACTCTTTTCCACAAAAAAATATAAATTGATTTCAAAAGATTGTTCTTTTATCTAGTAAATGTATGTTTTAAATTTTGAGAAAAAATGTTTGCTTTTAGTATAATAAGGTTATACCATAGGTCATTGGCAGATTTATTAAATTTTCAAAAAATATTTTGTATTATACAACACCCATTTCATGCAGTAAAATAAATCAATACATTATCTGGTAAACGTACGTTTCAGAATTTTAATTTTATTTTAAATAAAATCATTTAAATATATACGAACGTGTGTTTCTTGACGAAAATTCATCCGTTTGTGTATTTATTTGGGCACTTACAAACTAATATATTTCAGATTTTTTTACATTCTCATTTTGCTTAGACATTATTGAAAAATGATAAATACTTATGATAGAAAAATAATTTTAAAAAGTTCATAATTTTTAATAGTTTTATCATCACGCCTTTCAGCATTTTTGGATGTGGGTATAAATTAAAGCAAATTCGGAATGAAATTTTATTTATTTATTTATTTATTTACATATGCATATATATTAACAATACATTACAATGTGAACATTTGTCTGTCCAACTGGGCAGAATACCCGTTTCAGGACAGCCAAATTGTATATTAAGTTCATAATATTCTTAACAAAGGAATAGTTTCGTTCAAGATATCAAGGGAATTTACTTCTGTCAAGACAACTTTTGAGAACACTAAGAATTGTATATAATTAAGGGATGGTTTCTTTATGTCTTTAAAAGAATCGCAAAGATGTGATTTTTTTCAAGGTCAATTTGGAGAACGTAAATAAATGCATTCAGAGTGAACGCATTTATTAATGTTCTATGAGTGTTTTCTTTAGTGAGATCACAAGTAGGAGATTCTTTCCAGGCCATTTTAGAGAACATTTACAATTAGATAATCAGAATTTACACATTTATAAACCAATATTTGACATATGAATTCACAATGTATTTATAACTGTTTAATTTTAAAGTACTATAATTTTTAGAATTTCTTAAAAAGTAGAAATTACACAATTATAATCCAAATATATGACAAATGATTTTTCAACATCGTTTTGGATATTTAGTTATAATTTTAAAAAGCTGGTGCGACTTATAATTAACCTTTCTCATTGGAACCGTCCTGTACGATCGTAAGAACATCTTTCGACGAAATGTGGATTTTCGGCTGCTTACTGGTTAAACGCCCTTAATGTTTTAGATTCAAAATTCAAAAATTATTTAGTAAAAACTAGAATATTTTTAAAGTATGTTTGTACCTACATTAAGTTCTATTTTAAAAGCTTATATTTTTATTTCAAAAAGAAATTCATTATCTAGTTGAAAACATTAAACATTTCTGTCAACTGGGCCGCGCTGGTTATATAAACTAAATAAATAAGAATAAGAGATTATACGAGTATAAATATTGCGGGGAACATTGCAAGCATTTTCGAGCGCAAGCGGTCTCCCCAGGGAGAAAGGCTAAATTAGCAAATGAAATGCTGCTTTTGAAATACAAGGTGGCGCAAAATTAATCACCCTATCGGAAGATATATTACATATTGGCTTCGAAATAATGAATTGCTGTTCCTCAATCAACATTCTACTAATTACGGATACCATTCTCCCTTATCCAGAATGTCGAGACTTGTCAACGCAAGTCAAAGCATTGATTTTTTTGGTGTAAAACTAAATGACTTTCGGCAGTCGATACGCAATATTTAAATGCTTCTTCATGCTTTGACTTGTAGTGTCTCTATATGTACTTTTTATATTTTATATTGTCTTTGCTATTAATTTTTATGTGCTCTCCCTTCACAGTTATCTCTGTTTTTTTTTTATTCGTGTAATTATTATGTTTTTAATGGACTGTTGTCCGTAAATTAACAAATAAATAAATAAGATGTTATTATTTTTGCAAATGGCGTCGTACGTCAATCATATTTGATATTTGTGAACTAGACAGCTGCAGAATACAAACCGACAAGCAATGGAGCGCTATACTCCGCAAGAGCGTGGAATAATTGTGTCAAAAGGGAAAGTCATGGAAAATGCGATAAAACGGGCACAAATGTGTAACAACACTGGCGGCAGCTACTTGACGGATATCATCTTTTTCACTTAACAGAAAAAAATTTAAAAGTCCAAATAAAGATTTTTATTACTCAAAATCATTTTTTTATTTAGTAAAAAGTTATTCAAATACAAAATTGGATGATTAATTTTGGTTCACCCTGTAGAAAGAAGCACTTGCATTTCATTTCCAGAATTAAGAACTGAATTTTAACCACGGATTATCCAGTTACCCTAGTAAAGCCCGTTGCTGACCATAAATTGTTCGTAAGATTATTAATTTATTCGTGTCGAATATTTCCATATTTGGAAACACAGTTTGCAAACAACAGATGGTAACCGCAGAACCAAATAATGGAAAGAATCTCGATCTCAAGAATGCAAGAAAAAACAAGTTTTAAAATCAAATGCTGTAATAATAATAACGTCATATTTGTAAAGCGCAGTTTTGTATTATTTCACTTTAAGCGCGCTTAACCATAATTATCTTAAAAGTAATCCTATAGTGTTCCTTAACGCACCTTACAAAATATTGATCAAATAATATGAAGCTAAGAATATACAATATGTACGAAGCAATGCCAAGAGAACAGAATTATAAATAACAGTGCTGATTTGACACACAATGATGGTATAATACATAATGATTAACAATAATGGTGCCATTAAAACTAAATATAATATAAAACTGGAGGCAGTTTACGTTCAGAAATAAGAAACATTCTGAGTGCTCATTAAACATAAAAGTAGAGTAAGTAGGAAACCGAAACCAAACAATTACAGGAAACTTGAGAACATGGCTTATTGGAATATACTGAAAAGGATTTAAGATTCATGAATTGTATGCTTTTTCAAAGCAAGGGTGTTCTCTGATATTAGTAACAGCTGAGGAAAGTTTATTCCAAATGAGCGAGCCAGTTACACGAAAAGATCGATCATAATAAATAGATCGATTTGACCTAGAAAGTTCGATTACACGATTAGTAACATCCAGATCTGCTGACCTTAAAGTAACCTGTCGGACACATAGTTCCGATTTTTGCCATTAGCAAATAACTACCAGCGGACTCCCAGTAGACAGCCGCCTGGAATCGATTACGTCGTTTTTTTTCCAATATTAGTTGGTGATGTTATGAGGTTAAATAACATAGAGGACGGTTAAAGGATTTTTTTAAATGCCCGTCTACTCAGATCTGTTTACCATAGTCTGTCTGTTTAATATATCATGTTCTAGATATGTTTAGATTCTAACAGGGTTGAGAGCGGTTTTCACCCAAACGACATGCAAATTTAATAATGTACTGTGAAATAAATAATAACTGTGCTCCAGACACAAATAAATGTAAATAAACATATTTTTGAAAACTTCTGCTTCATACCTAAAAAACTCTCACAACTCTCTAATCCACGTTTGATGAGCATCGTAAAATTTTTCGAATGTTTATTTTTTCGTTCACCCTTCAAAAAACCTTTGATTGGAACACTGCAAAATGGCGTCAGGATTTTAAAAACGAGAATAAAAACACAAAATGCGTATCACTTTAAGCTTTTATTTTTAAACAATTCGTACCTAAGTTTGTTAAAAAATATGTTCATAAAAATTAATCAATCAAATGATTAGTATTAAAAGTTATTATCTTCAAAATATTGTTTTACATAATAATTTATTAAAACCGCTCAGGCCACAAATTGCTATGTCCGTCGTAAAGACACGTCTTCACAAAACTTGTTCTATTTCCTTTTCCATTGTCTTCAGAAATACAGCATGAAAATTAATTAGGAAGATAGAATCAAGCTTTTTCTTTGCATTAGAAAAATCCTCCATTGATTCGAAATCTTTAAATAAAAATTCATATTTCTTCGTTTTTTCCGCTTGCGGTCCTACATATACAATTCATCGGATTGCGAAGAAACTTTTGAATTTGTTGCGCACTGCAAATTTTGGTAATGTATCACACACACGCCCGCGAAGGATTTTATAATTGTTTGGTAAGCTCTAGCGCTACGAAATTGGTATACAAATTTTACAATAGGTGGCGAACGAGATGTTTGAGGAATTTGTATATTTTACATAGTTTAGCGTCAGGGAGGGAAAGCGGGGGGAAGGAACATCCGGCAAGAGGGAGGGGAACAAGGGAGAAAGGGATTTGCGGGAGGCGATCGATGAACTCGGGAAGGGGGGACAGGTGGGAGGTAACGCAGTGGGAGGGTTCGCTATGGGGGGGGGGATAGGGAATATGGAAGGGGAAGGAGACACGGGAGGGGAACTGCTACGGGAAATGCAGGGGAAGGGTGGGGGACGGGGGAGGGGCAAAATGAGGGATTTAAAAAGAATCATAGTAGGGGTAGGGAATAGCAGGGGTAAATTTGAAAAATCGGACGTGGCCTGCCCACTCGTCGGAAAACCTTCTGATTTATTTATTCGTGTACGCACCAGACAGAAAAAACAAAAAAAAAATCTGTATGCAAAAGCGTGTACGTATTGATAAACATAATTATTAAAACACAACTCTTTCTTTGGGTGGCAATGCAACGCATGGCGGGTACTAGTAAGTTCATGAAACAGAAAACCATCAAATAGTTCACCCGATCAAGGAATGCGTTTTTTTAAATAGTTAATACACTTCAAACTAAAACAAAAATATGTGCCGATAACCTTTATAAAACTTTTCTCTAATTAAAAGTGTTTTCTTTTTGTTCCATAGGGATAAGTGGTAACTACATTTGGAAAATATATATTTTAAGGCCATATTTCCGTTGATTGAAGGAATTTATCATTTATCCATGGCCTCTGTGGTAGTGGGGTAAGGCTCTCGACTGGAAATCTGAAGGTCGCGGGTTCAAATACCGGTATGCGCATGTAAATTTTTTGATTGTTTTGATTGATTTAAAAATAATATAACTCAGGGTGGAATACAATCTCAGTATCGCCCTGGTGTAAGACCACCATTCAGAATTCAAATGTTGCTTGAAATGGCTTTATTTGGTGACCAGATCGGAATAGCCAGGTAATTCCCCACCATCATCTTTCCATCTCTTTGGGAATGTCGTCACTGGCTCCAGGCTGTTGGGACTATTGTGCGATATTCTCATTTTTTTTAAAAAAACAAGTAAAAAAACAATAAGTTTCGCTTTGGAATAATTTCAAAATTAGCGAATCTACTTGAAGTTGTAAGCCAAGCGGTATAATTTGAAGATACCATATGACATTTTTTGTCCTGGCGAGGGGGGTTTACTCAACAATCTAGTGTTAACATTAAAGAAAAAGAATATTTTCTAATCCCTATCTACCAAATAAGAAACATTATTGGACCACTTATGGGGTAGGAACATATTTTCTTTATCTTTACCCCTTCCTGTAAGGCTCGCTGAAATAATATGTATTTATTATTATTTTTATTTATTTTGTAATAAATAAAGTTGGTTGTTTTCAGGTGGAAAAATGTAATAAGCACTAATTGTTGAATGAAACACTAGTATATTTTGAATTATTTGGCGAGTATTAGATAAGCCGGCATAGCTCAGTGGTAGAGCACCTGACCTGTAATCAGAAGGACACGGGTTCAAGTCCCGTTGGCGGCATGTATCTTTTCTCGGAAGATTTTTTCAATGTAAATGAGTGTTTCAGGCTGATAATTATTGCTTATAATAATAATATGTATTTCCCTCAGCCTCAGAGAGGAGATAATATTCAAGGTTCAAGCTCCTCTGGAAATATTGAAAATAACGCAAACCTTTTCACCATTTTCCAAAGAAAGCGAGACAATTTCATTTAAAATCGTAGAACAAAATACATAAAACAAATACAAATGAACGGGCGCTTTTATTATTACCGTGACGATTCACAATTACGGTACCGTCACGGTATAAAAATGTAATAGACATACGTTCACGATACACAACGTTCGTAGGTCTGCTACCTTCAAAGGAAAAAGTAATCATTTTTCGCATCTTTCTCACACACGGCACGTAGACCCCTACAATACTACTAGCAGTGACGATAATTTTGTCATTCACACAATCATTATCATACATCTCCCTCACACGTATAAAGAAAATGAAACGAACTTCTGGTCGCCAGAGGTGAACCGTAATAAGACATATCTGTTTACTACGAGGGAAAAAAGTCGTACCTACTTTGGTGGAAGCAGTCTCCATCGAACGTTATTAATATCGTAGCGAAACGGGTTTGAATTTCAGAACCCGGTTTCGACTGCATGTCCGACGCCACGCCTTACATGCCGCGCCACAAATAACATTTGTGTTCGTGAATTTTAAGATAAAGCTACCGTTGTAATTTGGTTTCTTATTCAAGAATTCGTCACAAGATGTCGCCACTTTCATCGGCACGACGCATAGGGACGTGTCCTTCCTAGGTATAAGTTCTACGAATTTGTGTACCTGGAGTATCTCCCGGATTTCAAAAGATTGACGGTAATACTTACATAGTTGTATCAAGCGGCTGTATATTACATATGACATCATCACCCGAGCCGGTTACTTTGTCGCGGTGACTAGACATCACTGTTTGACACGTTGACAGTGGATACGAGGAACGGCTAATTTTGGAACCAAGTCCTATTGGATTTACAAAATTATCACCAACACTAACTGGGCGAAGCCGAACCAAAAATCGACCGCAGGGCCTAGCAGTCAAAACCTGCGGAGCGGGTTTTTAACTGCTAGTTATTTATTTAATGTGTAAGAAAGAGCTGCAGCATTATAGCGATTATGAACGCATGTTTATTGCCTTTTCGGAGTCAGAAGAAAATATTGTTTGATGCAATCTATAATATAAAAATGAATCGCTAAATGTGTTGGTAAGCGCAAATCTCGAGATCAGCTGAACCGATTTCGCTAATTCTTTTTTTAGAATATTCTTTGAAGTACGAGGATGGTTCTTGCGGAGAGAAAAATTAAGAAAATTGCGCAGAAAATTGGATAATTTCAGAAAACATGAGCATGTTTGACAGTTCGCGTGTTTGAGAATGACATTTTGCAAAACATCGATTGTTGAATCAGGATTCTATTTTTGAAAATCTTTAAAAAATTTATTTAAAGTAAGTACTCCCCTAATAGTTTGAATCGAATCAAGAATTTTAGATATTTTAAATAGGTACCTATGTTAGGTACCAAATTTAATATACATGAAAAATGGAAATTTGAATAAACATTGTAAAAGGTGGAACACGGGCTGTCTAATAACTGAATGTACTGGGATTGAATATATGGAACGCGGGAGGAGGGCGGAGGAGGAGGACGAGGGAGCGGGAAAGGGAAGAGGGAAGGCGGGGAAGGTGGAAGGGGAACGCGGAAGGGGAAGGGGACGTGTGAGGGGGGAGGGGGGTTCGTGGGACGGGGGGAGGGGGGGAGTGGAGGGGGGAGAGGGAGAGGGAAGGTGGAGGTGACGGAGTGGGAACGCGAGAGGGTAAGAGGACGCAGGAGAAGAAGGGGAGGCGGAAGCGGAACGGGAAGAACGGGAAAGGACACTCAGGGAGAAACAATTTCTTTATTAAATGGCATAGCAACGCATGCCGGGACCAGCTAGTTACATATAAGTATTTTAGGAACTTTCTAAATGATCCAATAAATTGTAACAGAGTTTGCCATTTACGTAATATCTGTTATAAGTTTATATTATGTATTTTACAAATATTGGCAATTAAAAGTTTTTTTCTTCATTATGAATTGTGGAGATACTTAACAGACCAATCAATTGAGTAATAGTTAACAAGACAGTTTGGTAATAATTTATTCCATTAACACAATGGCACACAGAGTGGTAGCTACTCTCAGCATAGCCCTGGTGAAAGATCACGATACCACCTGAAATGGCTTTAGGCATGTTTGGTGACTAGACCTGAATATAAACAGGTACTTCCCAATCTCCCTCCACTCTTTTCATTCCATATCCCACTCCCATCAGACGACCATTACTTCAATTTTTCCGGTTTCACCTTTTTGTTAACATCTTAATTAACTTTTCTGTCCCTCGTGAACATACTTCCCGGAATATTCTTCAATTCCAGTGATTGGAATTACTTAAAATGGGTTCCGGAATCTCCAATAAGGCTCGAGGTTACCGTGGGCTTGCGATAATTATTTAACTGAATCAATAGTCCGTTCTAATGATGCTCTGCGTAATTCTGAAACAAGAGAACTGAATTCTGAAGGTGCCCAGCTGTCGAAGGTATATTATCGGCTATTTTCGTAACCGTTGGGAAATATATATTTTTTTACAATAGCTCCACGCTAGAGGCCGTGAGGAAAATAATTCCCCTCAGGACCTATGTCATCTTTGAAGATGCTGTGTGGAGGGTATATTAAGGAAAGGAAGGAGAGGAAGTTCTGGCAAGGAAAAGGGTATTAGGGGTGGGTAGGGATCTGGGGGGAATGACGGGATCGACAGACGTATGTACCATCCCTCATACTGCGGTTCCGAGAGTGTACGGCTGGAGAAGTCAAAGGGACTCCCTCAACCGTTCTCTGCCGATCCGGCGTGCCACGCAGCTGGTGGGCAGACGCATCCACTGCCAAGACCCGGACAAAACTCACCCCGTGAACCCGGGCACCCCTATGCACCTCTCACCAAACGTAGTGAACCTCTTGGGGTGACAATAAAGATTCCCGGGGGGCGATACCCGTAACCGCCTCCAAAATTGTACAAACAACTTACTACCCTACTAAGGTTATTTATTTTCAGAAGAGTAAAAGATTTTACGTCACTTTATTGATTTAAAATTCTCTTTACTGCTTTAGTTGGAAGTAATTTAGAATACCAATAATCAAATAAAAATTGAGAAATTTCAACATAAATTTTTAAGGTTCATTAATTTCAAACTCTCCATACCCATTGAACAAAGTAATTAAATTAACTTAATGAAAATACTTAATTTAACTAACTTATCATGTAGATTGTAGATGAACCAAGAGCGATCTGGTTCTTTTATTCAAATTAATTAATGGATCACTTGACGCACCTGACTTAAGATGAATATATACGTGAAATCCTATTTAGATACTATTTTGATTAATCTTTACGACGAACCGACTAACAGTATGAACATCAAAAAATATGCTACGGATAAATCGAAGCTTTTACTAGCTTTTCTATGTATTGGAATTACAATAAAATTATTATTTACGTAATAAAAAATATAAGCGTAAACCATAAAAAAAAAGGTTTTTTCATGACTTAACTATGAAGTAATACAAGAAACAATTTTTTAAAAATACCCCTTTATGGCTAAGACTATTTTTGAGGTTTTCCGTGTTCTAACTTTTTTTCGTTCTTATAAAATTATGCACAAAATAAATAAAAACCACTTTTTCGCTTACTTGCCTCGTGCAAAAAGACGCTCGATTTTAAAATATTGCAGGCATGAGATTCGAAATATTTCTAGCGTTTATATTCCTCTTAATAAAACTAATAACTAATAACAAATCGTGACAAGAGACTTCCAGAGCTGTTTTTTGTTTATCCGTCTAAAACTAACTATTTCATTAACTTCCCAATCCAAAGACTTAGGCTTCGAAATAAATCCAGTTCAGTTGATATTTTCATTTATTCATTACCTAAATTTATATCAGAAATTTCTAAAATTCCATGTAAATTTTATTAATCTTATATTTTTTTGTTATTTCTTTTTAACTCTCCTATTGAGCTACCCGAATTACTACCGATTTCTTATATATCTCTCTTAAACACGTTAAGTTTTAAGGCTCTTAAAAAAATATATGTTATTCTTGAAGTTAATATAAAATTTTATAAAATTCCCTCGATAGAAAAAAATCGCAAAGTATGCTCCAAAAATTATTATAAACAAGTGTGTTTCAGTTATTTTACAAGTTATATGCCTGAAAAAAATCACAGTGTTTCTTTAAATGCTGTTTAAGACAATTCCTGCGAGATTTTTGCTCTATTTTAAACGAGTCGTATTTTATTGAACATTTTCGCAATTTTCGCATCGATTTTGCGGTAAATGTTAGCGCTCTCCTCTAACATTCGTAATTTCGTATCCCTCCATCTTCTTCTATTCGGGCCCGGTTGCGGAGCCTTAATGTAAAGGAAGAGAAATAATACTATAATAATTGTTATTTTATTGTTTCTATGTCCATTATTAGATATTATGTTACACGATTGATGTAAATCCTCCAAGGGCGTAAATAAATAAAATAAAGTAAGGTGCTGCGTAACTGATACCTATACTAACGACATCTGTTAAAGGACTTACAAACTATACGCATAACCCTATACACACACTTCCTAAATACACAAAATCTACCACATGTTCCAGGAATTCATCATTCATAATTGGGTATTGTATAAAGAAGTTTTTTCGCAACCTTCCTATGAAATTAATATCACTGCTCGAGTAAAAGATTTTATATTAAGCACCCCTTAGTTGTTAGTTAGTAGAGGATAAAGATATTTTGAGAATTATACATGGTGTAAGGGAAACTATTGAGTTCCGCCCTGGTGTAACACCATGATTTAGAGTTGAAACATTACTTGAAATGGCTTTAGCCGTGTTTGGCTACTGGCTCTGAACAGCCAGGTATATTTTCCACATCTCCTTCCCACTATCTCCAGCCTCACAACATAACAAAATTGGGGATGCCGTAGTCTCCCTGGCTCCAGATGGTTGGGAGCCGTTGGGACTTTTGGCGAAAAAACAGGACCTTTTGGCTTCCGAAGCTTACCTCTTGGGCAACGGAACTAACTACCGAATTACGAGACGGCCCTGTTCAAAATGGGACGTGTGGTCAAGTTGTATGCCTAACCTAAGAAAAAAAATGACAAATATACACAGGTATGCAAAAATTCAAAGGAATTTACAAATGGAAAAAGCAAAGGTACATACAGATATTTAAAACTTATTATACAGATGTTCTTATAACATATGTAAGTGTTTATAGAAAATAAAGTACCAAACCGTAGTACATAGAAGAAATTGTCATCATATTATTACTGTAATTTACTTAATATAGCATATATAATACATGTAGGTATGTAAACGTAGTATTATTAGATATGATTTTAGATTTTCAAAAGTGTTTTCGTTAGTTGTTTTTGGGGTGTTATGCCGTGTTGCGCTACCTCATCAGCGTTACAGGGCAGATGCGTGACGATGGACACTGTCGTCCTGTCCGAAACGTTGGCTAAAGAAGGATTTAGCGCAACACGGCAAAACACCCCAAAAACAACTAGCGAAGAGAAGTATCTACATAAATAAAAATGAATCGCCGAAATGTTTGTACCCGCATAACTTCCAAACGACTGCACCAAATTGGATAAATCTTTTTTTTGTTGTCGTTATTGTAAGGACAAGGTTGTGAGCGTTGAATTCTGGCATAACGAAATTTGTTTAAAAAAATTGCAATAGGTGCAGCCGTTTGAAAACTGATTGTACCGGGACTGGATGTATTGAATGCTGGAGGGGGGAAGGGAACTCGGGAGGGGGGAGGGGAACTCGAGAGGGGCTCGCGGGGTGGAGAAAGCGGGAGAGGGGAGTGGGGAGAGGGAAGGCAGAGTGGGAACGGGACGAACGGGAAAGGACACGCAGGGAGAAACAATTTCTTTATTAAGTGGCATAGCAACGCATGCCGGGAACTCGCTAGTTATTAATAACTTTTAAATATCTACAACAAAACACTATACACTCCTCTTTCAGCCACAAGCTAATGCTTCCTTGAAAATAGTATTAAAAAATTTTAACCCCAAAATAAAAAAAAATCAGAGTGTGTAATTCACACGCGATAGAAGTGAAACTAGAAAGTCCCTAGATGTCGCTTTCTTTTCTTTTGCTTGTTTTTTTTAAGTGGTTTGGATATTGATTTCACAAAATAAAAATGTTTTTTTATTTTCATTTCGTAGGATTTGAACCCCCGTTCGCTCGATGTTTGTCTCTCTGGCCGCTGAGACTTGTCAGGCACCTTGCCAACTACGCTATGGAAGGCACGCTCCAAGGTGCGAATTTACAGCATTATATTTGAACCGAGTATTTGTGTAGACCTGAGTTGTGACGCATTTCCGTTTCACCCGAATTTTAAGTCACTAACGGCGCTAAAAAGTTTCATTTCAAAAATAAATTCGTTCACGTGTAGATTAAAAATACATCTACAAAGGCACGATATCAAAGCTCAGCGGAGGTTGAAAAGCCTTAATTTTATATAACTACATAATTTAGTTTTCAAACTAATTAAAAATTAATATAATGCCCACTGAGTTGTAACGCGCATCTTCCTTCGCACTCGCTTATTTTCAATTCAATTTTCGATTTAAATTTCATCGTAAACTTTTCAAATAAAACGTTTAATGTCAAAATATGACTTTCAACGAGAATAGTGCTTTATTTGGATATTGAAACTTTTTCGTAGTTGAAAATAAATTAGACTGTTCAAATTTGTCTTTCCTCAGAATCTTATTAAAGCTATATTTTTCCATGTTAAAGCGATGCGAAAATTTGACCGCTTAGAAATATTATATGCTAACTTTTGCCCCCCGGCTTCGCTCGCATAGTATTAAGGGGGTTCCCACTCCGCCTCCTCCACCTTCCCTATCCCCGCTTCACTCCCCCCCCCCCTCACCCTTCCCGCTGTCTAGTTACCAAGCAACGCTTTGCTTTTCGTCTGGCCAATAAACGTAAAATAAATAATTTCATAACGCGAGAGCTTACCAATGTATACAGCCTATATTACTCGCAAATTGTGTAGCTTTCTCGTAGTGAAAGAATTTTTAAAGTCCCTTCAGTATTTTTTGCGTGAAAGAGTAACAAACATACATCCATACAAACTTTCGCCTTTATAATATTAATAGGATATTGGAGGGGACCCACCACTTTCCCAACGGCGTTATAAGGAAACATATGGTTTCCTCCTTCACCGCACACGTCAAGACTCTACTTTTTTTGAACGAAGCTACATTTATTTGAACGACTCTAGACCCTCCAATGTCCATGCATACGGGGTTAGTAAGCAGTATGCAAGTACTTACATTAACATTATACAAAAGATAAATAGAAGTAGCAGCCCGTGGAATAATTCTTCTGAAATAGGTAACATCAAAAAGAGATAATAGTGTTAGTAAAAGAAAAAGAAAAATAAAAATAACGGCTATGACCAGTCGAAGAAACCTTCTGTAAATAAAATAAGTAATGAGGAAAAAACAGTTATATGATTATGTTATAATGTAAGTAATTACTATAGTAGCGGAAATAAAATAAAATATATTTTAAAAAAAGCCAGAGAAAGTATTCCATAGAACACCGGGCAGTCCCAATGAGAATGCGTATAGCTATCGGCCCAAACGCAGACGATGCTCGAAGTCCGGGTCCTTTAGCCGGTTCCCCGATTTTGCCTCGAAGAAATGTACTTGGGAGTTAATATCTCCCAAATATTAATAGGATAGAATAGGATGCTTTAATTAAATACTGCTGGAAAACCCTTTGGACTTGGAAACAATCGAATAACTTTTGGATAAGTCTTTTTGTAAGCCCAGAAAACATCAAGTAGGTATCAGGCTTTTGAAAACAGCTTTAACTAGCTCCTTTATCCTTTATCCAGCTCCTACTTACGAACCCCTTTTCGATTATGGTTTTAATACATATGTGGAAAATTAAATTCTTTAGAAAATGATCTATCAAAATTTTTATGATCATGACCGGTCAGTGGCTGAGTTGGCATCGCATTTGGGTCCCACCCAGGCATCCCGTGTTCGATTCCTCGGCTGGCTAAGCCCTCCATCATGACTCAAGCAACATTACGAGATTACATATGTAGTCGGCTTAGCAAAAAACCGCTAAAGATAAAGCACTCGACTTCACGTAATGACATTTTGGTGTTCGAAAATACTTTAATAGGCCACTTGCATGGATTTCATAACGACTTGGAAAAAATCGTGTGGATAGATTTTTTTACTAAGATTACGAAAATGTTAGTAAAAATTTTTAGAAATGTACAGTTTTCTCATCTATATATATATATCTATCTAATGAATCTATATTAATAAGAATGAATCGCCGAAATGTATGTACGCGCATAACTTACGAACGACTGCACCAAATTGGATAATTATTTTTTTTTGTTGTGTTTATTATTGTCAGGAGAAGGTTTGTATGAAAGAATTTTTTTTTTAAATCAAACAGAATTTTTTTTTTTATAAATAATTTTTAATTTTTTTTATAAATGTTTAGAGGTTTACCGTCGTGTTATTTATTGTTATTGATAAGAAAATGCCACCAGTAAGGCGTCAAAATAACGGTCTGCGTACGCGTAACGCAAGTCGAGTTCACAATCTTCGAGACAATGAGACTGAAGAAGAGAGTTGGCAGCGTTTGGAGGCAAATATAATGCGAATTTCTCAAACGAGATCTACCGCGACTCCGGAAGAACCTACACCATCGACTTCAAGTGAGAGGCAAGAAAACAGACGATCTAACGTAACAATTACCTAGGAACGTTTGGCGTTTAGATAAATGATACAACAGTATCGGTCGTGTATCAGCCGATTGATTTCGGTCATTTCAATCGATCATCGGTCGATTTTGGAACAATGAGCACTATTTGTCAACATTGCAATGATTTGAGGTTTCGACTCGAACCGCCAGGATTATGTTGTGCGAATGGAAAAGTCAAATTAACACAACTGACGATGCCACCTGAACCACTGAAGTCATTACTCTCAGGGCAAGAACCTCTATCAAAGCTTTTTTTGCAGAATATTCTAAATTACAACAGTGTGTTCCAAATGGCAGCATTTGGTGCAAATGTAATTGAAGAACTTGGTTTCAATCCAACTTTTAAGGTATTTTTTTATTATTTTGTGACACACATTATATACATCTATTGTAATATAAACCTTCATATATGAAAATTCTATTGAGGCTCATAAATGTAGATTTTTTTAACCGTAGAAATATAATCATATTTCGATGTACGGTAAAGATAAAATCATTCGTAAAATTGACGCATGATTTTTAACTAGCTATAATATAATATTATTAAGGGCCATTAGCCAGCCAGCGGCAATTCAAAATTTGCCTTAATTTATACCTACATTCAAAAATGCTGAAAGGCGTGATGATAAAACCACTAAAATTATGTACTTTTTGTAATTATTTTTGATCATATGACCTACGGTTAAACCGTAATATGATAAAAATAAACATATTTACTCATAATTTTAAATATATCATTACCAGATAAAAGAACAATCTTTCGAAATCGATTTATACTTTTCTGTGGAAAAGTCAACACGGCTAAAATTTTAATATTAATTGATTTCGAAAGATTGTTCTTATATATGTTATTATATATTAAGACAGAGGCCCTTATTTTCCTCAGGGTCCCCTGTATGAAGCTAATGCAAAAAAAAATACCAGTTGCTGAATTAATCATCTAGATCAATAAATCATATTCATCCTAAAATATTAAGGGGTGTGCCGACCTTTGTCAATATATTGAAGATCTCTCATACTCTTCTATCTCATTCACTCACTCACTTGTCACATTTAATAAAATAAAAGTTTCAACACTTCGGTACGGTCATTTTGGAGCTCAGGTTCGGTCGTTTTAAGACAGAGTCGGTCATTAACTCGGCCCTATGGCACCGAATCCACTGAAATTTTTTATTCTTTCTAAGAACCATGGTCTTTACACGATTCAATCAAAAAATATGGCAACAGAAGAATTAAAAAAAAAAAACATTGTTTTAACACTTGGGGTCGGTCATTTAAGAGCTTGGGGTCGGACGTTTTAGAACTTGGGTTCGGTCGTTTTAAGACTTGGAGTTATCTTCGGTCATATCTGTATCGAATCAATCAAAGGATCTGCCAAAAGAAGTTTTTTTTTTTAAATCATCAGTTTAACTTGGGCTCGATAACTTCGGCCCTATGGCACCGAACCGACTGAAATCTTAGATTCTTACTAAGAATCACGGTCTGTACACGAATCAATCAAAGAATCTCCTAAAAGAAGAATTATTAATTAAATCATCGTTTTAACACTTGGGGTCAGTCATTTAAGAGCTTGGGTTCGGTCGTTTTAAGACTTGGGGTCGGTCTTAACTTTGGCCCTATGGCACCGAACCGACTAAAATTTTATATTCTTAACAAGAATCATAGTCTGTACACGAATCAATCAAATAATCAATTATTATAAGCAATATTTATCAGCCTGAAACACTCATCCACATTGAAAAAATCTTCCGAGAAAAAATACATGACGCCAACGTCCCGTTGGCGTCATGTATTTTTTCAATGTGGATGAGTGTTTCAGGCTGATAATTATTGCTTATAATAATTGTTACCCTTTGTGCTATGCATAAAAATCTTGTCTTAAACGTTAGTTAAACAATTAAAAATAATAATTAATCAAATAATCTGCTAAAAGTAGAATTTTTAATAAAATCGTCGTTTTAACACTTTGGGGTCGGTTTTTTCAAGACTTGGGGACGGTTATATATTCGGCCCTACAGCACGGAACCGACTATAATTTTGGATTCTTACTTAGAATAATTTTGTTGTATAAAAATCAGTCATAGGATCTATGACAAGGGAAGATTTTATTTTTAAATCATCCTTTTAGCACTTGGGGTCTTAAGTTTTAGAACTTGGGTTTGGTCGTTTTAAGACTTGGGGTCGGACATAACTTCGGTCATATCTGCATGGAATCAATCAAAGGATCTGCCTAAAGAAGATTTTTTTTTAAATCATCAGTTTAACTTGGGCTCGATCATTACTTCGGCCCTATGGCACCGAATCCACTGAAATTTTTGATTCTTACTTAGAATCATGGTCTGTACACGAATCAATCAAATAATCTGCTAAAAGAAGAATTTTTAATAAAATCATAGGTTTAACATTTGGGGTCGGTCATTTTAAGACATAGAGTCGGTCATTACTTCGGCCCTATGACACCGAATCCACTGAAATTTTTGATTCTTGCTAAGAACCATGGTCTTAACACGATTCAATCAAAAAATATGGCAAAAGGAGAATAAAAAAAAATCATTGTTTTAACACTTGGGGTCGGTCATTTAAGAGCTTGGGTTAGGTCGTTTTAAGACATAAAGTCGGTCATTACTTCGGCCCTATGGTACCGAACCGACTGAAATTATTGATTGTTTCTAAGAACCATGGTCTGTACTCGAATTAATCGAAAAATATGGCAAATCGGTCATAACTTCGGTCCAATGGCACCGAACCGACTGAAATTTTAGATTCTTACTAAGAATCACGAATCAATCAAAGAATCCGCTAAAAGAAGAATTTTTAATAAAATCATCGTTTTAACATTTGGGGTCGGTCATTTAAGAGCTTGGGTTCGGTCATTTTAAGACATGGAGTCGGTCATTACTTCGGCTCTATGGCACCGAACCGACTGAATTTTTTTGTTGTTTCTAAGAATCATGGTCTTTAAACGATTTATTAAAAAAATATGGCAAAAGAAGAATTTTAAAAAAAATCATCATTTTAACACTTGGGGTCAGTCATTTCAAGACTTGTGGTTGGTCATATATTCGGCCCTACGGCACGGAACCGACTGAAATTTTGGTTTAATAATTAGAATATGGTTGTACAAGAATCAATCATAAGATCTATGCCAAAGGAAGATTTTATTTTTAAATCATCCTTTTAACACTTGGGGTCCTAAGTTTTAGAACTTGAGTTCGGTCGTTTTAAGACTTGGAGTCGGACATAACTTCGGTCATATCCGTATCGAAACAATCAAAGGAGTTTTTTTTTTTAAAACATCGTTTTAACTTCGGCTCGATCTTAAATTCGCTCCAATGGCACCGAACCGACTGAAATTTTAGATTCTTACTAAGAATCATGGTCTGTACACGAATCAATCAAATAATCTGCTAAAAGAAGAATTTTTAATAAAATCATAGGTTTAACACTTGGGGTCGGTCATTTTAAAGCTTGGGTTCGGTCGTTTTAAGCCATGGCATTTTACTTTGGTTCTATGGCCCCGAACCGACTGAAATTTTTGATTCTTTCTTTTTTTTTTTTACAGTGAATACCGCACAAGAATCTCAACTGCTCACGTCTGGATCCAGTAAGACTATGGCATCCCCAATTGGGGTATGTTGTGAGGCTGAAGGTAGTGGGGAGGGGAAGGAGGTGGGGAAGAGGAAGGTTGGGAAGTACCTGGCTATTCAGATCTGGTCACCAAACACGGCTAAAGCCATTTTCAAGCAACGTTACAACTCTGAATGGTGGTCTTACACCAGGGCGATACTGATAGTATCTTCCACTCTGGAACATGCCGCAAATATACTATACATTATTTTTAATGAATTAATTGTGAAATAACACAAATTAATCAAATAAAATTTATTTGCGCATGCCGGGTTCGAACCCGCGACCTCCGGATTATGAGTCATTGTGAGGACTACGATGGTCGTCAAAAGAATCTGCTAAAAGAAGAATTATTAATAAAATCATCGTTTTAACACTTGGGGTCAGTCGTTTTAGAGCTTAGGTTTGGTCATTTCAAGACTTGGGGTCGGTCGGCAAACTATCGGCGCTATTTGTTTCTCCAGAAGGAAAAACGAATAATAATGTACATTACAAGGCATTACAATAGTTATGGTCGAATTATTTAATTGATATTTATTTCATTATATATACATTTTTTTGTAACCTGTAATATTCGATATATGGAATTATTGATAATTCAACTGATTTGAATTTACCGGAAGTGTTACATTTCCTTAGTCCGCGACTGTACACCACCCGTGTGAAGCCGAGGCGGGCTAAATAGTAAATCCAGTCTTTCAGGAATTTCGAAAATAACATAGCTAGTATATATAAATAAAAATTAATCCCCGAAATGTATGTACGCGCATAACTTCCGAACGACTGCACCAAATTGGATTATTCTTTTTTTGTTGTGTTGGTTATTGTCAGGACAAGGTTTGTATGAGAGAAAATTTTGAAAAAATTCAGATTTTTTTTTTAAATGTCATAATATGAAAAGTGAGTGGGTGAATGAGATAGAAGACTGTGAGAGATCTTCAATATATTGACGAAAGGATTGTATTAAAGAAAATTTAAAAAAAATCGAACAGAATTTTTTTTTTTTAATCTCATAATTTTATTTTTTAATCTCATAAAAGATGAAAAGTGAGTAAGTGAATGACACAGAAGAGTTTGAGATATCTTCAATATATTGACAAAAGGTAGGCATTACAATACCCCTTAATATTTTGCCGAGGAGAGAATGAATATCATTTTTTGACCAAGATTATTAATCCAGCGACAGGTATTTTTTTTTTTTGCATTAGCTCCACAGAGGAGATCCGGAGGAAAATAATTGCCCTGAGAGTCGGGCTGGAAAGGTCAAAAGGCCTCCCTCAACCAGTCTCTCTCGATCCGGCCCGCCACGAAGCAGGTGGGCAGACGCATCCGCCACCAAGACCTGGACAAACCTCACCCCATGAACCTGGGCACCCCTATTAAGTCACCAAACGTAGCGAACCACTTGGGGTAACCTATGGCGGAGGCGTTGGTTATCCAATAAATCGTTCTCGGAGCGGCGGTACCCATACCCGCCTCTCAAATTGTGAATCATTGGTATGTATCAACGCAAAAATTTTAAAAAGATGTTTAGGTTGTGGTCACAGCTGTTTATGGAATTACAGAAAGCACAAGTGTTATTAGTGTTTATACCCAATTCGGTTGACAACACGTGTGTTAAGAAAATGAAGATAATGTTGGTATTTTATTTTTAATTTTTAACTTAATGAGTAAAACCTCAAATTGTAATATTTAAATAAATGAAGACAATATAAGCGAAACTCAATCGAAAATCTGGAAACAGAAAAATCAGAAAAACATATTGACACCTCTGGGACTCGAACCCAGGACCTCTTGTCCTTCCCCAGATTTTCGATTGAGTTTCGCTTATATTGTCTTCATTTATTTAAATAATGTTGGTAGTTCTTAAGGTACGTTTTCTTCTTCTTTCGTATGGTGGGGGGTCAGAGGGGGACATCTAGGTCTGCGAGCCAGTCTAGGGCCTCAGGCGTTGCCCTGTGGACCTCATCAATCCCGCCGGGGAATGAATGGAGCGGGCATTCGTTGACCACATGTTCGGTGATCTGCACCGCACCGCATTCACACGTCGCCGACTCTTTAAGGCCCCATCTATGCATCATGTGAGCACAACGGCTATGGGAGCACCTTATCCTATCCTAGCAGAAGAGATCCTTAATTCTGACCTCAAGGCTATGGAAGAATTTTTCCTCAATTGGCGACTAAAGCCGAATGGGTCGAAAACAGTTGTGACAGCTTTCCATCTCAGTAATTCACAGGCAAACGCAAAACTCTGTGTTCAGTTTGATGGAAAAAATATTTACCATGACCCCCATCCCCGCTATCTTGGAGTAACTTTGGACAGGAGCCTGAATTACCGGAAACATATGGAAACAGTGGGCAAAAAAACCAGGACAAGACTAAACTTAGTCAATAAGCTGGCTGGTACTAGCTGGGGATGCGACGCCAACACGCTCAGAACGGCATCCATTGCCCTGGTTTTCTCAGCAGCTGAATACTGTGCTCCAGTATGGGCCAGAAGCGCCCACACTTCCATGGTCGACGTTCAGCTTAATGCCACAATGCGAACCATCAGCGGAACCTTAAAATCGACTCCTCTTCCTTGGCTTCCCGTACTTGCAAATATAACCCCGCCAAATATCAGGCGAGAGATTGCAACACTGAGGGAATACAAGAAGGCGCTGCAAAAAAGCGAAATACCCTTGCACGATGATGTCGTTTCTCACCCGGCATGCCGCTTATAGTCTCGAAAACCCTTCTGGACGGAAGGAGAAAGACTCCTTCGAACACCTCTCACCCCAGAAGATAGGTGGAAGCTTGAGTGGCAATCAGCCAACGTCAAAAACGCCCATCTCGTGCAAGACCCCACTGAGAGACAGCCTGGGTTCTCATTGCCTCGCAAACTCTGGACTTAAGGTACGTTAACATTGATTGAGTAGCGAGTATACTCGCTACTCGCTGAAAACCATTCGCATTACTTTCAAGTAGAGTACATTTGTGCCCGCCGCCCGTTGAAAGATACAAAGCAAAGTAAATACGCAAATTAAGCTTATTTTCATGCTTATTTTAAAAAGGTGGAAGAATAAATTAGTAAGAAGAAAATAAATAAACTATGGATATGAAAAGAGATTAATGGCAGAATAAATAAATAAATTTATATATTTTTATACTTACTCGCCCAAAAAATAGAACGAAATGGATTGAATCTACTAAAGAGCTGACTCACCCACTGTACCAAAATTACGGTGTTCGGACGCGTTTAGTTACTACTAGTAGTTTATTTCCACAAGTTCAAGTATGTATAGGAAGGTATATGAAAGTATCGAAAAAATAAATGTTTAATAAAGACAGTTTTTGCTTCTAAGTATTTGTGCCCCCGTGCCCCCCCCCCCTGTCTAAATCCGCCCTTGCTCTCCACTCGCGACTAAAATACTTTATCAATCGGAACCGGGATTTAGTCGAAGTATGATACAGTCAAAAGTGACCGAATTGGATATAGGCACCTTAGCTCAGTTGGTAGAGTTATTGTCGTCATGAAAGCAGAAGGTCCTGGATTCCAGCCCCAGGGGTGTCAGTATTTTTTTTTCTGATTTTTTGTCTTCAGATTTTTGATTGAGTTTCACTAATATTGTCTTCATAAATTGACAGGGTTTGAATCTTGCAATCATATATAAAGATAGCAGCCAAAAAAAGTGCGTTAAGAAAATAAAGATAATGTTGGTAGTTCTTAGTCGAAGTATGATACAGTTAAAAGTGACCGAATTGGATATAAGCACCTTAGCTCAGTTGATAGAGTTATTTCCATGAAAGCAAAAGGTCCTGGGTTCGAGTCCCAGAGGTGTCAATATCCTTTTCTGATTTCTGTCTTCAGATTTTTGATTGACTTTCGCTAATATTGTCTTCATAAAATGACGAATGTTTTTACTTGCGTTTGTTATTAGTTAATGTTCGTGAACCAACTTCAATCGAATTTCTACGAATGGTCAATGGTGAATTGTGCGCAACATATAGAGAAGCCTGTGTGCTACAAAAAGTGCTCCAAAATTGTAAATTTAATTTGGGATGAGTGTACGATTGCGCCCAAACGAGCAATAGATACACTCGATAGAACATTCAGAGATTTGCGTAGCAATCAGAACCTCTTCGGAGGCGCGATGATTCTACTGGCTAGAGATTTTCGCCAAACGCTACTAGTTATTCCCAGATCAACAACAGCTGCTGATGAAATAAATGTTTGCTTGAAAGCATCAAATTTATGGAGATACGTGAAAAATCTTAAGTTAATATATTACGAGAGATTTTTCAATATTTAATGGTTTTTTTGCGTTTTCGAAGTCGCCTACGTCCATAACTGTACGAACAAAAAAAAAGTTAAATCAAAAGAATGATAGTTACATTTACTTTCTATCCCACAAAATATAATTATACATTGTCAAAAAATATTTTTCTTACTTTACAACTGTTTTAAAATAGCTGTTTTCAACAAATCTCAATCGACCTGCAAATATTTTTCTTATGTGGTCATATACAAGAAGGAAAAAAAAGAAAAAATATATGTTTAGATAGAAAACATCTCAATCTATGCCAGCTCATTTTTACATTTTTTAATTAAAGAGCCTTTTTACCTAAATTACGATGTGATACTATTAAAAAAACTGCATAAATCAGTCAACTTTAAAATCGTTTTAATGTACCAAAAAACAGGTTAGTTAATAAAATAAAAATATCATACAATTAAACGGTATTTTAAGTAAGTCAATTTAAAAAAATATTTATTAAATTCCAATGATTTACTTGGTTTACTTCGATATTCGTAAGTATATATAAATACCACTTTGATCAATCAAATCCATTGCGCGAACAGGCCTCGCCGAGAACAGTCGCTCCCGACGCTGTCCCGCGTGATTTAAGTAAAAACAGAATCACCAAAAAGATCAATCATTTACTAGACCTGAATACATTGTGAAAATTATTAAACTGATCTTTTTACAATGTTCTTTAATTTACCATCCACAATATTTGCGCGGGCGAATTCAGTCGGCGTTGGCCTCAGGGAAATTCAACGCAAACATTTAATATTCTGTTTTTATGATAATAAAAAAACAATTGAAAATAAATACATAAATCTTTCTGATAATTACATAAGAAACTATAATATGATATGCATAATTCGGTGTTAAATAAATACATATAAAAAAAAATCTTAATGTAATTTCGTTAAATTATTTACATAAAAATTATTCCTTACATCCTAGTTTTGTTCACTTTTAGAAATATTTATTTTTAAAATATTTCTTTTTATAAAATATTTCTTTCATTACTAGTTTTATCATTTTTGGTAAGGCTCTCGACTAGCGTTAAATTTTATTTTATTTTTCTATATTATTCCACAATTTACTAATTTAAAAATATTAGGTCCTTACATATGAAATTGGCGTTTTGTATGGGAGGAACATAAAGTCTTTTTTTTTAAATATTATATATTTATTTAATCAAAGGTACCATTGCTATCTACGCACTTTTGCCATCTCATAGGTATTCATCGATCCCTTTACTAAAAAAACCATTCGGACGGGAATCAATAAAATCTTTGATAGTCCAGTCAACCTGTGTCGTAGAACACCAGTTGAAGGAAATAAATAGTATAAAGCTAGTTTTTTCCCCATCGACTACTACTATTTAGACAAGTGTTTTGTCAAAAGTCCCCGCCCCTACCACCCTTGCTCCACCCCCTGTGCCCCCCAAACATGAAAATTGTAAGGGTTTTGTAAATCGCGTCTATCTCAATTACCAAACAACACATCGGATTGAAACTTTTTTATTCTCGTTTTTATAATATTTTCTACAATTAATGTCCAGTAAATTTTCATCGTAACTTTTACCGTTTGTTTGTAATTCATATGAAAAGGGAAAAATTTGTATATTTTTGGAACGAAATTTTACTTTTTGTGACAGAACTTTTCAGGCCGACATTTTATGAAAAAATGTTTCCTACAAAGGTTATAGTCCTTTCTATGAGCTATGAAATAATATATTTTAATGTGTACTTTATGGCAAGAAAACACCAGATATCAACCGTGAATGCTTGGTGCGCACCACCTCTGCGGCGCTCCGCGGCAGCCAATTTATTGCCGCACTACTCATGTTTGTTTATACTTATTTATTGTATTTTTTGTCAATTGCTTTAAAATTTGGTTTTACTGAAGAATTAAAATAATGCTTACTGGTATCAGTTCAAGATTTCAGCAATTAAAAATGCCAGAGTTGTTGCATGCAGAGTGAATCATGCCAAGGTCAGAGTCCAGAGAGAAGGTCGCGTCGCAAATGTCCGTTTTTCGCAGTGATTGTGTTTTACGGTTTGTGTTTGTTTTTGTGAACCAAAATGGAAGACGTGTCTTGTGTTATTTGTTTTGCTTTTGTGCCAGTTTCACTACCTGGATGGTCTGGATACATGCGAAACTGTTTCGATGGTAGACAAAACTTTGAACCATCTTATGTACTAGCTTTGCCTTTCATAAACATAGATCCAGGAATTCTGACTGCTATTTATTCTGCCCTTAGTTACGCTTCTAAAGAAAGCAAGGTAGCTGACCAGCCGTGTATTGTCACATTTGACCAACCACTTTTCCTGAAAGCAGTTGACATTGTTGTAAGTTCTTCTACAGAAAGTGAAATATCTGGAGTAATCGTCAGACTAGGCGGATTCCATCTTCAAACGAGTTTCCTTGGTTGCTTAAGAAAGTTTATGGAAGGTCGTGGATTCGAAGAAATGTGGACCTCTGTTTATGGAAAATCAACGATTCCTCACCTTATGTCAGGACATGCTTACGCTAAGTCTTATAGAGCTCACATGATGACCCAGGCAGCTTTGATATTATTGCTATTCGACAAATGTTTACATACGAATTACAAACAAACAGTAAAAGTTACGATGAAAGTTAACTGAACATTAATTGTAGACAATGTTACAGCAGAGAGAATAAAATAAATTGCAATCCGATATGTTGTTTAGTAATTGAGATTGACGTGATTTACGAAACCCTTACACTTTTCATGTTTGGGGGGGCGGGGGCGAGGATTTTTGGCTAAACACTTGTCTAAATGATAGTAGTCGATGGGGAAAAAATAAACTTTATACTATTTTTTTCCATCTAAAAACACAGGTTGACTGGGCTATGAAGGCGGTTTGGACTGCCCCATCGGAGTTGAATTTTTTCCCTTGCAAGAAGTTATCCAAATTTAGAAAAAATGGTAATCTGTTGGGGCAAGGTCCGGAGAGTACGGTGGATGTCTTAGACATTCCGATTGAAGCTCCTCTAATTTAGTAGCCGTCTGTTATGCAGTGTGTGGTCTAGCGTTGTCATGAAGCAGCAGTGGCCTAGAGCGATTAACCAGCCTCGGTTGTTTAGCAGCTAGCTTTTCCATCATGGTTTGCAGTTGCTGACAATAGACTTCTGCCGTAATCGTCTGGCCAGATTTAAGAAAGCTGTAGTGAACGACACCAGCACTAATCGACCAAACGCTCACAAGTAACTTTTTTGGAGTCAATTTTCGCTTGGGGCATGGTTTGGCTGGTTTGGCAGGGTTCAGCCATTGCGATGAGCAAACATACTTGACTTTATATATACTCTTACTTACACCAGCGCATATGTACAAGAAATCTTCACTATGTATAAATTCGTTTGATATTCATATCAACTTATTGTTATGGGTATTTTTGAAGTCGATTATACGTTTGAAGTGGAGGGTTTTTATGTAAACAAAGGAGAGAAAGTTTTAGGAAGGAAAAGGGTATGAGAGGTGATTAGAAATCAGGGGTCAGTGTGTCCAGGAGTGATGGAAATATGAATCCATTCCGCGGTGAAAGGTAATAAATCGAGAAAATAGATGATCTGCCAACAACGCACAAGCAACCGATTGAAAAAAAATTGTCCTTAAAAATTTATAATGGGTTTTAAATCATCAAATATTTGAAGTAAATTTTCGAGTTCTGTGAAAGTTCTATTCAAGTTCTGTCATATTTAATTTTTATGATGCAACTGGCTTATAATGATATAATAACAGAACTTGAGTAGAACTCACACAAAACGTGGATATTATCTTAAAATATTTGATGAATTGTTAAAATTTTTTACAAATATTAAATAAAAAAGATCAAAAAAAAGGATTAATAAAAGTATCTACATAATCGTCTATTCAACCGTTATATTATTCACAATAAATATGTCCAGTTGTGAAAGAAAATCAAAGACAAAAATATTTTTTTCTTTGTGATAATTAATAACAAAAATAATTTTCGATTCATCAAAGTAATATTTACTAACCCCAAAATACTTAATTTGAGATGAAAAGGGCATAATTTCCATTGAAAAATATTCCTTTCTGCCAAAACTCAAATAAAACTGATTTTATACCCCTGAGAACGGTGCATATTCTGTGAACATAATTACACACGAGTTTCACGGTAAAGTCGACGCCTTACAACTTGACGCGAGGAACAAATGCCGCGGAATTAGATTAGAAGAGGCGTTATGAAATTATTTTCAAATTCGTCGAGGATTTTTCGTTGCCGAATTCAAGAAACGACACGGGCGACGTTACATCAATGTCCGAAACTAAAAACACCGAATTTGAAAACAGTCGTAGCCCTGTTATTCTCCTTTGCCCTTTCTTGTGGAGAACGTTCTTTTTTTTAAATGATTTTTGGCTAGGTTATTATCGTTTTTTCGCACCTATAAAATTATGTACCGTCTTTCCGGTTTACAAAAAACGGTCTGATTTTTCGGATTGAAATTTTCAAAAAATCGCCAGGGTTTCAAAAATATGATTAACAAAAAAAATGCAGAATGTCTTAGAATATTTGCCTAAACCAGAATATATATTTTTTTAATTGATGCAATTGGCCTATTGCCTATCTTTCGTTGGCCATTTTTTTATGAGGATAACTTCTCGTATGAAGAAGTTATATTATATTATTCTTACTTCTTATTCTCATTCTTATATCTTCTCCCTCGTTTATGAAGACAAATATCACCCTGCATTAGAGTTCTGGTATTCTTGTAAAAGGCCGCCAAAGGCTACCAAAATTCCTAAAATTATAGACTATATATATTCCTAGACACTTTGCGCGGATGGATATTTGATAGGGGTGATTTTGACAAACTCTATCAGATGATGAGCCAATTAGATTGGCAAGAGCTTTGTAGCTTTGACACTATTAATGAGGCGCTACACTATTTTTATACATGTATATATAATGTATTTGACGCTTGCTTCCCTAGGAAACCTCCCAACAATGGTGGACGTAGATATCCGAAGTGGTTCTCTAGATATACCATCATGAACATTGAGATGAAACATGCTCACCGTAAAAAATGGAAAGCTACCGATAATTAAAGTGAACATGAAAAGTTTAGTAAACTCAGAACAATTGTTAAACAAAATGTTCATATAGCATTCCGTAATTATGTTAAATCTATAGAGAGTAATATCAAACATGATCCCAAGACATTTTGGGACTACGTCAAATCACTACGCAAAGATGGTGGTATAACAGACATCACGATGCATGGTGATCGAGAAGTTAGAGGAGCGGATATAGCCAATGCATTCGCAAATCATTTCCAATCAGTGTATAGTAATGAGCCTCCATTACTAAATCCCACTGCTGCTTCCAAGATGAATGTGAAGGGAGCCTAAAACATTGACATAAGTCATATAGATGAATCAGATGTTAAATCTTTGATAAAAAAATTAAATATACAAATTCATTTGGGCCAGATTTTCTACCAGTCTTTTTTTAAAAGGATGTGTTGAATTTTTAAAACTGCCTTTGAGTTTTATATTCAACCTCTCTTTAGAAACTAGTGTATTTCCTGATTCCTGGAAAGTCTCAAAAATTTGTCCTATTTTCAAAAATGGATCAAGGACATCCAATGAAAACTACAGACCGGTGGCAATCCTTTCTGCCCCGGCTAAGTTATTCGAATCGATACTTCATAAACACTTGCAGTTTCAAGTAGAGCCATTCTTAATATCGGAACAGCATGGGTTTAGAAAAGGTCGATCAAATGACACCAATCTATTGGTATTCACAGATTATGCTCATACAATGATTTCTCAAAGGCCTTTGACACCGTAAACCATGATATCTTATTAAATAAATTGTCAACGATAGGTTTTTCTTTCCGGTTTCTTATATTCTTTGCCAGCTATTTTACTGAAAGAAAACAATTTGTATCACATGGAATATTCTTATCAAAATTATTTCTTGTTTTCTCAGGAGTACCTCAGGGCTCTAATTTAGGACTACTCCTCTTTTTATTAATGATATAACGGAAATTATTCTGCATTCCAGGTCACTTCTTTTCGTTGATGTTTTAAAACTTTTCTTGGAAATACAAACTTTAGAGGACTGCATTCGACTCCAATCAGACATTGATAGAATTGTTGACTGGAGTAAACGGAATCAGATTGAATTCAATATCTCTAAATTTTTCATTCTTTCTTTCACTAGAGCGTATCATACCTGGTTTTTTCCGGTATACTATGACGGCTCTAAATTTAAAACGTGTCTCCACTATGAAAGATCTTGGTATTTTGTTTGATTATAGGTTAACTTTTCATGGTCATATCATTATGACGTGTAGTACTTCACTGAGAATGTTGGGTTTGGGAGACACCCGGGTTCTCACAGTACTATACAATGCTTTGGTTAGGAGAAAGGTGTGGAGCCCAAGTGAAATATTCCCTCATGTTGGAGAGGGTTCAGAAGAAATTTCTGAGATTTCTTTACCTGAGGAAGTAAGGCTACTATCCATGGCTCTACCCTACCCAATTTCTCTTGGGCATGCTTGGTGTGAACCTTCTACGGGTCAGAAGGGATGCGCTCATTGTAACACATTTCTTCAGACTGATTCGTGGAAGGTTCGAAAACTCGGCTATCATGGAGAACATTAGTTTCTATGTTCCCGATGGTTATCTCCGTCATCGACAGCATAGACTGTTTTATCTCCCGGCTTGCAGAACTAACTTGCCAATGGTTATGCTAGTCGGGAGAGCTGTCATGTTGTTAAATAGAATGACTTCGAATATCAATATGTTTAATATCAATGAAGCACAATTCAGACAACAAGCTTTGTTGTTGTTAATATGATTGTGCTTCATTGTAATATAAATTACTTAAACCTGTTTAAATTTTAAATCTTAATACTCTTTTAAAACTGTTTTTTTTGTTAAATGAATAAATAATTGAATTCAATTGAATTGAATAAGTAATGGTAGAAACTAAAATGACCCTCCCATCCAGATCGTGACGGAGGCCCGAAATGACTTGGCAGAAAAATTGGTGATGGTGTTATTACCTTGTTATCTGAAGGGGAGTGGTCCTCGCCTCTCCTTTTCCACTTCCGACCCGCCTGCCCTACATAGTAGAGAGTCCAAGGTACAAATGTCAGAAGGTTTGTTGGAAGATTTGTGAATGAATGAAGAATTTGATTTATTTGAAACAAATTAGTAGTAATGGTACTGGCTGCTGGTTTATTGTGTGAAGTTGTGGTTGATGACTTTTAAGCTTTTTTATTCCTACATTATCATCAAACGGACTATTTGGCTTAGGTGGTGTTTAATTTTTTCTAAATAAAACAGCGTCCTAAATGAATAAAATGATTCAAAAATGAATATTTCATCAAAAATAACTAATAACTATATAACCATCACGCCGTTTCCCGCAGGGGTAGGCAGAGAGGACGGACCAAAAATATAATCAAAATATGTAGAAAATACTTAGGACGGCTTGTTTCGGAAGATTTAAACAATTCATCTAATTTAAAAGATAATTTTCAAGTTCTGTGAATATACTTAAGTTAATATTTAAGTTCTGTATATATTGAAAATTAACTTTTAAATTTGAAGAATATTTTCTGAAACAACCCGTCCTTAGTTTTTTGTCTTCCGAATCAACGATTGCCTATCTACCCTGAGGCCCTGAGGAAAATAATTTATTATCTTTGGGAATGCTATGTGGAGCGTTTTTTTTTAAGTAAAGTAAGTAGAGGAATTCTGGGAAGAAAAAAGGTATGAAGGGTGGGTGGGAATCTGAGGGTCAGTATTTCCAGGAGGGACATATTTATGAAGTCATCCCACCCATTGTGGTGTGAGGCGTTGGGTCGACAGAAACCTAACGAATAGATCAACCGGCCTTTCCCGATACAACCCACGGTGGACAGACGCATTTGTTACCACGACCTGGACAAACCTCACCCCATAAACCCGGGCACCCTTGTTAAGTCACCAAACGTAGCGAACCAGTTGGTGTGACCTAGAGGTGTGCTCATACCCACATCCAAAAAACTGCTTCACTTAGATAATAGTTATTCCACTTCTCCATCAAGACTCAATAGTCAGAATTATTTTATTTTCACGAGTAAAGCTTTTATTTTCAAAAATCTAATTTAGACCTTTGATTCATCTCACATCCACGCTTTTATAGCTCCGAGCTCTTGAGACCCAAATACGTCAAAAGCAATAAACGTTATGAAATTAATGTTCTTATCTGGCAAAGTGGATTTCCAAAAACTGTGTTCGGATTTATAGAAATTATTTGCTGCTACATTCTGATTGTTTTTAGTAAAAAAAACTTTGTTAATTTTTTATACGAAAACATAACTCTTTTAACAGAATAAGGTGAAAAAAATATTATTTCATCTTTCAAACTTCTTCGTTTCTTCATATTATTTTTTCTAAAAATAAAAAGTCATTTTCGTATTATTTCAAAACAGCTTTATTTGTTTCTCCATTTTGTGATTTCTTACAAATCTATAAAAAGACATAAGTTATGAATGTTTATTCAATAAGTATACCGTTTTTTGACATTTCAACTTACCTACATAGTATAAAATAACATGATTACATTTTTCAAAATTACATACTAGGTACCGTCATTTTTTATAAAAAAATATATAAATAAATTTTATTCAATCCCACAAAAATGCTAACATATACTTACTAAAATATTACATTTATATTCATTATTGTAAAATCAGAAGGGTGATCCTTTATGTTTCGCGTTAGCACTAACGCGCTAAATACTGCGCTCATGTTAACCTTTTGGAGGCCAGGCTATTTAAATAATATTTAAAAAATAATGTTCTTTTAAATTTAAAATCTGGTGGATGGTATCTTAAGTATCATTTACAGCAACATCGTGATTTTTTCACATCTATAACTTGTAAAGTAACTGAAACAAAGGTGTTTATAATAATTTTCGGAGCATACTTTGCGATTTTTTTCTATCGAGGAAATTTTATATAATTTTCGTTTCGGCGTGGAACGCGTCTAGATATTATAATTAAAAATAATATATGTATTTATATTTATATATATTTTTTTTAAGAGCTTAAAAACTTCAAATGTTTAAGGGAGACATGTAAGAATTTTTTTTTCTGTCAAGGGAATTTCATATAATTAGCGTTTCAACTCTACATATGTATGGATATTATCTTAAAAAATAACATATATCTATATTTTTAGAAACTTAAAAACTGAAGTGTTCAAGAGAAATATGTTATAAAACGGTAGAAATTCGGAATGCGGGGGCTCAAGACACCAACTCTTAACAGTAGTTAAACTGTGCGTTTGCAGCATAATCCTCGTTAAGAGAGGTCAGTCGTGGGAAAATTTGCGATTAGAAAGTCATCGCGTAAAAAATAAAAATAATAAATACATAATGTTAAATAACAAATAGTTAATCATTTAAGAACGCTTATTAGGCTTATCTGTAAATAGTTTTAATTACTAATAAATAGTTATACATGCTTTTAAGTAGATAATTAATCCATTTAACATACGACATGCATAGACAAGCCATTGAAAAGCGCAGAAAATTGACAGCCGATAACGCACGACGGACGCCTTCCGATATCCGACGGATTTCGCTTTTTTAACACAAATACACGATATACAAAATCACCGTTCAGAAGGGAACAACGCTAAAATATCAAATAATATTTATTCATTTATCACTTACGTCAGTTGTTGCGGAGACATTCGAACCATTGTACCTGTTGTTCAATTCTTTAACATAAGAACAACACCCTTTTATTTGTTAAGTGTGACATTGTCACATGCAATGGGTAACAAGGTAATTGAGCAAATAATTATGAAAATTTTCTCAGATACCTACTCGTTATAGTAAACAAAGTTAAATAATGAGATTAACGACATACTTTGTTTTGTGTAATAGTAATAACTAATACCAGAATAATAGGACACAATAATTGAAAAGTTACCTCCTTAAATGCAGTGATTGGGTTATTTGCAAAATAGTTAGTCTAACTTTGATTTATAAAAGAGCATGTTAAAATTACTACGGTAAAGGAGTTTTTTTGCCGAAATTAGGGTAACTAGTTAATTTAGAACAATAATAATATGGTGTTGTTGATACAGAATTTATACCAATATGTTTGACACTCCAATACACGCGCCCCCTAGTGAGACATAAATACACGCGTGTCATCTGTCAGATGACTGCTTACTTATTTGACAAAAGTGAATAGTATAATTGTTTTTTCGCAATTTTGCAGGAATGTCGAATTAGGCGAGCTTGGGGAATACTAGGGCGGGGGACCAGGCTCCCCTCCCTTCATCAAACTTATGACGAAAAAACAGAACTTGTCATCTGCGAGATGACACGCGTGTATTGGAGTGTTAAAATGGTTCCATGACAGTTGATCCGCCGACAGTTTTCCCCCCTCGGCGTACTTATATACAATGTGCAGTCGTTTTAGGGAAAATACGGTATATCTTATTACATAAACTATAACTAAGTGACCCCGAAGCCGAATAACAAAAGTTAAAACCATATTTTCTTTCAAATGCATCAAGAAAAAATCTGCTTCCCTGTGTACTGTGTATATAAGCGCATAAGTACATAAAAATCGACACCGTGTACGAATTATTTTGCTATTTGTACCAACTTATTATTAAGGGTATTTTTTAAGTCGATTTTGGGTTTAAAATTTGTAAATAATGCTCAAAAAATTAGAATTTTGTAGTACTTAAATATCATTTCGTGGGGCCAATTATCGGCGGATAAACTTTCGGTTTACCGTTTGAAATGATTACCTAAATAATTTATAAAATTACTGCAGTGTGTCGATAATTTACAAAAAATGTTTTTTAAATACAAAACACGTAGAGTGTCGCTCAGTTGGCAATGCGTTAAATTCCTCGACTGGCTAAGTCTTCCATCACGCCACAAGCAACATTTCCGCTCAGTGGCAGTAGGAGATTGCAATTATTATAAGGTTATTCCGGGAATATATTTTTTATTGTATACTTTACCTTTAGACATATTTAAAAAAAATTATATCTATTGTTTCATTGAAGAATAAGATAACAATAATAATCTAAACGAATATATGAAAGATAACAAGACACAGAAAAATAGATAAAGACAATGGTCGCAACTGGGACTCGAACCCAGACCTCTCGTCTAACCGGGACGTGCGCGTTAACCAATTTCGCTATTGCCGCCTTCTGTCAAACCGTCATATTTGTCGATCTCATATTTCAAATTTTACAATTAACAATACTATCTTCAACTAATTATTTTTCCATATTACGGGCAACTACCCTTTTATTGGAAACAATCATTCCAAAGGTCGCGGGATCGAATCCCGGCGTGGCAAATAAATTTTATTTGATTAATTTGTGTATTTCACAATTTATTCATTTAAAATAATATATAGTATATTTGCGGCACGTTCCAGAGTGAAAGATACTCTCAGTATCTCCCTGGTGTAAGACCACCATTCAGAATTGAAACGTTGCCTGAAATGGCTTTAGCCGTGTTTGGTGACCAGATCTGAATAGCCAGGTACTTCCCCACCTTCCTCTTCCCTACCTCCTTCCCTCCCCACTACCTTCAGCCTCACAACATACCCCATTTGGGGATGCCATAGTCTCACTGGCACCAGACGGGAGCAGTTGGGACTCTTGTGCGGTATTCATGCAAAAAAAAGAATTGGTTTGTAACCTGGATAACGTCTCATCATATTTTCGTTTAGATTATTATTGTTATCTTCTTCTTTAATGATACATTACATTGATGGGAATAACCTTCAAAAGTTATTAAAAGAGAGTTTGACTATATCTATTATTATTAATCTTATAAATGTTTATATGCCGTAACATAAAACATTGTTAATGTGGTAAAAAATATTACTAACTAAATCTACATTAGTTTACATAGTTAAGTCTTTGGACTGCACCCATTTCACCAATACAATCTTTGTATATTATTAAAAATATTTCATGCTTACATTAAGAAAATATAATTATTATAAACTAAATATATTCACACTACATTACATCTCCTATGGTCAAGAAACAGCAATGGCGACTCGTGTTATGTAAGCTTGTTTTTTTAGCCGATTTTAAAATACAGATGTTAAAATAATAAAAGCTTTGTTTTTAAATTAATTGATTCGGTCATTGGAGGCGCGGCTATAAATGTTTGAATAAATTCCTGTAAATTTCACAAGATGTTTTGAAACCTTCAATAATAAACGTAAAAGGTCACAAAACTATTATTTTAGATTGATTCGATTTTAATACTCGAATGTGTATCTAATATTAAGATTGCAAACTTTTATAATTAACTTTATCTTACCGTAATTTTTATTGACGAAAAATCAACAACCACGGATATATATTTATTTTTTCTTCAAACACAGCAAACTTATTTTGTTGCACCAATGGATTGCTTAGTTTTATTTGTATTATTTATCAAAAACCGATATGTTTCGTGAGCAAAAGCGTGAGCGTGATGCTCACTTCATCATGATTTACTTAAAACTAATTGTAACTACAACAATAGATGTAGACTTAAAATGAATCCATGCGAAATATTGCAAAATCATACAAAATCTTGTATTTTTGTTTTGATAATTTAATCGCTCAGGAGTATTATAGATGCTTTAAATAAATACTGCGTGTAGAACATATCTTGGCCCTTAAAAACATCGAAATTTTTTTTTATAAGTCTTTTAATAAGCCTAAAAAAAAATTATTAGGTCTATAAAAACACACTTCCAAGTGCAATACTTTTAAACCCCTTTTCGGACGTGGTTTTATTGTATAATGTGGCAAATTCAGTTTCTTTTATAATAATCGCAAAAAAAATATATTTATGCATGAACTTCACAAAAAAACGTGAACTTTGGCGATGTTCTTTTACAGGAAATTAAAAGAGGCCCCAACTGCAAATTTCACCCTTCTGTGATCCGCAGAAGGAACGAAAGCGCGTTTTATTGTTCCAGTCAGTAGCCACCCGGATTTCAGGCCCTATAAACGTGTTTTGCTGTTCGCGTCGCTTTGTTCCATAAAAATGTACGAGCGAAATAACAGAACGACGTTGTTGGCTAATGATTGGTCAACGCTAAAGTCGCTTGCTCCGCCCAATTTCGAATGGGTCCAGGACTAGGGGATCGTCTTAACGGTGTCAATGGAAATATAGGAAGGAAAGGGTAAGGGGATAATAGGGTATAATTTACAGAGGAAACAAATTTAATAATCAAAAAATATTTTTTGATTATTTATAATATTTGAATTCGTATTTAAACTCTTTCTAATATCTAAGATTTTGTATTCGTCCTAATAAACACCATTAAAATTACAATGTAGTAATTCCAATATTAAAGTCGAAAACATGTCGGTTTTTATAAACAATAAACGTAGTTAAAACTATATATTAGTAATCTATTAATTTTGAATATATCTATATTCATGTTTTGGCATTCCTTAATAAAGCTGGTATTCAATTTATAATTCTACCGTATTTAGAAGTACTCAGTATTAAAATAAATATCTGAAAACTTCATCCCACGAAACACAGATGGCGCTTTTACATTTATCGACAACTTGCTTTCAAGCAAAAATAATATAATTTGATAGAAATTTTATGTTCCTTTTAAGCACTCAAGGACAACATTTTTAGTGGAAAGCAGATTGTTATTAAAAAACACATTAATTTATGGATAAGCCGCCGCATTTTTATGCACAGATTACGGAAATTATACTTCATTTCAACAATTATTACAAGAAACAACTATTTACGAACACAAAATAGGTTATTAGGTTTTAGTTTAGGTAAATTAAGTAATTCATTCGTTTTTAGTTTGAAACGAAACTTCACAAATGTCAAATCTATACAAAAAAACATGGCCGCAATGGAGATGGTGATTTTTAAATATTTAATGAAAATCTAATTTTAATGCATATTTTTCCGTCTATCCGACTGAAACTGACGGTTCTTGTGGTAATTAAGTTTAAAAGAAGTTTACTTTTCAAATGTTATGCCTATTTAAAGTGTAGCGGCATGCGGCGGCTTGTCCATACTTTACCAAAAACACATTTTCTTAATTAAACCTTTTTGTTGGGAAAATAACCTAAAACAAGAAAAATAAGATTGTGGTCGAAAGCGCAAAGAGAAAATGTTAAGTTGTAAGAGATATTGTTGTCGTGATTTATTTTTGGGGAATTATGCCGTGTTGCGATACCTTCTTCTTTAGACAAACTTTCGGACAGCGTTACAGTGTGCACCATCTAGTCTAGGCAGATGTGTAATTATGGAAACATACGTGTGAACATTACTGTTTAGATTTAAACCCAGGACTCAAACCAATTATTGAGTTGAGTTACCATCAAAGGTTGGATTGCGATCCAAGAGTTGTCTGATTTGTTCGTTAGATGTCGATAGAATCATTTTATTTTTGTCCCTTTCTCACACAACAAACAAGGTAAATATAGATGTACGAAACCTTTATAAAAAGGCTTGCATCGGTAAAATTAACTTACTTCTTTACGAAAACTTGCACTAAGAATTTAAAATACTACTGAACCCTTGTCCGTTGGGTGGGGAAAGTTATGGTCGTCAGTTTGTAAATATTCAAATCATAACAATAAAAAATCAAGAACTTAAAGTTAAAACCAAAAAGTGCTTCATTTATAAAAAAACAGTCTACCCAAAGAAATTCTCCTGAGTGAAGACCTCCAATTTTTACAATTACATCATATCACATCGTGTAAACATTACTCATCTGCCCTGATAATGGACACTGTAAAGCTGTTTGAAAGAGTATAATAATACCCCAAAAATATATCACGACAATACTTTTGGTCATGAAAATCTCACATCATATCTTATTATTTTTTGATCAAAGAAGGCAATTGACGATAACGTTTATTATTATAAATTTGCATCATGTGTGCGTGTGTGTGTTTCTGTTATCGTTAATTTTAGTTAGAAAAAACGTGAAGTAAGCCATTTAAAAAAATATAAATTTTTGCATTCTAAATTTTTAAATTCAAAAAATTATGTTTATTTTGAATTATAAAATTTGAATAATATAATATAAAATAAAATAAATTGTTTTAATTATAAAATTTCACCACTTTTCAAAAACAGTTTTTATATTTCGGACAAATTTAGAAATATTCAATTTATTTACATTTTATTGCAAAGTGAAAATATTTTGACCTTCCGATAAAATAGGCCCGAGGCAAAAGGGGTTAAGATCAAATTTAAATATAATCACCATTAGTTTGTTATGCAGCCCAAATAAAGCTTAATAACTTGTGAAAATATAATATTTGTGAAAAAATAATACTAATGACGTTCAATTAAAGCTAATATTAATATGTTACACCACACCACTAAGTGTCTACATTTTATTGATAAGTTTTCATAATATATATTTTTTTAATAACTAAATATGAAATATGTACAAAATGATGATGAGGATTATAATATTATCATACGGGCAAACCACTGATAAAGGCTATTTTTTTAAAGATGTTTGGTTTTTAAACTGGCAACATTGTTTCTACAGACTATCAAGTTGACTTTTGGTTTGTAGTCGTATTTTTTGCCATTTCACCATAAATAGACTGACCCAGAACAGCGCTTGCAAAATGTGCAAATTTATTTTATTGTGTATATTTTTTTATATATTTTTTATTTAATTTATTGTGGGAAACATTTGGTGAGCGCATAATTTCACGTAATGGACCTGTGAACTGGCCTCCACGATCGTGTGATTTCACACCATTAGATTACTTTCTTTGGGGGTATGTGAAGTCACTAGTCAATGCTGATAAACCAAAGACGTTGGACCATTTGGAAGAAGAAATAATACAAAGACGTTCGACCATTTGGAAGTCAACATTCGTAGTGTTATTGCCGACATAGGCACTAGTTGCTCGATAAGGTTGTTGAAAATTGGACTTCACGATTTCGCTTCATTCGAGCCAGCCATAGCGCTCATATGCCTGAAATCATATTTAAACCATAAAGGCATAAAATCATGTATTAAATAAAGCCAATATCATAGACACTACATTATTTTCGTGTTTTTTTTCATTTTGAATTTGTACCTACACCTCTAAAAAATTACCCTTTAGTTCATTTTTTTTATATTAGCTCCACATATGTGGCCCTGAGGAAAAAATTTCCATCGGGACCTATGTCATCTTTGGGGATGCTATGTGGAGAATCTTTTTAAGAAAAATAAAGAGAGAAGTTCTGGGAAGCAAAAAGGTATGAAGGGTGTTCAGGAATCTTAGGAGTTAGTGTGTCCAGGAGTGATTGGCGTACGAATCCATTGCTTCCATTGCGGTGCAAAGCGATGGGTCGATGAGAGGTCAAAAGGTCTCCCTCAACCAGTCTCGCCCGATCTGGCCAGCACGCAATAGGTTGTCAAAGGCATCCATCGCCGAGACCTAGACAAACCTCACTCCATGAACCCGGGCACCCCTGCTAAGTTATCAAACGTAGCGAACCATTTGGGATGAAATTTGAAACCTATTCTCTCATGAACGATTTGTTACAGAATACGAGGTCACAACCGACCTCTCAGTGGTAGAACCTTATCCCAGTGATGATTTTGATTACTTTATACGATGAATTAATTCAATCCGATGTTTTTGTCAATTTCAGGCCCCCTAGCACGGTCGTTTAATCGATTGGATAACTTTCAGTAACTTCTCATCGTTCGCTAGGACAACTGCAGATCGCTAACGTACAAACAACAGTTGACGTCGAATATATTAAGAACACTCAGTCATTGTGACTGTTGCATATTCTTTAGTGATCTCCAATCATGCTAGGGAACTATGAGAAGTTACTAGGACTGCAGATCTGAAAAGGATAACTAACTGTTCACAGTGACTAAGTGTTCTTAATTTACCTATTCAAAGTGAACTGTTGTTTGTACGTTTGCGATCTGCAACTGTCCTAAGGTAGGGGAGACCTAGGAGAGTTGTAACAGGGGAGAGTTGTGACAAAGACGATTTCTCCCTACCTATAATAGTTAGCAATGTTGTAAAAATGCTCGTTTGTCGCTTTAGAGACGCGCTACTTCACTCAGTACCCACCGGCGGCGCACGAGAAGCGGTTGCGTAATTACTGCATACAAACAATTTCTTCTTCAAAATTTTTCTTCAAAATTTTGATTGAATTTATATCACGTCTTATTACAAGTGCGTTGTTGTGTTATTTTTTCTTAAGTTGTATGGTTATTTAAGTCTCAAAGCGTTGCATTGACCTTTTGTGTTTGCATCGTATTTAGAAAATATGAATAATTATTCGAACCAAGTCGTAATTTTGAGCACCTAGGAGAGTTGTGACAGCCTGTCACAACTCTCCTTTTGACTTCATTTTTCTGCTGGGTTATTTCGACACTTTTTAAAATTAATTTACGATGTCTGTAAGTCTGTTTTTGCGTTAGTATATTAAGATCAAATCTTGCAAGTGCAGTCCGCAATAAAAGCTTGTCTCAAAAAAAATCATTTTCGATAAAAAAAATATTTGGACTAGTGTGATATTGCATGCTGGATGACTACTTTTTTGATTCAGAATGCCTAATAACTATACGCGAAAGACTGGTAAAGGCAATGCTAGTGTCTAAATACTCAAATAGTCTAAATACAAAGCTGTCACAACTTACCTCGGTACCTGTCACAACTTACCTCGGTGATAGGGGAGTTGTGACAGAGGGAGTAATTGTTATTTTTGTTGATTTTCTCGGAAACCGTAATACTTTAATTAATTTTGATGATTGTTTTGGAAAGGTAAGGAATGGTGCTACCTTAATTTACATAGATCATAAATACGGAATATTTCTTGAGCGAGATATGTCCCTTAAATTAAAAATTATCACAACTCTCCTAGGTCTCCCCTACCTACTATAAGAAGTTACCGAAAGTTGTCCTATCAATCCTTGTCGATCGACCGTGCTAGGTCTTGAGTTGTTATTGTCGCTAGTTTCATTGAAACTTCTTCTCCACTCATAAACAGAAAAATATATTACAACGGATCTCTCAGTGGCAGTGCCTCATCCCGACGATGATTTTCTTGACTTTTGATGAATTATACGATGTTTTTGTCATTTTCAGGTCTAGAGTTATTGTTCATGACGAAGATTCCCGTGATGGTGTTCGCGTCGCTCGGCTTCGTGGGGACATCGGGGGTGAATCCAGGGTTATCCATGTTCTTGTCACTGGAGCCTGATGTAGACTGCAGGTCCTGGACGCTGTCGACATCCCTGCACATGGAATAAATATCAAATTATATTTCATTTTACCCAAGAAAGAGACACACCGATAAAACTACACAGACATGAATTTCACGTAGGTACCAATATTAACACTGCCAGAATTACAAACTGATAAAATTACGTGAAGAGAATTACACATATTTAAATTACACGTGTAAATTAGAATAACACACGTTAAAATATCTGTTCTAAATTGGTTCAGATTTTAATCTGTGTGTGCCAAATAAATTTTTATTGGAAAAAGAACCAAATTTAGGTTAGGTTTTCAAGTAAAACATTATTTTTTTTTTAAAATAAGTACCATGTACATTATCGATCGTCTAGTTGATTAGTCAGACATCTCAAATTTTGTGGTAATGAGGAAAGCAATCTTCAGTTGCTTGTCATAAATCAATTATTATTTACACTTGTCTGTGTTTTACATATTAAATACGCTATTAATAACACCGGGAGGCATAACAGTCTGGTACATATTAGTAAGACATTTTGAAATATCCAAGTAGTGACCCAAAAAACATCGAAATTTTCTTTAATTCACCACAAGTTTGTCTGCATTATAATTTGATTTGCTGTTATTTATCTATGTTTATTTAGTAATCTGAGTATTGTATCAGAAAAAAGGTACTCTTTTACATATAGCTGCATACTCAACGCAAATATAGATTTTTTGATGATGTCTGACTAATCAACTAGAAACTAGACGATCGATATATGTGGTTTTTCTCCCTTCTGTTCATTTAAAGTTTTCATCAAAACCTTAAAATTAGGAGAAAAATACCTTTTTTATAACGACGAAATTTATTTAATTTATTATTACCGACTGGTTTTGCTAAACACAAGCATCATCATGGTACACATTAAGGTCATCAAAAATACATTAATATGAGGGAGCGGGCCGTATCGGCAGAGACGGGGCGAGAAATAAAAGGCGTCAGTCGGTGTAGTGAGCCAGTCGTTTATTGGGCTACGTAGCGAGGTCGGTAAAACGGTAACATGATGTAATGCGGAGTGCCGTAGATGAGATGCTATTCTATTTATATTTTCAGGAAAATAGTTTAATGCTTCCAAGAATTTCAAGTTTCAACTGTAATAAAATCGTGATCACTGACGTCAGTCGATGGGGAATAACGGTAGACATTCTGAAGTATATTCAAGCGTGAAGTACATTCCAACAAAATAAAATATAAATTTAACTTGAGGGGTGTTACGTAGAAATTTAGCAGCCCACGTTCAAAGAGTACTATGCGAGATATATATAAGAGAAATATACAATTAGATTTACTTACACAAATGACTCGTTTTATAGTTTAAATAATAATATGAGCTTAGGGCGTATAAATAACCCCAAAACTCTCGAGGCCTAATACCCCTAAAAATTATTTTAATTTATGAATCTATCTAAATATCAGCAAAAAATGGCAATTAGCAGTCAAATGTGTACATAAAAAGATATTTTAGACCTTTTAATGCAAGCTTCTGCTGCATAAGCGGCCTTTTAGATGTTTCCATTCCAAGTTTTGATTCGTCAGGCACAATTGATAATATTTTATGACGGACACAATTAGGTCAGATTGCTCATCCGATTTTCGGTCCAAATAGACAATTCAGCGACATCTATGGCCCAATTATCGTTAATAAGTAGGTGACAAACACACATATAAATTAGTGTCTACACTAGCCCACAAATTCTGCCATAATACTATTCTTGCGATAAAAACTGTTTTTATTTATAAGCGAGATCAAAGAAAAAACTAAAACATATTATGATGCCTAACCATTGTTGTTTTTATTCAGTTTTTTTGTTGTTGTAAGTAATACCGTTTTTTTTTTTTAATTTACCTTTTTCGAGGAAGTAGGAGCAAAGTCATAATATCTTTTGCTGGAGCTTCCACCGTCAAATAAAGTAGCAATGACAGTGAAAATGAATAAACAATGTCCCCCAAGCAGGTGCCAATCTGAAAAATAAAAAAAATAAAACTCATCAAAACCCATTGCAGCGGTTGCGGCCAGTAAACTTAAACTACAATGGAATTCTAGCCGCGCGGATACTTAATGTAAAACAGCCGCCGGTAAATCTACAGACGCCGGTATGGTATTTCGCTATACCATCTATCCCCAGCTTTCCTTAAAAGAGTGTTCTTGTATATTCTGTTCAACCACGATAAGTGACAAATTTAACGAATATTCTATTCAACCACGTGAAGTGACAACTTAAAAGAATATTCTATTCAACTACATGAAGTGAGAACTTAAAAGAATATTCTGTTCAACCACGTGAAGTGACATCTTAAAAGAGTATTCTTAAAGATTAAACATGAAGACAACCGTGAAACTTTACGAAACTATGAGGTATCGATATAACAGTGAGTAAATAAGAGCACATTTATAAAATGGTTATGTTAAATGGGAATACTCACAATAGAAAACCCATCCAGGTAGACTGGCTGTCTAGACATTGTGAGAGATCTAAGTTGGATCAGGAGATGGACCAGATAAGCCCCATACACCAGCTTCCCGAGGGGTTTCCATGGAGACCAACTTAACATCTGCGTTACGATTGCTAGAAAGAAAATTAAAAAAGCATTAAAAGAATATATTGAAAATTGATGAATGAAAATCATGACCATAATTTTTAATAGGAAACCAGAGTATGAAGAAGAAATTAATATAGTATCTAAATAACCCCTTGAGAACTAGGGTTTTTAGTTCACAGCACATCGTTACAAGCATGGCAGTAAGGTAAACTTAGGCTGGCTCATGATATACATAAGCAGTGTTAGTTAGTATTTGCATTTTAAAGTTTACAATAGACCAAGATTTGTCAAAGTTCCTGATTTTTTAAATTAATTATTTGTTTACAAAGAAAAAAAAATGTGTATCAATAACCTTCGTATACATGTATGTGTGTAATTAAATATGATTAAATACATGTAAATAAAAAAAGTAGATAAGCGACAAATAAAACGTAAAAATTTTCCTGCATTTTTTAAATTAAACTTTTAATATTTCGTGTTAATATTAAAACCCATCCTATTAAAATCTGAAAGAGTCTTTCTTCTGCTTTAAAAACAGTAGGTATTTCATTTTGAGATACATTCACAAACAGCGAATACATTGGAAAATTAATGTCATCCTGGAGTATTATTAATAAATCACGAATATGAAAGATAATTTTGTACCTAACTTGACTACAAAACAAATCTCCAATACTTTTCATTAATGCCATAGACACTATAAACAACTAGATATATTGCCTAAAATAAAAGAAAAAGAGAGAATTTTTACACCACATAAATCACATTACAAGCAATAATGAAATTATAAGGGTTTTCACAGAGAACCATTAAAAACTATATTTCGCTTCCTGTCATAAAAAATTATTTGTAGCCACATAGAATATAATTCTGTTATTTGGTCACCTCATCATAAAATTTATACAAAAATTGACGAATGAATTCAGCTAAAGTTTCAACGATTTATTAATTTTAAGTTAAATATCCCCTTGGACACTAACTACACTTTTATTTTATTAACATACGTTGCAATGCCATAATCAAAGAAATAAATTGTTTCTCCCTGCATGTCCTTTCGCGTGAGTCCCCGTTCCCCGTTCCCCTCCCGCATCCCCTTCCCCTCCAGCGTAGCCCTTCCCCGCTTACCCTCTCCCCTCCCCCGCTCCCGCGTCCAACAAACCTCCCTCCCACGTTCCATATATTGAGTCCCAGTTTTGAAACAGCTAGCATGCCACCTATTATTTATTTATTATTATTAAAATTTTCATTTTTCATATATTACAAATATTCATTTTTGTACATTATAAGAACAATCAATCAAATTTGATACCAAACATAGGTACCTATAAAATAGCTGTTATTTTTAAAATCCGTAGACATTTCTTATATTACAAAAAAAACAGCTGCTTGCTCAATTTACATTCATCAAACGCGCAAACTATCAAACGTGCGAAGTTAAAACAATCGTTAAGTTTCCTGAAATTATCCAATTATCTGCGCCATTTTCTCAATTTTTCTTTCCGTAAGAACCTTCTACAAAATATTAGAAAACTTAAAAAAAGAATGAAATAGGTAAAGTCGTTCTGAAGTTATGGCGTGACCAAATGAAACATTTCTTGACCAAATGAATCGTTTCTTCGACTCGTTCTTATGTTCAACAGCTCGGCTGTGGAATGATTTGCCGGCCTCTGTGTTTCCTCCTTCCTACATCATGGGTCTCTTCAAGACCAATGTTCATTCCTTCCTCTCCTCAAAAAGACCCTCCACACAGCATCCCAGATGACATAGGCCCTGAGGGAAATTATTTTCCTCAGGGCCTCCTGTGTGGAGTTAATTTAAAAAAAAAAAAAAATAAAAAAAATAAAAAATAAAAAAAAAAAAAAAAAAAATAAAAAAAAAAAAAAAAAAAAAACAGGGATTCATTTATATATATATGTTATGATTAAGGTTTTCACGGGTGTAAGATGCAGAACAATTTTCTCGGTTTACCCGCGTAACGTAGTCCTTAAAAGGACTTTTTAACTCCTGACATTTCGGACAGACACTGTCCATCTTCAGAGGCCTTATGTCTTGAGTTTTTGTGTCAAACTGATAGCTTTCGCATGTCTGTCCGGTCCAAAAGCTAAAACTTAAGACATAAGGCCTCTGAAGATGGACAGTGTGATCTGTCCGAAACGTCAGGAGTTAAAAAGTCCTTTTAAGGACTACGTTACGCGGGTAAACCGAGAAAATGGTTCTACATATATATAGATAACGTGCCCAAAATATTTAACATGTTACCAAGTAATATAAAAAATTACGATTCTACAAATAGATGTGCTGAAAGTACGGTTACTGAACAGAGATGGTTTATATTAAGTTTATGTGTTAATTGTGACAATCTATTTAACTACAGTAAAAATTTTATGTATGTAATAGAAGATTAACATCCTATTGACAAACTGTTTAATTGCAACGGGATTGTATCTTGAAAAATAATACATATTTTTAAATAAACCTTAAAAATACGTACACTTGAGGAATGGCGAAGTATCAGCGATTTATGTTTCTTTTTTTTTTTAAATTGTAAATTTGGAGCTTGACTATTGCGAACTCTTGTGTAGTCATTTTAAGATTACCTGCTCGACTCACTAGGCATAAAGATCTATTTCAATGTCATCATATACAAACAAATTACGTGACAAATTTGTCAATTTATTTAGCAAACAAATGTACAAATGATATTAATATTTTTAATGAACAATTTATTTGTTTAAAACTATTTTACTTTATGTCAGCATATTATTTTTCATAATTTCAGTTTATTATGATTTTTTTAAGTTAATCCAATTGTAAAACTCTGTAATGTAAGAAATTATTTTTTGCAAACAATTTTGTATTACTAACCCTTGTGTAAAAAAATGTTAACATTATGTACCGAAAGTAAAAGCACCCATGAACGTATGAAAGAGTAAATAAATAATATTATTTTTTAAATCTTAGAATACCCCAGGGGGGTTAAGATTTTCAAGCAAAACTATGGTATCACTTCTTGGAATTTTTTATTATATGGAAGTTTCAGTAGCCACTGATCCTTCATACCATCAGATATAATTATTTCAAATATTATATTCTTGTAACTCAGCAACAGTCTCAGTAGATTTCCACGAAGTGTGCAAAGGGATTTAAATCTGTTAGGCGGGTCGCTTGCGGCGCACGGGGCAGATAAGCTAGTTGTGTTTGAGTTAGATTAGGGTGTGTTAGGGGTTAAGTAGCAGGGATTCGACTTGAACTCTATTTGTCTCGGGTAGTTAAAAGAGGAAAATTTATTACAATTTTCCGGTCTATAACTTTGACGGAAAATCAGGCACAATTTGTAGAATAGATTTTCTGAAGCTGTTGTAGGGAAGCGTGAGTATGCTCTTTAAAAAAATAAAAATCATAATTATTGCGCACTTTATATAAAATATACTCACGAATTGTCCCAAACACCGAGCACACTACGAGTAAGCACACGCCAGTGGCCCACACGGGTCGGTACAGCCCCGCGTAGATACCAGCTTCCAGCGCACTGTATTCTTTGGTAGGAAGGTAAAATACGTAGCCAGAGGCCATGGCAGTGAAAAGCAGTAGCAAGGCAAAAACTCCTCCCAGGGCTGACTTCATCTGCAAACATCAAATTCATAACAATGCATTAAACTTGCTGGTAAACTGTTAATTGTGAGTGTGTTATGATGAAATAAAATGGACAATTTAACAGTAAAAAAAATACTTTTTATTTATTTTGGGAGCAATCATTTATCGTCAAAGGAAACTAATCGTTCCCTTAACCGCTCGTTTAACTTTTTACCAAAAGGGTCTCAACGAGTATATTGACTCTGGGTTAGCTAAAATCATTTCAGTCCTGCCAGAACCGGGAAGCAACTTACTCTCTAGAATTGACACATAACCTTATATCGATCATCTCTTCCAGAGATGACATCTCGTCGCCTCAGTTCTTATTTGTCCAACAGACCATTTTAGTTTTTGTTCAATCTCCACTTTAAAAATAACAATAAAGTATAAAAAATGATAGTTAATCACTCAACTAAGAATTATTTAAACTAATGAGACCTTTAACTTTACCGGAATAGTTCTTTCTTAAACCCTTTTCATAATGTGTAATTGAAATTATGAAAGAAAACCTTCTCCTCCTGTAAAATTTTCTAATGGTCTGTTGGACAAATACAAACTAAAGCGACGCAATAGCGCCACTCACCCCTAATTATTTGTAAGAGACAAAGCGTCTCAGGGAAAGAGAAAAAACGAGATCGAAGAACAAATCAAAACAGTTTCGAAAATCAACATAACAATAAATTTCGTTATTTTTCGTTGTGCAAGATTGGGTCAGCACACAAAAATTAGCGTTCAACGCCACTTTTTAGATTTATTGTTATCAATTTTAATTAGAAGAACTCTATTTCATTTTATTTTTTTATATAATCAAGGGTCGTCAGGGACTTCCATGGTTAGGTTTTTTCTGTGACTTCTGTTGCAAAGATTTTAAAATACAAGTCAGTTCTTTTTGATAGACTCAATGTATTTTAATTTTAATTAGTTAATATTGGGTGGGAGTTTGTTAAATAATTTTACAGCCAAAAACTCAGAGCTTCTTTCAGAGTTCATGAAATATTTTTTATGTGACGATTAACGATATTTGAAATAAGAAAGGTTAAATTTGTTCATGATCTACAACAAGTTTATGCGGCATTTGATTGCCTGCGACTGACTTTTCATAGTCAATTCATAGTAATTTTTTCACCTGCCGCTTTTACATTCTATACGCCCTGAGAAAAATAATTCCCCTCAGGGCTTATTTCATCTTCGGGGATGCTGTGTGGAGCGTATTTTTAAAAAAGGAAGGACGGAAAGTTCTGGAAAGTAAAAGGTAAGATGGGTGGGTAGAAATCCTGGGTGCAGTGTGTCCAGGAGTAATGGGCTTATGAATCCAATCATCCCAATGCGTTGCAAAGCGATGTTCCGAGAGAGTCTTGTTGGAGAGATCAAAATTTAAAAAAAGAAAATCAAAAAGTCTCTCTCGATCCGACCTGCCACGCAATAGGTGGGGAGACGCATCCGCCGCCAAGACCCGGACAAACTTCACCTTATTAACCCGGGTACCCATCTAAGTCACCAAACGTAGCGAACCACTTGGGATGATCTGTGCGCGGCACCCATCCCCGCCTCGCAAATTGAAGCTAGTATGCTTTGGCGCTTGCGATTTCAGTCACCTGCCGTCTGTTGAAACAACGTTTTTCTTTACAATAGCTCCACACAGGAGGCCCCGAGGAAAAAAGTTCACTCATTGCCTCTGTCATCTTTAGAGATGCGGTGTGCTTTCAACTTTCCGCTAACATCACGGGTCATTTTACTGACGCATGTCAAAAGTTATTTCGTGTTGGTATCTTACGCAAATTTTCATGGATATCACAAATTCTGGCTGATTTTATGTTTATATTTTGAATTCCAGGCACAACATGGTGTGGCAGCGGCTTTGTTTTTGTTTGATAGGCTTACTGCCTATTCATATCGTTCATAATCTCCAAATAAACCGGAAAACAAACCAAATTTGAACGAAGTCCGATTATGTAAACACCACACAAAATAAACACGTTTTGTTTGAAATTAATAGTGGATTTTAGAGGCCTCGTGTTTCGGATTTTCGTAATGCATTTGACTGACAATACACATTTATTCCGTACAAGTCACAATAAAATTATGAAAGGTATAGTTTGCTACGGGAAAATTCGGAAACATAAAAACGTAACAAAAGAAAAAAGTTTAAAAAATCTAAAAATAAAAATTTTAGCGCCAATTATACTTGGCTGCGCTCGGCGAATTGTTTTGTATTTATTTTGGATCGAAAATATTTTATTTCTATGGCAATGATTAGATCCCTTTCCCCGCTCCCGTTTTGTGCCCTCATGTCATTATTATTCACAACTTAAGTAAGGCTCGATGACACAGAGCGAGTTTACAAGCTACTATCTGCTAAGTTTAAAAGCGGGTAAATCGGCGAGTGAGATTGTCATGGTGACACACAAAACTGTCCACTCGCTCAGTAGCTAGAAATCTGAGGTCGCTGCTAGCGCCAGTAACAAGAATAACGACGCCTGCGTGAACTAATTCTGTGATGTTTGACAGTCGAAATCAGCTGTTCATTGGAAACCATCTTGAATAACATAAATAAACCAATCACGAGGAAGCTTGTAGCGAGTAAAGTTGACGGATTGTCAACAATATGCTAGTTCGCAAGTAACACGATGACACTGAGCGAGCTTAGTAACAGATAGTGAATTTCCCAGATAGTAGCTTGTAAACTCGCTCTGTGTCATAGACGCTTAACGGTGTAAGAAGTCCTCCCGTGGATGTTAACCATCGCATTATAAAGATAATACGCAAAGTTAATTTAGAAATTATTTAATACAAAGTGAAAATAGCAAAACCCATGGTGAAGAACGCTAAGAGGAATTATTAATCCTAAAAATTGAGGAGAACCCATCCAATTTGGTATTCCTGTTTGTAATTTCCTTTAAAATTATCAATATTGCCATTATAAGTAAGAAATTTTGCAGTGAGTTATCAGACTTCTAACTGAAACCAAAATAATAATTTAAGCCATTGTGGCAAATGTTAGGATTGCGATTAACAAAACGGCAAGAAATGTTCAATCGAGGGTGATTGAACACTTCAGGTGCCTAAACAGGGTAGGTTTTTCAGAATCAAACCGCATTAAGCGCACCTAAAAGATAAAGATCACTTGTTTAATAAATCTTCGGGGATGATGTACTCCATAGAAAAAGAATAGTTCTACTTAAATAATCTAGAAGCTCTTGAAATAAAAAAGAAATCAATAAAAATAAATAAAACACATTTACTAAATAAACAATTAGATTTTTTTATTGTTATCAAGTTTAATTTGTAGAACTCCATTTTAATTTTTATTTATAAAAGAAAAAAAAAACAATTACATTTGTCAAATAGCTTCATTTTAAACATATTTCCCTTCCACGCGCCTGTTTTTACCCCCTCGCTCTTCGGTAATCAGGAAACTGAAAAGTGACAATACTGAAATTCCTTACCATGGAGTGACGCTTTGTCTTCGCCTCACTGTACTTGTAGATCAGGTACCCTGTGATGAGCCCCAGGATGTAGGGGGCTGCCCTGTTGTGGGTTTTGATGTACATGATCTGGTAAACAGGATGGCCTTGGGGGTTGATCAGGAAACTGAAACGATAAATGGCTAAGTCTTACCTTATCTGATTTTTTAGACATTGGAGGGAACCCCACCACTTTCCCAACCGCATATATAAGGAAGCATATGGTTTCCTCCTTCACCGCACACGTCAAGACTCTACTTTTTTCTAACGAAGCTACATTTATTTCAACGACTCTAGACCCTTCAATGTCCATGCATACGGGGTTAGTAAGCAGTATGCAAATACTAACATTAACTTTATACAAATAATAAATAGAAGTAGCAGCCCGTGGAATAATTCTTCCGAAATAGGTAACATAAAAAGAGATATTAGTGTTAGTAAAAGAAAAAGAAAAATTACGGCTATAACCAGTCGAAGAAAAATTCAGAAAATAAAATAAGTAATGAGGAAAAAAACAGTTTATGATTACGTTATTATTTAAGTAATTACTATAATAGCAGAAATAAAATAAAATATAAAATTATAAATTCTGATTTTTTAGACAATAAAAAATTCTAATTATTAGAAATTCTAACTATTTTTTATAATATTGGGACTTTGTAATCGTTTTTCTTACAAACAAAAATTACGGCCTCACCAATTTTGTTTGAAATGACTTTTTGCTGCAGTAAGTAACCTAATTCGTTAATGTTTTCCACACCCTTATCGTCCCCCTGTTCCTTAATGTTAGCTATTTGTGGGGATTATTCCTTTCGTTATCCTGATTCCTACCCACATTTGTCCCTGTGTCTATTTGTCTACATCTGTGAAATCGCAAGTTCATTACTTTGATAGTCTTGAAATTTGACAGTCTTTTGATTAGTTTCTATTGCATCTTAACTTTTTTGATAAAATTACGAGTTCAGTGAAAAAATTATGACTTTTAATCTGTGAAAAGTGGAAATTGGACAAGCGGTACCATTTTCCTGCTGCAATTATTTTATGCTATCATTTTTTCCTACCTTCCAGAGAATTTCTAAGAGAAGGAGCCAAAATTCAACAGGATCCGCACAGTTACAGCAATAGTATATATTAAAAAAAAATCACAGCACCCAATGCTTTTCCTCTATTGCGATTGCTTATTCATTTTCTAGGTTGCTTATTTACGAGAGACATAAAAATAGAGTTAAACTATTTTCGTGCAATATTCTTACGGAGATAAAGTCTGAAAATGCTTTTAAAAGAAGCAATATGAATTATAATACTGACTTAGAATATTGCTCCTTTGAGATTGAAAGAGGATAAAGTGATGTTATATTTAGGATGACTTCTAAAGACAGTATTCTTTGAGATGATAAATCCGCATTTTTATATCAGCTCTCAAATAAGAAGAAAGAGTATACATATAATATTATGTATACCCATACTGACAGCGGGTATATCGACATTGCAACTGCTCTAGCCCTTCAAAAATCGGGCGTATTCTGTCAGAGGGTAAAAATATTTTAGCTTTGCAATCAAATCAAAATAAATGAAAATCGTAATAAAATTTGTGAACGAATTCGTAAACCAAAAACGTTTTGCAAACACGATGAAATACGATTTCTTATTTTATTATCCTACTAATATTATAAAGGCGAAAGTTTGTATGGATGTATGTTTGTTACTCTTTCACGCGAAAACTACTGAATGGATTTTAATGAAACCTTACATTAATATAGCTCATGCATCAGAATAGGCTATAGGCTATAGCTTAGAGCTCTGGCATTATGAAATTTATATACAAAAATTGCAATAGGCGGCACGCGAGCTGTTTGAAAAATGAATGTAGCGGGTATGGAGGAGGGGTGAGGGGGGGATAGGATGTCGTGGCGGGGCGGAGGGGGGAGGGTGAGGGGGGATTTTGGGGGGAGGAGTGGGGTGAGAGGGGGGAGAGGAGGAGGGGGGATTGGAGTGGGGATATGGAAGGTGGAGGAGGCGCTGTGGTTACCCCCTAATACTATGCCAGCGAAGTCGTGGGCAAAAGCTAGTTAGAAATAACCGTATAATTAAAAAAAAAAATTGGATGCAATATTTAAAAAAATTTGAAATGGCTCACCTTATGTTTTTTTCAAACTAAAATTACTGAAAAAAAGGAAAAAAATAAAAAAACACCAACATATTTTACTAGGCAAATGAATTATAAACGTTATTGTCATCTCATTTTTTTTACTTTTCGTGTAAAAATGATTTTAAAAAAATCACCAAATTTGATTTTTTGTTTTCTAATTATCGGAAACTTTAGTTAAAAGTTGAACGTTTTAATTTTTTTTTTCGTTAATTTTTTGGTTTCAATATAGAGCGTATTGTTTTTTTTTCTTTTCAATGCCGTATAGTTCATACTTCTCACTATGATAGTAAGTAGATACACGACGATTTCTATGGGAGCTGGGATAAATAGAGTGATAAATAGGCAAGGAAATATATATCTAATATTTTTATAGTGGAATAACAGTAAGTAAAATCTCAAATTGTAATATTTATAGGGTGGATCTCCATTGAATGGATTTTTTTTATTTTTATAAATCAGTTTTTGCGGGGTACGGAATAGATGCTCTAGGTACATATAAATAAGTATACAAAATATTAATTTAAAATATTGACAGCAAGTACTGCCCCAAAGCAGTTGAATTATTTAAAATCTTGTAAAAAATTGTCCCCTTTTAAAACAGTTTTGTGTCAATATGAATACTTTAATTTTTACTTTAACATTTCATAATGAATAAAAACTGCCAAGCCTTAAATAAATTGCTGAGTCCGCTTTCGCGCACTAAACCAAGAAACACAACAAACATCTTTAGATCAACCGTCCACATCTCGCAGTACAGTTTCAAGTTTTACTAACGTTGATCTTCCAACTGACCAACAATACTTTGCTTCATCTACTTCTTCTGTTGTATCCAGAACATTGGATCGATACAGTATTTCTGATCGGGCAGGTGATGCCATCGACTGCGCTACAATGAAAGATATTGGATTAGTGACAACAGATAATCTGACAAACGTGATCGATTGTAATAAGATTCGACGTGCTCATGCCAAAACTAGGACCACACTGACTGCCATCAATCAGCCCCATTTTGATTCGTGCATTTGCATATCGTTTGACGGTCGAAAGGATAAAACATTAATCATGGAGGATGGACACAGAAAAGTTGTGATAGAAGAACATATCCGTCTTTTGAAAGAACCTGGCTCTCAATACATTGGCCACATACGCGTTAAGTTCGGTGATGCTAAAACAATAGCTCACAATTTTTTTTTGCATATTTTGTGGCAAAATCCATTGATTTAGCGCGCATCGTGGTTATCGGATGTGACCGAACAGTAGTTAATACTGGCACTAAGTCTGGCATTATTCAACTTCTTTAAGGAAAGCTCTATCGTCCACTTCAGTGATTGGTCTGTCAGTTACATGCTAACGAATTAAGTTTGAGACACCTTTTCGAATACCTTAATGGAATGACAACAGATTCTTTAGCGGCCAACTAGGAAAGTTACTCAAGAACTGTGAACATCTTTCTGTGATAGAATTTCAAGCAATAGAATGCAACTTACCGGACATTACAAAATCCCGTGACGACCTTAGCGCAGACCAGCTTTATTTGTTGGAAATATGCCGAGCAATCGCCGAAGGACAATGTAACCAAAACTTAGCCAAAAGAAACCCGGGTAAAATCTGGCATTCGCGTTTGTTAACAACAGCCAATACTATTCTCCGACTTTACATTTCAACCAAGAATCCGACAGAAAATCAGGTGATATTGACTGAATTTATGCTAAGAGTGTATGCTCCGATGTGGTTTGGGCGAGACACCTCTACGAAACCATAAAATTGTCTCGTTACCTTCCAGAGCATTTAAAAAAGGTGGTAGATCCCGTAATTCAACGCAACGGGTATTTTGGCCACAGCGAAAATATACTTATTAGTATGCTAAAAGACGAACGAAGACAAATTAGAGAGTTGGCTCTGAGACGGATTCTAAATATCCGAGAATGTACGTCAGGGTTCTCTCCAATAAGATTATTTAAGCTATCTACTTTTAATTTTAACGCAGCAGACTATATTGACTTGATCTACTGGGAAAAACCATCAGAACCACCTCTTACAAAACTGATATCTAGCAAGGCAATAATTGATGCCATTGCAGACCACGAAATTATCGAATCCAACATTTTGTGTAAGTTCCGATTGATGCCCTGTCACACGCAAGCCACGGAAAGATACATCAAAGTGGTAACGGCATCATGCTCTGCTGTTTGCGACCCTGAAAGACGTGAAGGGTGGATACAATAGAAGCTAGAATCTTGTCGTATAATGTCAGTATTCAATTCGAAGAAGGACTATAAAACACAATAACTTTTATGATTTTTGACTTTCTTTTTTAACATTCTTTGTGATTTTTTGTGTTGCAATGGTACTTTTATTGTATCTTGGTTAGTAGATAATATTACAAGTAAATGAAAAGTTATTTTTTTTTATATTTTAACTACTTTTATTGAGCAAAGATTAAACCTTTCTTTTTCTAGTTTCTTGCTGTTTTTGTAAAATTTGAATTGACTTGGGGCAGTACTTGCACTCGAAATATCTTAATGCTGTCATGGTGACATTTAAAACTATCCCCATAGAGCATCCATTCCACACCCTGCTGCTAAGAAAAACAAACAAAAAAACAAAAAATCGATCCACACTAATATTTAATCGTTAAAGATTAGAGTTGAAAAAGCTCAGCGGTTAGAACAAAGCCCCGGCAAGGGTAAGATTCTGGGTACGCAACCGAATATATAATCCAAAGATATTTAAATACAAGAGATATGCTACGGTGTCCGCCCGACTGTCGGCGGATTACTTCGTAATGTGAATAGTTTGAATACGGAATTTAGTTGATTGTTTTAAGGTATGCAGTAGTATTGATTAATATTTAAGTTTGAATTTTTTGAAAAACTGCGGATAGCAGATTTCTTATATTTCAATGTCTAGCGTATTACTTTTAACCTTAGAGAGATAATCATACTTTGATGTAGGGTAAAGATAATCATACGTAAAATTGACGCATGTGTTTTAACTAGCTTTAATATTTTATTTTGTTAATTGATTTGAATAAACCAATCGGCATTATATTTTTACAAACAAATGAAATAAAAAATATAAGAATTTGTGAATATATATTTGTTTTTTTATATGAAAAAAAGACGAAACGTGAAACTTCTTCAATAACCAACAAAACTTAGGAATATTTTTTTTTCTCAAATAACTTATTTCTTAAAAATAATCCGCCATTTTGACTAATGTATTAAATAATTAAGATATATTATATTTAATGGCAACATACAGTTATATAAATCAATCAGATACAGCTTTGGAACGTATCAATATTATCATTTTTGATTCATGCGGTCGTTATATCTCAAAACTGGTGACATCTACCTCAGCAACGCGCGCGTCCCACGAAAGGTCCAAGCAGCGAGTGAGAAGTCTGAAAAGCACAGCGACCGATTCGCGCTAATTAGAAAGAGAGAGCAATAATTCTAACAAGCGTAAATTTTACGTAGACTATCTTTCCAGGTTTAAGCATGTCGGTATTATTGAAAATGTTATTGAATCACAAAATTAGCATTCACAAACGTTGGCGTTATGCATCATTCATAAACTGCATTTATTAATATTTGAGTCATTCACAAATGCAGTTTAAAAAAAATATATATATATATATTTTATACTGCATTTGCAACATAATTACAATAAAATAAAAAAATAAATATATATATATTTATTTTTTATTTTATTTATTTATTGTTTCTTTACACTGCATAAAAATGTTTACAATTTTGTTACCTCACTAGGACAAGCCTGTGTTGAGGTTAACAATAATTATAATTACAAGTTAACAAAATAACACAAAATTATACAGATTTTGAAAGAACAATATTGTTGTATTTCTTACAGATTGAGATTAGATTATGGGTACCTACTGGTACCTACTAAACTCATGGGGCTAGGTAGTACATTAATGTAGACTTTTAGGGTGACCATAGTTTTGAGATCTGATTTAAAATAAAATAAAGTTTTTTGTTTTTGTTTTTTAGGATTAAGATGTGAATAATAAATATACGTACACAATTTAACATGCTATAGATTTGGCAAGAGGAAGATGAACAAAAACGGTGCAAACAAAAAAAATATTATTTTAGTTTATTATTATATATTTCTTTGTTAAGCAGTTCCCAAATGGAAATATTTTTATTTGCCCAAAAATAACATAGAAAACCGCTGTTGAAAATAAGAAGAGGACACGGTTTGTTCGTAATCTTTGAACGAGCAGATTAGGAATTAGTTTAAGTTTACCCTTAATAACCTAAATTAGATGGTCGCTATGGACCCACTAGCTCTAGGCCATTATCTGAACTTTCTACCATTAATTAACGTCATTCATTTGAATCTTTGGTTGGTTCACGTTAAAGTCACTTCAAAACTTTCTAGCTAATTTGTGCAATGAAAACTTAGTGAATTTCTACGAAATTCCGTATGAAAATTTAACAATTCTTAATTAAGTATCCCAAGTCTAATCCGCGAGAATACGTGAAGTTTTCAACTTTGTAACAGGTGTTTCATCTAACTCCACTTAGTGAAGGTAAGTTTAATTCTCCAAGGATTATTATTAAGCTACATATTAAACGATGTTCTTCCTTCAGACTTAGACGAAAATTTGCCTTGTGGAATATACGATCTTAAGAGAAGCCGGAAATATGTAATGTTTAAATCAAATTATAGGCGTATCGACTCTTTTCTACAAAAAAAAAATAATTTAATTTAAATGAAGACAATATTAGCGAAACTGAATCGAAAATCTGGAGACAGAGAAATCATAAAAAGGTATCGACACGTCTGGGACTTTGGAATTGGATATAGACACTTTAGCTTAGTCACCGGATTGGATATAGACACCTTGGCTCAGTTGGTAAAGCTTTTGCCATGTAAGCAGAAGGTCCTGGGTTCGTGTCCCAGAGGTGCCAATATATTTTTCTGACTCCACACTTTCGATTGAGTTTCGCTAAAATCGTCTTCTTTCAATTAAATATTATAATTTGAGGGTTTACTCGTAAAGTTGAAAATACAAATAAATATTCACCCTAGACTTGCAGAAAAGTCAATACATGTCGTATATTAAAAATAAAATGGGTAAAATTTATCTATATAGCATTCGGGTTTGAATCTTGCAATCATATTAATATAAAGATAGCAGCCAATAAAATGCGCGTTAAGAAAATGAAGACAGTGTTGGTAGTTCTTACTCGAAGTGTGATACAGTAAAAAGGATTGGATATAGACACCTTAGCTCAGTTGGTAAAGCTGCTGCCAAGTAAGCAGAAGGTCCTGGGTTCATGTCCCAGAGTTGCCAATATATTTTTCTGTCCCTAGATTTTCGGTTGAGTTTCGCTAATATTGTCTTCATTTAATTAAATTTTACAATTTCAACGTTAACTCATAAATTTAAAAATAAATATTCATCCTAGACTTGCAGAAAAGTCAAAAGATGTCGCATATTAAAAATAAAATGGATAAAAAATTATCCAGACACTATCTAGATAGCATTTAGTTCGGGTTCGAATCTTGCAATCATAATAATATAAAGATAGCAGCCAATAATAATAAAAAAAAACCTTTTTAAATTTTATTTTCTATCCAGAATTTCGCCAAACTAGTGCTTACCTGATATGCCTAGATTATGTGGTAGTGACCTAACTTCTAGCTCGTCGTTATGTTATGGCAATATGTTTGGAATTCCAATATACCAAATTGGCAGAAATTATTGTAAATAGATGTGGTTCGTATGCGAAAGTAAATTCTTATTTTAAGCAATTGAAATTTTGAAAGCAGTATTTTCCATCGCCCCAAATGCAAAAATATCTCTTTTATAATAATTAAGGTGAATCTAAAGATTTTTTTTTTTAAATATTCGTATTAAGCAGTGATTTCGAAAAATAACCATTTTTATCTAAAAGTCACGTGTACACGATGAAAGTTCATGTAAGTTTTAAGATTTTCAGGGCCAAAAGCATTTTCGTTATTTGTTTTTGGGGTGTTATGCCGTGTTGCGCTACCTCCTTATTTAGCCAACGTTTTGGACATCGTTGCAGTGTCCATCATCAGGGCAGATCATCCGGTAGATGTGTAATTTTTAGTCGTGAAGTGTGTGCTTATTTACTTCGAAGCGATACCGTGTCGCCAGCACCACTAACTTTCACCAGTACAAAATAATCGTGACAAGCAGTGGCGTCATCGCCGCGGAACGGAATAGAAAGTTCATTAAAACGTGGTATTTATGCTAGTCAGGGGCAAGTCCGTTTGCGAGACGCCGACCGAAGTGGCTCCATCTCTTAATGAATTCTAAAATTAGAAATCACAATAGAATGTAATTCTTATTCTAGTAAAATTCATTTAATATTAATAGAGCAAAAAAAAACATGTCTAAGTATACAGTAATGCCAGTTCGTGGTAAACCATTTTGATTTATATTGACTAAATTCGCTTTAACCATTGTAATTCTATTTCTTAAATTCTTACCAGAAAATGTTACCAAAAAATTTTGACACCAAACGTCCATAATTTTTAAAAAATTCGATATTTAGAAAACACATTTCTTTTAGATTTTCATTTAAATCAATTTTGTCAACACAAAATCCCGCCAATTTGTAATTATGCACTTTGATATTTTTTGGATTGTAGGTACCAATGGAATCAAGTGCAAATATTTGAGAAGAACAATTATTTCTCTTTCCAACGACAACAAATCACATATCTCGACATGAACATGACAAAAAAAAAACTAAAAATGATTTTATAATGTACGGACGCTCCGGCCAGATCTGACCTTCAGAGGCTTGAATTTAATGTGATGTTTGTAGCTAGTGATGTCCTTCCGAGGCTTGAGAGGTAAATACTTGCTAAAGAAATAAGTTTATTCTTTTGAGCATATTTTTCTTTTCATTTTATATGTTAAAGCTTTTACTAAAAGCTTAAGTTTACATAAAACGCGAATTCATTAGGATAATTGTACTGGAAAAGCTTAGTTTTGCTTGACATAAGATTTTCTTTGTGAAATTTACAACATTCGTTTGATGAGCTTCGAGGCAAAGCATCTCAGAGCCTTGGTTATGGAAGAGAAAAAAATATTTCATTTTAGTGAGCTCTTCACAACATTTTTTTTATAATTTGGTACACAATACTGGTTCTCCGAACCACAAAAGCATAACTTTTTTAAACTTATCTTAATATATAAAAATTAATGTTTCTTTGTTGGTCCCTTGTGCATTCCTTAGCCATAGATCGGATTGCCATGAAACTTTTTATGCCCGTAAATGTTTGGCGAACTCTGGCGCTTGAAAATATTTCTAACGCCGTTCATCTGTTGCGATGAAACTTTGGTGAGTATTTGTGTGTGCGCCCGCGAAGGTTTCTATATATATGAGTGCAGAATACTAGTGCTATCTGGCGTCATAAAATGTATATAAGAAGAAATCACAATAGGGAGCCGCGAGTTGTTTTAAAAATGTGTGTATTTTGTAGAGTTTAGCAGCAGGGAGGAAAGTAGGAGGGGGCGGGGAATCCGGGGCGGAGAAAGGCGGGGGAGATTGAAGAAGAACGCGGGAGGGGAAGGGGACCGTGGGAGGGGAGGGAGGGGAACGCGGAAGAGAGGGGGGGTGGAGAAGGTGAAAGGGAAAGGCGGAAGGGAAAGGAGACGTGGGAGGGAAACGGGGCCGGGAACAAGGGCGGGAAAGAATCAATTTCTTTTTCCATACAGCATTGCAACTCATGCTGGGTTTTTTAAAAATTACTTGAACATAACTGTATAACCGTATACTTTGGAACTGCATTAGGTAAAAAAAGATATAATAATGTTTACAGGGTGGGTGTGGCTCTGTTTTTTTAATTCAAACCTACAGCTTTATTCTGAGGTTGATGAACAAACAAAAATATTGACGATTTAAAACAAGAAGAAGGTCACTGTCAACGTGAGATTTGTATAAACTTTCCTGTCACCTTTTCCTGCCTCTTAGCAGATTTTTTGATACTTCTTGTTGAAATTTTACAGACTTGACATTCAAAATAAGACGAATATTACTATTTACGTTAAATTTCGAAAAACTTTACGTAAAGCCCGGGAAACGCCGGGTACTTCGGCAAGAATCGTACTCAGGGCGTAACAGCACGTATCCGTAGGATTTTAACCAGCATATTTGGAGTACAAAATTCCTGAGCATATTTGTAAATACAAGATTCCTGAGCATATTTGGAGTACAAAATTCTTGAGCATATTTGTAAATACAAGATTCCTGAGCATATTTGGAGTACAAAATTCCTGAGCATATTTGTAAATACAAGATTCCTGAGCATATTTTGAGTACAAAAAGTAGAAGTACGAAAAGTAAACATCATTTTGCTATCCTGAGAAATATTTTTTCCCAGGCAAATATATACCTATAGAACTGGATGTGTTTTTTAATAATTTTTGGAGCACTGCAATTTTTTTCTTTATAATAATTATAAATACTTATACATAATATGTTATTACACAAAAGTTTTATATACAATAACATTTTCAACTCAGCCAACAATAGAAATTATCGTTGATTGACAATATTCTGTCAATAGGTCAGAATATTCCCGCTTTGCAATAAAATCCAAATAAATGGACTATTTGTGAACGCATTCGAAAACCAAAAAAATAGTTTTTGAAAGCCTACTAAATACGCTTTCCAATTTTATTATTAGAAATAGACACATATTTTATGAAATATAAAAAAAATTGTAAACATTTATAAAATAGTTAAAGAAAAACGCATACATATTTTATTAGGCAAATGTATTATAAACGCAACCGTCAACTCACTTTTTTGGCATTTTATGTCAAAATAATTTGGTAACCTTGGTTACGCAAAGGTATACATTTTAATTATTAGAGGTTATTTTTTAGATTTGAATAAAAAGCGCGGTGTTCACTCTTTCTAACATTTAAATCACATTTCAAACCATGGTAGTAAGGGAGCCACACGGATTTCACGAGTTCTCTATGAGATGTTCCGAAAAACGAAGAAATTAGTCTAAGGGATAAAAATAAAAGTATTCAAGGGAAATATATCAGATTTCGGTTATGGAAATTCGTAATGCAGGGTATTAAATTTTGTCAGGTTATTTGTACTCCGTTATTCGGGAATGTTTGCCTTTCTCTCTTTTAAGTTTATAAAATAGTTAGAATTAACGAATTGAAATGAAATTTAGAAACTGTCTTGGGGTGACAGTTTAGTGTTGATAGAGTAGTATTTGTCATCTTGTACCTCACGATTTATCTTTTCAACAACACGTAACACTTTCTGTAGAATCCACTAAGTTGTAAAAAGTTTGCGAATTTATTTTCCCTTGTTAGATGTTATAAAAGTGTCATGTCAGCGTCATATTGAAATATTATATTCCGTTAATCTTTTTCCCATCACTACCCCATAGAAATCGGGCTTACACACGCAAATTTTGTTACCGAATGGCTTTGTGCCAACTGATGCGGGATGAATAGAAAAGTTGATTTATGGGATATTTTCACCAAACTTATTTCAAAATACAGTTTTTCATGAAATTCTGACAAATTGACCATTTTTATGGATTTAATGGAGGAAGGAAGACAAACGACTTGTCAAAAATTTTAGTCATTAGAAAACCACGCATAAAATATCAAGCAATGAATAAAATATACGTTATGTTGAAGAAATGGGGATTACAGGACATGCTTTATACGAGATTATTGGACATGCGTATTACGGGATTACCGGATACGTTTAATACAGGATTACTGGACACGCTTAATACGGGATTACTTAATACGGATTAGTGGATACGCTTTATATAGATTACTGGATATGCTTAATACGAAATTACTGGATACGCTTAATACGAGATTACAGGATATGCTTAATATGGCATTACTGGATACACTAAATACAGGATTACTGGACACGCTTAATACGGGATTACTGGATACGCTTAATACGGGATTACTGGACACGCTTAATACGGAATTACTGGACACGCTAAGTATGGGATTAGTTAATACCCTTAATACAGATTACTGGATATGCTTAATACGAGATAACTGGATACACTTAGTACGAGATTACTGGATACGCTTAATACGGCATTACTGGATACGCTTAATACAGGATTACTGGACACGCTTAATACGGGAATACTGGATACACTTAATATGCGATTAGTGGATTCGCATGTTACGGGATTACTGGATATGCTTAATACGAATACTTTTTAGAAAAAAAACCTTTTGAGCCACCTATATAAGACAACCATTTGCATTCGATGGAAAATACTGCATTTAAAATTTCAATAACGTCAAATGAAAATTTGCTTTCGTCGTATCGGATGACTTTAAATGACAGCCGTTGACTTCCGTACTTAATTACTGTCCGTATTCTATTAGAGCGTATTGAAGTGAGCTACAAACCCTTGGTAATTAGCCTACTGGAATTACCAAAATAACTAGAAATTCGACAGTCTAAAACGACTTTTCACGACTTAGTAAAAAATGTAATTAATATAATTGAATATAATCCTTGTGAACCACCCCTTTTCCCCTCCCCCTTATGTAATGTATATAAATCGTAGACTAAGAATTATTTGTACCAGTCTGAAGATGGCTTTAACGAGCTGAATCCGGTTACGGTCATTAAAATGAAGTGGAAAAAAGATTTATATTTTTTTATTATCATATATTATAATGTAATTCCACCATGAATTGTCAGTTGACGACCTCCGTAGCCCAGTGGGTAAGACTCTTGACTCACAATCCGGAGGTCGCGGGTTCAAACCCGGCATGCGCAAATAAATTTTATTTGATTAATTTGTGTTATTTCACAATTAATTCATTTAAAATAATATATAGTATATTTGCGGCATGTTCCAGAGTGGAAGATACTATCAGTATCGCCCTGGTGAAATACCACCATTCAGAATTGAAACGTTGCTTGAAAATGGCTTTAGCCGTGTTTGGTGACTAGATCTGAATAGCCAGGTACTTCCCAACCTTCCTCTTCCCCACCTCCTTCCCCTCCCCACTACCTTCAGCCTCACAACATACCCCAATTGTGGATGCCATAGTCTCACTGGCTCCAGACGGGAGCAGTTGAGATTCTTGTGCGGCATTCACTGTAAAAAAAAAAAAAAAGTTTCAAAAATAGAAGTATTGAAATTAGAGTATAAAACAGAATAATGATGTTCTATCATAAAATAATATTAAAGGTAATATTAGGTACCCAATTAAAACAAAAACAATTAATGAAGTGCTTTTGTGGGTATCGGAATTTCGTTTAAAAACGTTTTTGTTTGATCATTAGTGTATGTTCGGTCCTAACAAATACTCCTCCTCCCTACAACCTGAATATTTCCCAAGAATTTCAGGTAACCCGCAGAATGTTCACGGCATAACCACCAAAGTGGTTTTCGCACTATTTCTGTCTGCAGAATAATAACGTTAAAATCCACGCCTACCTTGAGTGTACATATTTGAGGATTTTTGGAGTTTGTAATTAAATGAACTCATGTGTAAAGCTTCTTCGAATAATTTCTTTTACCATCGAAATCAGACCTACGGTATAGTTGCCTCCAAACGGGCTGCGCAACGCTCCTAACTAGTAAATAAATAATTAAGGGAAAATAAAAAAAAGGACTGGATAAAAAAAACTGTTTTGGAAGGAGGTCAAAAGGTCCCGGAGTGGTTCAGAGAACGGAAGCCGGAAAGTCATAAAATCGAAAGATGGAAAAATGTTGACGAATGAGGAAGAAATAAAAGAGAGATGGATGAAATATTTTGAGGAGGTTTTTGAAAGCAATCCGGGTGATAGTGAGGCCTGCAGTGAATCGGGTATGAACGATGACGGAGTGAATTCAATCAAAATCAGCGTGGATGAAATAAAAAAAATCGATAAAATGCATGAAGAATGGTAAGGCTGTTGGTTTCGACAATATTGCTGCCGAATACTTTAAAGGAGATAGCCATATCATTCTCACATGGTTGTGCAAACTTTTTAACCAGTGTTTAGAGGAGGGTTACACGCCATTAGATTGGAGAAGGGCTGTAATCATGCCGTTATACAAAGGTAAAGGGTCACGTATGGAATGTGGAAATCATAGGGCTATTAGCCTGCTAAGTTCAGTCGGCAAGCTGTACGGAAGAATATTGATTGAAAGGGTAAGAATGGAAACAAAGGATAAAATATGGGATGTGCAAGGTGCCTTTATGAGTGGAAAGGGATGCATGGACCAGATTTTCTCCTTGCGTATGCTTACTGAGAAATTTCTGGCGAAAAACCAGAAACTTTTCTGCGCCTTTGTAGATCTACAAAAAGCATACGACCGAGTCGACAGGAAAAAGGTATGGAAGGTTTTGTCCAAGTATGGAGTGAATACAAATCTCATACAGGCAATTGCGTCTCTGTACGAGGGAAGCGTTGCGTGTGTTAGGGTAAACGGTGGTTTTACGGGGTGGTTTGACATCACAAAAGGTGTCAAGCAAGGCTGCGTAATGTCACCATGGTTATTCAATCTATACATGGATAATTGTATGCAAGAATTGAAAGAGGTGGGATTGGGCGCGAAATTGAGTAATCTGAAAGTATGTTGCCTGTTGTATGCTGATGATGCGGTGCTGATTTCTAACACTATGGAAGATCTACAGTCTCTCGTATCTAGGATGAACGAAGTATGTATGAAGAATGAGCTAATGATGAATGTAAGTAAGTCTAAAGTCATGGTGTTTGAAAGGGAGAGTACGAAAACAATATGCAACATAGTTGTGAATGATGAATATTTGGAGCAGGTGGATGAGTTTGTGTATCTGGGTAGTATGTTTACGAGAGATGGGAAGGCTGAAAGAGATATTGAAAGAAGGGTGAATGCCGGTAACTCCATTAATGGTGGGCTGAATGCCGTTGGCGCTAATAAAAAACTGTCAAAAAAGCGAAGCTAGCAGTCCACAATGGAGTCCTGGTACCTACCCTGATGTATGGCAGTGAGGCATGGAACTGGCAGAGGAAGGATGAAAGTAAACTGAATGCTGTTGAAATGAGATCCCTGAGACGTATGTGTGGTAAAACAATGTATGATCGTGTGAGAAATGTGGATATCCGCAAAGAATGTAAGGCTGATGTAAGCATAATGAGTAAGATTAAGAAAGGGACCCTCAGATGGTTTGGGCATGTAGAGCGAATGAACGAAGGAAGTAGTGTAAGAAGAATATACGACGCGAATGTGAATGGTAGAAGAAGTCGGGGACGCCCGAGGAAGACATGGCACGATCAAGTGAATCAGATACTTGAGTCGGGTCATGTCAAAAGTCAGAATAATAGAAGAGAATGTATGAGACGATGTATGAATGTGAGTGAGGCAAAGAGTGTGTGCCAAGACCGAGTTGTTTGGCGGTCCGTCCTCTCTGCCTACCCCTGCGGGGAAACGGCGTGATGGTTAGTTAGTTAGTTAGTTAAAAAAAGGACAAAATAAAGTGTATGAAAATAATTCTGACTAAAATAGTGCATTTGATCATTTCCAGCAATGTTCAAGTGTTTTATACTTACTTGATAAACGGGAGCGGCACACCTTGCTTTTTGTGGACCTTTTGGTGGTGAATAACTAACCATTGAAGTTTATAAGATAAACTTATTGCAAAGAACAATATGAAAGTTAAAGCAAACGCTAAACCTAAGCCGAACTTGTTTGCAGTAAGTCGATCACCTGATATATACTTAATTGCTAAAGTATTCCACAATAGGCCACTTGCATGGACTTCATAACGACTTGGAAAAAATCGTGTGGATAGATTTTTTTACTAAGATTACGAAAATGTTAGTAAAATTTTTTAGAAATGTACAGTTTTTTTTATTTTTAAATAAATAAATCCATTATTTGGGCTCGTGACGTCACTACGTGAAAATGTCCCATCTCCGAAAATGTTCCTATTAATTTTATAAAATTCCACACTGATTTATTTTTTTTAAATGGCATCACTTTGATTTCAGGCGAATTTTTGAATTTGACATTTAACGTTCACTAGATTTATTGTTTGTTCTCTGCGAACTTATCTTTTGGTTTGACTTTTTGACAGATGTTCTAAAGAGAACCACGTACATTTTGCGCTGTCCGTTCGTGTTTTAGAAGTATAATGATAATGGCGCGGATTTTAACAAAATAAAATTTTAAAATATTCTTATTTTTATTATAATTTACAAGACAAGTATATTACATTTGATTTAGTGATATAGACGTTGAACATTATAATGATTTATGATCAATAAGATGGATCAAGGAAAAAAATATTTATGAGATTTAATATTTTTGGTATGCCTCGTAATTCTCCTGTGTCATTCGTGTGGAAAACGTTAATTTTTTTTTAATGATTTTCGGCTATGAAGAATGCATGAAGAATGGTAAGGCTGTTGGTTTCGACAATATTGCTGCCGAATACTTTAAAGGAGATAGCCATATCATTCTCACATGGTTGTGCAAACTTTTTAACCAGTGTTTAGAGGAGGGTTACACGCCATTAGATTGGAGAAGGGCTGTAATCATGCCGTTATACAAAGGTAAAGGGTCACGTATGGAATGTGGAAATCATAGGGCTATTAGCCTGCTAAGTTCAGTCGGCAAGCTGTACGGAAGAATATTGATTGAAAGGGTAAGAATGGAAACAAAGGATAAAATATGGGATGTGCAAGGTGCCTTTATGAGTGGAAAGGGATGCATGGACCAGATTTTCTCCTTGCGTATGCTTACTGAGAAATTTCTGGCGAAAAACCAGAAACTTTTCTGCGCCTTTGTAGATCTACAAAAAGCATACGACCGAGTCGACAGGAAAAAGGTATGGAAGGTTTTGTCCAAGTATGGAGTGAATACAAATCTCATACAGGCAATTGCGTCTCTGTACGAGGGAAGCGTTGCGTGTGTTAGGGTAAACGGTGGTTTTACGGGGTGGTTTGACATCACAAAAGGTGTCAAGCAAGGCTGCGTAATGTCACCATGGTTATTCAATCTATACATGGATAATTGTATGCAAGAATTGAAAGAGGTGGGATTGGGCGCGAAATTGAGTAATCTGAAAGTATGTTGCCTGTTGTATGCTGATGATGCGGTGCTGATTTCTAACACTATGGAAGATCTACAGTCTCTCGTATCTAGGATGAACGAAGTATGTATGAAGAATGAGCTAATGATGAATGTAAGTAAGTCTAAAGTCATGGTGTTTGAAAGGGAGAGTACGAAAACAATATGCAACATAGTTGTGAATGATGAATATTTGGAGCAGGTGGATGAGTTTGTGTATCTGGGTAGTATGTTTACGAGAGATGGGAAGGCTGAAAGAGATATTGAAAGAAGGGTGAATGCCGGTAACTCCATTAATGGTGGGCTGAATGCCGTTGGCGCTAATAAAAAACTGTCAAAAAAGCGAAGCTAGCAGTCCACAATGGAGTCCTGGTACCTACCCTGATGTATGGCAGTGAGGCATGGAACTGGCAGAGGAAGGATGAAAGTAAACTGAATGCTGTTGAAATGAGATCCCTGAGACGTATGTGTGGTAAAACAATGTATGATCGTGTGAGAAATGTGGATATCCGCAAAGAATGTAAGGCTGATGTAAGCATAATGAGTAAGATTAAGAAAGGGACCCTCAGATGGTTTGGGCATGTAGAGCGAATGAACGAAGGAAGTAGTGTAAGAAGAATATACGACGCGAATGTGAATGGTAGAAGAAGTCGGGGACGCCCGAGGAAGACATGGCACGATCAAGTGAATCAGATACTTGAGTCGGGTCATGTCAAAAGTCAGAATAATAGAAGAGAATGTATGAGACGATGTATGAATGTGAGTGAGGCAAAGAGTGTGTGCCAAGACCGAGTTGTTTGGCGGTCCGTCCTCTCTGCCTACCCCTGCGGGGAAACGGCGTGATGGTTAGTTAGTTAGTTAGTTAAAAAAAGGACAAAATAAAGTGTATGAAAATAATTCTGACTAAAATAGTGCATTTGATCATTTCCAGCAATGTTCAAGTGTTTTATACTTACTTGATAAACGGGAGCGGCACACCTTGCTTTTTGTGGACCTTTTGGTGGTGAATAACTAACCATTGAAGTTTATAAGATAAACTTATTGCAAAGAACAATATGAAAGTTAAAGCAAACGCTAAACCTAAGCCGAACTTGTTTGCAGTAAGTCGATCACCTGATATATACTTAATTGCTAAAGTATTCCACAATAGGCCACTTGCATGGACTTCATAACGACTTGGAAAAAATCGTGTGGATAGATTTTTTTACTAAGATTACGAAAATGTTAGTAAAATTTTTTAGAAATGTACAGTTTTTTTTTATTTTTAAATAAATAAATCCATTATTTGGGCTCGTGACGTCACTACGTGAAAATGTCCCATCTCCGAAAATGTTCCTATTAATTTTATAAAATTCCACACTGATTTATTTTTTTTATATGGCATCACTTTGATTTCAGGCGAAGTTTTGAATTTGACATTTAACGTTCACTAGATTTATTGTTTGTTCTCTGTGAACTTATCTTTTGGTTTGACTTTTTGACAGATGTTCTAAAGAGAACCACGTACATTTTGCGCTGTCCGTTCGTGTTTTAGAAGTATAATGATAATGGTGCGGATTTTAACAAAATAAAATTTTAAAATATTCTTATTTTTATTATAATTTACAAGACAAGTATATTACATTTGATTTAGTGATATAGACGTTGAACATTATAATGATTTATGATCAATAAGATGGATCAAGGAAAAAAATATTTATGAGATTTAATATTTTTGGTATGCCTCGTTATTCTCCTGTGTCATTCGTGTGGAAAACGTTAATTTTTTTTTAATGATTTTCGGCTATGTAATTATCGCTTTTTCGCACCTATAAAATTATGTCCCGTCTTTTCGGTTTATAAAAAATGGTCTGATATTTCGGATTAAAATTTTCAAAAAATCGCCAGGGTTTGAAAAATACGATAAAAAAAATCATAATGTATTTGAATATTTGCCTAAGCCGGATTTTTTTTTTAAATGTGATGCAAGTGGCCTATTCTTTGAAAAATTAGTCGAATGTTTTCAATGTTGGCGTAAAATACGCCCACATGCAAAATTTAAAATTTCATTATGAACTCCTGGGAAAACAAAATAATAGCACGGATGGAGTATTTCGATATTCATTTGTATTTATGTATCCACAAGTATTTCCATTACATTTGAGGGCCATAAAATCGACGACCAGCCCCATTTTTACTATTTTTACAAACCACGTAAGTCCGTAGCAATTGCTATAGACTTACGTGGTTTATGCTTTAAGATCAGTTGATGAGCATTATAACGTGGCCGTTATACTTGAGAGTAGATCAAAATTAGTCAACGTTTAACCTGACCAATCAATGAGATGGCCATCAAATTTATAGAAAAACAATTTCCCTCAGGGCTTATATCATCTTAGAGGATGCTGTTCTGGCAAGGAAAAAGATACGAGGGTCGAGAGATTCCGGCTGGAGAAATCAAAATGTCTCCCTCAACCAGTCTCACCCGTTCCGGCCCGCCATGCAGTAGGTGGTTAAACGCATCCGATGCCAAGTCCTAGACACACCTCAACCGATGAACCCGGGCACCCCTGCTAAGTCACCCTTGGGGTGACCTATGGCAGAGATGTTGGTTATCGAATAAATGATTCCCGGGTTGGCGGTTCCCATACCCGATTGCAACAGAACTCTGCTTCCGCTTCCGTTTCTGCAGAAGTTCCGCAAGTCTTTGCACTCCGTTTCCGTTTCTGGTTCTGCAAACTTTATAACAGAACTCTAAACGAATAATACAGCGAGGAGCGCGGGGATGGGGGGGGGGGCGTGGACGCGGTACACAAACGTGTCGCAACGAGTTCATTTGTTTATATTATTTTGTTTCATTCTGCGCATCACCGTGCCTCGTGATGTTCTGTTGTTTTGTTTTTCTTATGTTTATGTTTGATTTGTGTTTAGTGCAATTATGAAACCAAAAACAAGTCCCATTTGGACCTATTTCGTTGAAATTAATGTCTCAAGTGCCAGATGCAAACTCTGTGTGAAAAGTGTATTTGCGAAAAGGTCGCACGACTTCATTTTACCTTTGTTTTAATTTACCTCTGTTTAATTTCGAGTACTAAAAATACAAAATACAAATAGTATTAACACTTCCGCTTCCGGTTCCAGTTCCGCTTCCGCTAAGATTTACTTTTGAAATATGTTTCCATTTCTGCTTCCGTTAAGACACTTCCGTTGCATCACTACATTAAACCAAGTAAAAAAGTACATCTAAAGATATATTTAAAAAAAAAAAAGAATTGAAACCAAATGTAACTTACTCATCGTAAAACATCAGCATGGCAGGTAGCTTCTTAACGTAGGTGATCAGGCCTGGCACGAGCACCGAGACGGCCAGCAGAAGAACGGCCAAAGATGGCGCCACGTACTTCTGTGCACACACGCGTCTATACACGCCCGTACCTGACGTCAACGCCGTCCAGACCAGCAGAAAGACAACCGTCAGTTGGAAGTCGACTGGGATGTACCAGGAATGGAACATGCACTGGAAATAAAAATAAAAAGAGTTATGGTGTTTAGAAAAGATGAAAGAGTCGACAAGATGCAAGTATAAGATGGTCGACATCACTATCAGAATCACCAACTACGCTGGATATGGACACAATTACAGATTACCGCAGGAACCTCAGTATCATCGGATGGCATCATTGGTTTGAAAAGAGAAGATAAGGTCGCTCATAAAAACGGTGCTGACGATTTAAAAAGAGCTACGTACTGCATGTTTCGGATGGGTGAGAGCATTGACGAAAAGAATTGACGAAATTGGAAAAAAATAATTGATGCCTCTGTCCAAAACTGGATGCTAGAAGGCTCACCAAGAAGAAAAATAAGAAAAAAACGTATATTCTTTACGTTAGCTCCACATAGGATGCCCTGAGGAATCATTTCCCTTAGATGTTATATTAGGGGATGCTATGTAGAGGGTCTTTTTAAGAAAAGGAAGAAGAGAAAGTTCAGGGAAGGAAAAGGGTAATAAGAGGTAGAATATGGGGGTCAGTGTCCAGGAGATCCAATTGCGGTGCTAAGCGATTGGTTAAGAGAGTCTGGCTGGAGAAGTCAAAAGTCTTCCCTCAACCAGTCTTTCGACCCGGCCCACCACGCAGCAGATGGGCAGATGCGCCAAAACCTGGACAAACCTTACCTATGAACCCGGGCACCCCTGCTAAGTCACCAAATATAGCGAACTACTTGGGATGACCTTGTTGGTTGGTTAGAAGTATTGGTTATCCAAACTTCCCGGGCGATGGTACTCATATCCACCTCCCAAATTGTAGAAAACCTTTCAAACTCAAACAAACTTATGCCAATTCTTCTGCGTTATTTTAGCCATCAAAGGAATTTTTATAGGATTCTGATCACAGTGTCATCGGATCATCAAATTTAAATATTGATCAGTTGAGTTCGTTGCAGCCCCGTCTATGGCCTGCAGTTGGGCGCGTACGATGCAACCCCCCGAAAGAGACTAATCTTCAGATGTTCATCATCAAAGAAGAACTTTATAACATTTTCTGACACTCAAACAGTTATGTTTAAAATCACAACACTCTAAACTCTAAACAGTGAGTATACTGCACCGGAGTTTTTTTTCCCTTTTTTAGCTTTTTATTCAACGCAATGTTCTAGTACCGTAAGGGAATAAATTTTCTCCGTATATTGAAAGCATTGCCAAGAAAACCCTTGAAAGGCAGAAACATGAAAAAAAAAATGTGTCTGAGAAAGGTTAGATAAAATTTTCCAGGCATTACTTACCATATCATCTACGTGCACGTAGTTATTGAGCATGAGCAGGTTGGTCCACCAGTAGGTCCTACAATTGGCGGCGTCCGACTCTACCTTTCCCCACAGAGGACCAGATCCAGTCAGAGGTAGCACAAAGGCAGAGAACATCAGTGTCACTGCATAGGCTGGCACTAATCTGCAAATATATTTAAGCACGAATAAGTACAGGCAGGTAAGTTTTAAGATTTTCACGGCCAAAAGCATTTTAGTTATTTGTTTTTGGGGTGTTGTGCCGTGTTGCGCTACCTCCTTCTTTAGCCAACGTTTCGGACATCGTTGCAGTGTCCATCATCAGGGCAGATGTGTGACACATCTACCAAGATGTGTGACACATCAACCGGTTCTGCCGGATCTGCCCTGATGATGGACACTGCAACGATGTCCGAAACGTTGGCTAAAAAAGGAGGTAGTGCAACACGGCATACCCCAAAAACAAATAACGAAAAAGTACAGGCAGGTTTGCAGGTAGTGCAACAGCTCGGCTGGTAAAGTATACACCAAGATAATGACTTTTTGTTCCATATTGAATTTACTCCCTCTATAAAAAAGAATAACAATACTTGATTCGCGGTAACCCCACGGAATTCGAGGAAAGCGGATCTTTGATCGACGTGTGTTTACTGCAATAGGGGAATTTACAGTCCAATAAAGTATAAATACCCAGCCGTTTTCATCAAACCAACTGAGGTACAGTTGCTAAAACTCTGTTTAATTTCAGGTATATATTGCTTTTCATCCGATGATACAGTTATAGTTGGGCATATATATATATATATTTTTTTTTACAGTGAATACCGCACAAGAATCTCAACTGCTCCCGTCCGGAGCTAGTGAGACTATGGCATCCCCAATTGGGGTATGTTGTGAGGCTGAAGGTAGTGGGGAGGGGAAAGAGGTGGGGAAGAGGAAGGTTGGGAAGTACCTGGCTATTCAGATCTGGTCACTAAACACGGCTAAAGCCATTTTCAAGCAACGTTTCAATTCTGAATGGTGGTCTTACACCAGGGCGATACTGATAGTATCTTCCACTCTGGAACATGCGGCAAATATACAATATATTATTTTAAATGAATTAGTTGTGAAATAACACAAATTAATATACTCTTATCAAAGGGCATATACTCTTATCAAAGAAAAGCTCACTTACCTCAAGAACCTCATGAGGATGAATATGGGGGCATTGATGGGTCTGTTGCTGTACTTCCTCTGTAGCCCGTGGATGGCCAGGAGGCCACTGATTACCAGGAAGGTGTCCACCAGAAGATCCCCGTGGGACACGAAAGCAAACTCAAAAGAGCGGTATGTCTGAAGCAAGAAAATACGAGGATGATTTATTAAAAAAATTAACCCTTAAAACAATCATTTTTATTATTTTTTTATTATAAAGAAAACGTTATACACTATTACAGGAAATAAAACAAAATATTACAGAAAAAAGAAATTCCCAATAAACTAACATTAAATAGTTTGTCAATGGGTGCTTTTACTTTGAAGTTCAAAAATAATTATTTAAATTAAAAAATATTTATTATGCAGTTAGAATTTTTTGTGTTAGAGTCTTAATAGTACCTACAAACTATTTCTTTCGGCGAGTCAATTTTTCAATATAATATTTGTTTTACATTATTTGTACTTTTTTTTTAATTTTAGCAGGTAACATATTTAAGCAAGAAGGTATCATGTAGCCCAGCGTTTTTGTCCATAATTATCTAAATGCTTAGGTACGATTAGTCCTTTAAACAAATTATTTTTATTTTTGTATTTTATTTGTTAGCGTTATAAACAGTCATTACAAGTTCATATATAACAGTGTTAGAGATAGTCATATCATTGACCAATAAAATAACGACATAAAAATTTGAGACCATAATAAAAAGAAACACAAACAAAACAATATGTGTATGTAATATAAACAGTTCTGAAAAAGTGCATCTACTCACTTAAATCTACAAAAAATGTATTTTCAAGGGTAATATATACTGTAACATTTTTGAAGAGGTTATTTATTGCAAACTGCTGAAATCAAAAAAGAAAATGTAATGAAAATGAAGAAAAATGAAAATGAAAAATGAGAAAGAAAGATAAGGAATTAATGAAACATTAAGTTTTCCGTTGAATATTACTTTTTACGAATTTTATGAAGTTAGCAAGGTTCGTGTTAAACATGTCAATGTCTGTGCATAATCTATTGAAAGTGCTACAGCTTCTTCTTATAAACACATTTTGAAGATAATTAGCATTGCTCTTAGGAATATAAAATATGTCTGGAGATCGAGTGACTCTTATTGGACATCTGAAATTGATATTTTGTAATAGGTAAAGGCTATCAATAAAATTGTGGATTATCTTATAAAGCATTACTAGGTCTCTGATATCTCTGCGTTGATCAAGGGTTTTGAGGTTCATAGAGACATATTTTACATCATTTCGCATGCGAAACGAAACATATTTCAAAAACTTTTTCTGGACTCTTTCTATATTTGATTTATATATAGAACAATGAGGGTTCCATACTGTTGAAGCATACTCTAGGTGGCTCCTGACGTATGATATGTAGAGAATCTTAAATGTTTGTGGATTTTTGAAAACAGAACTTACTCTAAGTATAAATCCTAGCATTTTCAAAGCCTTAGACGTGATGTGCTCGACGTGAGATTGAAAAAGAAGCTTACTGTCTAATAGAACTCCAAGATCTCTAATTTCATTTACCCTATTTAAAAGATTGTTTTTAATTATGTACGGATAAAGTATAGTGTTTTTCTTTCGAGAATAAGATATGACGGAATATTTATCTGCATTCAAAAGAAGATGGTTTTCTAAACAATACACATTGACCAGGGAGTTCAGGTCATCCTGGAGCTCTATACAATCCATCTCAGATTTAATGATTTTGACAATCTTTTTGTCATCCGCAAATAGGAACAGCTGGCTGAGAATTACAAATAGTTTTGTTAACATCGTTCATTCTTCTTCTTCTTTCGTATGGTGGGGGGTCAGAGGGGGACATCTAGGTCTGCGAGCCAGTCTAGGGCCTCAGGCGTTGCCCTGTGGACCTCATCAATCCCGCCGGGGAATGAATGGAGCGGGCATTCGTTGACCACATGTTCGGTGGTCTGCACCGCACCGCATTCACACGTCGCCGACTCTTTAAGGCCCCATCTATGCATCATATGAGCACAACGGCTATGGGAGCACCTTATCCTATTGATGGCAGTCCAGAGTTTGCGAGGCAATGAGAACCCAGGCTGTCTCTCAGTGGGGTCTTGCACGAGATGGGCGTTTTTGACGTTGGCTGATTGCCACTCAAGCTTCCACCTATCTTCTGGGGTTAGAGGTGTTCGAAGGAGTCTTTCTCCTTCCGTCCAGAAGGGTTTTCGAGACTTTAAGCGGCATGCCGGGTGAGAAACGACATCATCGTGCAAGGGTATTTCGCTTTTTTGCAGCGCCTTCTTGTATTCCCTCAGTGTTGCAATCTCTCGCCTGATATTTGGCGGGGTTATATTTGCAAGTACGGGGAGCCAAGGAAGAGGAGTCGATTTTAAGGTTCCGCTGATGGTTCGCATTGTGGCATTAAGCTGAACGTCAACCATGGAAGTGTGGGCGCTTCTGGCCCATACTGGAGCACAGTATTCAGCTGCTGAGAAAACCAGGGTTATCGTTCATAAAAATGTTGAATAAAAGGGGGCCAAGGTGAGATCCTTGGGGAACTCCTGAGGTTACGGGGACAAACCTAGAGCAGAACCCCAGTACAGTTACAGCTTGCGTACGATTGTCGAGATAGGAGGCTAACCAACGAAGGATGTCACCGTGTATACCCATTGCTTCGACTTTCTCAATTAAAATGCTGTGTGGAATTTTATCAAAGGCTTTGAAATAGTCTGTGTAGACTACATCAACTTGAAAACCGTTATCCATAGCAACAAGGACTGTGTCAACAAATTCGCATAGATTAGTTTCTGTTGATTTTCTGTATGCTTATGGTCTTGGAGGCGGATGACCAGGACGCACTGAACCCCAGATTCCTACCCACCCCTTAAACCCCTTTCCTTCCCAGCACTCTCCTCTCCTTCCCTTAAAAAAATCCTCTACACAGCATCCCCAAATATGATAGTTTATAGGGAAATCATTTTCCTCAAGGCCTCCTGTGTGGAGCTCATGTAAAAAAAAATCCTTCATTTAACGTAAAACGAGTATTGTAAGTGTGTTCCAGTCCATTTATGTATATAGGGCTATTCACATGCTGAAAAATAATACATCTGTTTTCAAATGACTTGTAATACTAAAAAAATGGTTTGATTGAGGTTTGAACTTTCCTACCCAGTGATCGGAATCAACCGCGCTACCAAATGGGCCAAACCCCGATATGGTAAGACCGACATTTATGTCTCGTATATTAAGTGCTTTAATTTCTTCGAATTATAAAATTTTAAATATCCGCATGTGTGTGCATGTTTTTTCATTTAATTTATTTACTTATTTCATTATTTTAATATTACATTTGATTACAGTAATGACGTATTGCCCATCTCACTACGCCCGTGTTGAGATGGCAATTTACAGAGTGGTTGATATCTGAGTTTTTGTTTACATAATATTATGAAAATGGCAGTTATAAAAAAAAGGTATTTTTTTATACATTTTACAATTCAAGTATGATAAAGGGAAAATAATTTTGAAAATTTCAATTTGACAAAAACACATATTGATAAATGATAATAAAAAAGTGAAACTTAGTCAAATGTAAATATATGAATTACATAGTATACATATATACATACAGTAGGGATAAATGTAAATCATTACATAGTATAAAATGAAGTCGCTCAAAATGTATGTGCGCATAGATCTTGTTATAAATATATTTTATGTTGGGTACTTTGTTGTAGTACAGACTGCTTCGGGTTATTTAGTGGGTTTCATGATGTAAATTAGAGTAGAATTGAAGTAGGGTTTTTAATATGTCAGGGTAATGATGTTGGATGGGTAATGACACTGGATGGTTGTGTTGTGATTTGTACCTACTTTGTGGTCACGTTATCATGACATTTACACCTCTTATTGAGTGGGTGTATTAAATGTTATAGTTACAGGGTTATACATAAAGGTACACAGTTATCAGCTTTAATCCCATGGGATCTTGGACGCCAAATCTCGTGGGTACGAGATATGCTGGACTGTGTCGGTAGGCATGAAATACTCCCATCAGAGCGTGGGCACTGTTATTTTATTCAATGTTGTGAAGCTTGGAAATGTAAAATAAAAGAGTGGATGTATAACAAGATTTATATATTAAAATATTAATCATACCTGTGGACCATACTACATCTACATCCTAGCTAAAAACCTATAACGTGGCTGCGTCGAATCCAGATGCAAAGCAAGGGGACCGTTCCTCCCTCACTTTTGCATCATCGCCAGGTTACTCGATCTTCTCCATCCATCTTGGGTAGTTGTGGAGTATGGGAACGCCATGCCCTGGGCGTCCTCCATTATATGGTTCAGGTCCCATCAGGTTGGAAATATATGGTGTGGAAAAGGCGGACGGGTTGTGTGCCGTTGTATTATTGGTGATACATCTCGTCGAATGGCGAATGGTGTATATAATCGAAGATTATGATTAAATTGGTCGATCAAGCCGCCATAGTAGCACAACGGGATTCTACACTTGAATACCCGTAAAATAAAGATTCTCCAGTCGCGATAACCTTGTACCGGCTGAGATTTAAAGGAAACTATCGTTCACATATTAAGTTAACTTGAAAAAACCCGCCGATTAAACAATTTCCATTATAATTTAAAATCCACTTGTTGACTATCGGATTCACATCCTGCCCTCGAGATGCGAATCCAAGAAGTGAAGGAAATCGATCATGATCCCCCTATCGTTCGAAAGTTTAACTAATCGGAGAAAAAGTGAAACTATTAGTAGCCAGTAAAATAATTTGAGTTATTAATATAAACAAATATTAATAAATGGTTTATATGTATAATAAATGCTTACTATAGTAGAGAACAATATTCAATTCAGGCAGCGGGCAACTGGCAAGCGGGTGGTGTGGATTTTATAAAGGTTGGGTAATGGCGTTGTGTTCGTTAGCCACAGCAACGTGTGGCCGGATCTGCTAGTATGTTATAAAATACTCCTGATTTCCACCAAGAGCTGAAAAAATGCATTGTCCTTGATAAAAAAATATCTGCTCGTTTCATCTCGATCGGATATCGGGAAGTGGATTATTTTCCACTTCTAAGATTCCGCTTCAATCCAAGAAACAAAAATTAAAATCAAACAGAAAAGTTTGAAAAATGTTATCTTTACTTAACTTTACTCCAACAGGTGGTAGATTTTTTTTTGCACACAGCCTTATATAGAGCACAGATCAATCAACTCACCTAGATCGTATCTAAAATCGTCTCAGCGCTAATGTATCACGTAAATAACATTATTGTAGGAAACATCGGCAAACCAAAAAAGTCTATCAAAAGGTATGGTATTTTGTCATTCGAGTAAATCCGCTGAAATATTATTGTTAATATTTAATATCTGTATTATTATACTTATACATAAAAATGAGTGCATGTTTGTTCTTTGTTTGTGTATTGCTATATTAAGCATAGGCAATGTTTGAAACTTTCAAAATATCTTCTTTCCACCCTCGCAAAGGTTACTGGATTATTACAACCACATGTCAATACACCTGAAAAGTTTTTTAATCATTACAAAAACTTTTACGAAATGGTAAAAATGTCACAATTTGAGAATGACATTTTGCATCGATTGTTCAATGAAAATTTAATTTTCAAATAATCTCTCTGTAATTCACGAATTAAATTGAAGTTTTCACCTGCGGTACTAACCAAATCGGATACTTTGAATTTAATCAAGAATTATAGGTTTGATTGTTCTTAAAATATATAAAAATTAATGTTTGTAATAGATGAAAAATGAAAATTTGTTTTAAAAAAATTTGAAATAGGTAGCACGCGAACTGTTTGAATACTGAATGTACCGGTACGGATGGGAAAGGACACGCAGGGAGAAACAATTTCTTTATTAAGTGGCGTTGTAACGCATGCCAGGAAATCCCTAGCATTTAATAAAAAAATGGTGTGTGTAATATTATGATTATAATATATGTATTTTAATACAGGTCTGCCAAACACGAGTAGAACAAAGAGTTTATGACATTCAAATTCCCGCGAAGAGAATTCGCAGAACCGATTTCCAGAGAATACTGTGGGAAAAAATTCGTGGAGTTTCGTAATCATAACATGTTGCTCTACATACTCCCGTTTAAACACTCAACGACCAAATACATTTTATTATATTATCAAATATAATTATTTCATACCTCTCTTCTTAACGTACGTCTACGTAACGTGCACACTGTCACCGACTATTGTCTTATGGTATAAGGCAACGTGTAGATCTTCGAGCCAGTCACTCTGTGGACCTCATCATTCCCACCGGGGAATGAATAGAGTGGGCATTCGTTGACCACATTACCTTGATTATGGTCGTCTTACCTTCTCAATGTACTCCATGTTGGAGATGGGTCCCCCTAGCGTGGTGCCCAGCCGATGGTCTGTGATGATGAAGCAGATAGACAGGACCTTGATGCCGTACAGCACGTCCAGTGGACTCTCACCGTCGTTCTCTCCCAAACGCTTGAGCTGATGGATGACGGAGTAGCTTTGTACCAGGCTCGAGCATTTTGTTTCTGTTAACATATTTTATTTATTCAAATAACCATGTTATTGATTGTTTCAGCATTTACATAATTGTACATGGGAAAGTTGGAGAAACCATCGCGCAGTAGAGTTCCAGTTGCTCAATCGGAATTATTATTTTATTTTTTATTTTAACTTTATGAGTAAAACCTCAAATTGTAATATTTAAATAAATGAAGACAATATAAGCGAAATGCAATCGAAAATCTGGAAACAGAAAAATCAGAAAAACATATTGACACCTCTGATAAGGTGGGTCATTTAAAAAAAAATTATAATTTTAGATTCTGTTAGCGATAAAAGGGTGCCAAATAGGTTCAAACCGACGTGTTTAAAATTTTTTTAATTTCTGATACGATCTTCTTCCTCCGGATTCACTTCAAAGTTTTGAAAATTTTCATTTTTAGAGGTATTTTCTAGTGTGTATAAAAGTTACTACGAATCCTTTATACTATATTTTTTGTAATATTCTATGGAAAATATGGTACGTATTTACGAATTCATTTACAAAAAATCCGAGTTTTGATTATTAGTGGCTCGAGGTGAGGGCGGGGGAAGCACCGATTGCACTAAGCGCAGCGACTCTGCGCAACCGACGTCGGAGTTTGGAGTCAGTATCGCTACGGCTCTTTAAGCGGTAGGTCAAAAGTCCCATTTTTGGTGAAATTTGCGACGTTAAAGACAATGTTTTACCAACTTATTGTGATGTTATGAAGTTTTTTGAGTGGACCAGGCATCAAATAAAATTAAATCAAGAGACCAAACTAGAACCCAAATTTCAGCAAATAGAGTGTACTGTGACAGCACGAATCGAAGAAATATGGAGAAAGGCTTCTATTCCCATCGCTATACACTCGCGAGTAGCATGCATATTGAGGTCATATCATTTTAAATGCCCTTAAGTCACATCCTAAAATACCGGAGAAAAAAATGGAGGAATTCCGTCGCAGAAGTAAAGTGTTGTTTGATATTTCGTCTTGCAAATGCAAAGATTTCAGTAAATGTGACTCTCCTAAGATAAAAAAAATACCTGTAAATGAACAGAGTTTCATTAGTGACCAACGTACTACACGAAAAATGATAATAGGAAATGTGGATACCGCTACAATAAAACGAATGAAAACTGCGTTGAAAAGAAAACTTCTGAAGCAAAAATCCTTGCGTACGTCTAAAAAGGAAAGCACAGTAAGCCAACTACCTCTCTAATCGATATTTCCACGTCTTCTTCATCAAATGAATCCGATTACAATGATGTTTTCAAACCAAATGTTGTATCTCAAATGCCTCAGAAGCAGGCTGCGGTTACTATTGATTATTCTACACTGTCGAAAACTTGTGATAGATATGGAGTTTCGGATAGAGCAGCGGCAGCCATTGCCTCAGCAGTTCTGTATGACATCAAGTCTAATATTCCAGTTATTGACAAAAGTAAACTTCGCAGAGAACGAAAAAAAAACAAGGGAAAATATTAAGGCACAACACATAGTTTTACAAATACCCGCATTATATTTTGATGGCCGGAAAGATAAAACATTAATTATCAGGGAAAAAGGGGGAGGCATTACAGAGAACTAATCATTGAAGAGCATATTTCAATGATAAAAGAGCCAGACTCAATATATTTGGGTTATATTGCACCAAACTCTGACACGTCGAAAGTTATAGAAAGAACAATTGTCGATTATTTTTTAAAGGAAGAAATACCATTTGAACCATTAATGGCTATTGGATGTGACGGAACGAACGTGAACGTTGGAAAACATGGAGGTATAATAGGTTTGCTTGAAAAACGTTTGGATAAACCATTGCAATGGATAATTTGCTTGCTTCACATGAACGAGTTACCATTTCGTCATTTGTTCACACATCTTGACGATAAGACATCTGGACCTCAAACATATTCAGGGACAATAGGACTAGCTTTAGAAAACTGTGAAAAAAAGCCTATTGTTCATTTTCAGAAAATTGACGGAGAGTTGCCTGAATTATTAACTAAAGACCTAAATACAGATCAGTTATATTTGTATAAAATCGTATCTGCAGTTACGGTGGGGGAATTACCTGAAGATTTAGGCCACAAATCTCCTGGAAAAATGTCTCATGCCAGATGGCTTACGCGTGCTAACCGAATTCTTCGTCTTTATGTTGCAACAGAAGCTCCTACAGAGAATCTTATTATTTTAGCAACGTACGTTGTTAAAGTTTATGCTCCAACTTGGTTCAGTATTAAAACTCATCCCACCTGTAAAGATGGAGCACGTCACCTATGGCAGCTAATTTCAGCGTCTAGATACTTATCCCCTGAACTAAAAACTATAATTGATCCAGTCATAGAAAGAAACAGTTACTTCGCACACCCCGAAAATTTACTACTTGCAATGTTAACTGACCCTCACAAGCATATCCGGGAATTAGCTGCGCGTCGTGTTCTAAAATCACGCAGTAAGAAACTAAGTAAAACAAGGCTGTTCCAACTTCCAAACATAAACCTCGATGCATCATATTACTACGACCTTATTAATTGGCAGCAAAATGTAACCGAACCCCCAATACTGAAGAATATATCGGATGAAGATCTTCAATTATTTGTAGCACAGGGGGGAGAAGGTAAATTGCCTCTTCTGCGTCTGTCATGTCATACTCAAGCAGTTGAAAGAGCTGTAAAGACTGTTACTGAAGCCTCGACTACTTTATGTATGAAGTCTGCAAGATAAGGTATTATTAAGGCAAAGATTGAGTCTCGCAAAATAATGCCGAAATTTGAGAGTAAGAAGGATTTTGCTGGTATTTGAATACACTGTCTTGAGATAATGTTAATTATAATCATATATTTTTTTTAAAAATAAGTCAGAATATTCTCTCTAATTTGTGTTTTATTGAAAAAAAGTTCATTTTTAATTGTTTATATAATATTTTTTAGAGATTTAACAAGGGTGGGTTTTTCTCTATTTTGTGAAATTTCAAACTCAATCCGGAGGAAGAAGATGATATCCAAATATTATTAAAAAAATTACGTGATTTTACATCTTCATTTAACCCCCTTTTATCACTAACAGACAAACCAAAACAAGTTTTTTTTTCCCCCATACAATCGTGACCCGCCTTACTCTGGGACTCAATATAAGAGGTCCTGGGTTCGAGTCCCAGAGGTGTCAATATGTTTTTCTGATTTTTCTGTTTCCAGATTTTCGATTGAGTTTCGCTTATATTGTCTTCATTTATTTAAATAGGAATTATTATTTTTTTATTCCCAATATTATGGTGTTTGAGATGTTAATTTTAAAACATTTGAAAAAAATATTACAGGCAAAGTAATATCATCAGATTTCTAAGAGATCGCATGTAGGTATGTCAGGTTTTTAGTTTTGATGTAAACCTTCCTTACAATGTACTAGCGCAGATCCGTGAAAAATCACGAATAGTCTGAATTCTTGACACAATCAGTTCCAGGTTGAAAATGACTATAATAAAATCAAACTAATTTGAGAACATGAACTGATTCACACGTAATAAAATAATATTTTAAATTAAAACTTAGTTAACACCATTTTTATGGGCTTCCACTTGGTGTTTACTAAGTTGTCGTTTCATTTAAAATTATAATGTCGCATCATGATCTGCTTTATATGAACAGAAATTAGGTCATTTTATTTTATTTTTATTTTGAAGAAGTTTATATTTCTAGTTTTTTTTTTAAAGAAGTTTGCCACTGTTTCGTTGAAAATAATCTACAGAAGATCTCTAGAAATGCATTCGTTAGTTTATCGACTACTAGCTGAAGTCCCCGGCGATGCGCGGGCTTTACACAGAGTTTTCGAAATCAAATGTAGACAGTGACCTTCCTCTTATTTTGAAGGTCACACATGTGCAAAATATCATCAACCTCCGCATAAAACTGTAGAATTGCATACAAGTCAAATCCACACCGCCCGCTCGTCTACCATATACAGACATATATTTCAACCAATTTAAACAAAACCTTGACAAATCATATACCTAAACCTTCCTCATGAATCACTCTATCTATTGATGAAAACCGCATCCGTTCAGCAGTTTTTGAGTTTATCGCGAACAGACAGACAGACAGACGCGGCGGACGACGTTAATTTATAATGTAGATAGATGTAGATAGAAGATACAGATAGAGATGAATAATTGAGGGTGGACGATTTTTTTATTAATCCATTTACTTTAAATATTGGTGCGCATTCACTTTGGCAAATATTTATTTTTTTTACAACATATTTTTTTCTGAATACTTTTATATTATATGTTAGGTGCCTACACCACAGCGTGAAACCAAGTAATATTTAAATGTTGTCACTTTTCTATTTTTATTTAATGCCACCCAAAGAAAGTAAGTATTTGTGTTTGGATTCTGTCCCCTTCCCCTCCCGCGTTCCCTTTCCCCTTCACCTTCCATCCCTTTCCACCTCTCCTCTCCCGCTTCCTCCCCTTCTCCATCGTTTTCCTCTCCCCTCCCAGATTCCCCTACACCTAACCCTGCCCTCCCTGAAACTATACGAAATACAACCCTTTTTCAAACAACCCGCGCGCCAACCATTGTTATTTTTATACAAATTTCATAACTCCAGAGCTCACCATTATATATAGAAACCTTCACGGGTGTGCGCATAACAAATAACCAAAGTTAAGAACAAACTAAGAAACACTCATTTTTATATGTTAAGATTTTCTCATAAATGTGATTATTTCAATGGTTTTATGCATGAATAATCATACCACGACAATACAAAAATGTTACATAAGTACATTATTTAAGTTTACTTAAGTTTCATTTGACATTAGTGTAGTTTTAAAATATTTGACATTTTAAACATGAATGTTCAACTGTTTTTATCAGAACATCACCAGGCGCCCTAGCATGGTCGATCGATATAGGTTTTATCGAAAATGTCGGTATCTTGCCATCGCTCCCGAGCACGACTGCAGGCCGCTAACGAATAAACAAAAGTTTACGTCAAATATATTAGGAACCCCTAGTCATTGTGAACTATTGTTTGTTCGTTAGCGGCCTGCAGTCGTGCTCGGGAGCGATGGCAAGTTACCGACATTTTCGATAAAACCTTTATCGATCGACCATGCTAGGACCCCAGCAGTACTTTTAAAGTGCTGCACGTTTCGTCAAATGACCATTCCAAAATCTATAATGGTAGCAATAATACTGGTTATATAAAAAAATAAACAGTACAAAAATGTTTAATAAGTCCATTACTTAAGTTCACTGTAGTTTCATTTGACTTTAGTGTGCATTTTAAAACTTTAATTTTCATCTTTTTTTATCAAACATCATCCGGAATACTTTTAAAGTACTGCACATTTCGTCAGACTACCATTCCAAAACCCATAACGCTAGCAATAACACTGACGGTAACAATAACACTGACGGTAACAATAACGATAACGATACCGACAACGATACCGACAACGACAGCGAAGTAGCAAACGACGGTGAAGTTAGCAAATTCAGTTCTAATAGGGTGGCAACTGTTCCCAATGGAGAAAGGGAAAAATCACCCAAACAACCTGCAAACTGCAACGAACCTTCATTAGAAAGGCAATCAAGTTTATAAAAATGCAACGGAAATCGGGTTAGTATGGCTTTATACAGAACAGGGCTATAAGGTTATACTGGGAAAAGGCAAGTAGGTACGTAAAGGTTAATCAAATGAGAGAGGATCTAAATTGGATTTCGATAAAAAAGAGACTGATATTTAATGTGTTCATTTTGTGCATGATGTTATTAAAAAGTAAAAAATGCCAAATACTTCAAGGATTAAATTGTTTTTAACCATTTTTGATTGATCTACAATCGAGAGCAATATGCGAATGCTCACCATAAATTTGGGAAGTGTATTTATGAGAGATGGGAAGGCTGATAGAGATATTGAAAAAAGGGTGAATGCAGGTAACTCTATTAACGAAGACCGAACGCCGTTGGCACCAACAAAAAACTGTTCAAAGAAGCGAAGCTAGCCATCCATAATAAAGTACTGGTACCTACCCTGATGTATGGCAGTGGAACTGGCAGAGGAAGGATTAAAGTAGACTGAATGCTGTACAAATGAGATCCATAAGGCGTATGTGTGGTAAAACCATGTATGATCGTGTGAGAAACGTGGAGGTTCGCAAATAATGCAAGGCTGATGTAAGCGTAATGAGTAAGATCAAGAAAGGAACGCTCCGATGATTTGGGCATGTAGAACGAATAAACGAGGAAAGGAGTTTACGTAGAATATATGACGCAAATGTGAATGGTAGAAGAAATCGGGTACGCCCGAGAAATACATGGCACGACCAAGTGAATCAGATACTTGAGTCGGGCCATGACAAGAGTTAGAATAATAGAAGAGCATGTACGAGACGATGTATGAATGTGAACGAGACAAGGAGTGTGTACCAAGACCGAGTTGTTTGGCGGTCCGTCCTCTTTGCCTACCCCTGCGGGGAAACGGCGTGATGGTTAGTTAGTTTGTTAGTCGCCTTAAATAAACTTTTGTTTACACAGGTCTGTGTTTTACGTACTACATATGCTGTAAAATAACACCGGGAGTCGTAACGGTCCGGTACATTAGTATGACATTTTAAAATATCCCATTGGTAACCAAGAAAACACCAACATTTAGTTTCATCCACTGCTGGTTTTTTTGCATTATATTTGTTTACGAGTAATCTGAATATTGTATCAGATGAAGTGTGCGCTTTTACATGTAACTAAAAACGCAACTCAAATTTTGATTTTTTTGAGATATCTAACTAATCAACTGGACGACCGATGTACATCATTTTGAAACCTCAAATATAAATAGAGTTAGATTGCCGCATATCAAAAACTCAGAGTCTCAAAACTGCCTAACACATAGAGGACTAAAGATGTATGATGAAATGCCTGGAAGTCCGAAGGGTGATAGAAGAATAAATGTATTTAAAAGGGGATGTTAAGCAACTCCCTGTGGAACTCCCATGTTGAATATGTTAAATCCAAAATTTCCCCGATAACTGGTGTACTCTATCGACTTCAAGATGTGCTCCCCACAGCTTTACTGCGTGCCACATACTATGCTTTGATCCACTCTCACCTAAGTTATCTGGTTAGTATCTGGGGCACCATTACTAAGAAACAAATATCTGAAATACAAGTAATCCAAAATAGAGCCATAAGAAATATATACCATCTACCATGGGATACGCATGTCAAAGACATATACTCACTGACTCAAATTCTTCCCTTTACCATTCTGCCAAAATATAGCATCACCACTGCCATCATACAAATAATTCAACACTCGTCACACACCACCACTAAACCAGCCTTTAATTCCGATATACACCAGCACAAAACACGATCACAAAATCAAATACACCTATCGTCATCTACACACACAACTAAATTTGGAATTAACTCCTTACAATACATCGCACATACGCAATACAACGCATTACCTAATGTCCTAAAACTACCAGAATCAAACAAAAAAATATTGGCAAAGGCTCTAAAAGGATATTTTCTCAGCAACTTTATTAACCAGTGACGAATTTATCTGTCTTCCTTTGCAACTCTTGTATATTCTTCAATTACCTGTATCAAGTGTGTCTAGTCCATTTAAAAATCTATGTATTGTTCATTGATTTCCGTGTTCTTATGTAAAAATAATTTTCCTTTAGATGTATAATGTTGTCCTTCCCAAAATGAGTTTTATTAAACTCATTGGGAGTAATGTATTATAAATTTTATGTAATAATTTTGTAATATATTATCTCTAATATAAAAAAAAAAGCATACTGTAAAAATATAATTTTTCTGAAATGAAATGTTGTGTTACCTTTTTCTAAAATGAAATGTTACCTTCTGCTTTTTAGTTTATATGCGAATGTAGTATAAACTAACTCAATCCTACTAATATTATAAAAGTCAAAATTTGTATGGATGTACGTATGGATGTATGTATGTTTGTTACTCTTTCAAGCAAAAAATACTGAATGGACTTTAATAATTCTTTCCACTAATAGAAGGCTACTTTATTTGCGAGTAATATAGGCTGTATATATTGGTAAGCTCTGGCGTTAGGAAATTATTTATCATGCGTTTTTTGTCCCTAACAAAATCAAGTTATTGCAAAAGTCAGAAGAAAAGCAAAACAAACGGTTGCCGTGGAAACGATGTTGGCATCGTCGTAGTTAATATCTATCTCTAAAAATGAATCTCCTAAGTGTGTGTGGGCGCATAACTTCCGAACGATTGCACCAAAATGAATAATTCTTTTTTTTTGTATAAAACTACTGGTGAGTTCTGGCATTATGAAATTTGTATAAAAAAATTGCAATACGTGGCACGCGAGCAGTTTTATAACTGAATGTACCGGGAATTTCATGTATGGAATGCGGGAGGGGTGGAGGGTAGATGGATGGTGGGGAAGGGGGGAGGGGGGGAGGGGTGCTGTGTTAGAGGGGGGAGGGGATGGGAGGTAGAGTGGGAACCCCCCCCCCCTAATACAAAAAAGCTAATAAATAATAAAAATTAATGTCTTCAAAAATACTGTTTCGATCGTTCGTAGGTGGGATAGTTACGTGTGAATGCATTATGAAAATGAAATAATTTTGAAAAATGTGTATCTAAGCCTTTTTTAACCAGCGGTTTTTTTTCCGTATATTAGAAAATCAGTGAACAAAGACATTAGCTGCAGGAATGAATAAACAAAATTTTAAAAAAGTTTGAATATCCATTTGTACATTTTAAAATAAAATTAAGAATGATTTTGAGTTTTCAAACTTTATCTTTTATTGGATTTTATTAAATTGTAAAATGGGGGTCTCAGCACGGGCAAAGCACCCAGTGAGGCCCACATTTTCAAATAATGTTGGAAAATGTATGTAATGTTATTGAAAAAATATACTAAAGTAGTCCTTGAGGGAGGTCGTCCCTAGGTGACGTAATCGTTCTAGTATCTTCTGCTTTTTGACGAAGATTAAAGTGAGAAGAAAGATTTATAGTCGATGTCATATGTACGACCTCCCTCTGGTACTAACCATCTGTCATTAGGTCAAGCATCTTAGAAATATGTCAAATATCTTCTTGTAAACAAATTTATTGACAAAAGTTTAACGTTAAGTATCTGATATAGACACCTTCTAACATGTAGGTACATATTGTACGGGTTAAAATAACACAATCCGTTATAGGGAAAAGACAAATCAGATCGGACATAGGGAAAAAAGAAATTAAGTATAAGAACTCACCTTCCCCCATGTTGTTGGTGATTAAGTACCAATGGCGGATAGAACAGGCAGTCACAATAAAGATCAAAATTCCAAAGAAGACACTGAAAATAAAAAATAAAATAAAAATCATTACCAATTTCCACGTGACCAATTTACAATTCCTAGAGGAAAGAACAAAATTAAATGTTTTCAACAAAAATAACAAAAATAAATGGTGTGTGTTGTTATAGATAAGCTCATCTAACTGATATTCAGTTCATAATACGGCATAACACCTCAAAAATAAATCACGATAATTCATTTGGCCGTGAAAATCTCAAATAATATTAGCTATTCAATTGGTTTATTTGTTTTTCCCTCTTTCGGCATTCGCAGAACGGGAAGTTTCTGAACCACTGGCTCCAGACATTTTGGACTCTTGTGAGATATTAAATTGATAAAAATCTAATTTAAAATATCCGTATTTCTTGGCATAGCATTAGTTTGTTCCTTGGTTTTTTCACATATTTTTATAAAAAAACTAGCTTTTTCCCGCGGCTTCGCTCGCATGGTATTAGGGGTTTCCTACTCCGTCACCTCCACCTTCCCTCTCCCCACTCCACTCCCCCCCCCACTTCCCCCTTTCCGCGACCTCTCCTCCCGAGTTCCCCTCCCCCCTCCCAGGTCCCCCTCCCCCCTCAAAGGTTCCCCTCCCCTTCCTTGTTCCCCTCCCCTATCTCTTCCTCCCTCCCGCTTTCAATAGCAATAGCCGCTTCCTCGCGTGCCACCAATAGCATTTTTTTTATACAAATTTCATAATGCCAGAGCTCACTGAAAGTTTTATAAAAACCTTGTCCTGACAATAACGAACACATAAAAAAAATAATTATCCAATTTGGTGCAGTCGTTTGAAAGTTATGCGCTTAGCAACACATTCAGCGATTCATTTTTATTTTTATTTTTTATTTGAACTTTATGAGTAAAACCTCAAATTGTAATATTTAAATATATCATTTTTATATTATACATATATTTTAAATAATATACTATTTGTAATCCTGACTTCACAATCTGGTACTCTTTGTACGTCAAACGTGTGCCATAACGTCATACAGCTGAATTGGCCGCGAAGCAGCCAAATTATGAAGTCAGTGCTGTCTCTAGAAAAACTTGCCGTTTAAAATAGTCTAATCACGATTTTTATTTAATACGCTTGCGGTAAAATAACACACAACGAGTATCAATAACAATTGCCGCCATTTTAAAACTAACGATGGCACTAATTTGATCACGTCAAACACTTCAAAATCCGCCGTCTATGCCTGTAAAGCAGACGCCTAGCGGTGCCTAGTGCCCACAATAGAAATTCCTTTATTTGTACGGTAGAACGTTATATTTGCATTTAAACGGCCGATTTGATTGTGTGTATGAAGACGTTAAGCTTTGTTGCGTGATCATTTCAATTTTTATATTTTCTCCTTAATTACTGCAGTGTAACAATGGCTGAAAAATTTGAGCAGTTGAGCACACGCCTATTGCTCGAATAAAGGGACGCCTTGTTAAAGACTACAACATCGCAAACAACCGAAAAGCACGCATCACATAAGGCAAGAACTGAACCACGTATGCGTTAACAGAGAAAATCCGTTTTTTCGGGAAAAAATTGGCATACAAACTATAGTTAATATAATACAGCTTTATGTGATGTGAAAAAATCTGTCTCGTTTGAAGTAAATTAATAATTAAAAAAAATTCTACAATAGAAGACTGAAAAAAATAATTCCACTCAGGCCTATGTCATCTTTGGGGATGCTGTGTGGAGGGTCTTTTTAGAAACGGAAGGAGAGGATCTTCTGGTAAGGAAAAGGTATGTGAGGTGGGTAGGAATCTGGGGGTCAGTGTGTCCAGGAGCGACGGACTAATGAATACATCTCTCCCCTGCGTGCAAGGTGATGCCTTCCGAGAGAGCCTTGCTGGAGAGGTCAAAAGGTATCCCTTAACCAGTCTCTCTCTATCCGGCCTATCACGCAGATGGCGGGCAGACGCATCCCCCGTCAAGACCCGGACAAACCTCACCCCATGAACCCGGACACCCCTGCTAAGTCACCAAACGTAGCAAAACGCTTGGGGTGACCTATGGCAGAGGTGTTGGTTATCCAATAAATAGTTCCCGGTGCGACGGTACCCATACCCTAATTATAAATACATCATTATGTTCGGGAAAAGGCAATCAGATCAGAAAATATTGGCACGTGTAAATACAAGTGGTCACGTGGGATTGTCCGTTCTTTGCGAGGGATGACCCCAGGCGAGATTAAGAACCTATTTTAGTGGGCGTTCGAGCGATGGTATCCAATTACTGTTACGCAAACTTTCATCCAACATCCGATCGATAGAAGCTGCTTTATTTGATATCACGCAAGAGTTCCTACTGCCCATGGTCTGAACATTGTGTACATCTATTACAGCCTCAAGGGAAAGAGTGGAGAAGTGAGTCAGGGGAGAAAAGATTGAATAACAGCTAGCAGAGCTATTAACCCCTCAGGCTAATTTGTTCGTTTTTCAAAACAGCAGATAGGTCTCAAAGAAATTGTTATGTCTCTCTTACTATCATCGTTAGAAATGTGATAGAAATAGTGGTATAATAATAAATAATGGGAATCTTGGAAATTTTTACTAAATTATTCATACATGAAACGACAAAAAAGTGAGGTGACGATAGCGTTTGTAACAGATTTACCTAGTAAAATAAATGAGTGTTTTGATTTTTTTTTAGATATCAGTAATTTTAGCTAGAAAAAAATTAAGTTGCGTCATTTTTTAAGCTTTTTATGTTTGCATTCAATTTTTTTTTATATTTAAAAGATTACATTATGTTCATTTCTAATTCCAAGATTTGCGTATTTCGTCACCTTTCTAAAACAGTTTTTAGTTTTCGGATGCTTTCAGAAATAATTAATTTATTTGAATTTTATTTTATTGTAAAAGGCTCGAGTTTAATTCTGGTCACTAAATAAATCTATCTTTGAAGAAATAAATCTAAAGTTATTTCAGTAAGCATTTCAATAATATGAGTAATGAATGGTTTCTCGCCTAGCAATACCCACCTACTGAAGGTAGATATCTTATTATTATTTTTTAAATGTATGTCCATACAAAAAACCTGACCCATATATTTACACTTTTATACACGGTATCAGGAAAGTCGTGGCACAATCAGGAAACGGATAAAATCTACATCGCATTTAGAATCGATTTTGTGGAATACCTTTTTTTTACATGAGCTTCACACAGGAGGCCCTGAGGAAAAAAATTTCCCCTCAGGGCCTATGTCATCTTCGGGGATGCTGTGTGGAGGGTTTTTTAAGGAAAGGAAAGAGAGTAGAGTTCTGGGAAGGAAAAGTGCTTAAGGGGTGGGTAGGAATCTGGGGTTCAGCGTGCCCTGGTAATCCGCCTCCAAGACCTAGACAAACCTCACCCCATGAACCCGGGCACCCCTGCTAAATCGCCAAACGTAGCGAACCACTTGGGGGGACCTATGGCAGAGGTGTTGGTTATCCAATAAAGGTTTCCGGGGCGGCGGTACCCATTCCCGCCTTCCAAATTATACCTTTATTTAGTTTTTCGAGAAAATCGTGACCTATCGTGAAAATCGTGTAATTCAAATAAAAAAAAACGGTCCCCCGGGGGTTTATATTCGCCGCTTAATGAATTTTTAAAAAATTTTAATCTGTGAGTTATTTATTTTTAATAATTACTTCGCATATTTTCCCTGAGGCCCTATTTCATCTTTGGGGATGCTGTGTGAAGGGTATTTTAAAGAAATCCTTTTCTTTAAAATAGGGGAGACGGAGGGGATTTGAAACAAAGGCAACTTGAAACAGTACCGATTTCTCGGGACTTAAAACCGTTAGCGAATTGGCAACATCGCTTTTCAAGCATTTACCTCCGCTTGCTAACTTGTCAGTTTGCTTCGATGGCGTGAGTTGTGCGGTTGTGGAGTTGCGCGTGCCATCTGACAAAAATCGTGAAAAGTAAGTTTTTAACGTTTTTTTAGGATGCCTTTATTTTGATAAGGGTTTTGTATTTTGGTTTAAATTGTATGTGTTTCGAAAGCTCATTAACTAAAAAATTATTACATATGTTTGTTACAATTGATTTTTGTGTATTTGCTTCTTGATTTTGGATTAAATAAAAATTGTGAGGTTTTTTCATACTGAGGAGATTTGAAACAGACTGTTTCAACACTCCTCGTTTTCAATTTTATATCGGACAACAGTCAATAAATAACGGGCACAAAATAGAATGCTTTTTTTTTTCGTTGATTTAATTTGTTTATTTTGTTTCAGAATGCCTACCGATTATAAAAGTATTTATGTATTTCTGATTATTTTTGTCAGTTTGTTTTGTACTTGAAAAGTTTAATTTTAATAAAAACTGTTTGCCACAACTGCTCTTCAGATTGTCGTTTTTTTATTTTCATAAAATTCTTATTTTTGTCGGTTGGTTTTGTACTTGAAAAGTTTATTTTTAATAAATACCTTTAAATTATATCATAATTTTTATGTTACACCACTTATTCACCACAATATTTAACGCTTACAATGTCTTTATGTTAGTCATTCGCAAGTGTAAAGAATGACCTATCAATTGGTACTAATATCATACGATTTCTGTCTATAGTATTTGGTATTTGAAACAAAATGTGAAAATTGTTTCAACTCCCCTCGGTCTCCCCTACCCTAGGAGAAAAAATTCTAGGAAGGATAAGGTATGAGAGGTGGGTAGGATTTGGGTGTCAGTACGGTTCATGACGGCTGCATGAATCCATCCCTCCCACTGCGGTGCAATTATTTTGCCGATTAGAAAAAAAATCGTAAATATCAAATCGAAAAGGTTTTTTGTGATTCTCTACATGATGTAGATTCACCAACTTCCGGCTTATACTGTGGTTTCTGGACACCGTAAATATTTATTTTTCACTATGCCAAATGTTCAGAGCCAAAAAAATTTTCCACTTTGCCACAGAGATTATCAGCAACTCTATACTAGTTAATTAATGATTTCACGTAATAAAACTCAGTTACCAAGGTCATTAAAAAAGTCATTGTACTGCGTCGATTTAATAACCTATTAAAATAATACGCTAAGTAATCATTGGCGAGATTATGATCACCCAGCAAAGTAAACAGAATTAGGTTGTGGCTAAAAGTTATTTTATTCTCTGGGATATCAATAATACTCATAATCAGTATAGTTTTAATAAATTCCGTGTCGAAACAAGCTGTTGATTTCCTTATAAATTAATAATACATCAGAAACTCAAGACACTTCAATCAACAAGAAAATATTTGTAACGCATTTTACGTATCAAGAATTTGGCTTCATAAAGTAAGCTAGTAATATTACGAATATATTCCTAAGAAATCTAGGTAATACAGGTGCAACGTAAAGTTATCTCATACTCCAACGATGTTCAATATATTATACATGCATGCACCCAACTACATATGATTGTAAGATAAAATTCTACGTGAGACACGCAGGTACTAGGTCAACAAGAAAGTATTTGTCCCGCATTTAACGAGTGAAAATGTTTGCAAAATAGAGTAATTCCGTAAGCAAAGTATTTCCGGAATCACGCAACCTTCCCCCTTCCTCCATTCTCTCATACTTGTATCGGTAACCATCAAATATTAATCATCATCAATCATTGTACGTTCATCTTTAATCCAGTGTCCAATCGAAAAAAGATTCTAATAATTTAAAAAGAAATAGTACAACGATTTGGGCATGTACTTGATATGTAGCAATCTGCTACTTCTGTTAGGGTGCTTGAGAATGCGATTGATGGCATCTAAAATGCATAACTATTGTGTGTAATGAACCTACTATGTGAGGCAAGTGGTAAATGCCTTATACACCGCTTGTTAAGTGGGTGCCTGGTAAGATTGAGATTCGTACAGTGTAAACCATCGCAGTGGTCAGCTTAGTCCGCGGTGGCCTGAGTACTCGTCCTCAGAGGTGGGCATATGGTGCTTATTCACAAGTAGTTCTACATAAATGAAAGGCAAGTTCTTTCGAAATGACAAGGACATCTATTTCTTTAATAGGATTACATATTATACAACTCACTTACCCCCATCATTGACCGTTTTGAAATACCTAAACTACCTAGCTAGTTTTCTGCGGAGGAATGGGAACGCCTTCCTCCACGGGTCCGTGTCTGATGCAGCGCGGGCGGCCAGCCTGCCAGCCCCGTCTCTTGGTCAAACCACGGCCGAGGGTCGTCCAGATCCTCACCGATCACCACCGGTGTCCATCCATCCGTGCGCTAACGCGAGTTCCACGGCGTGCGCGGCAAAGAAAGTAAAGGAGGGTTCCTTCCACCAAATTCGGAATTCATCCGATTAAATATATGTCACAGCTTGTTCCCGACATTAAACAGGTTCAAATCGAGCGAGGATTGCCGGCCGTTAGCATCGATTACTCTCGATACGGAAGTCCACTTCCGGGTGCACATCGACACGCGTTTTTTTAATAACTTCGGGTGCGATTATAAATCACGATTACTCGTATTACTTGAATCGGCCACTATAGGATTATCCGACATTTTCAGGATAAGATGCCTCAATCAATATTAAGGGAACAATTGTTCCGCTCGACTTTAAATAAAAAGAAACTCACATCGTTTCAAACTAGGCACTGTGACGTTCCCACCGGGTCTGCGCCCAACTAGCCCTGTGGGTAAGTCATGCCGCAGGCAAGAATAATGTTTATCTACCCATTCGCGCCGATATATGGCTGTCAAAAAAATCCATTGACAATAATGAAATTAATTATCAGTACTTGATTACAATTGTTACTTGAATATTATATATTTTCATAACATACTTTGGGAGGCGGGAAGGGGTACCGCCGCCCCGGGAACCTTTATTGGATAACCAACACCTTTGCCATAGGTCACCCCAAGTGGTTCGCTACGTTTGGTGATTTAGCAGGGGTGCCCGGGTTCATGGGGTGAGGTTTGTCCAGGTCCTGGAGGCGGATGGCTAGGACACACTGAACCCCAGATTACTACCTACCCCTTAAACCCCTTTCCTTCCCAAAACTCTCCTCTCCTTCCCTTAAAAAAATCCTCCACACAGCATCCCCAAAGATGATAGACCATAGGGAAATCATTTTCCTCAAGGCCTCCTGTGTGGAGCTCATGTAAAAAAAAGTCCTTCATTTTACGTAAAACGAGTATTGTAAGTGTGATCCAGTCTATTTTTGTATATAGGGCTATGCACATGCTGAAAAATAATACATCTATTTTCAAATGACTTTTAGTACTAAAAGAAATGGTTTGGTTGAGGTTTGAACCTTCCTACCCAGTGATCGGAATCAACCGCGCTACCAAATGGGCCAAATCCCGAGTTGGTAAGACCGACATTTATCCTCTCGACATCGACGCTCTCCTTCCTTTTCCAAAAAAAACCCTCTACACAGTATCCCCAAAGATGACTCCTGTGTGGAGATCATGTAAAAAATATGTAAAGCGAATGAACGAGGAAAAGAGTTTAAGGAAAATATATGTCGCAAATGTGAATGGTAGAAGAAGTCGAGGATGCCCAAGAAAGACATGGAACGACCAAGTGAATCAGATACTTGAGTCGGGCCGTTTCAAGAGTCAGAATAATAGAAGATCAGGTACGAGACGATGCATGAATTAAACGAGGCAAGGGGTGTGTGCAAATACCGAGTTGATTGGCGGTCCGTCCTCTCTACCTACCTCTGCGGGAAACGGATTGATGGTTAGTTAATTAGTGATACACAGATAAGATACCTGCATGAAAAATGCAGATAACAAGAAAGAATAATAATTCTTAATAATAATTAATTAATAATAATAATTCAAATCATCAAGCCAATATTTGGTTAAATAAAGTAATTCCGTGAGATTGAGAACTTTTATTATTACTGTGATGACGATTACGGTAACGTGACGGCATAAAAAAGGCAATAAACATAATACGTTCCTTATCACAATAATGCCGCAGCTCTTTCAAAAGATGAAATACACCATACGTAGGCCTGTTTCCTCCAAAGAAAAAAAATCTTATATCCCTTTCTTACAAACTTCTATGGATAACCGCTAAGGAACAACACCTAACTCTGACAGCTCCAATTTTGATTGCAAAATAAGTGACAATTAAGCAAAAAACACTACAAAAACACTAAAAAAAACTAAAAACCAGTGATTCGTTAAATACAGTGAGTTTATTTGGTAGTGGCAGTGCTGAATATCTAGAAATCTCGTCTAAAAAAACGAAACAAGACATTAAAAACCACAGACAATTTAAATAATATACAAAAAAAGTGTCATTTCTGTCATAGACAATACAACAAAATTATTAAAAAAATAAATTATATGGGGCATTTGTGAACAAACAAACAAATTCAATAAACTTCTACACACCCCACCGTGATGTCTCCGTAGACCTCTACCACTAGCCGTGACGATAATGTTGAAAGTATGGAATATAGTTACAAGGATAATATTGATGTGTGAGATAATTCCAAAAATTAAAAAATGTCAAATGTCAATGCGCTGATGGTTTTGCTTTTGTTTTTAAAAATATAATGCTGCAATTTTTTCTTATGCAAAAAAAAACAACGGAAATGAGGCAAACAGTGAAGGTATATCTGCACCCCTCCAAAGGAAATATACAATCATTTTCATACATCTCCCTCACACGTATAAATAAAATGAAACGCAATTCCCGTCGCAAAAGAGTAGTAGGTACTTTGGAGGAAAAAGTCACACGTATTTTGTGTGTCTCATCTTTTGTCTCACCATTATGTAATGTGTTGGAAAGAGATGCAGCATAAAAAACTATACCGTAAAGGTCTCTGCCCACTACACCTTTCCATACCATGACCGTAACCGTAGCGGCGGATGCAAAAAAATATTCTTCGTATCGCAATATGAAACGCTGCTCACTAGCCCGTCCCGTCACCGACCAACACCGTCGCATACCATGACCGGACTGACGGCGAATTCTCAATGACAATATTTTGCAGGTGCCGGTCCACTCTATACATGGCACGCGACGGTGTTAGAACACCCGTTCTAACCGCGTTGCCACTCCGTGATTTGTGTTCAGTTCTATGAGACGTGCGTCAGCGGGTAGACAGACAATTTTGAAAAAATGGAGGACAAAAAACTTATCGAGTGTGTTCGTAAATACGAATTGATAAATTCTCCTCCTCGTCCAAAATAGTGGCAATCAACGCTAATTGTCCTACAGATAATTTTATAATAGCCATCTACTTATATCCAGGTATTTTAATGATATGACAATAACACTATGCTTCCCTGACGCGTCAGTCCGACACGAAAACACAGGCGAAATGACTACAATCGATAGAACGTGCACCGTACGCCTATTGAACGGGGTTGGTACGGACACTAACCCCGGTGTATACGGGTATCATAGGGTCACTAAACCCGTTACGTACGGGTGTCATACGGTGTTAACTCGTTCTAGTGGGCATAGTAGGGCGTAGCGTGTTTATTTCGTGGCTAATACGTTCATAGTACGGTCATGGTATGGAACGATGTAGTGGGCAGATTCCTTTAACGGGGATCATCGCAGTAACAATAAAAGCGCACAAACAGAAACACCCGGCAAAGTAGGCAACATTACCGGTGTAGGGAAACATGATCTCAAATTCCGGCAGCGTCTTATATACTAGAAATCAAGATGGTAATGATTATAAATTATAATATTAAATTATGCAACGTAAGATAATCAGCTACCTAGGTCAACAAGAAAGAATTTGTCCCTCACGAGGCACTAAACGAGTCAATATTTTGACTGAATAAATCGGAGAGATCACGAATACTTCGTAAACTATGCAGCATTACCGGTGTGTCGAAACGTTATTTCATACTCCAGCGGTTGAATGAACCCCATTTGAAATGGTAAGTGGTTCTTCAGAGCGCCGAGTAAGGCCCGTCAGAGCTGACATTCAGTAAACCGGTTTCGCCGCAGATTGCTGGGTGTGAGCGCTTTCCCTTTCACGAGCGAGATGTCTGTAAAGAGCTGTAGGCCAAATGGAACAAGACCGGAAATTGCCGATGAGTCAACCTAAAAATTGGGTTGAAATTTTCACTTCCCATTTAACATTTTTTAAATGCTCAGGGTAAAATTTTCGAAACATCGTGTCGTCATATTAATAAATAATGTTGAAGAAGATGCAAGCATTTTGAAATCGATTTCGAAAGGGACGCTTGTGGGTACGATTTTAACAATAATTATTAGATGAAAAAATACACTTCGTAAAACACCACTTTTTATTGGAATTAATATTTAACAGCCAACCAGGTTTCGCTTAGCTCAAGCTTCATCAGTGCTTATTATAACAACTAAAGTAAATTAGATACAGACACATATTTAAAATAAATTAAGAGAATTAGTAAAAGAGATGGCAATAGAATAGTTGACACCCTATTGGTGCCAGAAAGAGATACAAATAGAAAATTGTATAAATTCTCTTAATTTCTTTTATATATGTGTCTGTATCTAATTTACTTTAGTTGATATAATAAGCCCTGATGAAGCTTGAACTAAGCGAAATCTAGTTGGCTGTTAAATATTAATTCCAATAAAAAGCGGTGTTTTACAAAGTGTGTTTTTTCATTTAATATATAATGTAACACCACAAAGTGTTTACTTCCTTCGATATAATAATTATTAGATTGAAGCGGTGAGTAACACACGCGGAAAATTGGGAATGGAAAACAGTTTTTGAAGAGAAAACTTCTTTAGTACCGTTGTGATTTAAAACTCGATGAAACGGAAGCGTTGTTCTTCGGGCATTCAACAAGTCTTGTTGAATGCCCGAAGAACAACACAGAAATTTCACGACTTTGAATTTGAATTGAATGTTTTGTGGATTAATTTTTACATATCGTATATTTTATTGACTGAAACACATTCCTATAACAATAAACTATGTACCAAAACAACATTACTTGCGTTAATTACGTAAATTGACAGGTTTTACGATGTTTTAGTCGAGGAACACGCATAAATTGTGACGCGGCAAAAATGACATTTCTATGTCCACAGATAAAAATTATTTTAAAATATTCTGTGGTTACAAGGTGAATGAAATTTTTACCCATCCCATGGGGAATGTTGGCGCAAGCGATTCTGACACTGTCCTTATACAAATTTTGTACATATAAGGGTCAAAATCGCATAAAAACGTATTTTTTCCCCACGCATGCGCAAAAACTGCTCACATCCCCGCGCTACGGCAAATTAAATATAAATTATTCCGAGTGACTAGCCGCTTTGCGGGTTTCGCTTTGGTAAAGGGCGATAAAAGAGCAAGCGTTTCTGACCTTGTTCTTCATACACTTTCTTTATACATAAGGGTCAAAATTGCATTTCAAAGTGCCGCGGCCACCGCGCGGCCACCGGGTGACAAGCGGCAAACCATAGGTCCTGCGAGAGAATGAGATAGACTAATCGGTGTCATTTTGTGCGGTGCTTCGTAGCCTATCGGCCTCATCTTTTTTCTTAGCATAACGTGTAAAATACTTTTTAAACTTGGCAACAATATTATAATTAATAAAACCTACAATTATCCTACTCCTGCATTCTTCTTATTCTATCGAAGTTTAGTTTTCTGAAGGTTTCACTTCTACCAGGTGTGAACTGCACACATGATTTTTTTTTACATTAGCTCCACTCAGGAGGAGGAGGAGGAAAAAATGCCCTCAGGGCCTATGCCATCTTTGGGGATACTGTGTGGAGGGTATTTTTCGGAAAAGAAAGGAGAGGAAGTTCCGAGTAGGAAAAAAGTATGAGGGGTGGGTAGGAATCTAGGGGTCAATGTGTGCAAGCGGTGCTGATAAGCAAAGCGATGGGTCGAGAGAGTCCGACTGGAGAGGTCTGGGTTAGGTATCACTCGACCACTCTCTCCCGATCCTCTCCGTTACGCAGTTGGTGGGCGAACGCATTCGTCGCCAAGACCTAGACAAATATCACCCCATGAATCCCTATGTCACCAAACGTAGCGATGGGGTGGCCTATGGCAGGGGTGTTGGTTATCCAATAAATGGTTCGCGGATCGGCGGTACCCTTTTATTTCAATATCTTTGGCGGTACCCATACACGCCTCCCAAATTGAGTTGAGAACGACCCAGAAAGAATTAACACAAATAACATTCTAGATGGGTCATTCAAGATTCGTTATGGAGATTTTTCGATGGGTAGGTATTATAAAAAAAACTTCCACGTTCATGTTTTTTATGTCGATAGTAGCGTACGGCTGAAAATATTTTAATTGCATAATGAACTAGCAGCATTCTGCTGACGTGCTCATTTCTGTTTCAGAGTAAGTTTGACAGTAAATTTAATTTTTTTGTTTTTTTTTGGGGTGTTATGCCGTGTTGCGGTACCTCCTCCTTTAGCCAACGTTTTGGAGAGCGTTGCAGTGTCCATCATCAGGTGTGACACATTTGCCCTGATGATGGACACTGTAACGCTCTCCGAAATATTTGCTAAAGGGAGAGGTAGCGTAACACGACATAACACCCCAAAAATAAATAACGAAAATACTTTTGGCCGTGAAATCTAAAATCATAACCGTAAATTGAATTGTTTCAAACCAAAAATATGTTAGTCATGCCCAGTCTCCAAACATAAATCCAATAGAGAATTAAGTAGGTTTATGGAAATCTTTAGAGGAGGCCTATTTCGAAAGACAAGCTTTTTCTAAAAATAAAATTTAATTAATTAGAATAGAAAAATGTTTTATAAGTTTAACAGCAATAAAGGCTAATTTTCTTTTATTTTCCGTGCACCCAATACTCTATTTGCAAGAAAATATTTGTGTCCATGGAGTTCAATATTTCTATTTGTGGTGAAGATTTCTTGGATGCATCATAAATAACTTTAAAGATTTATTCTTCAATGAATTTTTTTTCTGTGCTTACCTACCCATATCAACATTTTTTTATTTGTATATAATACATAACACTTACGAAAGTGTGAATACTAGAGTGTAAAGGGAAAAAATATAAAAAATTATATTGAAAGGTTATAGTACTCGTACCTATAAGAAAATAATGTGATTCTGATGTGCTAAATTATTTAAGACATTATTTTTTTATTTTTTTTTTAAATTTATTGTAGTCAGGTTCTAATGATAGCTCAATCGCTTTTTGATTAAAAGACACCACTCCATTGTACGTGTTGTGCAAAACTGGTATGCAGGAATGGCGTGCATAAGCCCCATTGAGTTTTGCCTATTACTCTCTACAAGTACCATGGCATGGTGCGATTTCTTAGAATGATCTTTATTTACATATAAATCTTATTTTTCATACGTAAAAGTTCCGGTTATATGATTCTGCTCTCAAATGATGGTATCGAATATCGATGAAGGATATTTGAAACATTTTTGGGGAGAAACTTCAAAGTTGTCAAAACATACACTACCATATCCCACCAAATACGTAATTCAATACAAATTAACAGGGACTGCTGTTATAATGTTGACAAAATATTCAAATTGCAGCAACAGTAATTTAATCAAGCTAATGCAGTTTGCTATCATAGAGAATTAGACGATTTCATTCCAAGAACGGATTAACTTGAGGATATTGATAGGTTGTGTACATAGGGTGTTTTCTCGTTGCATCTTCAAATAAGAACATTAAACAACCTTTGTGGATTCAGGTTAGAAGCGGGTGATGAACATGATATCTTTAACACACAGGCTCGATTATTGCTTACACTTGGGATTTGAAGAGGGCGTTGGTGGAGTGAATTGCATAATTAAAGAAGCTAGAATTTTAACTACGAACCAACTAAACACACAGAAGAGTCCTAAAATGAAAAAAACATCAGTGGCCACTTCCAAATTAAGATGCACAACGTACCGCGTCGGTCCCGTAAAGCAAAAGGGAAAAATAATACCCCTTCCCCTTAGTACGCCTCCCACTCAAACATCTAAAATTTTTGTACATGTCTGTCAATATTATGTATCGTAGGTTAGTTCTAATATTCTCTTGATGGAGGAAGGGTTCTTTCGAAACCGGTATAGTGTGAATAAAATAAATTAAAGTGGTCTGTAACAAATTTATATACTTTTATTGTAAATTATAGCGAGCCACAAAGTTAATGCTTTTTAGAAATATGGGGAAAATAAAGCTGTCAAAAGTGGGTCAAAAGAATATTTAAAATGATTTACGACCGATAATACATGGGTTTTGCTTTTTAGAAATGGGCAAGTAAAGCAATTGGTTGGGGCGTGGATTATTTTTATTATTAACGCAATCTATTAACGGCATTCAAACGGTATCGGAGTGATGCCGTCAAAAGTGCTAGTCCTTGGGATGGCCCGAATAAAATAGTAGTCATAATGATTGATTTCATGCACTTTATTGTGCCCTTTTGACCGTTTATTATTTGCTAGTTGATACAGAATCGTTCTTCTGGGCCTGCAGATTTGTTAAGTTCCAGGGAAATGATTTCATTTAGACATGATTCCTGAGTAATGCGGTAGTTCTGTAAGTGAATTGTATTTTGACGTATCTATCGATCGTCGGGTTGATTAGTTAGACATCTCCAAATACCAAGTTTTGAGATAATGAGGAAAGCTGTATTCGAATGCTCACGATAAATCACATATTATTTACACATTTCTACGCAAATACATAAAAAAATACGTAATAAATAATACCGGGAGGCATAACGGTCCGGTACATTAGTATGCATAGACATATGAATATAAATAGACCTGCCTTAAGTGATAAAAGCGTATTATTTCCCCATACCGGTTTCTTGGAACCGGCTGGGCTTGCGAGAGCCTCGCCTGAAAAAATGTGACGTCATCATTCTTATCCTGACCAGCGTCGAGCATGCATCGTACATTTTACGAAATTATACGGCAAAAATGCTAGCTTGTGCTATACATTACACCCTAAAATATGTCGATCATAACGAATGTGGGCGGTTCTCCAGTGTGCTCGTCGCTGGTTACAGGGGTAAGTAAATTATGAAACATTTGTAAAAGTATCTTAACTAAATACGGCAACAAAATATTCGTATGTGAAAAGATGCCAACTTTACATTGCCATATTTGGACTTCGCAAATATGTTAAAAACGTGGGTTTAGCAATTCGCGCTCCCACGTAAAAAGGTCTATTCATTCAAAAGCAGATTTTACTTTTAAGAACTAGATGGTGATATTATAATGCGAGATGCCTACATACTGTCAGATTTATTTTTTAACGAATCACAGTCATCTTCCCCCTCTTCATACCGCCATACTTGATTTTTCCCCTCATCTGTATGTTCTCGTCTATTAAATTTGGAAGTCTATGTTAGTATGACATTTTGAAATATCCTACTGTGACCCAGAAAACATCGACATTTTGTTTAATTCACTGCAAGCTTTTCTGCATTATATTTGATTTGGTGGTGTTTATGAGTAAGCGTATTATTGCAGAACGAGGGTACACTTTTACAAATAACTGCATACTCAACTTAAATAGATTATTCGGAGATGTCTGACTAATCAACTGGACGATCGATATGTGTGATGGTACGTTGTTATCTGATGTTTCGCCTTTGCATACTTTTTGGAAATGATGCCCAAACAAATTGGCAATATCTGTGGTGCTATTGGCTATTTAGTCATCATAATGCATTGTGGAGAGATTGTCTGTACATTCATTGTTTATTTTTTTAACAAAATTTCACAGTTCTGTGCCTATCGCAGTTTTCTCAATGGAGGTGATGTGTACATTGACGTACATTATAACAATTAGAGCTGGTACATAGCTAGTAGGCCAATGTCCTTATTTTAAGACGGTAGGAATAATTAGTACTACAATATCTGCTGTACCATATCTGTAAAGCGCCCTTGAGGCGATTGCTCACAAAAACGGCGCAATATAAATTAGCCAAGTATTATTATTATTATTACTAACACCCTCTGTGCTTTACAGAGCTAACTACTATCTAAAGATTAACAAAAATAATACGACAATTGTTTAACTTACAAGCACAATATGGCACCAGTCGATAAACCCCCAAACATGCCAGCAACCTGACACCCGGAAGCCTGGACCTGGGCCATGAAGACGGGGCTGCCGTTCTTGGTGGTGGAGGAGGTCTGGAAGTGGTGGTTCATCATCAGCTCTAGATCTTGCGGGCTGCAGCTGGCGGGGACGCACATGGCCCAGTGGATGACGTCGCGACGCCGGCGGATCTTATCGCCGGAGTACTGGAAAGAAAATAATAATCCTCATAAATACACAAATTAATTTAGAAGCGTAATGATTTATTTATTGCTTTGAAATACATCTTTACATATCCATTATAAGTAAACATGAAACACAATTCAAATATTGACCGAGCCAATACTAATTGACATACGAGTACTCAATATCTTCGAACAAACAGAAGGTAGTCCTTTTGACCTCTCCAGCAGGAGTCTCGGAAAATCGCATTCACCGCAGTGGGAGGGATAGATTCATAAGTCACTGGAGTCTCGCCACGTCACGTCGTCTGGAGACAACGACCCTCAGGTTCCTACCCATCTATCGTACCTTTTTCTTTCCCAGAACTTCCTCTCATTCCTTTCCCAAAAAGACCCTCCACACGGCATCCCTAAAGATGACTTAAGCCCTGAGGGGAATTATTTTTCTCACTAAACCATATTCACAATTGATTGCATGTACTTCATGTTGCCATTTTGACTGCTTAATTATTTATCTGCAAGTTGAGAGCGGCTTCCGCGCTCACTATCGGCTTGCGGCCCGGTGTACGAAGCTTGTCGTCCGTCCACAGGATGCCCGCAAAACGCGCTGAGCCGCTCACAAATAGCAAAGATTAAAAAAAAAAACTTTAACATTGATAGGAAGTCATACACACATTATTTTCCCTTTTGCTAGTTGGGAGTGGCTTATTGCGTCATGCGTGCCTCGTGTGGGCGGAACCATTCTTCATGAAATAATAGAGCTTGGTGATATTTATGATAATAAGTTTACCACAGTGGCGTAACTAAAGGGTGGCAGGGCTGGCAAAATGTCACGGGCCCCGCGGGGGCAGGGGTCCCGGCCCGAGAGGCCGCGATCTCAGAAGTAACCTAACATTTAAAAAAAAGTAGAATTTTCTAAAACTCGTCAGAGGAAGGTGAACCGACATTTTCACGAACTTTGCGAAGATCAGCGTCTCCAAGATCTGTAAAGTTTGTAAAGTGAATATTTCATCGAGTATTGGACATCATTATTAATCAACTTAAATCGCGTTTCATTCCAAGGAATGAAATCGTTTCCAATTTCAGTATTTTGCCACTATGCAAAATTTAAATGACACTGATCTCTTAGAAAGAGCTCTAGAATTTGTTGATATATATATATATAAAAAAAGACATTTCTGAATCATTTGCCAGGGAAATTCTCAGTTTTCGGTCCACCTTTAGAGACGAAATAGAAAAGTCTTCGTGTATTAGAGAACTTGCTGATTTATTAATAATAAAGAATTCATTTTATTTCTTCTAACACAGCAAACTTATTTTGTGGCACCATTTTGATTAAAATTTAAAAAAATGCTTTGTTTTTTCCACCTTTATTGTTTAAAAAACCAACATGTTTCGTGAACAACGCTCACTTCTTCGGGGTTTTTTATTGATTATTTTATTCATTTTAATTCATTTTATGTCCTGCGGCTTTCCTGAAGTATGTCCTGCATTAATAGTATTTGTGACTACAGCTAGTACTAAAGGATATATAATGCTGTTGGGTAACTTAAGTGATTTATTAAAATTCAAATACATCGTGACGATTTTTAATGGGGGGGCCCCATCCAATGAATTTGCCACGGGCCTCAGACGGTATAGTTACGCCACTGGTTTACCACCATTTTTTCACGACGAAATTATTATAAACAATTATGTCAACGCTAAGTTTCTTTAAGAAAAACCTAACATATTTCTAGAAAAGAAATGTTTTTATTCTTAACTTTAAATCAGCATTTATGAGCACGTGAGTTATGACGACATGAAAATTGAAACGCTTTATCAAACTTAACATCAAATTTCAAAAGTTTCACATAAATTTCATTATTTTTTTAAAATTTTAATTTTAATTTTACTCGTCTTTTGAATCGGTCGTTATTTCTAAGGAACTATTTATTCACCGCTCTAAACAACAGTTGGAATGAGTTCTGTGATTTTTATTCATTTCAAAAGAAGGGTCTTATAATACAATTTTACATGTTTTTTATCTTATTTTTTTTTGTTTATTGTTCTTTTTTCTCTGAAATGTGTATTATTTAATTCAGTTTAATTCTAGTTTTGATTTTTATTATTATCGTTTTTTTACAATAGCAACATATAGTTTGTCAAATAAGAGTATAAAACACAGGAGGGCGGCACTGTTGTTTAAATGGCAATACTAAAAATGTAACCATGGTGGTAATCTAAAGCTATGTAACCTACATTTTTATTAAAAAGTAAAAGGGCATAAAAGTGAAAAAAATATTTCTTCATTACAATATATCTAGATACACACTGATCTCAAAATTAGAATATTATTATTATACGTTTGCAATTTTGTGTTAACATAATGAAGAATAACGATATTGTAATAAAATATAAAGCACAATTTTTCAATTTGGGAGGCGGGAATGGGTACCGCCGCCCCGGGAACCTTTATTGGATAACCAACACCTCTGCCATAGGTCACCCCAAGTGGTTCGCTGCGTTTGGTGATTAAGCAGGGGTGCCCGGGTTCATGGGGTGAGTTCTGTCTAGGTCTTGAAGGCGGATGACCAAGACACACTGAACCCCAGATTCCTACCCACCCCTTAAACCCTTTTACTTCCCAGAACTCTCCTCTCCTTCCTTTCCTTAAAAAACCCTCCACACAGCATACCCAAAGATGACATAGGCCCTGAGGGAAATTATTTTCCTCAGGGCCTCCTGTATGGAGCTCATTTAAAAAAAGCACAGTTTAGAAATTACTCACATTTGTTTAGTATTAGCTTAAGTGCCTAACGTTGTCCGGGCTTTAGATCATGTCTCTAATTTTAGATCTGAATGTATTTTACTCATTCAGATCTAAAAGTAGTGTAACCAAACTCACCATTAATGATTGTTCCTTTCTACCTACTGTTAAATTCAATTTTATGTGAAGTCCAATGAAAGCCAATCACGTAAAACACAATTTAATCAAATTTATTTATGTCATTAAGTAGGTACCTTAACAACAGTGCTTCTTTGATTTAATTTTTTTTTTTTAGAACAAAAAAATGTTTTTTAACGTGTGTGTACAGTGTTCTGTATTTTCAGTGTCATTGCCCTTTAAATTAATATTTGACAGGTAAATTGGTGTTGCCAGCCTACATTTTTTTTTATACTTTCTACTCTTATTTGACAGACTATAGGTGGCCTTGAGGAAAAAAGATTCCCTCAGGGCCTATTTCATAGCTTAACAAGAAGACAGAACGCCATATTGTTATTATGTATTGTGTTACATTTTTTTTAAATTTTGATGTTGTCAGTTCAACAAAACGTTATGAAACCGGGGTGAATTTTGGTTAACACATTATTTCACAGTAATCTTCCGAGTGATTGCCAAACGATAGAATTGTGATGATCACATCTTAACCTCATCCTCATATTTTCTGACATCATCTCTCATCAGTTGGCCAAAACATTGCACGACACGTACCAGGCATATTGCAGATCGCAGGGCCTGCCTTTGAATACAACTTGCGCAGAATAGGTGCATTGTGGCATGAAGCTATGTCATGAATCTCGAGCAGCTCTTGGAAAGGCATTCAGCAAAGGCAAACTTTTCAAAGCATTTTTGAAAAAGAGAACATATATAAGATAAGATAGGGGGGGGCATACATTAATTACGTGAGTCAAAATGGGGCGGGAGGGGTCCAGTAAAATCTCACCAAATCTCATTTAAACCGAGGTGGGGTCAATAAAAATCACCTCATATTTAAAATTAGATACTCGTATATTATCTAAGAGATAATAAAACATATAATAAATTGCTTCACTTAGCTTGTTGAAGTGTCCCAATTTTTTTCCGCTAAAAAAACCTAACGACGTGGGCGCAGACCCAGGGAAACCCATCCCACCCCACTCCATCCCGCCCCATTACGCCCCCTCCCCTCCTACGCACTTTTTCCACGGTAGCAGAACACCTCACTAGCTACGCCACTGATCTCACGTGAGGGGGGGGTCGCACCAAATCTCACTTAATCTCACCAAGGGGGGGGGGGGGGAGGGCAGTCTAGATTGAAAAAAAAACTTGCCACGTAATTAATGTATTCCCCCTAAGCAGATTTAAACAGCTACAAACCTTTCCGTCTAAATTGTCTTTGATGTTAAACATATCCTCCGACGACCTCCGTAGTCCAGTGGGTAAGACTCTTGACTCACAATCCGGAGGTCGCGGGTTCGAACCCGGCATGCGCAAATAAATTTTATTTGATTAATTTGTGTTATTTCACAATTAATTCATTTAAAATAATATATAGTATATTTGCGGCATGTTCCAGAGTGGAAGATACTATCAGTATCGCCCTGGTGTAAGACCACCATTCAGAATTGAAACGTTGCTTGAAAATGGCTTTAGCCGTGTTTAGTGACCAGATCTGAATAGCCAGTTACTTCCCAACCTTCCTCTTCCCCATCTCTTTCCCCTCCCCACTACCTTCAGCCTCACAACATACCCCAATTTGGGGATGCCATAGTCTCACTGGCTCCAGACGGGAGCAGTTGAGATTCTTGTGCGGTATTCACTGTAAAAAAAAAAAAAAATATCCATACTCGAAAAGATTCTATTTAACAAGACTGCTCTCCCGACTGGCATGACCATTGGCAAGTTAGTTCTGCAAGCCGGGAGATAAAACAGTCCATGCTGTCGGTGACGGAGATAACCATCGGGAACATAGAAACTAATGCTCTCCATGAAAGTCGAATTTTCGAACCTTCCAAGAATCAGTCTGAAGAAATGTGTTACGATGGGTACATACCTTCTGACCCGTAGATGGTTCATACCGAGAATGCCCAAGAGAAAGTCGGTTAGGTAAAGCCACGGGTAGAACCATACTCCCTCAGATACAGGAATCTCAGAAATTTCTTTTGAACCTTCTCCAACATGAGGGAATTTCTTCACTTGTTTTTATTATCCGCCCTTATGGCCGTTCATACACGTAATGTATATAATAATTTAGTGGAACATTAATCAAGAAGCAAAATTTGCCAATTTGGGAGGCGGGTGTGGATACCGCCGCCTTGGGAACCATTTATAACTCCTCTGTAATCCCAGCCACCGGTAACCCCAAATGGTTCGCTACGTTTGGTGACTTAGCAAGGGTGTCCGGGTTCATAGGGGTGAGGTTTGTTCGGGTCTTGTTGGCGAATGCGTCCGCTCACCAACTGCATGGCAGGCCGGTTCAGCAGAGACTGGTTGAGGGCGATGTTTTGACCTCTGCAGCAGTCCTATTAATTAAATTGAAATTAAAAACAATTTTTTTAAACTTATTTCCACATATTTATTTAACCAGTATCGGTTTCATCCTATTATGGACATCTTTAGGCTGGTAATTTTTGAATTGCCAGCCTGAAGATGTCCATAATAGGATGAAACCGGTACTGGTTAAATAAATATGTGGAAATAAGTTTAAAAAAATTGTTTTAATTTCAATTTAATACAATATAATACAATAAAAGTCCTATTAATATTGATATTAATGGGATTTTTGTGAATTTCAATTGCCTCCGTAATTAGGCGTAGGTACTCCGAATAATGACCGGTTTCAATTAAATGCTCGACCATTGCCCGATTTGCCAGGGTGGCCGAGTTTACATGCTCGAAAGTGTTCTGATATCCTTTTGGAGTTCGTCCGCTATGTTTGGCATACATAAACCTAGTCACATCCGGAGCAGCTGAGTTTATACACTCCATCTGTTTCCAAAGGAAACTTAGTCTTTGCAGACCTACTGAAGTCTGCAAAGACAAAGTTTCGTCTGAATAGCTTATTATAGTTACCATTGATTTCACGAGCATTATTGTGACCTTAAAATTAACTGCTTAAGGCTCTGCAACCGGGCCCGAAAAGAAGAAGATGGAGAGATACGAAATTACGAATGTTAGAGGAGAGCGCTAACATTTACAGCGACAAAATCGATGCGAAAATGTGTAATAAAACACGACTCCTTTAAAATAGAGCAAAAATCTCGCGGGCATTATCTTAAACAGCATTTAAAGAAACACTGTGAATTTTTCATACATATAACTTGTAAAATAACTGAAACAAACGTGTTAATAATAATTTTTGAAGCATACTTTGCGATTTTTTTTATCGAGGGAATTTTATATAATTATCTTCAAGAATAACATATATTTTTAAGAGCTTTAAAACTTACCGTGTTTAAAGGAAATATGTAATAAATCAAAAAAGGACGATGATTTAGCAACAAGGTGCTGGAATTGTAGTAAAACTTCTAGCAATAAAGACGTTTACTCGCATAAAGCAAACAGTCGACAGTGCCCTTACCGACAAAAATGGAAGAGAGAGCCTAGCAAAGAACCGACTATGGAAAATGAGGAACTTGACTACAAATACGAACATTTCGAAGAAGAAATTCAAAATATTAATCACATAGAAACATATAACATTCTCGATGCTTCACAAGTAACCAAACATTTTACGGGCAATTATTGTTTGAAAATACTGAACCAAAACATCAGAAGTGTCACCAAAAACTTCGATAATTTATTGGTTGTTTTAGAACAAATAAAAATTAAGTTTGATGTTATCATTCTCATCGAATGCTGGATTAATGACGATTTTATTGCGCCCAGCATATAACGGCTAAAAAAATCGTAGTGATGGAGTGATAGTGTACACAAAAAACTCTATTTTTGGTTCAAAAATTCCAACTGCAATACTTGAAGCAAACAGTGTCACCATACAATGTCTTGATTCTGTTGTTATAACCGCCATCTATCGGTCTCCATCAAATACTAATATATCGCAGTTCCTAAACTCGTTGAACGAAAATCTTCAGAGGCTTAATAAATTCATGAACTGTATCATAGCTAGAGACCTCAATATCAATATAATTGGAGATAGGCACCACCAAGCTGACGACTATGAATGTCTTCTTGCAAGTTATGGTCTTCGATCCGCCGTCAACTTACCTACAAGAGTCACACCTATATCTCAAACCTGTATAGATCATATTTATGTCAGGACAAAATCTAATATCTCTGCAACCATAATAAATACGACAGTAACTGACCACTTTGCTACAATGCTCGCGTTTTCCAAGAAAAATGACGCGAAGAAAGTCAATCAACAAAAGAAAATGCAAATAAAATACACAGATTATGAAGCTATTAGATCATCTCTTGAATCCATATCCTGGGCAAATATTTTAAATGAAACAGATGTTAACACTGCAATGATGAATTTTACTGAAAAAATAAATACGACTGTGACAAAATACACAACCTAACGAAAATTGGTGCACAAAAATATAAAAATTAAACCTTGGATTAATGACAACCTGTTTAAATGCTTACATAAGCGTGACAAACTTCATAAACAGTCTTCAAACTCACCGAATAATATAAGGCTTCAAAACTATTACAAAAAATATAGAAATATCTGCCGATCAATAGTGAAACAGACAAAAGAAGAATATTATAAACGAAAAATTGAAGAAAACAAAGCTGACCCGAAAGTATTATGGAACGCAATAAAGGAAATAAATAATGTAAATAGAAAACCAGCAGCACAATTCCAACAAATAGATGTTAATGATACAGTAATAACTGATCAGACTGATATTGCCAACACATTAAATAATTTCTTTGCAGACATTGGTCAAACATTAACCCAAACACTACTAAATAAAACGAACACTGACGAAGATACACTTGCTAATAAATTTATCACTAATGCACAAGATAACAATACATTTAGAGTAAAAACTTTCCAAACCAAAGACATAATGCAACACATAAATAAACTGAGAAACGACTGTGCGACTGGACCTGACAAACTTGACACTAAACTAATAAAAGAAATAAAACACCAAATAGCCCTACCCTTCACCTACATCTGTAATCTGAGTATTACTAGCGGTATATTCCCCAGCCATTTTAAAAGTGCAAACATAGTACCAATTTACAAATCCGGAGATAAAAATAATCCCTCCAACTATAGGCCTATATCACTTTTAAATGTTCTCACAAAAGTACTCGAAAATCTAGTGAAAATCCAACTGGTAGACTATCTAGATAACCATAAGATTCTAACAGAAAATCAGTACGGTTTTCGAAAGAATATGGGAGTACAGAATGCAATATTAAAAGTGACAGAAACCATTATAAAAAATGTTGACCAAAAAAAAGCTGTATTGCGGTTTTTCTAGATCTAAGTAAAGCTTTTGATACAGTGTCCCATAAAATTCTCCTTAAAAAATTAGATAACATAGCTATTAAAAACTCTGCATATAACTGGTTCAAATCATATATAACTGATCGCAGCCACGCACTAAATTTAGGCAACGTAACAAGCCAAAACAGATACATAACTTACGGTGTTCCCCAAGGAAGTACATTAGGACCCATACTATTTTTACTTTACATCAATTGCCTGTGTCAGTTAGATATTAGCGGAGATATTATTTGCTTTGCGGATGACACTGTTCTCATTTTCGCTTCTGATTCCTGGACAAATGTATACAAAAAAGCTGCCGAAGGAATCAACCGGATTAAAAATTGGCTCGACAATAACCTGCTAACACTAAATATAGACAAAACAAAATACATGACATTTAGTATAGATCCCAGACGACAACCAAGACTCAATGAAAACCTAACTATACACGACTGCACATCTAAAAAAAACTGCCTGTGCAACCCGCTAACACGGACTCAGATAATCAAATATTTAGGCATTTACATTGACAACTATTTTAGATGGACAGAACAAATAAATAAAACAGCGGGTAAAGTAAGGAAACTTATATATTTTTTTAAGAACATACGAAACATAATGCCAGTGAAGACTTTAAAAACTATATACTACGCATTAGTACAATCAATTATCACCCACGGTATGATTGGTTGGGGTGGTGCTGCGAAGACTAATATGGACCCTCTCGACACAGCGCAAAAGGCCTTAATTAAAGTTATTACTAAAAAACCTTTTAGATTCTCGACAAAACAGTTATTTAAAGACTTTGCTGTATTGAACATACACCAACTGTACATCAAAATTATATCTATACATTACCAAAAAGACAAACTAAACCATCATACTGCACAACACAATTACGACACAAGACATAGACATCAACACATGACTCCGAAGACAAATACTACATTTGGGCAAAGACATTATCACAATTTGGCTCCAAAATGTTTTAATTTAATTGAAAAAGATATAAAAGATATTCTAGTGACAAAAAATCTAAGACGCAAAATTCATACGTGGGTAGTAAACAAGGGTATTGCATACTGCGTGCAGATAACTTAATCAAACAACACACTCAACGCCTGTATTTTTTCTCTTTTCTCCTTAACTATTTTCATCTCATATCTTTTTTCTTTTATTCCATTTATCTATTTAAATTAAAATTATATTTTTTATCTTCAAAGATTAAGATATCAAAATTAAATTAAATTCCTGCCACCTCAGAACAGGCTCAGCCTAGTGAGGTGGTATATACCAATATATATATATATATATACCCTTAATTTTTATTGCTATTTTTGAATGACTCACGTTCGTTGTGCGGAATGTAGGACTCATTATCTTTAAACTTAAGAACTTGGAATCATTATTAAGTAATTTTATTTATTGAAGGATTCCAAATAATTAGGTGAGGTCGTACAAATAAGGTCGCTAAATATTTATTGCTTCAGGTAAAACCTGGTTTCAAGGTGAAAAAGAGGAGCACCTTGTGTCGAATGCGTTTTTTTAACCTAAAGGTAATAATTTATTAAATGATGGTTTTTGACCGTAAAGGAATTATAAAGTTACCTTACTAAAAAGTGCATTCAGCCAAATTGGCATTTTATCTTTATTTATTATGCCTAATTTTCAGAATGTTTTACTTGAAGTGTCATTTTATTTTAATTATGTATTAGGTTATTTGCAAGTTTTCAGTAAAATCTTTGGTTTCGATAATAATTTTATTAACAAAGGTCAGAACCGCAATGACCACGATTACTGCATATACCGTGGAAAGTGAGTGATATCTCGTTTTTATGGTAGTTCAGGTAAAAAAAAACATATTCAGCCTTACTAAAAAACTTTCTGAATATTTTATACAATCGTTAAAAAACCTGTATGTGAATATCTTACTAATTAGAAATTGACAAAATTAGTTCATGGAAAGATATATATATATATATATATATATATAGATATATACATTGTTTTGCCAGATATATACATTGTTTTGCCAGCCAAAGAGGGTTGTTTATCTGTTGTATACAAATAAATTCCGAAATTCAATGAGAATTTATTTGTATACAACAGATAAACAACCCTCTTTGGCTGGCAAAACAATGTATATATCTATATATATCTTTCCATGAACTATTTTTGTCAATTTCTTTTCAATTCAATGAGAAATTATTAATAATTAATATTAATTTCTCATTGAATTTCGGAATTTATTTGTATACAACAGATAAACAACCCTTTTTGGCTGGCAAAACAATGTATATATCTATATATATCTTTCCATGAACTATTTTTGTCAATTTATTTTCAATTCAATGAGAAATTATGAATAATTAATATTGATTTCTCATTGAATTTCAGAATTTTTCCAAGGTATTCTAAATATTAACAAAAACATGATATGACTCGCACATCAAAACCCTAATTTGGTAGATTGGCGCAACCATTGCAACGAGTGTAATGTTGCCGGATCTACCGAGACGTTTGTTTATTACTAATAATTCGAAAACGAAGATATACAGTTTTTATTCAATGTGTAATAAAAACACTGATTAACGCTTGTGAAGTTTTTTTTTTCATATGTTTAAAAGTTTACAACAAAAAAGCTCAAATAATACATTTCTGCTAGGATGCTTTTAAAGTTTAAAACTACCTACACACTTCTTACATTTTGCTCAAATTAAGTCCCACAAATCGGGGTCGTTCCAAAAATATATTTTCTAGGTACGGCCTCCGTGGTAGAGGGGTAAGGCTCTCGACTAGCAACCGGATGTTGCGGGTACAAATCAATAAAATTTGTTTCACAATGAATTCACTTATAATATTGGTGGCACGTTCCGGAGTCAAAGATACTCTCTTTATCGACCCCGGTGAAAGATCACCTTTCAGAATTGAATTGTCTTTGAAATGATTTTTGACATGTTTGGTGGCCAGATTCGAAAAGCCAGGTACTTCCCCACATTTATCTTCCCCTTCTCCTTCCTCTTCTCCACTACCTGCAGCATAACTACATCCCTGGTTGGGAACGCCGTGGTCTCACTTGCTTGTGACGTTGGAAGGAGTCGGGACTCTTGTGCGGTATTCACAATAAAAGTTAATCGTAAAAAAAGTTAAAAATCGGGAAATTGTATTGGTCAAATATGCTTCGTCACGACCGTAGGCGAGGTATATTAAAATCAGATCAAGAGCCTTTGAATAATTAAAAATATTTACTTCAAATTTGCCGTTCATACCTTTTTGGGGCCATTCATTTATTACGGAAGACGAATGTTGCTAGTTTTCGACCCCCTCCTTCCAATTATAAGAAAAAATAAGAATAGACCGACCCCCTCCCCCCTGTTTAATATTTATTACGTAAGAATCTAAAGGAAAAAAAATAATACACGTTTTGTTTTTATTTGTACTTACAAAGGTACTAATAATTTTAACTTTGCGCATTTTTGTGATATTAAGTAAGAACTATCAAGATTCCCTCTCCCCCCCCCCCCCCCTAAATCGTCTTACGTAATAAATGAATGGCCCCTTTGGAGCAATGTTAAACATTTTTACTTCAAACATATTTATTAGGGGGCATACATTAATTATGTGAGATCAAAGGGGAGGGGGGGAGTTCAGCAAAATCTCATGTTACTTGAAAAGAATATACAAAGTGGCACAAATTTAGCTCACCGAAGGAGGAAATGTATGCCTCCTTTTGTAAATATGATAAGAGCAAGAAATGTGTAGGACGGTAGGGGCCTGTAGTATTCCAATCGTTTTGCTTACCCTTTAAGAGATATTACATGATTACAAGTTTGCCTTTTATCATATCCACAGGCATTTCAAATCGTCCAAGGGTGAGTTTAAGTCCAGCATTTACTTTAAACCTTGGAAATACCCAAGGGCAGGTTTCCTCACAGAATTATAGCTAAAGGTTAAACCAGATTACTTCCCGTGCACTTGTGCCCGCCCACAACTATTACACATGCATTTTCATACCTTCATGGACTTTTTACTTTTAAGTTCAAAGTTACCTAGGTTTGTGGCAGCTAGTCACGATTTATTTAACTAGGTACCTATACTAAGAATAGCATAACTGGTAGTTCTGTGAACATAAGACCTCACAAGTCCAAAAAAAATATTTTTCTAATTTTCTCTTATTAAGAGTGTATAACCAGAGAAAACCAGAAATATGTCACTTTTAAAACAAATTTTAGACGTTTTGACTCATTTCCATAAAAAAAATATAAATTGATTTCGAAAGATTGTTCTTTTATCTAGTAAACGCATGTTTTGAAATGTTTATTTTTAGTATAATAAGGTTAAACCATAGGTCGTTGGTAGATTTGTTAAATTTTCAAACGAAAAATCTTATTTTACAAGACATATCTCATACCATGTAATCATACATTATTGTAAATAAATACGTTATGTATTTAACGCATGTTACAAAATTTTAATTTTGTTCAAATAAAATCATTAAAAAATATATCCGAACATTTATTTTTGACGAAAATTTCTCTATTTTGTCTATCTATTTACGGTCTTACAAATTGATATATTTAAGGTTTTTTTTACATTCTTATTTTGCTTAGACATTATTGAAAAATGATAAATATAGCACTTCTTATGTCTAGAACGAAGTACCCGGGTTGCAGGTGATTGATGATGGAGGGGGTGGGGGGCGGGGCTGGCAGTAGATACCTGATTGGTTAAGCTAATTGGAGACACTACTGGTAATTTTGGATATGCCGTTTTTAGGGGATTTTCATCGATTAAGACATTCCTGGTGTTGGGAATTCTGATTGAGTCATTTCTAGTATTCATATTATTTTTATGTTTTTAAATTTCTATTGCTTCGCGGTAAATTCTTTTTGGTTCATTGTATATGCTAGCTATTGTTTTTGTATTATTTAAGTCTATTTTATAACCTTCATTAAGGACGTGTTGTACTATGGATGAAGTTAAGCGTTTATTAGTGACATCTACTTTATGTTCTGCAATTCTACATGATATTTTTCTATTGCAACGTCCAATATACACCTTTTCACATGCCCCACAAGGTATTTTATAAAGTGACTTGCACTCACTTAAGTTTTAGCTTTTGGACCGAACAGACATGCGAAAGCTATCAGTTTGAGACAAAAACTCAAGACATAAGGCCTCTGAAGATGGACAGTGTGATCTGTCCGAAACGTCAGGAGTTAAAAAGTCCTTTTAAGGACTACGTTACGCGGGTAAACCGAGAAAATTGTTCTACATATATATATATATATTTATATATATATATATATATATATATATATATATATACATTATTTATCATTAGTGTTTTCCTCAACTACATAAATGCAGAGAAATGATTTGTTTATCTTGTCTGTCGGCTTCTGCGGAACCGGAATGGAACAAACAACTCTACAGAAATGCAAAACGCTTGAGAAGTCCGAGTTAAAACAGGACTTGGCTACACTCAGTCAATATTTCAAAACTACGATATTATTATATGAAGACTGGCCTTGACTTCTAAATTAAAACACGTGACAATTTATAATAAAGGATATTAATTTACCTGACTGAATAATATAATGTCAAAATAATTTCTGATTAAGAAATCACTCCTAAACCAGCACGTTTTAAATTCCTTTGATATCTTAATATCGTCGTTTGATAAAACCAGTTTTCCTACTTGCCGGTCAAAGCCAAGGAACTGCTAGAAATATTTAACGCCTGTAGGTCTAATTATAACATAGCCAATATTCAGATGGCATAACTGACGCACGTGTTATACACGTTATAAGCACCGTTATAGCCTTGTTATAGCGATCTTAATAATTATTCTTGCAAGAGAGAGTGGAGCCGCTTATACCTTTCGTCATACTCTCGGTAATAATCACCAGCCGTTTCCGAACAGGGAATCAAACGATAGATCTTTTAATGAGTTATTATAACACAGATATTGGTGTATTACACGGGTATAGGCGCGGTTAACTTGCATTGATCGGCAACCTTTGAGTGATTTTTTTAGTGATAATCCTTCGTTTTGACCTACTGTAAAGTTTGTACCGATCGTTAAGTGCACCATATTAATTTGGGAGGCGGGAATGGGTACCGCCGCCCCGGGAACCTTTATTGGATAACCAACACCTCTGCCATAGATCACCCCAGGTGGTTCTGATGACCTGGCACACTGAACCCCAGACTCCTACCCACCCCTTAAACCCTTTTCCTTCCCACAACTCTCCTCTCCTTCCTTTCCTTAAAAAACCCTCACACAGCATCCTTAAAGATGACATAGATTGTGGAGCTTGTGTAAAAAAATATGTATATATTGTCTTCTAAATTTTTACTTAGGTATACGGAATTTTAAACGATTTCTAATAGATTTTGACATGTTTAACTGAATATTCGATTTTTACTGAAATAATCCTTGTTATAAAATATTTTCAATATATAATCGAAAAATATCAAAAAATCTAAACGAAAGATATGAAGAAGAACAAGACACTTTGTCCCGGTTAGACAAGAGATCCTGGAATCGTGTCACAGTTGCAAACTTACTTTTTTTTTATTTGTCAGTCCTATTTCATATTTTTCTTTAGATTCATTGCGTCGGTTTTTCAAGAAAACATGTTGTTTGGGTTTAGTGCAAGATTCTTCGTAGATCAATTTTATTTCAGAAAAAGGAGGCGTCAACAAAACCCCAGAAAAAACGCGCGGCATCTCTTCAGCTGTCGATATATCATTCCCGGAGACATTTAGAGCCGCCTATGGGCAACGCAACTCGAGTTTCAAGTTTCAAGGCAGTAGTCTGTGGTGTCAAGTGGTATTCAATCATTTTTTCTAATCTCCTTGAGATCTGAAACCACAAACTAAATTCACAGCTCGCACTCTGTACGTCATATAGATTCTTAATGGATTTACCTGTCAACACCCAATTTGCAACGATTTAGATTGATAATCGTGGTATTATTATTGAAATACGAAAAATTTTGAAAAAATATTTTACCTTATCCGAAAATATGAAAATATGAAAATGAAAATATAAAACCTCCTCATATTCATCATCGTTTCTTGGTTAGGTGAAAAATATTTTCATCTATTTGCTTCAACTTTTTCAGAGAGTGCCAGGTCAACAGAAGAGATTGAAGCCTGCTTTACAAACCTCGTTCCCGTTGCGTCGTTTGCTTCAGTATATACACGAAACGATTGTACTCCCCACTCAGGAGCACACCTGTCCCGGTGAGACCGGTACACCGAGGGGCACTGATTTGTTGGGACTTGGAACACATGCTCTGAGGATGGAAAGGAGGTTGGAGTTTAATGGACCGGTATACAGGGCAACCTAATTAGCCAATATTGGAATTTAGGCTGGGCAGGAATAAAGGAATGGAATCAGCGTTATGATTTTTTTTATCCTTTCTTTACGTCATTTTGTTTATCATTTGTATGAAATACACTTCTGCCACTAGGAATTACAACTCTGTAACGCAATTTTTACTACAAAAATATAAACACATATTTTTTTAAAACGCACATAGTCCTTGCGTCTTTGGTACAGTAGATTTTAAAGTAATTATAAAATGACTAGCTTTTTCCCACGGTTTCGCTCGCACGGTATTACGGGGTTTCCCACTCCGCTTCACCCCCCCCCCTCCCCCTTCCATCCCCACCTCCCCTCCACCCACATTAATTCCCGGTACATTCAGTTTTCAAACTACCATATATTGCAATTTTTATTTATTTTGGGTGCAATCGTTCGGAAGTTATGCGCCCACACACATTTCGGCGATTCATTTTTAGAGATAGATATTAACAGCGACGCCTACATCGTTTCCATGGCAACCGTTGTTTTGCTTTTCTTCTGACGTTTGCAATAACTCGATTTTGTTAGGTACAGAAAACGTATGACAAATAATTTCATAACGCCAGAGCTTACCAATATATACATCCTATATTACTCCTAATGTAGCTTTGTATAGAAAGCTAATGTAGCTTTTTATTATTGAAAGAATTTTTAAAGTCCATTCAGTAGTTTTTGCGTAAAAGAGTAACAAATATACATCCATACAAACTTTCACCTTTATAATATTAAAAGGATTGGATAATATTGGTAATTCTGTTGAATTTTTATCCATTAACTCGTTGAGACAACTTTTTGCCGGTTAAAAAGAAGAACAACCCACATACTCGTATCTTTTTAATTATGTAGAACTTATTAAAAATAATAATTTCAAATAGAATTGAATGTGGGAACGATTCAGACAAGCGATAAAGTAGGTAACTATCAAAATTATCTTTAACTAATAAAGGTCAGCATACTTCCGTCCGGTAAACCTCTTTCCCCCCCCCCCCCCCCCCCCACCACCAGCCTTCGTTTTACACGTTCCCCGCCTTCTCCTTTCCAACGAATCCACTTGCATCACACGGACTTGCATCACACATCAAATCCCCAAAGTTTCATCCCCAACGGTTTAGAAACAAAGAAATATTCATTTTTATGTATTAAGACTAGCTGACCCGACAAACGTTCTTCTACCATTTAAATTCTTTCTAGTGAATATTTTGGTTGTTAAATAAAAAAAAACCGAATGTATTGTAAGTGTGTGGGGATGGGATCTACGGCAGAAAGAGGAATGGAGCGCTGTAGACGATGACCGCCGATAAAAACAAAAAAAAACACCGACTAAAGTTGGAAAATAAAATGAGGAAAATCAATATGAATTTCGAAGAGCAATTGAGTGTACGATATTTTTTGTCAGTCCGTATTTAGCCAACACAAATAAGCTCGATGGTTTGCCCACGCGAGAACATGATGCCGAATGAAATATCAAAATGACGCGACGCTTCTCGTGAATTTCTTGCGCATGTGTGTATGAAAGTTCTATGAGGTGGATGTAGCGCTATCTATCATTCAACAATATAAATAATTTCATTCTGTTTGAAATACGAAAGATGCTTAAATTTGTTCACAAAAATACTAAAATCGCGATTAAAAAATGGGAGGGTGGGGGTAAAGCAGGGTACTCACCTAGAGTGTAGCATGTAATGTATCTGATACTGAATCAATCTGCAAGTGGGTACGGTTCGGCTGCGTTCATATTCATGTACAATATCATAGAAGATTATAAAAACCCACGTCGGTTTTGGCAAATTGAAATATACAAAAATAGAAATCGTTCTAATAATTTAATAATGGATATAAAGTCTCAAGAGATCAGTGGGCATTTCAAGAACAATTGAAATTTAATCATCTGCCCACTCCATGATGAAAACGTTCGTTTGAAGCTCGCGCCTACGTACTCGAATTGTCGAAAAAATTGACATATTTTTTCCTGGATAGGGATACGCTAAACACCTAGCGGTATGAAATATACTTTAAAACCTATTCTCGAACCTACCGAAATACATAAAAAATTTCATAAAAATCGGTCAAGCTGTTTCGGAGGAGTGCGACCACAAACACCGTGACACGAGATTTTTATGTGTAAGATAAACATCATGAAGCCAAATCACCTATTAATATAAGGTTGTCGACGGCTAAAAAAATCTATCACTAACGGCATGTATATTTTTCCTTGATTCGGGTCAAGACCCAGTGCTTTGAATGGTAATGTTAATCAATTATTGCTGTTAGTCATTACGCAATAGTAGTCGGGTCGTTACACTGGGATTACGAATCGTAATCAGTGTGTTACCTTCTAACATTACTTCTCATTGTTATGAAGAAGTATCATCTATTCTATTATGTGGGTAGTTACAGACGGTAATATCAACTTTCTTTATTAGTAGCTGATGTAACTGATGAATATACTGATTGTATCACTGAAGAGATTTACAGATAGAAATGTATTTTGCGCTTGTCCGTGTGCCCGAATTAAGTTAAGGCTCTGCAACCGGGCCCGAAAAGAACAAGATGGAGAGATACGAAATTACGAATGTTAGAGGAGAGCGCTAACATTTACAGCGACAAAATCGATGCGAAAATTGCGAAAATGTTTAATAAAACACGACTCGTTTAAAATAGAGTAAAAATCTCGCGGGCATTATCTTAAACAGCATTTAAAGAAACACTGTGAATTTTTTCATACATATAACTTGTAAAATAACTGAAACAAACGTGTTATTAATAATTTTTGGAGCATACTTTGCAATTTTTTTCTATCGAGGGTATTTTATATAATTTGCGTTTCGGCGCGGGCAAAGGTCTTCAAGAATAACATATTTTTTTAAGAGCTTTAAAACATACCTTAAAACATACTTTAAAACATAATTTATTTTCTTTTAATTTCTTTACGTGGTTCTAAAGAAAACCCCTGAACGTATACTTTGAGGATATTCAGCAATTAAAAATGTTTTTTAAAACATACGAAAAACGGTCAAAATAAGGTCGTATTTCTGATTTGGTTTTGATAAATGCTAAGCCTATGTTAATTTAAAAAATGTAAAAAAAATATTTTTCTTATTAAAAACATTATGTTTATCGATTTGCGTGATAATATAATCATTATTTCAAATTAAAAAATGATTACACTTGGCCTTAAGGGAAATATGTAATAAATCTGTACAAATCCGGGTTGCGGGCCCATAATTAAGGCCTCCGTGGTCGAGGGGTAAGGTTCTTGACTCGCAATCCGAAGATCGCAAGATCGAATCCCGGCGTACGCACTTAATTAATTTTTAATTAATTTGAGTTATTCCATCATTAATTCATTTAAATAATGTATATAGTATATTTACGTCATGTTTCAAGATATTTAGAGTTGAAACGTTGCTTTAAATTGCTTTAGTCGTGCTTAGTGACCAGATCTGAATAATTATTCTTCCCCATCTCCCACTACCTTCAGCCTCACAAGATTTCCTAATATGGGATGCCGTAGTCTCACTGGCTCCAGACGGGTCCAGCCAGGATTTTTGTTGGGTATTATTCACTTGAAAAAAGTTGAATTTTTCCGAACTTCTGATTATATATATAATATTCTGATATACATATTTCAGGTAAAAAAACGTAGACATCATTTTACTGTTCAATGAGATATTATTTCTATTTTTTAAAAATCGGAGTGTGCAATTCACATAGATTGTAGATTCTGTAGAAGTCTCCTCTGTGTTCGGTGATTCGTGCTTCTCCCCACTTTTGTCTACTTTAGTTTTCTTAAGGTTTCACTTCTACCGCGTGCGAACTGCACACTTGTATTTTTTTATCTTATTTAACCCTCCTTTGACGGCCTCCGTGGTCTAGAGGTAAGACTCTCGACTAGCAATCCGAAGGTCGCAGTTTCAAATCCCGGCGTACGCAAATAAATTTTAGCTGATTTATTTTGCACAATTTAATCATTTAAAATTTCTCGAACAGATTATCAATATCCTTGGCCGTTTTAAAATGTTAATACCACACAAGGGTCCCTACTACTCCCAACGTGCCAGTGGGACTATGTGCATCCCCGGCTGGGGATGAGGAAGGGAAGAAGATGGAGAAGAATAAGTTTTTAAAACATCTTGCTAATCAGATGTCACTAAATATGGGTTACACTACTTCAAGCAAGTGTTCGATTCTGAATGGTGATATTTCGCCATGGCGATATTGAGAGTATCAACTACTTTGGAACAAACAAATATGTTATTACATTTTTGTATAAAGCAATAACTTTGTGGCTTGACATAATTTACAATGAAAACATATAAATTTGTTACCCACTTTAATTTGATTCTCCTCCTGACGAAGGAAAGGTTCTTCCGAAACCGGTAGAGTTTGAATAATAATAATTAAAGTGGTCTATAAGAAGGTCTTATACGTTTTTTATTGTAAATTATATTACTATTTCATATTAATTATACCGGCGGGAGCGTGGCAGGGTACGTCATATCCACCATGTTACTTATTTGCGTGTATTTTTTTAATTGTGACCTTCAAACCCGTTGTTAGTTTGAGTAACTGGAATTAAAGGGATAGTGGCGTGATTGCAGTTTCGCAGCAGGCTGCTCTTGAAATATATGCTTGCAAACTGCGTTCGGGTATGTGTTTCCCTGCCACATAGCTGGTGTGTATATTTCGTGGCTAAAACTAACACTATATTTTTTGCTATTTTAACATACTTTCTTTGTTGCATTGTAGATTTTAATAGAAAATGGACGTTGGCAGTGAAGAAACCCGATTTCGATAAATGCTGGAAGAAGTATTTTTTAAGTAAAATCTGCACTGATTTGAACTCCGGTTATATTGGGATTGGTTAGGTATGCATTCGCAAACTTGGTGGGTAGCAAATGTCAAAATCCTGAAATTATCTCACCTACCTAATATTCCCATCCTAAATGTCACCATGAAAAAAAGCAATTGTTGCAAGAAAAAATACCCAACTTTGGAGAGGTGACAGTGGCTCAGTGTAAATTAACATCTCAGACAGGGCGCATAATATATCATAACATATCTTTATAAGAAATATAACAATTTCTAAATTTAAATATAATATTGTGAAGTGTACACCACAACTTGGAGACCAGTGAGGCCCCATCTGCAACGTCCTTTTTTCATTTTTCCAATCTGGGCTTATCTTATTTTCCAAAAGCCCAGATCTCATCGACTGACAATCCATCAGGTTTTGCGAGTGTATGCATATTTAATTGTCTTAGGGTTCATGTAGTTTCAGGACTGGTCTTTCCGGAGTTGCATAGGGCTTTGTTCTGCGGCACTTAATGCCAAAATACAGTGGAGTCGCAGTTTTGTGACACCAGTTCCTAATATTTTTAGTTCTTTGTTTTTATTGTTTGTGTAGTTACTTGTTTCATGTTCTATTATATCTTTAAGTTTTTTTTTTACTAAAAAAGATTTTCTTTAGTTCCTTTGTAGTTTTTGTGAGTGAAAATTTTTGTTGAAAATTCATAGTAACTTATTTCCTTCTTATTTATAAATATTAAAATTACTAAAATGGCGCAAATGTTTTATTTCCAATGCGTTATAATATAGACTTGCTATAATAAAAAATTATTTAATACAATGTTTTTTTTTAAGAATCAAGTTTTACAGTCAAATTTATAAACGGGTATGTCGTACCCTGCCACATACTTCTTTTTACATTTTTTCACCACACTCTCACCGGGTTAAATGAGAAAAAACACAGTCTTATTTGCCCACGACCAAGTTGATAGGTCTTACCTAAATAAATTTGCGAGTTCTGGGAGGTATCTGTTCAGAGGATTGTTTGCTACAAATATAAGACTTCGTGAGATGAGAATAATTTATGTAAAGGTGTTTTAAGATGAGATGGCAGCGATATCTTTCGTTTTGTATGCTAATTACTCGACACATGCCATTTAGAGTGTAAAGGGAAACGCACATTAAATAAAAAACATATTACGACGTGTGGGTTTCAGGTACCTACTGGAATGTAAATACTTTGGTCATGTAAGACTGTACCGAAACGACACGCTGTAAAATAATATGTTGTGAGAGTGGGCAGAACGATTTGCAGTTTGACTCGAATAACTTTTCAGGCGGCCAGAAGATGAACTAACTAATATATAATTCTGTGACTGTGAACAGTAGACTCCGTAGAATGATTACTCCGACTGAAGTCGCAAATAAATTGCTGATCGGAAAAGGACTGCAATCAATAATTTTCGAATTTTTAATTAAATGAAGACAATATCAGCGAACCTCTATCGAATATCTGGAGACAGAAAAATCTAATAAGAATATTGGCACCTCTGGTACGCGAACCCAGGATAAACTGGATATAAATTTATTCAGACACTAACTATATAACAGTCTTGCAATCATCATAACGATAGCAGCCAATAAAATATGCGTTAAAAATTGAAGATAATGTTGCTAGTTACAGATACAGTTAAAAATTACCGAATCGGATAGAGACACCTTAGTTTAGTTGGTAGAGCTGTGGCCCAGAATGCCGAAGTTCCTGGGTTCGTGTCCCAGAGGTGCCAATATCTTTTTCTGATTTTTTTTGTCTTCAGATTTTCGATTGAGTTTCGCTAATATTGTCTTCATTTAATTAAATATTAAATTTGAGGTTTTACTCATAAAGTTAAAAATATATATATTTTTTAAATTATTAAAAAAATTGCGTTCTACAAATAGACACATCTATGGGGATGTGAACAGTGGACCTTGGAAGGTTATCTGACTCACTTTGACTTCCTGAGCACGTTCTTATTATGTTATTATCGACAGATAATACGAATTTAAAATCTTGAATAAACAGTGGTTCATTGACAACGGGCACTAATTAATAATTCTATCAAATGTTTTTGCCCCCAATTTATCAAAAAATGTACCTACATATATACTTATCAAAATAAAATATTTGAATCCTATTTCGAGCTACTGAGACGTGCATTGTAAAAAATATGTGGAAAATAATTCCCTCAGTGCCTATGTCATCTTTGGCGATGCTGTATGGAGGGTCTTTTTAGGAAAGAAAGGGGAGAAAGTTCTGGGAAGGAAAATAGTATTAGGGATGGGTAGGAATCTGGGGGTCAGTGTGTCCAGGAGTGACGGACTTATGAATCCTTCCCTTCCTCTACGGCGCAAGGCGATGTTTCGAGAGAGAACGGCTGGAGAAGTCAAAGGGACTACCTCGACCACTCTCTCCCGATCCGGCCTGCCATACAGCTGGTGCGCAGACGCAACCGCCGCCAAGACCCAGAAAAACCTCACCCCATGAACCCGGGAACCCCTGCTAAGTCACCAAACGTAGCGAAACACTTGGGGTGACCTATGGCAAAGGTTTTATCCAATAAATGGTTCCCGGGACGGCGGTACCCATACCCGTCTCCCAAATTATAAAATTGGGAAAATAAACTTTATACGTATTATAAATGTAGATTTCTAATAAATAAATAACATCAGCTTTCAAGAGACACGTTTGACATTCTCCGACGGACTTTAATATTATTTGTTTGCGCCAAAAGAAGTTTTCAATTTCGTGCAAGTTAAAGGAAGAAATTTATTTCGTTCCAGGAATGGGAGTATGTAGGGCATGTAAATAGGTAGGCTCCTAATTGTTTTTCGTGTAAACATGTAAGGGTAATAACTCAAAAGCTTAAACGACATTTAGAACTGAATTTATGTAGGTATCTGTAGCAAGGCGTCTATTTAGGGGAACACAAATATTATTATTAATTGTCGTAACCCTTACCGTTTTATATTTATGTGCACCTTTGTCTATTTTCAATAAATTGTTAAACATCCTTGAACTTCAAAAAATATATCATTTGATATTGAACGGGCTTGAACAGGATTTTCTTATATATTGTATAGTGTTATTCATCCGGAGAATTGTACACTATTTCACTTTGAGAATAAGAATTCTAAGAGAACAAACGATAATCTATTTATGCGTATAACTACTTCACATCTAGTTTTATTGCTTCCATTAAAAAGGGTAAACGCATCAAAGAAATCTTACCCCAGCCCGATGGACTATTTGGGATATAGTGTCCTAACCCATAAAGCTGAAAGAAATATATCCAAATTACGTTACGGTATTACGTTACGATATTCGGTTACGATCGGTTACGATATTCTCTGTTCAATTTTCTAGTTTTGGAATTGACCATCTTTGTGTTTCAGGGGAGAATCATTTGTCCGCTCGTAGTTTTGATTTGAAATAACAATAAGCAAGAGACAAAAAGAGACAAGAAGACACAAGAAAGATCAAGAAGATACAAGAAAAAGCAGGAAGAACTAAGACGAGCCAACAATGGGTGAGAATTTGAAAGAAGATGCAATAATAACATGGGTGAGTTAAGAAGAGCCAAGAAGAGCTATTAGACAATAAGAGACAAGTAGTAGCAAGAAGAGCCGAGAAGAGACGAGAAGATCCAAGAAAAGGCAAGAAGAGACAAGAAGAGAAAATAAGAAACAAGCAGAGCTAAGAAGAGTCAAGAAAAAGAGACGAGAAGATCCAAGAAGAGATAATCAGAGACATGAAGAGAAAATAAGATATCAGAAGACCCAAGAAAAGGCAAGAACAGCGAAGAACAGTCAATATACAAGAAAATTTAAGAAGGACCAACCAGGGACAAGAATAAAAAAGGAATAAAATAATGCTCAATCCATTCCTTTATTCTTGCCCATGCCAAATTCCAATATTGGCTTATTAGGTTGCCATGTAGGTAGGTATACCGGTCGATTAAACTCCAACCACTTTCTCATCCTCAGAGCATTAATTCCAAGTCCTAACAAATCAGTGCCCCCTGGTGTACTGGTCTTATCGGGATAGGAGTGCTCCTGGCTGGGGTGGTACAATCCTATCATATCGTATTTACGACTAGGAAGTCCGTGTAATAATGACGTTCCGTGTAATCAAATTGTGCACAAATTAAAAAGAAGCGGAAAAAACAAAGATATCGCATTTAAAATCAGAACTAATAGCTAATCAACCCTTTTTCAACTAATTTTACACCATTATACAAACAATAATGACTCATCGCAGGTAAAGGTACATCGATTTGTTTAATAACTGATCGATACGCAGTGTAAAATCATAATTCATCAATAAATATATTATAGACAGCCCTGCTCTACTCAACCTAATTATATACCAACTAGAAATACTCCGTCAAAAATTTATTTTAATTTCAACCACAATACCTTCATGCAATCTGATACTCTTTCTCATAAAAAGTAGATGTGTTCAACAACACGGAATATAGTCACAAGTAGGCTATAATAACATACCCCTATCTCATAAATAAATACAATATTATTTTTCTGCGTGGGTTCAATTTTTATAACTTATAATATGTTAAATTTGACTTCTTGATTATTGTTCTATTGTGAATGACCATTTTAAAAATTATGTGGTTCAGTAGATAGTCAAAACGTAGTAAAATTTTGCTTGAACAAATTTTACACCAGATTGGATTTTTGTTCCAATTCACCGAAGAGTCCTTTATGCGGGGCCGAATAACAAAAGTCCTCTTCAGTTTCTAGTTTGATTATGTAGGTCATAATGTTTGTCTGTCAGATTGGAAACTTCAAAGAAAACAGGTCCCTGCTTTCATAGCCAGCGCAAAAATGGCTATTTTAAACAGCTTTTAAAGAATGCTGTGCTTTCTTAAACAATATTTTGTCCTTGGAGAGTTTAAAGAAACGACGGAAAGGCGATATGTAAGATGACATGGGACATAACTCTCCAAGTTCTAAAGAGATATGCAAAAAATATAATATCATGCATGAACCAGAAAATAGTATTACCATTAAGTATCACTACTTATATTTCTATTACAAGATTAATATTATGCCTGGTATCTGGTAAGGAAATAATGCAAACCGAAATTCTAGAAATCTTTGGCCATTTCGACAAAAACGCAATCACCGATTAGTGACATCAATACAGAACAAAATTTATTTTACCCTGAAGACAGTGAGCCTCACTTTAGAGAGGAAGAAAAAGACAGGTAGGTAACTAATATATTTTGAAAAAGACGTAGTACCCTCTTGACCTAAACACATCCTACTTAATATTATGAATGCGAAAGTTTGTACGGATGTAGAGATGTTTTTTACTCTTTCATGCAAAAAATACTGAACGGACTTTAAAAATGCTTTCACTAATAGAAAGCTACATTATTTGCGAGTACTGTATATATTGGAAGCTTTGGCGTTAAGAATAAGCTCTGGCGTTATGAAATTATTAATTATACGTTTATTGTCCAGACGAAAAGCAAAGCGTTGCTAAGTGATTGTTTGACGTGCGCTGTCATTTTGTTATTTGTTTAGTTTACTATGGAGATCTCTTTGACAGTAAAAATTCAAATGTGTGTAAATTTCATATCTATACTAATATTATAAATGCGAAACTGCGGGTGTTTGATTGTTACGTTTTTATAGGTGGCACGCGAGCTGTTTGAAAAATTAATGTAACGGTTATTGAGTGGGGGGAGGTGGGCCGGTAGTGGGGAGGGGTGGGTTGGCGGGAGAGGGGGAGAGGGGAAGGGGGGAGGGGGAAGTGGAACGGGGAGAGAGAAAGTGGAAGAATTGGAGTGGGAATTCGAAAGGGGAAGTGGCGTGGGAGAGGAAAGAGAGGCGGAAGAGGTACGGGACGAATGGGAAAGAACATGCAAAGAGAAACAATTTCTTTATTAAATGGCATAGCAACGCATGTCGGGTACCAGCTAGTTCATTAATAATCTCAGAAGCTAATATAAATTGATTTTCCGAAGCAGCCTTTTAAAAATTCTCATTACAATTTGACCCTCATTACGTAGGTATGCCATTACAAAAAATACAATCTTATTTTACTCCGGTTTTATTTTAATTTCATTCATTATATTTTGGAAAACTTTGTCATTTCAATTTGTGCTTCAAATATTACGTATGCTCAGGTACTGAAAAAATCATTTCGATGATATTTTCTGGTTCACCCACTTGGGGAATATTGTGAGGCAGAAGGTAACTGGAAACGTATAAAAGGTAGACAAGACTTTTCAAATCTAGTTAATGAGCATAACTTACGTGATTTCAAGCAACATATAGTTTCAGAAATTCCTTGTATTTACAAAAAGAAAACTCAGACCTCGTGTATATTTTTGCCAATTTATTTATAATGTACGTTTTCTTGTAAATGGTAATTTCTTTATTAAACTTGCTGCAGAAAATAACAACGAAAACTTCCCGTTTAAAATACATTGCTTAAATAAGTAAGTTTACTGGAACTTATTTGAACCACCATGTAAAGTTTTCTTATCAAAAAGCCTTGCGGGAGAATGTAATTTTGGTATTATTAACGCTTTTAAAACCGAAAACCACAATAAAATTCCTCAACTAATCAGAAAGTTTAATCAATTTGTTTTCCACCGAAAGCTTCAGTTACCAACTAAATACGTTTCAATCAAATTTAAGATTGCTTTAGCTCTTGGGGAAGATTAGATTAGTAATTATTGTTTTACATCAAAGGCTCACTGTTTATGCTTACTTAGAATTAAGCTTTTCTAATGAAACGAAAATTATTATTTCATCAAGAAAATGTTTTCACACACTAAAATGTCTTTTGGCGGGTAAGAATATGTCAATGGCTTATAAAAAAGACATTAGAAATTGGAGACACTTCTATAGCTTATTGCTGGAAATTGTATTGTATTTTTTGAATATTTTCTTGAAAATTGTCCCCCACAAACAAGTGAACAGGTAGCGTGGAGGACAATATAGGAACAATATCGTAATATGAAAACCAAAAACTTAAATTTAAAAAAATTGTATAAATTAAAATGATTTTACGCTGTGAGGTGGTATTTTATGATATTTTTTTAATAAAATCGTTAATTAATTATTTTTTGACGTTCTTGTGTTAAATACGTAAACCTTAATTTAAAAAAGATCGATTTTATTATTGTCACTGTATTCAGTTCCGCGATATTATTATACAGTACCCAGTGCAAGTATTATAGTTTTTACTATTGTAATTTACTTCATAATAAAAAAATAATAATTTATTTAAATCATTTAAAAAATGATAAGGATTGAAAATTCTTTTAATTTTTCCTAGAGAGTCTTTCACTGGTAAATCGGACTTATTTATTTATGAAAGGTACAGTTGGTGCCAGGTTTTTTATTATAAAGTTTAGACACATTTTGTTTAAATGATAGTCGCTGAAAAATTTCTACTGTGTAGGTCAATGTTTTTTTTTTTTTTTTACAGATAATATATTACAAAATTATTACATAAAATTTATAATACATTACTCCCAATGAGTTTAATAAAACTCATTTCGGGAAGGACAACATTATACATCTAAAGGAAAATTATTTTTACATAAGAACACGAAATCAATGAACAATAAATAGATTTTTAAATGGACTAGACACACTTGATACAGGTAATTGAAGAATATACAAGAGTTACAAAGGAAGACAGATAAATTCGTAACTGGTTAATAAAGTTGCTGAGAAAATATCCTTTTAGAGCCTTTGCCAATATTTTTTGTTTGTTTCTGGTAGTTTTAGGACATTAGGTAATGCGTTGTATTGCGTATGTGCGATGTATTGTAAGGAGTTAATTCCAAATTTAGTTGTGTGTGTAGATGACGACAGGTGTATTTGATTTTGTGATCGTGTTTTGTGCTGGTGTATATCGGAATTAAAGGCTGGTTTAGTGTTGGTGTGTGACGAGTGTTGAATTATTTGTAGGATGGCAGTGGTGATGCTATATTTTGGCAGAATGGTAAAGGGAAGAATTTGTGTCAGTGAGTATATGTCTTTGATATGCGTATCCCATGGTAGATGGTATATATTTCTTATGGCTCTATTTTGGATTACTTGTATTTCAGATATTTGTTTCTTAGTAATGGTGCCCCAGATACTAACCAGATAACTTAGGTGAGAGTGGATCAGAGCATAATATGTGGCACGCATGGTTTAATAACATTTAACCAGCCAGCGGCCGAAAATCCACATTTCATCGAAAGTTGTTCTTTTGATCGTGCAGGGCGGTTACAATGATAAAGATTAATTATTCTCCGTACCAGTTTTTTTAAATTATAACTGAGCATCGATTTTATTTCATTCCAAATTTGCTTTAATTTATACCTACATCCAAAAATGCCGAAAATGATAGAAGTATTAAAATAATGTACTTTTTGTAATTATTTGTTGATTATAAGTATTTATCATTTTTCAATAATGTCTAAGTTAAATAAGAATGTTAAAAAAATCTGAAATATATTAGTTTGTAAGTGCGCACACAAATACACAAACGGACCAATTTTCGTCAAGAAACACATGTACGTATATATGTCTTAATGATTTTATTTAAACTAAAATTAAAATTCTAAAACATGCGATACCCGGATAATGTATTGATTTATTTTACTGCATGATTATATGATTTGAAATGCGTGTGGTGTAATACAAAACCTTTTTTGAAAATTTAACAAATCTGCCAACGACCTTTGATCTAAATCTGATTTAAAAATTACATATTTCTGGTTTACCCCTCTTAACGATAACGAAATTGTCGGTATTTGCACAAACAAATCACAAGAATAAAAATTTGTCATATGGATATGTCATAGTCAAAGATCGATATGCAGTCTCTTCGCGGAATGACTGGTTTATCCTAGGTTTGAACAAAGCCTTCGGGCTAACTCTTCATGTCAGACCTTAGGATTGACTAGTCAAACCTAGGAGCGCCGGAGCTTCGAGGATTGACTGAAACATAGTGCCTAAGGGAAAAGTCGAATTAACGTGCAATAGTAACGAATATAAATAAGCTTTTAAGTATTAAATGAAAAAACACACTTTGTAAAACACTTTGTAAGCTTTTAAGGCTCTCTTGCACGTACATTCTAAACAATTAAAAACATCCGCCACATCTGCGTTTATATTACCCATGTAATGCAATCCAGGTATAAGCCTGAATTTAAATTACTAAATTAAAACATTGTAATTTTCTAATATCGCTGCTAAGTGCAGTTCGAGATAAGGGTTAACAGTTTGTAGTACGTAACAACTATAAAAATAATATTACTTTTGGTTATTATTGTTTGTTTTAAAAGTTTTTTATCATATAAGTAAATGCTATTTTTACATATTCTAAAATATTTTTTATAATTCATTTTTACAATTGTTTATTATGATTCTTTTGTAGTAATTAATCACCTCGCCTTATAATATTGTTGTCTAAGTATAGTTCTTATTATACTAGTTTGTCTTTTGTTATTTTTACAAATGTTAATCTTATACTGAAAATACAACGAGAGCGCTGGTTGAATTGTAAAGACGGTTCCCATAAAAAAAAGTAATTTAGGTTGACAGAAGGAATTGCCATATTAGCAATCACATGTGAAATGTAACAACACTTGCACAAACATGCAAACACATGCACCACTATAAAGTATACTCTGCATCGAGTGGCACGAGACTCATGATTGACAAATAAATGCCAGAAATTATGCGCTTTACATCATAAACCATTAGGGTATTACATGCATTATGGAGAGCTTTCTCCAATTCATAATAATTGCGGATTTGTACGTTGCAACGCAATTTTGTAAGCCACGTAATCGTGGTTTACCCGCTGGTGAAATTTCCAGGTAACGAGGTCGACATTACCTATCCTTAAATTTAAATCTGGCGTGTATGAAAGTGATGTTTTTGCAAGCAAAATAATGTGAATTTCCTTCAAGTTTTCAGAGCTCCAGGGAATTTTGGAAAGGGTTGGTTTATGCGATACAGAAAATATTTCTCGTTTCATGTTTGTACTATAGGATACAAATAATATTGTAAAATTTGTTTTGTGATAAAAAAAACTGCTTGGGTTTATATTACATCACAGAGATTACTTGAAACAGATGTGCGCATCCTTAAAAGTAATGGCGGCTAAAACGAGGATTTTGACATGTAATTTCCAAGGATTTTGACAAGGATTCCTGGTGTTTTTATGTGAAAGTTTGCTGTCAAAGATGAATGCGTTGTTTGAAAATAATGTGAATTAGTTAATACGATTTTTTTACGTATTAAAACGCCTTTATTACTTTCTTCGTCTTTTATTGATCGGAAAAACTGTCCAGTGAGTGAAAATCCATAAAGAAGCATATTACACTGGAGTTTCACCACAAATTAAAGACGTCAAAATTTTCGCATTTGCAATTCACCACCGTCTTGGTGAGAATAGTAATGTATTCCTCCAACTTATGCAAAACAATTATATCTATTTAGGAATAAAGTTTTTCAACAACCTTCCGATTGAAATAAAAAAAAACCCAAAGACATCAATAAACTGAAACTCAAACTGAAGCTACACTTCATCAGGAATAATTAACTTAATAATTACCTGTTTTTCTCTTTCTTTCTATATATTATCAATCTAAGTATATTCATCTATATTTTATATAGATTTTTAGAATTTCTCTTAAGTGCACAATATTTTAGTATGTAACCGTATCCCATGTATGTACACCTACACGTATAGATAATCGAGATGTTTCAATTGTTCCTATTATATACTTAACTATTGCATAATGTTATTCTATTTCTGTTATAATTACTGTAACTCGCTCATCAAGCACAAGAACTAGCTTCTTCTTTGGTGACTTTCTTTCTTGAAATATTTATTTATTAGCCATTTGGGCTTTTACATAAAGCAATTCATAATTACATTAGTGTACATATTAACATTTACATAACATGTTTTTTTTTAAGTAGCTGTTGTTTTCTTGATTGAATGAATGAATTAAGCGAAATTTTGGATGTCAAAATTAACCCACTTCCCGACATCCGATCGAGCTGAAACTCGGCAGATAGAGTCTTTGTCGATGACAATGCATTCTTTCGACATCATATTCTATTATTTTGGTAAAATTAAAAAATCAGTAATATAAGAAATAAATGTCGGTACCATCCAATTGGTAATTTACTTAGTTGTTAGTGGTGTTTGGGAAAGGAGTTTCAATCGTCAGTCGAACCAAAAAAAAATTAAGTTTTAAAAGACATTTTAAAAGTTCACATTAATTTAAGAGCCAGTCGCTGGGGAAGAAGGTTCAATCCTCAGTCAAACCAAAAAATGTTTTTTCTTTGAAATTGACTATTAGTCAATTCAAGAGATGGTGTAACTAGGTCGAAAATTGAAAATAAAATGGTACAGTAAAAAAAATCCCAGTAAGATGAAAAGGATGTGCAACTCGACACAGGATATACGTAGAAAGACAGACTCGGTAAAAACTATGTGTAAAATTTTTTTCATCTATTTTATTTTTCTTTTTATTTTTCTTTCATTATATTTATCTATTTAAATTTAAATTTAAATTTTTATCAATACACATTTTTATTAAGATATCAAAATTAGATTAAATTACAGCGACCTCGGAACGGGCTCGGTCTAGTGAGGTAGTATACCAACAAAAATACATATTGAGTATATTGTAATATTATCTTGGAAATAATTTGGAGAAAGTTCCCATATCAGATCACATTGATGAACTGATATTTGTCATATTTTTTACTCACATTTTAACACTTATTTTTCCTCATATTATGCACAGCAGAGTGGAATAATGATAAAATTGCACTACTTCAATTACATTAAAAGATTTCATCGATAAAAATAATATCTCTCAATTAAATATTATCAAAAGAAATAGTTCTGTTGGAGGACTAACGGTACCACTAGTACAAACTACAACAGCACAGCATCACTATATATTTAAGAGAATAAAATTGTTCAGAAAACTATGATAATTATTAAAAAAAATATAAATTAAAATTTTTATAGTACCACCTCATAACTTTTACTCATTGTTGGATATTATGTTTTGTTTATCATTCCTATGTATCATTTATAACTTATCTATGTATATTTTTTATTACTTTATTATCTTGTAAAATTACTAATAGTTGTAATAATATTCCGAATTCTAATAGATGTAAAAGTATGTAGTTGTCCCCTCCTCAGCATAAGCATATGATTTAATTATAGTGTATGAAATATTATGTTATGTAAAATTGCAAACACTAAAAATTTTTCAAACAATAAATAGTTATTTGACAAATAAATGTTTTGTAAGTTATTAACCATTTACTTTAGGGCGCGAATGTCACTAATTTATGAATACAATATAAATATTTCGATCAAAGTTTTACGTTTTAAAAGCGTCGACGAAAACAACAGGAGTTGTTATTTTTTTTTTTTAAATAATTATAAAGTTCTCTAAAAAATCTCAATTTCGTTATTTTGTCAACTTTATTTTTTGCTATGTGGGTCGAATTACCGATGTAAATAACACCTTTGTTTTTTTAAGCTTCCAGAGGTTGGAAACTTTTTGAAGAAATCTGAAAAAGAAGTTTGAAGTTTTGGAACTTTTCGGAGAAGTTTTAGTAGCCAGAAGTTTTTTTTACAATTCCCATTAATATTTGTTCTTGGCAATATGAGTTAGAAGTAATGCTAAGGACTTGTGAAGAAATTGAAAATTTCGCAAGTGCTTTTACCATACTTGAATTATTTCGTAATGTTCAAACTTGAGTGCTCTCGATACTCGAGAGAAATCTTTCCTCCCTCTTTCATTTGACTAACCGTAAAAGTGTTGTCGTCTAGACTTCTAGGCCAAAAACATATTTCTCAATAGAAGGGTTGACTTGTTTCCTTTAAAAAAATATCAACGTTACACATAAAACGCTACACATAAAACAAACAAGTAGGTAGTTCGTTTGGTTTTGAAGAAGAATTATTTAATCCTGGTTAGGATCTTTTATCGCAGCTTACAGCACTTTCAACATATTATGCAAACCAGTCTCCGTTGTTGTTGTGGATATTAGATAATAAAAACTCTCGATTACTGAAATCAAGTAAAAAATCACTGATGTTAAAATCATGGCTATTAGGGAGTAACCTTATGTATTAAGTTTATATTTTCTTCACTCCCACCGTGTACTAATATGCAATTATGTTATTAATTACTAATTTATTATATATATATATATACTCAACTGCCTAACGATATTGAAAAAAAAAATTCTTAATCCACAATTTTTCACAATAAAATACTGTCCCTGTATTATTATCAACATTGCATATCGCAATTTTATAGTTGTATATATGTTTATAGTTAATATGTTGTTATATATGTATGTTGTTGCCACGCTGATGCGTTTAGGGTTATTTCTTTAATTATTATTATTGTTGTTTTAACTAATCTGTGGAACTAATCTCCTGCTGACAAGCTACGTGCAGTAGCTTAGCGGGTATAAATTCCCATTCTATCTAACTTTTATACAATAACAAAAAATAAAAACAAATAAAAAAAATTAATAAGGTATTCTTCACATATAAATTCATACAGAGCTTAAGGTGTAACGATGGAGGGAAGGTAAAATGACTGACGAGGGTCAACGCTAAAACCGGAAATATTGCGCCCTCACGATCCGTGTCGGTAGATCGCTCTCAATAATACCAGTGTGCGAAATTGATTGTGCAGAAAATTATCCGCGATGCGAATTTAAGGTAGTTCTGCTATATACTCCCCCCCCAGCGTTTTACGCGATACAAGAAAACAAGCAGCATAATTTTTTCCTCATGATACAACAGCAACATACGTATGGTTCGCGCCCGCTATTGAAAGTTATTATTTTTTCGACTTATATTATCATAATAAAAACTATGTAATATCATAACAGTGCGTGATTATCCTTATATTATGAACACATTTAAAATAAATAGTTGATTTTCACCACTAAAGTCATAATTTCAGTGATTTTATAAGTTTACATACGTGACAGTTCTTTCATTACAACGTACCCACATTAAAACCATAAACCATAATATGTCTCTTGAAGCATTGAACCAGAAATTTAGTGACACCATGAGTGATTTCGAGGAAAGGCTCGAAAAGGCTACATCGACAGCACATAAGACTCACAAGCCCGGCCAGTCTCATTCTGATCTTTCAACTCTGCGTGAAGATTTCACTGAATTCAAAGTGAAGATGACTTCGGAGCTGCGCGTCCTTCAGGAGGATGTGGCTCGACTTGAGCTCAGGGTGGACTCCATCACGGCGTAAAGGAGGAAGCGTCGGAAGACACGAGATCCCTGGTGACCGCCGTGTTGACCGGCCTAGGATGCCCCGAAAATGCCATCAAGGGCATTGAGTGCACCAGGAGGTTAGGTCGCGCCATAGCCAACAAAAACAGACCCGTGTTGCTTCAGTTTCAGCGTCATTCTGACCGTCGATCCGTTTGGGAGAAGAAGAAGGGTCTTAAAAACTCACATCTTCTTCTGACTGAATCACTTACCGTGGCACGTCAGAAACTATTTGCATCAGCCCGGTCAATATTTACAAATAGCAGATGCTGGACCAGCGATGGTACAATTGTTGTTTTGCTTCCGGATGGCACCAAGCGAGCCATCTTCACCCAGCAGCAGTTAGATGTCGCGGCCGCCCTCCTACCCAAATCAACAAAAGCGTCATCCAACACCACATCCAGCTCACCCGGTCCTGATCCTCAACACGATGGCTCTAGGACGATCGGCCTACGTCCCAGATCAAACACTAAAAAATAGTCGGTGCTATTAATTGCTACTTGATTTATGTCTGCAGATCACCTGTTTTTTTATTTTTACTATTTGATGGCTGCTTAGTATATAATTAACTTTCTCACAAATTAACCTATCCAAAATTCTACCTACAAAACCACAACGAAACATCGAGACATCGAGGTATGATATAATTCAACGTAATGAATCTCCACTCATTTATCTAGTATTCATGAAGATATATCTACTGATAATAAAATTAATAATTTAGCCTGCTTATTACGAGAAAATTAAACCTCATACTGATGGCTTTATTCTGTTCTATTTTAGACATCTGCTCTTATTATTTTTATACACGGTTGTGGTAAATTGAATTATTCTTCTCAACCTTATAACATCATCTCTATAACATAACCTAACATATCTTACATAATTATGTGCCTGATGTGACTATCGTTTATATTCTTTTATATGTATGTACCTACATTACCTATTTGTTGTGCATAATAATACTAAATCATAAATCATCCTTATAGCCTAACCTAATGAACTTATACATTATTATTATGTCCCCATGAACATAATCTATATAAGTACTTACCACTGTTCTGTATATTAAACTATTAGGCATTATAGTGATACTAAACCAATAGCATACCTATGTACTATTGAGTACTTACTCAACTTGTAATTTAAAATCACGCACTGCACCTTCAGATTTTAAATTTATGCGGCGTCTAGGTACCTACATTTCCATTATGATGTGTGGGTGGATGTACGTTTATTTACATGTGTACGCATGTGTATGCGTGTATATATTTTAAACACGATTTCAAAGTCAACCAACATGTTATATGTCATTTTTAGTCTATAATTGTTTTGTCTGTAGCTATAACGTATTGAACAATGCACATAATCGAAATTTTTATCACTATACTTCCTCCATTGTGTCTTTATACCAACGATGTCACTTAAACGTGTACTTTTAAAATTAATTACATAAATACCTCATAAATAATTTGCCGATTCCAGCTTTATCTCTTGTTAACTTTAAACTATAATAGATCATCGCGCACTGCTTGAATTTTCTATCTTTTTAAAAAAAAATTATTATTATATATTATTATGCGCCTGTAGCCATAATCTATTTCCTTAACTGTTAATTATTTTCTGTGCACAATAGAGACACAAAGCTTATATTAATGTATCTACTTTACTAAATACTTATGCACTATTATAACACCGCGCATAATACCCACAGACTTCAAACTTGGCGTCTTGGTACCTACATTTCGTTTATATTATGATATGATATACATTCATATATTGATGTTATAATAATATAAAAATCTATCTTTCTACTGTGTTTTACATACGTTAACAGTTTTTATTGATACATTATTATTTGGTTTGCCTTTTCTGCTCTGACTACTTTTTTGTTTTAAAGTTTTACATACATACCTATACAATTATATATTTTTTAAACATATTGTTACCTTCAATTAACTTTATAGATGCCTTTGTAATTTGTATTTGATTTAAAAATTTTATATGGGTATGTGATGTATTGAACATTGCACCTAATGTACATCTATATACATGTTAAACATAATGTCACCTTAAATTAACTTGATAGACGTATTTGACATTTGTAATTTGTTTTACTTCAAACAATGCATGTATGTACCTACCTAGGTAATGTATTAAACATTGAGCATAATCATAATATGTACTCATATGTCTCCATATTCTTAATCATAAAGTTTATATCACTCGACATAAAATCCCATCAGTTACTCACAATGCACGCGTACAAATTATTCACTTACCGATGTACTTTTAGACTTAATTACATACTTTATAAATATTTTGTTATTACTAGCTATATTTTTTGTCAACTTACAACCACACAATTAAGATCATCGCGCACTGCTTGCATTTTGCATTTTTTTATTTTTTTTATTTCTTTAATTCTTTTTTATTTTACCTTCCGTTGAATATTATCATTTTATACATATATATGTACAAATTATTTTTTATTTGTTATTATTTTTTTGTTCTTATATCATTTTTAACAAATTATCTTTTTGATACTGTTTATAATCATCTGCCTGTTTTTAATATGGATTGTATAATTAGTCGAATAACTAACATATTCATTTTCCATAACATTGCGCCCATCCCCCACTCCGCTGTCATTCCCCCCTTTATCCTAAAATGCTGCTCCTCCTTACTTGCTGCTCGCCTTTCGACCACACTGTTTTATCTATATAATATCGCACATGTCATTCATAAAACTCTTTATTTTATTTTATTTTATCTCATCTTTTCCAATACAATTTACGAATCTCGTACATAATTATCAATGATTAATATTTTGTATCAAAACTGTAGAGGACTACGTACTAAAACTGAAATATTTTACAGTAATATTTTATTGAATGACGAGTGTTGCATATTCGGTATTTCTGAATCGTGGCTTATCAATTCTATTTTTGATACGGAGCTAGCACCATCAGAATTTTATAGCGTTTTTAGGCGGGATAGATCAAATAGCACTACAATGAATAGCACCAACAACCAAGAAGATTCTATTCGGGGCGGTGGAGTAATGATCATAACACATAACAACCTTAACGCTTACCCTCGTGAAGACTTGGTCTGCGACGCTGAATGCTTTGGGTCACTATTCCTCCCTCTAACTATACCTCCAAACGTACTATCCATGTGGCTTGTGTATATCTCCCGCAAGGTCAAGGGTACGAAACCGCTCTCAGTTCATTCCTTTACTTGCTTGCTAATGTAAAAGATCAACATCCCGATGACATTCTACTTGTGCTTGGAGACTTTAATATGCCCTCCATATTATGGGAAATGCATGACTCACATTTAACACCTGGAAACTTAAATACAATTAGTTCCTCACTTACTGACACAATTTATTACTCTGAATTAAAACAATATAATCACATAAAAAATTCCAATAACCGAATCCTAGATTTAGTCATCTGTAGTGTGGAATGCCATGTATCTCGTGCATGCAATCCTCTTGTCAGTGAAGACTCACACCACCCATCGCTTCAAATTATGTTACAAATCGACACACTCCCAATTATCAACGCTCCTCCTAAAGTAGTATGCCTGTTTGAAAAAGCTAACTATGAACTAATCAACCGACATTTATCGACGATAGACTGGTCATTTACTCAGAAAAATGCGGACGTTGACGAAATAGTTGATTCCTTTTATAACATATTAAACAATACCATCAACCAATTTGTCCCTAAACGAATCGTCAAAAAAAATAATTTTCCAAACTGGTATTCAGCTCCTCTAATCAAAATCATTAAAGAAAAACAAAAACTTCATAAGAATGTGATGAATTGCATTGATCAACAGTGAAAATTAGGAAATATCGTAGCTTCCCACTTCAATTTAAAAAGAAAATATCAATTACTTATAAAACGGACACGTCTACGACATCTATCGGATTAGAGTAAAGTGAATTCATATTTACGGTAGGGATCTATAATTAGACAAGGTGAGACGAGTATTGATGAAAGGATCACAGATGGTATCAACAAATAATCAGAAACAGGGTTCCCCAATATACTTTAGACCGAGATATATTGACAGCCAATTGAATTGCAGCAAAAGCGATTAAAAACCAATTCAGCCAATCAACGGGAAGAGGGCCGAACCCATTTTTAGAACAAAGGAACGACCTTTGGACTTAGCAATTAGTAATGTGATTAATGAGTTTGACGTTCCCACCAAACCGAGAGGTGAATAAACTCCATGGGAAGAAATAATCTGTTCAGGGACAAAAGAACGATGACCCCAAGAAATGTTATCATTAACCGGTACGTTCCAGGGATCAGAAACCCTAGTTCTCGGACGCATTAAAGCATATAAGGTGCGGAAAAAAAGGATACACGTAAACACGATGCAAAAGTTTAAGTGAAAAATTGCAAAGCAAGTGACGAAAACGTATTGTAAGGCGTTAGGGAGATTTCATCTATAATACGATTGTTTGTGACGACCGGAGATGATCGATTCGAGGGAAAACGTGCTAAAGGAAATGGAAATGTTGAGAAAACAATGGAAAATTATTGTTATCAATTCTAGACGGAGCTAGGATATTACGATGAAAGATTTAGGGAGGAAACGTCAAAAAAAAATGAGAGTTTTAAAGAATAGGCGAGGGTACATTTCAGATGTCTAGAGCAGTAACAAGTGTTAGAGAAGAAGATAGAGTGCAGTACGGAGGGGAGTGGAAAATGCTGAAAACATTGCGATAGAAAAACTCAGGAAAAGGAGTCATTTTACGTAATTAAAATGGAGGTTATAGAGTAACATAGTACGCGATTGCAGATAAAAAATGAGGCATTACAATGGTTGTCGATTTCAGATGTATTTTGTTGTGATAAACAAGGAATATTCGAACATGAAAATTGTTTAGATAAGGACGATTAGCCGTTAAAAAGGTAATAAAAATTATCATGGGTCTTATGAAATATTTACATTAAAGAATTCTCGTAAAAGTTAACGACACTGAAATAAAAAAGGATTTATTGCCAGGTGGGTACAAGAACTAATGTATACAACTGTCAAGGCATATGGTTTATGGGATTTTGCGTAAGAACGGGACAAAATTTGGGAGGCGATCTCTATGAAGCAATAAAAATGACAGGAATTTAAGGGCCGAAGTGGGGGTATCTCCTATAAAGATGTTAAAAATGATATATTTATTAATAACAAATAGAAAATGAAATTTTCCAAGAGGCAGCAAACATCAAAAAACGATATGGTTATATCAGGGAAGTACAGGGAAGTGAGGGGAAAGGAGATACGACAGAGAAAAACAAAGGAAATCTTAGATTAACAGTGAATAAAATAAATACGGCTTGAAATATAAAAACCTATAGAGATATGAACAATAACGTAAGGATAAATAAGGAAATTCATGGAAAGAGTGTCGTGAATAAAAGAAAATTCGAGAAAAAAATGGAAAATTCAAATATACGACGTAAATAGAGAAAATTCGGTTTTAAATGGAAAGGTTCATATAGAATACAGAAAAACTCGAGGAAAAATAATAAAATAAAAATGAACAATTTGCGAGAAAGACTTCGACATGAAGATATCTCTGATAGGCGAATTTGGGGACAGATTTGGAACATATGGTAGATGCCGTACGCACGGACATGTTACGAAATATATGAAAATAGAACTTTAAAATTATTAAATTCAAGCTAGTTTTGTATGAACAACAGGACAAAGGAAGTTGGGCCATTAAACATGGATCTTACTAAATCCGGATCTTGTAAGTATGGGAGTACGAGACAGAATTTAATGTATCCAACACGGAAAGTACTAAGAGACCGCATTCGACAATAATGGAGAGGTTTCAAGAAATTACGAGTTGGTAGTAATTAGATTGGTTTATTATAGGAGATTCAGATACGATCTTTTGGACCTGAGAGGGGTATAAAAGTCTAGACAAATGCCAGTTGAGGACAGTCTACGGTCGTGGTCGAAAAGTTTGTAACTTCGCGGAACGTGACGAAACGGTGGGTGACTTAAAGTTAAAAAATTCTAAGTGATAATTATTTTGATACTTAGAAAAATTTCACATTCTATTCAGTGATCTACAGGAAAAAATACTTTGTAGTTAGAGTCAGTGAAAAATAAAAATAAAGCCAACGCATTAATTACTTGTGAAAAATAAAAGTGCTCGTGATAAATACAATTTGTTTTAGTGGAAAATTCGGATTTTATAATCACCTAATATCGTAATTTTAAACTTAGAAATTTCGCGTTTAGTATTAGTGCAATAAATAACTGAAGTGATGTGATAATTTAGCGTGAAGGAGTTATAATTAAATACGTGTGTTCAATCTAAGTGAAAGTGTTCTAACAAATAATAAATAATTAAATTAATTATCTTAAATAATAATAATAAAACAAAATAATATTTTATTAATACATAAAAGTTCGGAGGGATAAAAATTTAATTTAACAACAATTTACCATCTCTAAATTAATCGTGAAGTAACTATCATTTAAAGAGTTATCTAACCAACGAGTTTTGAGATAAAATACAGTTTAGAACGATAGAGTTCATGCATCATTTTAATTAATTAGATTAAATGAAAAAAAAAAAAATTGAAGTCAAAAAGATTTAATTAAATTTAGGAAAATAAAAATTAATTTAGGAAAATTGCAGCAAGGTTACCGTGTATTTCCCGGTCGGAAAAAACCTTGGTAGGGGTAAGTCTTTTCCGTTATAAAATTTTACAGATTCCAAGGAGAAAGCGGAATGGAGCAAACATTGGTATTTGGATTAATTATTTGACCAAGATATTACTCGCTTAATATGTGATATGTAACTATATTAAAATATTATAAGTATAATGAGTATATTTTATATATTTATATATGTATGTATATAAACATATATATATATATTTTATTGTTCCCAAGAAAAATTTTAATCAAAAAGAAAAACACTTATATAAAAAGAGGAAAAGGGTATCGATTCCTACCTCTGAATTCATCAATAACTATTGAAAGTAGTTATGTGTGATAAATTTACAAATCAATATTTTATATTTAATCTTATGTATGTATTAATATAATTTCAGAAAATCCAGAGCATTTGAAATAAGTTATGATATTAGAAATTACTTCAACCATAAAATAATTATACGTATCAATATTATAAATTATTTATTGAAACAAAGTATATATAAATGAATAAATATGTATACGTAATCGGGTATCAGACTAGACAATTGCGCTAAGTACATCATTATCAAACAAAGAAAATTTTAGAGTCATCTCACACGTCTCCGGAATGTCTAAAGTAAACATACCTCATACGCTTGAATCTAGGTCACGAGGACGTAGAGAATGTTTACAAAGCTCAAATTGTTTACAAAATAAATCGGTCACTGGGGCACTAGTTCGAGTACAGCAAAAAGAAAAAAAAATGACCTTGATTAATGGATATCGTACTTAGGTATTAACTTCTAGGAACGGGATAAAATTATTATATTGCGCAATTATTAGGAACCACGAGGACGTAGAGAATGTTTACAAAGCTCAAATTGTTTACAAAATAATTCGGTCACTGGGGCACTAGTTCGAATACAGTAAAAAGAAAAAAAAAAATGACCTTGATTAATGGATATCGTACTTAGGTATTAACTTCTAGGAACGGGATAAAATTATTATATTGCGCAATTATTAAAGAAAAAAAAAAAGGGAATTAAACACTATTTTTAATTTGAACGTGAAGAGGTATCTACAGACCTAAGCAATTGAAAATTAACAGATTTATTATAGCAGTTCAAAAGGGTGTATTGAAGATTTACATGAAACATTTGAAAATCACGGGATAGCTTAATAGGGTGTATTGAAGATTTACATGAAACAGTTGATAAATCACGGGATAGTAAAAAGAGGTGTATTGAAGATTTAACATGAAACAGTTGAAAAATCACGGGATAGCTTAATAAGGGGTAATGAGGATTTACATGCTTCAATTGAGAATCACGGGATAGCAAGAATTTATCAAAAGTTGAACATTGGAGGGGAGGGAAAGAAAAAAAAAAAAAATACAGTTCAACCAACAGAAGGCAGTGTTCGCTTCTGTAACAAGGACCATTAATCAAACCATAGAGATGGCGGATCTCTCAAACAAAACCGTCAACAAAACCAAACAAAAGCTTGGAGTTATGGCGAATCTCCAGAACACATCGCCAGATAAGATCTTATTGTACTAATATTTATTTATATTTCACACTATTCTTACGTATATATTCGGTATCAATCTGAAAATTTCGCAGAATTTGATGGGCGAGATCCGAGCTCGGGATGCGTTGCAAGTAGTTTCGCATTGCGAGTTATAAACCTTCCCAAAACGTATGTTTACATATATATCTTTTTATGTACTGTTCATTGAATGAAACGAACTCACTTACAATTAGTGCTTTAGGCCTGTCGGGTCACTCTCGTCTCATTTCTTGAACGTGGAGGGAGGATTCACGACCCGTAACTCCACACAAACCCGTGAGTATATGATTGCATATAGGACGAAACCGGTTCGCCCTAAGTAAATAGTAAACTTTGGAGGAGTAGGAATTTGGAGGTATCTGGGCTTGGAGGAAGACCTGAAGGCAGTGCATGATGGCGAAAGGAAGGTCAATTGGGACGCGATAACTTAGGTATCAATCAATTGAACCGTGCCAAAAGACTGTGCGAATTTTGGGTTGACTTCTGATCACCCGGCTTACTTGATGGAGGCAGGAGCCAAATTTTGCCAGAAAAAGGGTTATTCTGAGTTCGTCAAATATGCAATTAACTAATTACATTAACCTACTAAATCCATCTTTATATGTACCTTATAGCAGCTGAATCTAAACGGAGGGGCGCCCAGCAGATACGAGATACAATCATAATCAAATTTACTAACATTTAACCATTTGAGTTATATTTAATTACCTGTTCAATTAGTCATGTGTAGTTTCGATTAGTATTGCTTATTCATGAATTCATTAGGATGTAGGGAATCATAATAAACGTCAAAGGGAAGTTAGTTCATTTAGAGAAATTACTTAAGGTTAAATTTGCAAGAGAGAGACCAATACAGTTTTGAAATTCAACACTCTGTTTAGAATCAAGAGGGTTACCACAAAATTTAAAGTAATTAAAGTCCTATATCATAAATCAAAAAAATTTACACAACGTTTGATGGAGTTTAATTACAACCTAAATACGAAAATATTTACGTTCAAAGTCGTAAATAACGTATTTATTAGTTAAGTACATATATCGCTAAAGGTATGTAGTACAAGGGAGCTTTAAGTAGCTTTCTGTAGTTATCAGAGGAAATAAGGGTCCAATTTTATAAAGGCTTGTGTGACGTAGGGGAGGAATTTTCCATCCCTACCACACATATGCAAAGCCTTAAGAATTTAAATATCGATCAGAGCCAAGAGAGAAGACAGAACATCACAACTGTCTTGCCGATGACAGGAGAGTTAAATAAATAAGTATGAAAAAACGAAACATCACAACTGCACAGCCGTGACAGGAGATCAGAGTTTTACAAGTTGTTTTAGAAAAAAAAAAAAAAAAACTTTTATTGGTCAATCTATTGCAAAAAAAAAAAAAAATAATAATAATAATAATAAGTAGGACGTTATGTTAAATGAAGTGATAATAAAAATAAAATAAAAATCAGAACAGTGCGCCGTTAAATAAACACGAAAAAAATATATAAATTAATAAATAAATATACGAAAATAAATATATAAACAATACATTTAAATAAAAAAAAAAAAAAGTGTTAACGAATAAACTCTACATGTTTTAAAATAATTTATAAAAGTGTCGATAAAGTTTAAATCAAGTGACCATGAATTTGTTGATTGCTTATGAGATTATAAATATCGTAACAAAGAATGTAGGTCAGATACAAGCGTAAACAGTTTATTCAAGGCAGGCCATAAATTCCTGAATCCAGAATGTTAATGACCGTAATGTAAACAATCTGATACGAGATACCGCGGTGTTTGTAAGCATCGAAAGATTGATAACCTAAGCATCGAAAGTGATAACAAAACATCGAAAAATTTTGAAGTAGGCGACATCGGGGGTAACGCGCATCGCTTTAAGAGATTGTAGAATAAACAAACTCGAAAATGATATCAACACTCGGTTACGGAAAAAATAAACAGACTTTACAGATAAAAACGGGGGAACTTACCTACATAAAGTGACCCTTTGTTTATAGTTAATGTTGTGGGTTTGTATGTGAGGATTATCATATAAAAAGTCATAACATAAAAGATAAGGAACATAAAATAAAAATAACATAAAATATTTGATTGGGGATAGTGTCGAGTTGAGAGCTTTAATATCACAGACGAATGTTTTATAGGTATATACCTATTTAAGGGAACATTTGATCATTCGGACCAAAAAAAGGAGGGGATTTGACGAAATAACATCAAGATAGGTATTGCGAACTCTAAACAGATTTTGCGAAAATATCGTAGGTATTGCGGAACTTGAAGGAATGGTTGGCATTCTAAACAATGAGTAATTATTGGTTGAACGAAAATCACGGGATATTCATTAACATTGGAGTAACAATATTCATTCCGTTTTTTTTGCAATTACCTACATTTAATTGAAATGAAGAGTGATGGTAGAGTTGATCTAATTTGGGTTACAATCATCATGCAAACAAATATAAATAATTAAAAATATTGTGTTTTATAGGGGGACAGGTTCCAAAAAAAAAAAAAAAAATAAAATAAATTATAAATATATATAGGTATATTTATAATAAATAGTTGGTATTGAGTTAAATTCATTAAAAATTTTAAACAAAAAATGGCGGAAAAAAGGAAAGTGGATGCGACGGAATTAGAAGCTAAAGAAATACCGTCGGGAGATGAATTACGGGAGATATTTAGACGTTCAAAGAGGTCTAAGTTACGAGTCGAGGATATGATAGAAGTCGTTCAGCCAGAGGGGGAGACCGACACAAAATCGGAGGAACAGGGCGAAAATAAGCGAGAGTGTGAAGAGAGACTCACACATGATATGTTACAGGAAAAACCCGAGGAAAAGGAACAAGAAAAGTTAACGAAGTAAAAGGAAAAATAAAAAAATATAGAAAAACGAGAAAATTGAAAAAAAAAAAAAAATAAGTAAATAAATAGAATAAGGAAGGCAACATAATTTACATAAGGTGATTTAGGAAATTAAAATAGAGATTATAAGGTTGTCGCTTAATAAGATAAAAATATAAACATTAACCGGGCGACACTCGGAAAATAAAGAAAATGGTTGGGAAACGTGGAACAAGTAGGCGAGCCCAGGCTTTAGTGACAGCAATCGGGGAAAATGTCACAACCGAGACTTCAACAATAAACATAGGAGATATAACTACAATAATTCAGGCAGCTTTGGCACCGCTCGTCAATAAGATGCAAGAACTCGAGAAACAATTGGAAATCCCAGCAACAGTGGCGGTGATAGGAGAGGATAGTGCGCCGAAAAGCGTTCTCCAAGTAGTGGAAATGTTACCACAGCAGGAACGACCATCATTCTCCGGTGGAAATCAAAATCCCATTAGTTTCCTAGAAGATTTAAAAGAATACACTAGAAAAGTGAAACGAACGGATCCATTAGTCGTCGTACGGGAAAATTTGAAAGGGGAAGCTAAATCGTGGGCAAAATTGTACAATAAACGATGGGAGACTATGTTAGATTTCGGACGAGATTTTTTAGCTACCTATTGGGGAGACATAAAGAAAAATGAAGTTCGCCGTCGTCTTGCAGAAGGGGTATATGATGCCAAGAAAAATATATCCATGCTTACTCATTTCGCAAACTATTGGGAGCTAGCGAAGGCTTTAAAGATTACTGACACACCGTTGGGCATAGTTGACGAAATTATGAGACATTATCCGAAGGAAATTCAATCGCTATGGTTTTCGGGGCAATCAGGAGATGAGATTGTCGCCGCTGAGTTTCTACGAAAACTAGATACAATGGTATGTACACCAGAAGAACGGAACATGAAGAAGAGGAGTGGGGAGGAATCCAGCAAGAAGGACAAATACCGTGACCGTTACCACGCCATAAAAAGGAGGATACACGCAATTGAAAGTGTGGGCGAAAACGCTAGTTGCAGCAAGTGCACCGAAGTTAACAGTTCACCAAAAGAAAATTCTACAATAACTACAGCCGGGAAGGAGCTAGTGGTCGCAGCCAACTCGGGAGATAAAAGGAGATTATAGCGCTTTACATTTAGCTAGATATTACACAAGTAATAAGAAACAAAAATCAGGTTTACAATTAGTGGAAGTCAACGAATAGAGTGCGAAGTTTACAAATATTTGTAAATGTTAATAAATAAATAAACGATTGAGAAATACAAATAAAAATATGTTAGGGTACATTATAATTGGGGAGGGGGAAGAAAGAAAATTACTAAAATATTAGATTATCAGATTGCTTGCGAGGGGCGGATCGTCGTCAAGTCTTTGAGGGTGAGTGGACAAGTTCTTAATAAGCGACAATCATATTCAATTATTGAAATAGGGTAAGGCAAATAAATTCGTTAATTTTGATTTTCTAGTTGAAAAAAAAAAAAATTTGATTTTTTTTTATGTGTTAGTGAGAGAAAAAAAAAAAAAAATGTTAGATAAGTAAGAACACTCAAAAGGAGAGAATTAGAGATATTATATGGCACACAAAAGGGACATTTTGGAAAAAAAATAAACAATGCTTAGGGATTTTTTTTTTGAAATATTGAAATAAGAAAGTTTATCTATAGATATAGGGTAGACATTAAGTATAGAGATAAAAAGGTAACATTTGAATTAAGGTATAAATATTTTAGATTTCGAAAAAAAAAAAAAAGGAAAAAAGGAACGCTGAACCAATTTGAGGATAATAAAGAACATTTATAAAAATTTAAATATTAGAGTGGACAACACTTAGGCTAGAACAACTTTGGATGAATTAAGAAATTATAATTAGAAATTAAGAATTAAAAAAATAAAGTTTAAATAAATAAAAAAAAAAAAAAAAAATGCTGGAAAATTTATATGAAACATGTATACCACTGATTGTCGGATTGGGTGAGGTCGTGCGAAAACACACATTTCACAAAAAATATTCATACTTACAAAACAAAAAACAATTAATTGCACACCAAGAGACCACCCGCTTTTCAGTTGTTCGAAAGGCCGCGAGATTGTAAACAATCTTTACTTAAATCATTGTAAGGGAGGTCTTAGTCCAATTTGGTTGGGGACCACCAAAACACGCGAGTCGAGGGGCGTGTTCCAGCAAAAAGAAATTAATTTTGAATCTATCAAAATTAAAGAAAATTTCATAAAGTAAAATCTACGCGAAAAGAAAATAAAGAATACAATGAGATTCAAATTCAAGATTGTTAACAATCCGAACAGAATGAGGAGGGGGAGATAGGAAGTAATAGGATACGGAAAAGAGATAGGGGATAACAGAATGAGGAGGGGGAGATAGGAAGTAATAGGATACGGAAAAGAGATAGGGGATAACAGAATGAGGAGGGGGAGATAGGAAGTAATAGGATGCGGAGAAGAGATAGGGGATAACAAAATGAGGAGGGGGAGATAGGAAGTAATAGGACACGGAGTAGAGATAGGGGATAACCAAATGAGGAGGGGAAGATAGCTAGTCTAAATTTGAACACAATTTCGGTGTCTAACGAAAAAAAAAAAAAAAAAAAAAAAAAAAAAAAAAAAAAAAAAAAAAAAAAAAAAAAAAAAAAAAAAAAAAAAGGAAGAGGACATTAAAATAAAATACAACGTTAGCCACAGCAAATTGAGTTCAGAGGAGGGAACTGTGATGAATTGCATTGATCAACAGTGAAAATTAGGAAATATCGTAGCTTCCCACTTCAATTTAAAAAGAAAATATCAATTACTTATAAAACGGACACGTCTACGACATCTATCGGATTAGAGTAAAGTGAATTCATATTTACGGTAGGGATCTATAATTAGACAAGGTGAGACGAGTATTGATGAAAGGATCACAGATGGTATCAACAAATAATCAGAAACAGGGTTCCCCAATATACTTTAGACCGAGATATATTGACAGCCAATTGAATTGCAGCAAAAGCGATTAAAAACCAATTCAGCCAATCAACGGGAAGAGGGCCGAACCCATTTTTAGAACAAAGGAACGACCTTTGGACTTAGCAATTAGTAATGTGATTAATGAGTTTGACGTTCCCACCAAACCGAGAGGTGAATAAACTCCATGGGAAGAAATAATCTGTTCAGGGACAAAAGAACGATGACCCCAAGAAATGTTATCATTAACCGGTACGTTCCAGGGATCAGAAACCCTAGTTCTCGGACGCATTAAAGCATATAAGGTGCGGAAAAAAAGGATACACGTAAACACGATGCAAAAGTTTAAGTGAAAAATTGCAAAGCAAGTGACGAAAACGTATTGTAAGGCGTTAGGGAGATTTCATCTATAATACGATTGTTTGTGACGACCGGAGATGATCGATTCGAGGGAAAACGTGCTAAAGGAAATGGAAATGTTGAGAAAACAATGGAAAATTATTGTTATCAATTCTAGACGGAGCTAGGATATTACGATGAAAGATTTAGGGAGGAAACGTCAAAAAAAAATGAGAGTTTTAAAGAATAGGCGAGGGTACATTTCAGATGTCTAGAGCAGTAACAAGTGTTAGAGAAGAAGATAGAGTGCAGTACGGAGGGGAGTGGAAAATGCTGAAAACATTGCGATAGAAAAACTCAGGAAAAGGAGTCATTTTACGTAATTAAAATGGAGGTTATAGAGTAACATAGTACGCGATTGCAGATAAAAAATGAGGCATTACAATGGTTGTCGATTTCAGATGTATTTTGTTGTGATAAACAAGGAATATTCGAACATGAAAATTGTTTAGATAAGGACGATTAGCCGTTAAAAAGGTAATAAAAATTATCATGGGTCTTATGAAATATTTACATTAAAGAATTCTCGTAAAAGTTAACGACACTGAAATAAAAAAGGATTTATTGCCAGGTGGGTACAAGAACTAATGTATACAACTGTCAAGGCATATGGTTTATGGGATTTTGCGTAAGAACGGGACAAAATTTGGGAGGCGATCTCTATGAAGCAATAAAAATGACAGGAATTTAAGGGCCGAAGTGGGGGTATCTCCTATAAAGATGTTAAAAATGATATATTTATTAATAACAAATAGAAAATGAAATTTTCCAAGAGGCAGCAAACATCAAAAAACGATATGGTTATATCAGGGAAGTACAGGGAAGTGAGGGGAAAGGAGATACGACAGAGAAAAACAAAGGAAATCTTAGATTAACAGTGAATAAAATAAATACGGCTTGAAATATAAAAACCTATAGAGATATGAACAATAACGTAAGGATAAATAAGGAAATTCATGGAAAGAGTGTCGTGAATAAAAGAAAATTCGAGAAAAAAATGGAAAATTCAAATATACGACGTAAATAGAGAAAATTCGGTTTTAAATGGAAAGGTTCATATAGAATACAGAAAAACTCGAGGAAAAATAATAAAATAAAAATGAACAATTTGCGAGAAAGACTTCGACATGAAGATATCTCTGATAGGCGAATTTGGGGACAGATTTGGAACATATGGTAGATGCCGTACGCACGGACATGTTACGAAATATATGAAAATAGAACTTTAAAATTATTAAATTCAAGCTAGTTTTGTATGAACAACAGGACAAAGGAAGTTGGGCCATTAAACATGGATCTTACTAAATCCGGATCTTGTAAGTATGGGAGTACGAGACAGAATTTAATGTATCCAACACGGAAAGTACTAAGAGACCGCATTCGACAATAATGGAGAGGTTTCAAGAAATTACGAGTTGGTAGTAATTAGATTGGTTTATTATAGGAGATTCAGATACGATCTTTTGGACCTGAGAGGGGTATAAAAGTCTAGACAAATGCCAGTTGAGGACAGTCTACGGTCGTGGTCGAAAAGTTTGTAACTTCGCGGAACGTGACGAAACGGTGGGTGACTTAAAGTTAAAAAATTCTAAGTGATAATTATTTTGATACTTAGAAAAATTTCACATTCTATTCAGTGATCTACAGGAAAAAATACTTTGTAGTTAGAGTCAGTGAAAAATAAAAATAAAGCCAACGCATTAATTACTTGTGAAAAATAAAAGTGCTCGTGATAAATACAATTTGTTTTAGTGGAAAATTCGGATTTTATAATCACCTAATATCGTAATTTTAAACTTAGAAATTTCGCGTTTAGTATTAGTGCAATAAATAACTGAAGTGATGTGATAATTTAGCGTGAAGGAGTTATAATTAAATACGTGTGTTCAATCTAAGTGAAAGTGTTCTAACAAATAATAAATAATTAAATTAATTATCTTAAATAATAATAATAAAACAAAATAATATTTTATTAATACATAAAAGTTCGGAGGGATAAAAATTTAATTTAACAACAATTTACCATCTCTAAATTAATCGTGAAGTAACTATCATTTAAAGAGTTATCTAACCAACGAGTTTTGAGATAAAATACAGTTTAGAACGATAGAGTTCATGCATCATTTTAATTAATTAGATTAAATGAAAAAAAAAAAAATTGAAGTCAAAAAGATTTAATTAAATTTAGGAAAATAAAAATTAATTTAGGAAAATTGCAGCAAGGTTACCGTGTATTTCCCGGTCGGAAAAAACCTTGGTAGGGGTAAGTCTTTTCCGTTATAAAATTTTACAGATTCCAAGGAGAAAGCGGAATGGAGCAAACATTGGTATTTGGATTAATTATTTGACCAAGATATTACTCGCTTAATATGTGATATGTAACTATATTAAAATATTATAAGTATAATGAGTATATTTTATATATTTATATATGTATGTATATAAACATATATATATATATTTTATTGTTCCCAAGAAAAATTTTAATCAAAAAGAAAAACACTTATATAAAAAGAGGAAAAGGGTATCGATTCCTACCTCTGAATTCATCAATAACTATTGAAAGTAGTTATGTGTGATAAATTTACAAATCAATATTTTATATTTAATCTTATGTATGTATTAATATAATTTCAGAAAATCCAGAGCATTTGAAATAAGTTATGATATTAGAAATTACTTCAACCATAAAATAATTATACGTATCAATATTATAAATTATTTATTGAAACAAAGTATATATAAATGAATAAATATGTATACGTAATCGGGTATCAGACTAGACAATTGCGCTAAGTACATCATTATCAAACAAAGAAAATTTTAGAGTCATCTCACACGTCTCCGGAATGTCTAAAGTAAACATACCTCATACGCTTGAATCTAGGTCACGAGGACGTAGAGAATGTTTACAAAGCTCAAATTGTTTACAAAATAAATCGGTCACTGGGGCACTAGTTCGAGTACAGCAAAAAGAAAAAAAAATGACCTTGATTAATGGATATCGTACTTAGGTATTAACTTCTAGGAACGGGATAAAATTATTATATTGCGCAATTATTAGGAACCACGAGGACGTAGAGAATGTTTACAAAGCTCAAATTGTTTACAAAATAATTCGGTCACTGGGGCACTAGTTCGAATACAGTAAAAAGAAAAAAAAAAATGACCTTGATTAATGGATATCGTACTTAGGTATTAACTTCTAGGAACGGGATAAAATTATTATATTGCGCAATTATTAAAGAAAAAAAAAAAGGGAATTAAACACTATTTTTAATTTGAACGTGAAGAGGTATCTACAGACCTAAGCAATTGAAAATTAACAGATTTATTATAGCAGTTCAAAAGGGTGTATTGAAGATTTACATGAAACATTTGAAAATCACGGGATAGCTTAATAGGGTGTATTGAAGATTTACATGAAACAGTTGATAAATCACGGGATAGTAAAAAGAGGTGTATTGAAGATTTAACATGAAACAGTTGAAAAATCACGGGATAGCTTAATAAGGGGTAATGAGGATTTACATGCTTCAATTGAGAATCACGGGATAGCAAGAATTTATCAAAAGTTGAACATTGGAGGGGAGGGAAAGAAAAAAAAAAAAAATACAGTTCAACCAACAGAAGGCAGTGTTCGCTTCTGTAACAAGGACCATTAATCAAACCATAGAGATGGCGGATCTCTCAAACAAAACCGTCAACAAAACCAAACAAAAGCTTGGAGTTATGGCGAATCTCCAGAACACATCGCCAGATAAGATCTTATTGTACTAATATTTATTTATATTTCACACTATTCTTACGTATATATTCGGTATCAATCTGAAAATTTCGCAGAATTTGATGGGCGAGATCCGAGCTCGGGATGCGTTGCAAGTAGTTTCGCATTGCGAGTTATAAACCTTCCCAAAACGTATGTTTACATATATATCTTTTTATGTACTGTTCATTGAATGAAACGAACTCACTTACAATTAGTGCTTTAGGCCTGTCGGGTCACTCTCGTCTCATTTCTTGAACGTGGAGGGAGGATTCACGACCCGTAACTCCACACAAACCCGTGAGTATATGATTGCATATAGGACGAAACCGGTTCGCCCTAAGTAAATAGTAAACTTTGGAGGAGTAGGAATTTGGAGGTATCTGGGCTTGGAGGAAGACCTGAAGGCAGTGCATGATGGCGAAAGGAAGGTCAATTGGGACGCGATAACTTAGGTATCAATCAATTGAACCGTGCCAAAAGACTGTGCGAATTTTGGGTTGACTTCTGATCACCCGGCTTACTTGATGGAGGCAGGAGCCAAATTTTGCCAGAAAAAGGGTTATTCTGAGTTCGTCAAATATGCAATTAACTAATTACATTAACCTACTAAATCCATCTTTATATGTACCTTATAGCAGCTGAATCTAAACGGAGGGGCGCCCAGCAGATACGAGATACAATCATAATCAAATTTACTAACATTTAACCATTTGAGTTATATTTAATTACCTGTTCAATTAGTCATGTGTAGTTTCGATTAGTATTGCTTATTCATGAATTCATTAGGATGTAGGGAATCATAATAAACGTCAAAGGGAAGTTAGTTCATTTAGAGAAATTACTTAAGGTTAAATTTGCAAGAGAGAGACCAATACAGTTTTGAAATTCAACACTCTGTTTAGAATCAAGAGGGTTACCACAAAATTTAAAGTAATTAAAGTCCTATATCATAAATCAAAAAAATTTACACAACGTTTGATGGAGTTTAATTACAACCTAAATACGAAAATATTTACGTTCAAAGTCGTAAATAACGTATTTATTAGTTAAGTACATATATCGCTAAAGGTATGTAGTACAAGGGAGCTTTAAGTAGCTTTCTGTAGTTATCAGAGGAAATAAGGGTCCAATTTTATAAAGGCTTGTGTGACGTAGGGGAGGAATTTTCCATCCCTACCACACATATGCAAAGCCTTAAGAATTTAAATATCGATCAGAGCCAAGAGAAAAGAAGAATATTACGACTGGTGCCAAGTGCCCAGGAGTAAATAAAATACAGACAAATATAAGAGAGTAGAAAAAAGACAAACATCACAAGAAATCCTATAATAATCCGTTAGATTACATACAGTTCACTATCAAACGTACACAACAAAAACACCTACAGAAGCACTGCTATAATCAATACATATGCTCGGTTGAATCTAACATTCAGAATAATAATAAACACCTCTGGAATTACGCTAAAAGCAAAAGTAAAACAACTGGCATCCCACAAATCATGCACCTCAAAGACCAGTCAGGCACCGGCGCTCATCAAGTGTGTCAATTATTCTCTAAACACTTTCAGTCCACCTACGTAAGCGATATGGGTACGAATAATACCAGCACAAACGATAGTTATACTTATGTGAATAATCATAACCCAATTGGAAACGTACAAATACACACTTCAATGATCAATGGATACCTGAAGAATTTAGACGTTAGTAAGGGTGCTGGCAGTGACGGTATTTCACCATACTTTGTCTCTAAATGTGCCAAAAATCTCTCATACCCTTTAACTAACATATTTTTAATATCACTAAAAGAAGGAAAATTTCCCACAAAATTTAAAGAAGCAATTATAATCCCTATTCATAAAACAGGTTCTAAAAGCAACATTGAAAATTACCGCCCAATATCAATACTCACGGTATTTAGCAAACTATTCGAGCGCATTATCTACGATCAAATTTATACTACAATTGTTCGCAACATTCAAAATCAACAACACGGATTTTTACAAAAAAGATCGGTTTTAACAAATTTGGTAAATTTTACCGATTATTTATCGAGTAATATGGACAACAGAAACCAAATAGATGTGATCTATACTGACTACTCGAAGGCCTTCGATAAGGTAAACCATTTAATTTTAATTAAAAAATTAAATCAATTAGGCATTCATGGTGACTTACTCCGATGGCTCACTTCATACCTTTCGAGTAGACTCCAATGCGTCTCAGTTGAGGGATCAAAGTCCAACTTCTTTTCCGTGCCCTCCGGCGTACCTCAAGGTTCTCATCTTGGCCCATTATTATTTAATGTGTATATTTATGATATTCACAAATGTTTTTTACACTCTAATTATCTAGCATACTCAGATGATAAAAAAATATACCTAGTTGTCAAATCAATCGAAGACTGCTTTAAACTTCAAGAGGACCTCAATCGTCTTTTTGTCTACTGTGAATTGAATAAACTAGTCATAAATATCTCAAAATGTAATAAAATATCATTTACACGTAATAAAAATAAAATTTCATTTGATTATACACTAAACGGGACACTTATCAACGAAGTTGTATCTATCAGGGACCTTGGGGTAACGCTTGATTCTAAATTAAACTTTATCCAACATACTAATAATATCATCAACAAAGCCAACAAAATGCTGGGTTTTATAATTCGTATATCGAAACCTTTTCGAAACGTAAATACTCTATATTCCCTCTACACCGCATATATCCGCCCACACTTAGAACACTGCACACCGATCTGGACTCCTTTCTACCAAGCCCACATTGTTAGGATCGAAAGAATTCAAAAAAATTTTTTTAAACACTTAAATTATAAACTTAACCTACACTTTCTAAATTACACCGATTCTATTAAATTTCATCACTTCAACTCCCTTCATACACGACGATTAATTTTTGATCAAATTTTATTATTTAAAATTTTAAACAATGGCCTGGACTCACCAGAGCTTACCAATTTAATAAAACTCCATATTCCTTCAAGATTTACCCGACAATCGAATTTACTTCATTTGCCCACTTGTAGAACAAACTTTAGAGAAAATTCCCCGATTCCTCGAATATGTGCTCAATACAACGAATTGTTTCACAACGTAGACATTTTTAATTTAAACCTTCAGAAGTATCGAATAGAAGTAACGCGTGCGATATTGGATTGATACGGGGTGTGCAAGGTATCGAGAGCATCTCATATCCCTATCCTATATTCTCCCTCCCCCCCCCTCCTCTCCCCTTCCTCTCCCCTTCCTAAGTCTAAATTTAGCTTAAGATAAATTAAAACTCCATCTAGAAACAATATTAGCATAAGAAACTCTTTTGGCTTCACTGCAGTTAACGTGTATATTTTTATGTCTATTGTATGTATATAAGCTGTTTGTTTCTTACAAATCAAATAAAATAAAATAAAAAATAAAATAAAATAAAATAATATTTTTTCATAAACCGTCGTCGCCACGGCCCTGACAACACAGTGGAAAGCTCGACACGGCGTCCCAGAAATCATCACCACAGACCAGGTACGACATTTTGAATCGTGTATTTTCAAGAGTCTCACCAAGAAATTTGGGATAAAATACTCGGACCACAGCGTACCAACCTCAAGCTAACGGCATTATTGAAGGATGGCACCGAACCCTAAAGGCATCTGTAATGGCACGAGAAAACGAGAACTGGTTTATCAGGGGTACCCGGGTTCATAGGGAGAGGTTTGTCCTGATCTGGCGTATACGTCTGCTCTCCAACAAGGTAGCAGATCAGGAGAGATCGGTTGCGAGAGATCTCATGAGTAAAGAGGCCGCAGTGGGCGGGATGAATTTATACGTCCGTCACTGCTGGACACAGGCAATATTGGAGAGGTTATGAACGGTAGCCGCTGAAGTAGAATAGGATAGGGGCCCCTGGAGGCACCTTGTTGAAGCAATGAGTCCCCGACCCGAATTGAACGGATATAAATACCAGAGACCAGAGTAGTTGATATTCAGAATCGTTCTGGTAAAAGACCACCATTCAAAATTGAATCGTTGCTTGAATCGGCTTTATCAATGTTTGGTGACAAGTTATGAATAGCCTGATACATCCCAACCTTCTCTTTCCATTTCTCTCTTCCTTGAGCCTCACAACCTACTTCAATTAGAGATTCCATAGTCCCATTGGGACTGTGACGTCATTCAGTTGGGACGACTCTTGTGCTGTATTCACATTAAAAAAGACAAGAGGGGAGAACGATATAAGCTATTCAGGATGTACTCACATATAGTTTATCCAGGACGCTCCCGTAAGGATCAAATGTCTCTCTGAACTCTGTCCTCCTGGCGTTGGAAGCTTGTACGTTCACTTGGACCTCGGCCAGGCAGTACTGCCTTTCCACCCCGCCGCGCACGCGATCGTGCGGGTGTAGGCACTCGTCGAAGTTACCCAGTTGGTAGGATGAGCCGTGTATGTACCCCAGAGGCTGTTTGGCGGTAGCGTCCCACACTGGAAAAAAAACACAAGAAGTTATGTATGTATTTATCAACGCAAATGGTGTATGAAATTACGCAGATCCGTGAAAAATTACGGGATAATATTTTAGTAAACGTAATCAGTTAAAATCAGTTAATCAGTTAAAAATAGTGCTTTCTCTATATGCACATATATATATATATATATTTTTTTTTTTTTTTTTTTTTATTGATACAATATTTTACATTACATAGTACAATCCAGTAATGTTGACCTCACTGGGTGGCTTACCCGTGCTGAAGCCCCCCTTTTATATAAGAATTTATAAATAATACATTTTGAAAAAAAAATCATGTTGGTGATGAAAAAAACACTTCAAATTAAGATAAATTTAAACTTAAAATAAAGATTAAAAATTAAAAAAATAAAATAAAATGAAAATCGGCACATATTATTATGATTTGTGTGTTTGTGAGTGTTGCGTGTTTTATATTGGTTTTGCGTGTTGGTGTATATATTTTATCATCTTATGTTATAAAATTTTGGTTTGAGTGAGGCAAAGAGTGTGTGCCAAGACCGAGTTGTTTGGCGGTCCGTCCTCTCTGCCTACCCCTGCGTGGAAACGGCGTGATGGTTAGTTAGTTAGGTAGTTGTCTTTTTTGTTCTTTAATCCATTTCTTTTATTTTGTGTATGAATTTATTTTTGTTTTCCTCAATTTTTATTTCAAGTGAAAGATTGTTGAATGCTTTTATAGCATGGTTTTTATGGTGTCTTTGTCCAAAGGTAGTGTTTACCGTCGAAGTTTTTATGTTTTCTTTGTACACTTGTAAAACCGGTCTGTTAGTGATATTTTGTGTTTATTGGAGTTTATTTTTATCGTCAAAAATCTAGTTTAGTAGTGTTTTAACATATAATTGACGTATATCTAGTACGTCAAAACTTTTTAACATTTGGTCTGTATCGGTCAGTCTATGTTTTTTAAGTATTACCCGTTTTCTGCGTGATTTCTGTTTGATCGATAGCTGCGTTTTTTGCTCCTCCTCAAGCAATTATTCAATATTCTGTTGCTATTGATTGACAAAGTGCAAAATATATTGTTTTCATTTGTTTTATTTTATATATGTTTAGGAAAATGTGTATTGTTCTGGGGAGTTTATTTGTGCTTTGTTTGATATGATGTGTCCATTTAAGATTATGGTCAGTTACGATTCCTACAAACTTTCTTTGTTCTGTTTTTTTCTAGAGGAGGGCAATCGCAGATGTTGGTGTTTTTGCAATCGTGTATTTTTTGGTGTTTGTATTGTGTTTTGGCTGTCCGGAGTTATTTATGTACTTTATATACGTAGACTGAGTTGAAATGTTTTTAAGATTACTAGATTTTTCTTTGCTATAACGACATTATATTTTTTGCTGTGTAGGGGATCTTTCAATTAAATGAAGAAGATGATGTTCTGGGAAAGAAAAAGGTATGAAGGGTGGGTAGGAATCTGGAGTTCAGGTATTCAGGACATCCACAGCTAAAACCTAGACAAACCTCACCCTAAAGCTAAGTCACCAAATGTAGCGAACCACTTTAGTGACTTATGGCAGAAGTGTTGATTATCCAATGAATGGTTCCCGAAGCAGCGGTACCCTTTTCCGTCTCCCAAATTGTAAACATGTTTATAAAAATAAACCTTAAAATAGACCTTTGTTTACCTTTACTCCTGCCAATCCCCCCTCCTTCTTCTCGCTTATCATCCTCCGAGTATCCTCTGAATTTTATTTTCATATTTTAAATTTTACCACAAAATTCGTAGTCGCTATATGGTGAAAAATAATTGTAAGTAACAGTAAAAGTGGGATCTTATTTTAATACTGAAATTGTAGACTTGTGAAAGCCCTTACCTTTAAGTTAAGACAGACGGAAATTCTCAAAATAAATTAAAAAATAGAACAGTTTTTATTAATTACCTCGTGTCGCGGCAATAAATGCTTTTAGGTAAATTAGCTATTGGCATGGTGATGGATATAAAAACAAAACTTTCTTTGTACTGAATACCCATAGTAAATGTAATATTAAATTTTTATTTTTATTACATTTAATACACACTGCCGGATCTGCCCTGATGATGGACACTGCAAGGCTGTCCGAAAAGTTGGCTAAAGAAGGAGGTAGCGCAACATGGCATAACACCCCAAAAACAAATGACGAAAAGTTAAATTTTAATATTCTAAAACTAGCTTTTACCCGAAAAATCGTGGGATGTAACTTGACTCACCAAGTTGAAAACAGAGAAATTTAGATTCCTGGGAATCAAAATATTAATTAAAATTAATATATAAAAATTAATGTTACTTGGTTTGTCTCTTATGTGTTCCTAAACCATTAATCCAATTGCGACAAACTTTGGTGATTTTATGTGCGCATGTCCGCGATGGTTTCTATATACAGGGTACCGTGCAGGGTAAAGTGCATTAACTTCGAGAGGTGATTCTACATGATAGTACAAGTAAAAAAGATAAATAACTTTTTCCGAAATTTCAACTTTTTGGGGTAGTTTTGAGGTAAAAATATAAAATTAGTCCGGCATGTGCGGCCAGATTTATTATTTTCCGCCGTTACGATACTGGCCAATCACAATCGAGTCGGGCGCCCGGCAGGCTCTCAGCAGGAACGTACCCATACTACGTGTGACACGTTTAGGGAGGGGGGTCTTCAAAATGTCACGCTTGGTACAAATGAGCGGCGGCGGGCTTAGGTTTTTGGTCACCGGGTGGGGGGGGGGGGGGTTAAAAATTGCAAAAAGTTGGTCACGTGAAATGGGGACGTTCCCTAAGATAGTACCTCACACTAAGGATTTTTAGTAGGTACGTCTTTTTGTATGGGAACAAAAAGTTGGAATTTCGGAAAAATTCGTTAATCTTTTTTACACCTACCATCACGTAGAATCACCTCCCGAAGTTAATGCACTTTACCCCCGGACACCCTGTATAATAGCGAGCTCTGGCGTTATGAAATTATTTCCTATACTATTCATCCAATTGCGGTAAAACTTTGGTGAGTTATTGTGTGCACGTCTGCGAAGTTTTTTATACACACTGGTGAGCTCTGTCTTTAAGAAATTTGTATAAAAAATTTCCAATAGATGGCGCGCGAGTTGTTTGAAAAATGAGCGTATTTCATGTAGTTTAGAAGCAGTGAGGGTTGGCAGGAAGGGGAGGGGATCAAGGGAATGCGGGGAAAGTAAATACGAGGGGGGAGTTTCGCGGGACGTGTGGAAGCGGAAAATGGGAAGGGGAAAGGGAACGAACGCGAAAGGACACGCAGGGAAAATAATGTAATCATTTTGTAAAATGCGTTACAGGAAGTCTTTATTTTAAGAGATTATTTTTATAATTTGATGATTTTCACAACTCATACATACATAAGTTAGGTAAATCAATTCTACTCGTATTTTTGAAAATGTTACATCGTGCGTATACTGTTTAATTCGTTTAACATCACTCAAAATAACAAAGACAGATGATGACGGGTACCCATCTTTCAAGCAATGATTATGATTACATACCCGTCAATGAAAGTACGAAACATTTCTAATAAACATAATATATGGAGGTTTTGTAACACATTGTGTTTCGTGAGGATATTAATTATAGAAACAATGTCAATTAGCAAATTATACGCAATATTCAACCTTCGCTGCGCAGCGTCATTGGCTCTAGGCCCAGATATCTAGGTCTTATTCTGATGTTGACAAATAAATTCAATAAAAAAAATTATACACGGTGTTCGGAAACTTGGGTTCCAGCGTTCAAATCTTAATCCCGGTGCACCTAATCTTACCAACGCTTCGCGTGTTAATTGATAAAGTACATTCGTCTTAATTAGATTCGCAGGCGCCGTTCAGTTCAATAAATCGACGATTATCGAAATAAATTTTTTACATTTTCTTACAAAAAAGATACCTACAATATTATAAGTACATTTCAGGAGGCGAGTATGAGTAATACCGCCCCGGAAACCATTTATTGGTTAACCAACATCTCTGCCATAGGTTACCCCAAGTGATTCGCTACGTTTGGTATCTTAGCAGTGATGCCCGGGTTCATGGGGTAAGGTTTTTCTCGGTCTTTTTGGGGAGGACCCGTCTGCCCACTTACTGCGCGGCAGTCCGGATCGGGAGAGACTGATTGAGGGAGACCATTTAGCCTCTCTTACAGGATCCTCTTAACCCGTCGCGTCGCGTCGCCTTGAACCAAATACGAGTAATATGTATTCCTTTAACAAAAGCATCGCTAAATGGGTGATGAGAAAGGATCACAAGGAAATTGAAGATCTTATGAAATAGAACTTGTCATTCTTCATGTACAGCTAACATTACTGTCCGGCACGGAAGTTGAGTGTGGTTCACGGCTAGACCGAACGTCATGCGCATTCTTTCTCGGAGTGCCAATCGATTGGAGAGGACTCCCAACCATTTGCCATGCACTTATTATTTATCTTTGTCTTACTAACCTATTTTTTGCATTTTGTTTTTCCTGTTAAGCACTTGCATACTGCTTACTTACAACGTATGCAAGGGCACTGGAGGTCTAGATTCTAAATAAATAAATGTAGCTTCGTTTAACAAAAAAAATTAGAATCTTTCGAGAGCCTTGAAGGAGTAACCATCAGTTACTTATACCAGGGCGGGTAAGAGGTGGATTACCTCCACTGTACTGTGTGTTGAGAGCCCCGAAGGAGTAATAAACCTTCTGTTACTTATACCAGGGCGGGAAAGCGGTTGGATTACCTCAAGTGTACCTACTGTGTCTTCCTCCCAAACAGGTGCTTGTAGGATACGCTGGATACAACCACCTCGCGCTTGCCACCTCGTGGACCTTCACCAACCTGTCCCCACGGCCCATACTAACACATATTGTATCTTGAATTTCTCGCTAAGCACTAGCATACTGCTTAATAACTCAGTTCGAAATTCGTTCTAAACTAAATGTAGCTTGCGAGCAGGGTCGGATTAACCATGTCGGGGCCCCTAGGCAATGCACGTCTCGGGGCCCCTTTACCAATGGCGGACTAACGGGGGGGGGGGGTGAAGGGGCCTCCTTGTTCCCTTGTTCAAATCCTTAGCAAGGCTTTAAGAGGGGGTGGGGTAAACTTTATTTTTTATTTTTTTTCTGAATGTAAAACGTGTCAGTATATTGAGTATTATTAAATATTATTTATTTTTATTTTAATATTAGTAATAATAAAATAGAACTATGCTTATAGGTATATCTGTTTTAATTATAGACTTTTTATTTATTATTTGTGCATGATGTGAACATTAGTTATTTATTGAGTTATAACCTAATTATTATAATTTGTTGTTTTCTTAAATGCGTGTACCTAATGTTATTAACCTGTAAATGTTCCTAATAAAAAAATGAAAACATCTTGAAAGCGACTTTTTCCGAAACTTCGTTGCTCACTTGCTCACGGACGCGGGGCCCCTGGTCGATGCGGGGCCCCTAGGCAGTTGCCTACTCTGCCTTAGGTATAATCCGGTACTGCTTGCGAGAGCCTTGAAGGAGTAACCATTTCTTACTTACACCAGGGCGGGTAAGTGGTGGATAACCTCCAATGTCCAGCATTTGCACTTTATATTATTTCATTTCTTTATATACATAATATCTATTATCTGATCCGCGCCTTGTAAATCGTCGTCTTCTTTGATCTTTTTTAATAATATTGCAATGAAATATTTTGATTATACGATCCTGTAACCTACAGAATAGGTATTACAACATAGTGAGGTAGGTAATGTAAAGCGTACAATTATATTATCTACCTTATAAATAAACTACTTTTTTGACTTTTTTGTTTCTAAAATAGCCCCACACGGGACTTTGAATGCTGTGTGGAGGGTCTTTTAAAGAAAAGAAAGGAGATGCTATTTTGGGAAGGAAAAAGGTATGAGGTGTGGTTAGGAATCTGGGGGTCAGTGGGTCCACGAGTGACAGACGTGGGAATCCATCACTCTCGGTGCAAGGTCATGGTCAAAGGGTCTTCCTCAACCAGCCTCTCCCGATCCGACGGCCTCCCACGCAGTTGGTGGGTAGACGCATCTGCCGCATCCGTTAGACAAACCTCCTCTCGTGAACCCGGGCACATATGCTAAGTCACCAAATATAGCAAACCAGTTGGGATGACCAATGGCAGAAGTGTTGGTTATCTAATAAATGGTTCCCGAGGTGGTGGGGTGGTATACTAACCTGCCTCCCACTCCTACTCCCATATACACTAATACAGGGTCTTTCAATAAGGACGATCGATTTTAAAATGTAAATAAAACAAGTTGTGTGTGAGATATCCACTGATTTAAAAAAAAATTATTTGAAAGTATATTTTATGGCATTACGTGTAGAATATAACGTTGTTCAAATGTCCGCCGCGATTTTGCTTAGTGGCACGTATTCGGGAGGTATTTTCGAGGTCACATAAATCTTGCTGAATTTGCTGGATGGCGTTTTTTATATTTGCTTTGAGGGCGTCAATTGTTTGCGGTTTATTCGCATAGATCTGCGATTTAAGAGAGCCCCAAAGGAAGAAGTCTAGATGCGTTAAATCGCACGATCTTGGTTGCCCGTTGACGTCGCCGCCGCGCAAGATAACCATGACCTCAAATCGCTCATACAGAATGTCCATCGTCGCATTTGCAGTGTGGCATATAGCGCTGCCCCGATAGAACCACATGTTGTTGGTGTTCATATCATTCAGTTTAGGCCACAAGAAGTTTCTTAACATCGATCTGCAGCGCTCGCCGCTAACGGTGATGGCAATGCCAGTTTCGTTTCGGAAGAAGTACGGATCGATCGATTCCGCCAGACCAAAATCCGCAACCAACAGTGACTTTATCAATATGCATTTGGTGCTGGTGTATCTCTTGTGGATCGGTATCGCCCCATATCCAACATTTTTGCTTGTTCGAATATCCATTCATCCAAAAATGGGCCTCGTCGCCAAAGATGATTTTTTTGGCAAAATTTTAACGTTCGTCGGACGAAGCAGTGACTTTGATAATAAAATGTAATAATTTGCATACGTTTTTCTGCGCGCCATAACCTTTTATGATAATTTGTCGAACACTACTTAATAATTGACAACAAATTTGACAAATGTACTGCAACACAACAATACTGTTATAACTTTTTTAAATTCGAGCGTCCAAATTGAAAGATCCTCTATGTTAAAGCCTGGTGTAAGACGGTTTTAACCATGCAAACGCCGCGGTAATAAGTCAAGTTTTCACTGTTTATTAGTAAGGGGATTGAGTCTATATTTAATTCCGTTTACCTCTCAGCCAGTAAACAATCTTCATCTCATTCAGAAAAAATCAATATTTGAAAAAATATACCAGGAGATAATAATATGAATATGAAGGGTATAATCCCTTGGGCTTCCCAATAGGCATTATTCATGGAGCCCTCCAAAGTTCGTATCTTATCATTTATAAATAGGTACTCTACGCTCTGCGCCGTATGATTTCCATAAATGTCTAACAGATTATGGTTCCCAGCGGTTTCTCAGAATATCAGTAGATGGCGTTTGCTTGAAGAAGCTAGAATTTGAATGGTAAATCGACTCTGTGAATTTATTGCCTTCCACCAGTGAGTTTCCAAGAAAACTACCTTTCCACGATATCTACTTCTCGAATTTAATTTTCCGACTGGCATGAAGGACAGATAAATCGGGGGTTAGCATAATTTTGTTGTACTTTCCGTCTTGGAGTTCCCCTTTTATAATAATATAAGGCAGGTGAAGAAAGGCAATGCATTAAGGGGGAGTCTAGTCCAGCCGATCCAAAACATTGACTTATTTTGCCTAAAAATCTTCCTATATGTGTAGAGAATACATTCCCAAAGTTATTGCATCAAATTCGACAGTTAGAAGCGGCCTGCAAAGCAAAAACGGAGAACGGAGCAGCCGGAAAGTGTTTTTATCAAAACCACGTTTTTCAAGTTGGCTGGTATCGTAACTCATTGAATTTTCATCTGATTCACATCATTCACAGTTTAAATTAAAGAAAATTAAATTATATGCGGATGAACCTCGACTTATGATACATTATTATTACAGGAGAAAGTTTTTGCACAATTAAATCCGATTTTTTTGTCAATAATTGATGTTTTTAACATGAACATTCCAAATGATTAGAGAAGTGTCCTAAAACAATACGATACTAGAGGAGTCTAGGCTTCCTCTAGGAACACTCCTCACGAATAATTTAATTCATTCCCTGCACCAAGCAATACTTGAGCTGAGCATTTATAAAAATCAAAACGAATATACTCTCGGTCAAAAATCACCCCTTACATTCTATTGACACTTTGCCACAAACGTATACGGCTACTGTAAGAAACAAATATAGATGCTTCTAAATTGTTATTGGGGCCAAGTATATTTCTTTAGGTCAGTTTAGTAATATATAATAATAATTTTAATTAATAAAACTTAATTGGTTTATCGTGATTGGGTTATATTTAACATTTATTGCCGGGCACATAATTATTTTGCGAATAACTGTTTGATATTTACAACACATATTAAAATTAAAATATTTCGATCTTCATCGTGAAAGTCACGCTTTAGCTTACCTATATCACACACACACACACACACACACACACACAAACATACACCCTCACACAAACACACCCTCTCACACCCTCACCTACTAAAAACATCCAACTGTTATGTCTTCACTGGGTCGCTATCAAAATTAAGACAAAAGCGTAGATATTAAAATCGTTATTCTAGGAATACGTAATTAACATATTAAAATTCCGCGAAGCTATTTCAAATAATTTCACGTGCCACAATGAAAATACGCTATTTGCGAATTCGATTTAATAGGTACCTACTTATAGGGGCCGGGGAGACTATTGAATTTCATTTAAACATTCCACCTAACTACCGAGCTTTTTTTTTTCGAAAGGGTCAAAAGAATTCGGAATGCTGTAATATTTTACTCGAACATTGACGTAGGAAGGGCTGGGATTCTGGTTAGGCATGCGAAAAGTCATCTGGTGACGCAGTATCGCCTGCGTAAGACGCCGTTACCCGAATTTCTACCGATTTCTTGCAAACCTCCCTTATGAATTTGAAGTTTTTAAGCTCTTAAAAAAACATATATTATTGTTTAAGATAATATCTAGATATTCGTCGCGCCGAAACGCAAATTGTATAAAATTCCCTGGGTAGAAAAAAATCGCAAAGCATGCTCCAAAAATTATTATAAACACGTTTGTTTCAGTTATTTTACAAGTTATATGTATCAAAAAATTCACAGTGTTTATTTAAATGCTGTTTAAGACAACCCTTGCGAGATTTTTGCTCTATTTTAAACGACTCGTGTTTTATTAAACATTTTCACAATTTTCGCATCGATTTTGTCACGTTTTTCGCAATATTCGTCATTTCGTATCTCTCCATCTTCTTCTTTTTGTGCGCGGTTGCGGGGTCTTAACGTAAATAAAAATTTAAAAGATAAAAATTTACGCAACATTCGTCATTTCCATAGACATCCAAATGAATAGACAAGCAGTTACAGGTGAGGGGTCAAACCAAACCATGGAGGGCGAAGAGGGGAAAGATGACTGTGATTCGTTATACAATCAATCTGACAGTAAATAGGCATCTCGCATTACAATATCACCATTTAGTTCTTAAAAGCAAAATCTGCTTTGAATGAATAGACCTTTTTACATGGGAGCGCGAATTGCTTGCCACGATAATAACATATTTGCTAAGGCCAAATGCTCGCCCCAAAAAGACTCGCCCCAATACACATAGCAATATTTTGTTGCAGTGTTTAGTTAAAACACTATTACAAATGTTTCATAATTTACTTACCCCTGTAACCAGCGACGAGCACACTGGAGAACCGCCCACATTCGCTATGTGCACATTGATATGTAGATATATTGTATAGAATACGCTACCGTTTTGGCGTTGTATTTCGTTAAATGTATGGATGTTACCTTCTAGCTGTTCACGGCAAGAATGATGACGTCACACATTTTAGATTCAAGCGAGGCTCTATCCCCTCCCCATGGAGCGAGCCGGTTCCAAGGCGGAGCTCCAGCCGGCGCCATGTGGAGGGGGAAATAATACGTTTTTATCACTTAGGGCAGGTCCATGTATATTCATATGTCCGTGGTCATTTCATATATCTCCATCTTCTTATTGTACGCGGTTGCGGGGCCTTAACGTAAATAATAATTTATGAGCCAGTTCTGAAAACTGCCCTCTTGGTTGTGTTTGGTTTTGAAATGAGAATATGCTTAGTTCCTACCAGGGTGTCATTTATCCAAGTCCTACCTCATCAAAATTAGAACAATGGCACCACGGAATAGCCGGATAGTAAAACTAGTAGTTTTCTGAAACTAAAACTTTCCTAAGTCTAAAGTGGCCTACACACGACACTGCATGTAGTGACTGCGGCAGTGACTGCAGAGAGTGTGGGTTTGAGCGAACTAGCGCTGTCTCGTTCTCGCGGCCCTTTAACAAACGAGACAGCGCTAGTTTGCTCAACTCCACGCTCTCTGCAGTCACTGCCGCAGTCACTACATGCAGTGTCGTGAGGAGAGCGCTTATGGGTCTTTTTTGTTTTTAAAAAGTGTTTATTTAAAATAAAAAATAACGTAATAAGGAAGTCCAGTGAAATATTTTATGGCTTTAAAAAATATGTTCATACAGACCAATGAACGCTGATTCTTAATCTATAAGTTTTATTTCATAATATTAAACGTAGAGTTCTTAAAAAATTATTAAATAGTGCATTTTTAAACCTCTCGTCGAAACACACTGTAAAGTTGGTATTACTGAATGGTTAGTGCTGACGTCACG